>WFKR01000005.1:61040264-62240264 GCA_025331145.1 Rosa persica
ATTTTACGATTTCGATTGATTTCGATCGCTCAATTTGTGATCTATGAAGTTTGGACCGTCCGATAGAATTCTAGTTTTGATATAATGATCGTAGGACTGTCCCGGTGACATTGTGTGGTCACGGGTGAAGATCCTACCGTTGGATCTTCATATAAGTGTGTTTTTGAAATTATACGCTAAGTTAATTATCGTTTTGATTAGGTATTTGACGGATTTGTTAGCGGACGATTGTGAATCGTATTTTGGGCTGTAAGAAGACGCAGCGGGAGTTTAGATGTGAGTAAATCTCACTTGGTTCATTTACGAACCGAATTTCCTTAATTGCCCAATTTATTTGTTATGTGTGAGAAAATGGTTTTAAGAAATGTGTTCCAAAGTATATTAAAAATGAATTTCTTGATTTTGCATCGTGTGAACTATAGTTGGTATTAGTGGTCATTCATGTGTGGATGGTTACGTATATATATATTTAAGTGATTATATATTGAATGGTGTGACATTGAGGTGTGGAATTGTGATAATATGTTGTTGATAATTGTTGATTAGTATGATTTTATTATGTTGTTAATATTTGATAAATGTTGGTGATAAGCATGTTGATTTTGTGAGTTGAATAGAAAGTAGAGAAACGTAGGATTCCGAGGATCGAATGGTCCAAGGATCTTTGGTTAATGATAACCGGAGTGTATGTGTTCTGAGGACAGGGAGGTCCAAAGTTCAACCGTTAAATAATAACGGGGATATATTGTTCTGAGGACATGAAATGGTCCAAAGTTCGCGGGTTACTGAGTAACCTGGAGGTGCCGTTCCTTGACCCTGGGCCAAGGTGTCAGAGGTAACGAGGCAGTTAGAGCTCTAACGTAGGGTCAAAGTGGCGATAGTTGTGATTAGGTGCCAAAATGGCGAGAGTTGTGATTTGGTGATTGTGGAAATGTATTCCATGTTGTTTCATGTGTGTTGGTTTGATGTTTCTTATGGTTGTTGAGATTGTTAGGTGTTTACTTGAGATAAATGAGTTGTGGTTTAATAAAATCAATCGTTCATTTTTATTTACTCACACGAGCTTTCAGAAAGCTTACCGGGTTTTGTGTTGTTGCAATCCCGGTACACTATTCAAATGGTGTAGTGGATAATCCTGCAGGTCAGGATAATCAGGGTGGTGAGCGAGCTACGTAGGGCAGCAGGGTTGAGACCAGCACTTGATCTATTTTGGTGTGTTTTGTAGACTCTTGTGAGCAGAACATTTTATTTATGTTAGTATTGTAATAATTGACTCGAGAGATAGTTTGCTACGAGGTTTGTGTTATGGTTTATGAGATATTGGTTTTGAGAAAAAAATTTAGGACGTGATTTGTTTAGTTGTATTCATGTTTCGGATTTGAATTTATTATTCGAAATTCAAGGCGTGACAAGGTAGCTCGGCGAACTGCCGAGACTCGCTAATCCAACCTGGAAGGCGGAAACAAAATGGGGACAGCACCACATGGGGAGAAGGGGAGAGTATGAGAGTCGACCTACAGCCCACAAAGCATCAGTATGTTTTTTTTTTTTTTATCTATACCCATATTTGGTCGATTTTGTCCCAAATTTTCCCTTGGGCTATAGCCCTTGTCTTGACTACGTCCTTGGACAAGTCAGTCAGTGACTGCAACCACCACCGCAGTCAAGAATCTGACCATTACCACATGTCGAAGCACCAAGATCTCCTGGCGTCGTCAACTATGCCGCCTCCAAATGCCATACCATCTCCAGCCCTCACAACTTGAGAATGATCGAACTAAATCTGATCCAACCCTAAATCATCCACCCTACCTCTATCACTACCATCACAGACCGTGATAACAGCAAAGACAAAGAGGCCGCAGCCTATAAACACATAGTATAGTCGAGCAAGCCCTGCTGTCACCACCAAGGAGTAGACTAGAGAGAGGTGAAACAACACTCTTCTCTATCACAGGTACCGAACCGCCACCAGTCAAGACTAGCCACGGTCGGAGAAACCTCTCTTACGATAGTCAAAGGAAAAAAGGAATATTTTTTTACTTGTATTTTTTTTGTTGTTATTTTCTCTTTTCCTATTTAATGAAAAAATATGAAAGACTGTAATTTCAAATAGTCATTAAAGTAATTTCAACTATTTTCTAATGCAATCGGTATCGGAATGAGAGACTTCTCATTTCTTTCAGCCAACACTTGAAAACCATGAACTCAGGATCTTAATACTATTTCTGTCGCTTTACTCATCAAAACTCTACAAGTTTTAGGTCGAGAAGACATCTTCTTTGCTTTCGGCCTTCCATTCATTCTTTATATTTCTTCTTTGCATTAGGAGGACGACCAGAACGTTTATCTCCGGAAGGAGTTGTTTGGCTCCAGTTTTTCTTGAGCTGGTCAACAGTCTCTTTTCTTGTGTGGGTGTGCCAGCACCGTTCGGGTGCGGTTCGTCGGGGGTGTCCCTTAACCTGACTTCTTCTGAGCGATTGTGGACGAGGAGAGCACCAACCTCGTCGTGGGATTCTTTGTGCCTCGTGGCGAGGACTTTTGCTGAGCCTCTTCAAAATCACAATCGATACTCGATGTTGTAGATCGAGCAGAGCGAAAACCACTAGGAAGTGAGGAGAACTTGCTAAAGCGTGACTCTAGCTTGGCTGGTTTGCGAGGGCGTTACCCTTGCTTGGCTGGTTCCGTAACCGTTGTGGTCGTGGTACTACAGTCGGCTCCCAAGGAGACTAGGACCAAAGCACTTTGACAGAGGGTTTGGTGGTACTGAAAGTTGGCTCCTAAGGAGACTAGAACTTGGAATGTGATCACCGATAAGAGAAAGAGAAGGAGAGGAATTGCTCTTAGAGAGGTTGCTATAGAGAGAACTTAGATCATCTTATAGATGTTTTGATGAGTGAATTTGTGAGATGATACTTGTTGTAGCCTCTATATATAGGCTTCCAAGCAACACTATTTGGCCTTTAAACAAATCATAGTGGGTTAGGCAAAATTCACTAACACTTAGTGGATTTGTTAGGCCAAATTCACTAACACTTAGTGGATTTTGTTAGGCCAAATTCACTAACACTTCTTTATTCCTTTAATTTTTATCTCCACTAAGAATTCATATTTAACTTTCGACTTCTTCATATGAAATGATCCACTATGGATGTAGATTATTGTGGTAAAATTTCAGAATTTATTTCCATGTGGTTGGGCCGAAAATGCTACTGGACTCCTTACAGGTCCAGTTTTCCAGTTTTGCTTCTGCAGAAAATTGGACTGATTGTTTGAAAGTTTTCCACTTCGAACAAGCTCTAGCACTCTTCATAAGAAATGATCCTTGGGATGTCTAGAATGAATCTGGAAAGTTTCAACTCATTTGAAGTTCGGATGGTTAGTCTGCCGCCCCTCCTTCCTTGTTTAGCTCGGTTTTTCCTAGCCGAAGTAGGAAAATGTGCTAAAGTTGACTTTTCATTTCCACGCTTCCATAGTAGGCTTTATTTAGCCTCTAAATATATATTTCAAACTTGTCGACAATATATAGCTTGAGCCACTGATATTGGCTCGATTTCTCCAAGACGTGCCTTGTCAAGCCAAAATGCTCATTTTGGGTCCAAACATTGCCCCCCAGACCTCGAAGTCAAAGGTCTTCGTCTTGATTGAAGAGGTCTTGAATCAGTACCACTCGTATAATATCGTTGCTCTGAAGCCACTCGTATTGGCCTGACTGAAATTACTTGATTGATTCCATATAGGCCTCTAAATAGGCCATAAAGCTTGGATGCCACAATCTGAATTGCCTTTGTCATAAACTGATGCTTTCTTTGCCAACTTTATTGTCCCAGTATCTAATGTCTAGTATGCAGTGAATTGGCGAAACTTAGACAGGTTGTAGGATATCAGAACTTTAGCGTGCCCCCCATGCGAAGGAGACTGCTTTTGATTGCGAATGAGGATCCTTCTCTTCTTTGGTGGTAGCTTCGCCATGTGTATAGCAGCAAGTATCTTCCTTGATCGCTGACTCTCTGTTGATTTTCTCAAATGTAGGTGTTTGGAGCCTTTTTGCTGGCTAGATCAAGTTTGATCAAGGCCTATAGTACTTGGCAAAATAAGATGTTGAATAGCAAACTGTTTGCTGCCATTTAATCCTTCGCGAATCTTATGTTGAAGAGGATGATTGAATCATGGCTATCATCATCATGACATGTGATGAAATGAAACCACCATATTTGCTACAACTTTAGCATCTAAAACCGCATTGGTTTTAATCATGTTTTATAAAAAAAAAAAAAAAAAAATATCAAGCCACTATGCTGGCCCTGCGGTAGTAGGAAAAGGTGGAATATCTTCACTGTCGCCTTAGATGCGATTCTCAAGATAGAATAGTGATTCATTAATTATCAACTAGGGCCACTCACTGGCCCAGCTAATAAATTAATCTCCAAAAACACTTGAGCTATAAATCAAGGTGTAATGGAGAAGTGTTCCTTGTGACCCAGAAATGACATCCAAGAAACCATTCGTTATCGATCAGGCAGATGAAATCACTGAGAAAGCCACATTCACATGGCGGAGTAACATGAGTGTTCGATGTAGAAGTCAGACCAGAGAGGAGAGAAGTCGACTGATGAGCTTTGGTGGAGGTGATAGTCAAGCGGGTTTGGGTCCCACACCTCGCGATCGTTTGCCAGATGATGCTATGGCCTATTATGGGCTTCCCATCCGCCGTCCCATAGTGGCTCTTCGGCAGGTGCCTGGTGATTTTAGCAGTTGGGGACCAAGGAGGAAAGTGGGCTTCTGGCCTACCATCACTCTCGAGGAAAAGGTTTGGTATCAGGAGATCCGAGTGAGAGATTTGGCCCAATGGGATGCGGTGGGTATTACCCAAACCATCGATCTATGCTTCTGTCTTCCCCATAATACTAGCCCTGCACCGCTTGCAGCTGCTCTTTGCTTCTGGAACACTTCCAGCAATATATTCGATTTCCGGTTTGGGCAGATGAGCATAACTCTGCTGGATGTTCTTACCATCACGGGGTTGCCCATTGATTTTGACCCCTATGTGCATGGTCAGTTTGATGGTATTCAATTTCCTTTGAGAATGGATATGGCTGGTCGGGGGCATCACAGTAAATCCTACCATGTCTGGCGTGATTATTACCGCACCCAGTGTGACCATACAGGAGGTATCGCATTCCTGGAATTCTGGCTTTGCAAATTTATCTTTTGCACTTCTTCCAACAAACCTACTGGGCGCTAGAATTCTCTGGCCACTGCTCTCTACAATGGTATTTGCATTGGCCTTGGGCAACCTGTATTGGGTTCGTTATATCACTCCCTTTATAAAGCTGTAATGCGCCCCTTTGATACCGACATTAGTGGTCCATTCTGGATCCTTGCCTTTTGGTTGCAGATTTATTTCCCTCGCTTCCGTCGCGGTGATATTCCAAAGGAACCTCCAGTCGATTCCCTTTTGGGGAACTAGCTTTGTGGCAACATAAGGCATCGAGCTCTACCCTACTCCGAGTGTTTTATTTACTTGTACTTGTTGGGAGAGATGCCGGACCCAAAAATAGTCCTTTCTAGGTGATTCCCTCCTCCCCTTGATGATGGCTTTCTGCCCAGTGGACGCGATCATAGCGAAAGAGCCCTCTTGGCATTTCGTCGAGCCATCTCCTGCTCGGATATTCGTCTTACCACCGACCGCGTAAGTTATGAGCTCTATGCCCCTAACCACTTTGCTCGCCAATTTGGGTTGGCCCAGTTGGTACCCTGGCCTCTGGTTGATTCTGCCAATTACTACACCTCTTGGCGGAGATTAGCCCCACCTGGGTCTGCCTCCTTTCAGAGTCAGTTTACTTTGATAGTGATTCCCCCTTGGGTCAGAGCGCTGTATCCCCTCAACGATGTCGACAATGATTATGTTGATTCATCCAGATCTTTCGTGGAATGAGTAGTCCTGGTCCGGAGGACCGCAAGATTTTTGAGCGCTTCTCCAACCCTACAGCACAACCTCGGCGACTTATTCTACCTTCTCGCTCATCGTGTGCAGGGATACAAATCCATGAGCCTAGGGCAACAATAAGTTTTTGTCTTTCTTCACCATTCCTTTTCCTTGTCTTGATTTTCCCGCTCTTATTCCTGAGTGTGTTTTGCAGCAAACTACCCGGAGCAAGACAGCCTCTGTTCAGGCCGAGAAACAAAAGGCAATAGCAGAGGGGACTCCTGAGGGAGAATCTTCTCATGATGAAGATTCTGCTGAGGTAATTTTGTTAAGAACGATCCCAAACTTGCATTTTTGGTGCTTTCCCCCTTTTTGAGTTGTGATTCTTTTGTCGTGCAGGCCACTGCTATCTTTGCTTGCAAACGCGATCGAGCTCAATCCGTCGAAGAGAGTTTTGAAGATGATGAAACTCTGGGAATGCGATTGGTAAACTCCGACCCCGTCTTATTCTATTTAAATTTTAGAATCTGTGCAGGATCTTCATTATGTATCTTTTGACAGGTTCGTCAGAGGACCACTGATCCCTCTCACCTGAGCGAGGCTAGATCCTCAGCCGCTGCAGAAGAGCCAACTCTCTCGCTAGTTCAAGCATCAACTAACCCCGTGGCGCCTCTTCCGTCTTCCACATCTAAAGAGCATCTGCAAGGTCCTATCATTTTAATAACGATCTCCGATGATGAGTCCTCGGAGCATGAAAGCGTGGAAGGCCACTCTGAGGCTTCTGCCGCTTACGAGGAACTGATGACGACAGAGATTCTCACTGCACTAGAGGTCTAAGAGGTGAATGAGGTGAGGCCTCTTCCTCTTGGAGACCACATACCAGATATTGACCCGACAACTCGAGAGGTAAGCCACTGTTGGCCAATGTTTTCCATTTCCCTTTCTGATCCAACCCCGCTCTCTGACATTTCTGAATCTGACCAGGATTCTATTTGTACCGAAGAGGTGGCTGCAAAAGTTGAGGGTTCTATCGGCGGGACAGTCGCCCCAGAGATGGAAAATGATACTGATGGAGGTGGTGCCCCCCAAGTCTTGCGAATAAATGAGACAACCATCGGAGCTGAGGGCTCTATGCTTGAATCTGCTCCACTTGCCTATGGTGAGCCGCGAGTTGAGTTTCCAGATTCTCCTGCGACTGAAGGGACAGACCAACCTGTTGAAGACGAAGAAATTGAGGAAGCTGTCCACCCATTTACAGTGGTGGTTCGTGATCCTGAGGCGCCTCCCCCGCCTCCTCCTCCTACCAGATTCGAGAGATTGATGAGGGTGTTGGAGGTAACTCCTCCTTCTATTGTGGATGAGGCTAAGTTGGTGCTTCATGAACATCTAGGTCCTTGGGTATTGGAGACTGACATCCTCCCGCGAGTCTTAGAAGCTCTAAGGTATCTCCGCCAGGAGAAAGCTTTGACTTCATGGCAATTTAGTGCTATCGACTCTCTGCTGAATGAACTTGATATGGCCCGCCGACGTCAATCGGCCATGAACACCCAGGCTCACGACGCTTAAGAGGCTTTGAATAGTGTCTCTCAAGAAATGGACCTCTCCCGCGATATTTTAAATGAGCGAGCCATCCGCCTAAGGGAACTACAAATCCAAAGGTCCTACTTCAAACTTCAAATTGAGAACCTCCAAGCCCATTTAGCCTTTGTTGAGAATGCGATTGTTGCAGAAGAAGCTCAACTCGATGAACCTTTGGCTGCTTCTGAAGAAATGGGCCGTAACCTGGCCCGTATCAGAGAACGGGCCACTCAGGCCGAAGCTAGTGCCATTGCGGCGAAACGCCACGTGGAAGAACTTTGTTTGAAATTGAGCTTTGCGAGTCAATCTCTGTAGGCCCCCTTGAAAACCGTTCGGTTTCCCACATGCTATTAATCTCTTCTTTTCCGAGATTTAAGGTATTAATCACTCGTTGAAAAACAACGATCGTAAAGAAAATAATCTCGTGAAAAGAACAGTTACCTCCTCGAAAACCGTTCGGTCTCCTCACATGTTGCTAGTCCCTTTTTTTCTCGAGATTTGGAATCACTAATCTCGATTTACTGTCATCAGTTTTGAAATTGAGCTTCATCCAAGGGTGGGGATTTGCCTGAAGTCCCTATAAATAGTTGTATTTTGGGAATGGAATACTCACAACAACTTTTCTGAAATATTCAAGAAATGTCCTTTCAGTTCATGCTTCTTTTTCTCCTTCTTCACAAATTTTCCCCTCATGAAATGACCTTTAGCCTCTAAATTTTTAGGCTTTATGGCGTAATCTTAAGCCTGGGTTAGGCCTTATGGCGTAATCTTAGGCAACCCCTTGTTTCGCCCTTCTGGAATTTTGCAATAACAATGCCAGGCTTTAGATTGGTTTAGAAACGCGAGGGGTCTCCGAGTGTGGGATCCACGATCATGCGAGATCATTTTTGTTAGGATCCCACACGCGGAGAGAAACGGAGAAAGGGAGGAAGGCCACTTTGTGGTTCATCTTTCCTCCTCTGTTTTCTTCCTTCTGGACCCGGCCCATGTTGTGCCCTCCAGATGGAAAGGGCTTTGGTTCTCACCTCCTTCTCCCCCTTTCTCTTCTTGAAAGAATCTTAGAGGGATGAGAAGGGATGGGCTCTTTGAAGGAATGGGTTCAAGCTACAGAATGGCTGTTCCTATACTTCACGTCCAACTAATGGTGGTTACCATGGCTAGAGGGGGTGCAGAGACTCAAGCTGATATTCAGTTCATTCACTCTCTGCCCTTCCCGGAGATAATGGCGCGGCTCAACCGACGTTGGATTCCATAGCTGCTTCCAATTGAGGGGGCTTGGATGCTCCATTTTCTCTCACTGGAGTCTCCCTTTCTCATGGATAATGGTGTTGGCCAAGCCTATGTTGTATTCCTCTACCGCTTCCATGTAAATGGGGCGCGGAGGCTCCGTTACTTCTCTTTTTCCTTCCCTGAAGTTTGCCTCTCCTTGGTATAATGGCGTTGTTTAACTCGACATTGGATTCCATAGCTGCTTCCACTTGAGGAAAGATTCAAAAGATATCTGAGGATTCCTGTTTTTGTATTTTAGCCACCTTTGGCTTTGTAATGAATGTACTGCTTTTGGCCGCAAAGCCACTTTATGAATACAATAATATTTTTTATCCTGATATTCCAATATCCGTGAGAAGCCAAGAATTGTGTCTCGCAAGGCCTCAAATATAGGCCCCCATAGTTGTATATTGAAAACAATATGAACTTTTAAAATATGTTCTGCATTAAAACGAGCCTCGCGATGAGGGTTTTGAGAAAATATTTATCTTTTGGATCCACTTGCTGGCCCCAACTCAAGTTGCATTAATTAGCTGTTGAAAATTCCACCGTGAAAAAATAATCTCGTGAAAAGAACAGTTACCTCCTCGAAAACCGTTCGGTTCCCTCACATGCTGCTAATCCATTCTTTCCGAGATTTATGGCAACTTTAATCACGCTTTACTGACACTTAATTTGACTCTTCTCTTTGACCGTCCATCCAATGGCGGATATTTGCATACCTATATCTTCCTCCACATTATAAACCCAAATTTCCAATCCCAAAATCATTTCATCAACTCAAATATTTCTAACATCAATCTTTCTTAATTACTCATCATCACCACTCTTCAATTTTTGCATTCTCTCAATCCATCACCAATGGAACCACAAAAACGGCATCCAACTAAGGATAGAGGAAGTAACAAAGCAGCCGGGAGTAGTGCTAACATGCTTCGCAGGAGGAACAGTACTAGGTGGATTCCTACTACAGATCAGATAAGAATCCTCAAGGAGCTTTTCTACAACAAGGGCGAAAGATCCCCAACTATAGAGCAGATTCAGAGGATCTATCTCCAGCTGAAATGGTACAGTAAGATCGAGGTCAAGAACGTCTATTATTGGTTCGTGAACCAAAGGGCTCGGGAGAAGCAGAAGAAGAGGTCCACTTCGGATGTTCATGTGCCCATGCAAAGATCAGGGCTTGTTGGTGCTGATAATGTTACGAATTGGAAACATGAGGATCAGTATATTAACTTTGGATCTTCTGCACCTGCTTCTGCTTCTTCCGCTGGTGTGATGATTGCTTTTAACAGGCAGATGGGGAACTCGGCTTAGTAGCTTCGTGAGTGTAGGAACATTTAGAATTGTCCCCTAAGAGTTGTATCTATAATTTTTTTTTTATTTTTTTTATTTTTTATTTTTTTTTTAATAAAATAGCATGAATATGTATATACAAAGTTGCCCAGTGGGCGGGTTTAGGCTTAGTATGGTATAGTGTTGCCCCCCTAGTGTTGCTAGGCATAGCGAAGAAATGATTATGGGCCTTAAAAACAGGCCTTCATAAATGCGCTTTGCGAGTGTAGGAACACTAGAATTGTCCCCCATGTCTCATGCGAATAAATTGTCTACGACTCCTCCGAGTCCCAAACATTGGGAAAGTATTTCTTCAAGTATCTCCCATTGATAGGGTTATGATGGACATCTCCATCTAGGTCCTTGAGATGAAAAGCTCCTTTCTCTAAGATTTTATAGATGATGTACGGGCCTTCCCATCTTGGAGTCCATTTGCCGCGACCATCTAATTTTTCGCCAAGGGGGAGAACTGCTTTCCAAACCAACTCTCCTTTGCTGTAACTCCTTCCCCGCGTCCGCTTGTCATAGGCACGAGCGACTCGTTGCTTTTCCATGACCAAATTATCTAAAGCCTCCAAGCGCTTTTCGCTAAGGTCTTCATGTTCCTGCCACATAGCCTGAACGTAGTCTTCTTCAATGAGATGATGTTGCTCTTGAACTCGTAATGACTGGACGTTGACTTCCAATGGCAGGACTGCATCATGGCCAAACATCAAAGCATAAGGTGTTGTTGCGGTGGGATTCCTCTTAGAGGTGCGGTAGGCCCAAAGAGTTTCATAAAGTGTCTCATGCCACTGTCATGGATTAGCTTCCAACATTTTCTTCAGTAAATTAATAATGATCTTATTGCTGGCCTCCGCTTGACCGTTAGACTGAGCATAATACGGACTGGAATGGATGAACTGTATTCCGCATTCTCTTGCTAGTTTATCAACTTCACCACCCATGAAAGCTGCCCCCGGTCCGAAACAAAAACTTCTGGGATCCCAAATCTGCAGATGATGTTTCTGAATAGGAATTGTCGCAACGTGCCACCAGATGCTTCCTTCAAAGGTTCTGCTTCAACCCACTTTGTAAAGAAATCAGTCGCAACGATGATGAACTTATGTTGAAGTGATGAATGTGGGTGAATCATCCCAATTAAATCCAGCGCCCATCCTCTTGCAGGCCAAGGCTGTATAATGGGCTGCATTGGAATATTAGGAACATGCTGGACCGGCCCATGAGCTTGGCAGTCCAAACAACCTTTAGCGAACGCGATACAATCCTTCAAGATACAGGGCCAAAAATATCCATGTCGTCTGAGCAACCATCGCATCTTTAGACCTGCTTGGTGAGCTCCACAAATGCCAGAATGAACTTGGCGCATGAGTTGTTTGGCTTCGTGGCCATAAACACATCTGAAATCCATGCCATCTTCTCCTCGTCTGCGAAGTTCATCACCTCTGAGGAAGTAGTTGAGGGCAAGATAGCGAATCCTTCTATCTGTGGTCTGATCAGGATGCTTGAGATAATTGATCAAAGGGATGCGCCAATCCACGTCAATGGATTCCAGGGTTGCGACTGACATATCGTCTGGAGGATCTCTTCTCGCCATCCAAGAAGGAAGGGTGCGACGCTCGACTTTAAGGATTCTCTCCCGCACGCCATATCTCAATGTTACCCCTGTTGCCAGCTGGGCCAACTCGTTCGCGGCAAAATTTCTCTCACGAGGAATGTGCTCAAGATGTACATTATCAAATTGGTCCAACAGTTCTAATGTCCTGTTCCAATAAGGGACCAATGTGAAGCTATTGCATCTGAACTCATTGCACAACTGATTGATAACCAAGAGAGAATCGCCAAGTATTTGTACATCTCTAATTCCCATTTCCAGCAGTACTTCTAGGCCTATGATTAAGGACTCATATTCTGCTTGGTTGTTGGTACATTGAAACTCCAACTGGAATGAGTATGAAAAGTGATCTCCAGTGCAATTCCTGCTCCTGCTAGCGTATCCGTTCTTGACCCGTCAAAATATAAAACCCAGGGCTGGAGCGAGACTGTGGCTTGATACAGTGTGGCGTACTCTGGGCGATATAAATTTGTGACAGCGACCTCTAAGTCTCTAACTGCAGGGAGATCTAGCATAGGGTGATGTGCCAGAAAGTCCGCAATGGCTTGCCCCTTTACTGCTTTCTGTGGGACATACTGTAATGAGAATTCTGATAAGGTGAGCACCCACTTGCCAATACGGCCTCTCAAGATAGGTCACGATAACATATACTTGACTAGATCGGTTTGAGCAATGATGCAAGTAGTAAAGGACAACATGTAATGCCGCAACTTGCATGCTGAGAAGTATAATGTAAGACACAGCTTTTCCATTAGAGTGTACCTTGTTTCGCAATCTGTGAGTGTCCTACTGAGGTAAAAGATGGCATATTCGACACCCTCTTCATCATCCTGAGCGAGGAGGCTGCCAATGGAAGCCTCAACTGCTGAAACATACAACTTTAATGGAAATCCAGCTCTGGGAGGAACAAGCACTGGCGGGCTCGCCAGATAGGCCTTGATTTTGTCAAAAGCCTCTTGATGTTTAGGTTCCCACACAAACTCGTTATGTCCTTGCAACTTCAGCAGTGGGGAAAAGGGCTGGATTTTACCCGCAGAGTTAGAAATGAAACGTCGCAAAAAGTTGATCTTACCCAGTAGTCGCTGTAATTCTTTCTTCATTCGCGGGGGAGATGCGTTGATGACCGCGTTTGCCTTATCCTCAGGGACCTCAATGCCACTTTGATGGACAATGAATCCCAGGAAATCGCCTGCCTGAACTCCAAAAACGCACTTGGCGGGATTCATTTTGAGCTTGTGTAGTCGCATGCGCTCGAAAACTTTTCTGAGATCCTTGAAGTGATCTCCACTCTTCTTAGACTTCACGACGACGTCATCAATGTAAACCTCTAAGATCTTCCCAAGTATGTCGTGGAAGATCAGGTTCATGGCTCTCTGATATGTTGCTCCGGCATTCTTCAGTCCAAAAGGCATGACCACATATTCAAAAACTCCCATGAACCCAGGGCAGCGGAATGCGGTCTTATGTCTATCTTCCTCCGCAACCGGTATCTGGTGATATCCCGCTGTGCCATCCATGAAAGACAACAGTTCGTGCCCTGCAACTGCATCTACCAACATGTCCGCCACCGACATGGGGTAGACGTCTTTAGGTGTAGCTAAATTAAGGTCTCTGTAATCCACGCAGACCCTCATCTTGCCATTCTTCTTGCGAACAGGCACTATATTGGACAGCCACTGATTGTACTTGGCTACCCTGATAATGCCCGACTTGTGCATCTTTTCAACTTCCTCTTTGACCAGTACTTAGGTCTCTGAGTTCATTCTTCGCGGCTCTTGCTTCAAAGGCCTCTTATCAGGTAGCGTTGGTAGTTGGTGGCATACCAAGTCTGGTGATAGGCCTGGCATGTCCTCGTATTTTTCCGCGAAGCAGTCCTTGAATTCTAGCAATAAGTCGATAAGCCTCTGTTTCTCACTAGGCTCTAAGTAAGTGCTGATAGCCACTTCTATAGGCTCATCAATTGTTCCCAGATTGACCTTTTCAGTAGGGTCCCTAACCTTCGGAGGTGTGTCATCCAATGCCGCTGGAGCAAGCTGAATCTCTTCTTCCTCCTCTTCTTGGTCCATGAACTCTTCATAAACAATTTCTAAGGTCGCAACTCGATCATAGGCCTCTTTTTCCACCAAGTATGAGGATAGCCTCTCATACAAGGAATGGAAGGCCTCTATCCCTTCCTTTGGAAGGTCGTAATCCATTAATTAACCATTGTGCGGGGCACAGCATGGCCGGGCCTCGCTAGGTCTTCTTTTGCAAGCGTGAGTCCCCACTGTGCCAACTCAGAAGCCGTCACCCCTGTGGGGCGACCTTTATTGTCAATGCTACCGACTTGCAATGGAGTAATTGGCTCCAAGTAGTACTTGGCATCTACGTAATTCGCGGAAACATAAAAAGGGCGGGGATCTGCTTTAATTATCTCAGCCTTATTTGTCACCCTATTCCACATAATCAGCTCTTGGTGGAGTGTTGATGGAACACAATAGCTTCGGTGAATCCAATCTCTTCCCAGGATGGCACTGTAGGCCGCGTAACAATCTGTAACAAAGAACGCATAAACGCTTTCTGAGGGACCCACCTTGATTTTTAGGAACAGTAAACCTAACGTCTTAGTTATTGTGCCCGCGAAGTTCTTCAATGTGAGAGAGGTAGACTGGATCTTCTCCTTCTTGATTCCCAAAAGCTGCATGGTCCTTGTAGTAATGACATTCACAGCCACGCCGGTATCAACCATTATCTTGCTGACCTTAGTCCCATTAATTTCTGCTGTGATATACAAAGGTCGCATGTGTTGTACCATGGCAGGTGTGGGTCTTGTGAAGCTCATGAAGAAACTCTTGCTGTTAGCATCTTCAGTCTCAAGGGACACTGCTTCTTTCACCGGAGTTGTTGCGGCTGAAGTGATCTGCAACTGCTGTTCTCCAATTGCGTCACTTTCTATGCATTCCTGCGCAGCGACTGGTAAGGCATACTTAGCAGGGAGCACATAAACCATATTGCAAGAGATATCCACCATTTCTGTTTCGTCCATGTCATCATCAAGATTGAGCTTGGGTTCATCTGCTGGGATATCGGCGTTAAACTGTTTAACCATGAAAGCAACCAAGGATTTCTCTGCTGGGACCACCGCTTTGGCTTGTTCGTGCTCCTGTACTATAGGAATCTGGTTCAGTGACTCTGAAATTTGTTTCGTCCCTGGCACTTCCTCTGGGAGAGTGACCACCAAGTTTTGAACTTTCTGCACAATCGCGGACCGATTGTCTTTGCCCCCCAGCTTGTCGAAGATGGAAGGCTCATTATTGCTTCCTTCGCGAGATATTCTCCGCCAAACATTGTCTTTACGAGCTGGCGGTGGTTCTTGCCTCGCTGGAATTAAGGATTTCTCCTGAGCGCTGATCTTGGGGGCACATGGCTTTTGCCCTTGGCGTAATACTTTGGGCTGCGGTTTCTGAACTTGCGGGGAAACGAATTTCTCGGAGGCCAGTACCTCCAATTGTCTTTGATATTCTTCTGGAGGTTTCAGTAATTGCGATGGTTTGATTAGTCCTTGATCTAGTGCTTCCAAAGTTCGCTTTGCTTCTCCAAACCTTCGTTGGAGTTTTCTCTTCTTTGAAGAGCTCATCTCCACCGCCTTGCCATTCTTTTGGGTATACCATCTCCCTTCTTTGATGGAGGATGTTGATACTGGCAGAATGTAAGGTCTGGTAAAAACCCCTTGCCGCTTATCTGCTTGCCCTTCTTCCCTCGCAGTCTTCAACTTTTTGAATAAGTTTGAGTCTTTTGGAGAAGGAGTTTCTAAACCACTGTGTACTCTTGGGCTGCACGGTTGGAAGTTTCTAGAGGATGATACTAACCGTATTGGCGGCAGAGATCCAAACTGGACAGTCTGGGATGTTTCCTCATGCAGGGCTTGAGTGTCACATTCTTCCTTGCACCGCGAGCATAGGACAATGGGTAAACGAGTCTTGGATTCCCGCTTCACGGGTTTGTCTCCAGCCCTTATCAAATCCTTAACCGCATAGTCTGGATTTTGATTCTTCTGATTTTTTCACCCCATGCCACGTCCACCATGTTGATGCCGGTATCTGGGAAGGGATCTAGGTCCACCAACGCTGCTGCTGTTGTTGGCACCTCTACTTGCAAACTACCATTATTTAACCAGATTTGGATCTGATCCTTTAGCTTAACACAATCGGCTGTATTATGATTCCACATATTATGGAGTTTGCAGTATTTCTTCCCCCTTAGCTGCTCTGGTTTGGGAAATGGGCCGAAGTCGGTTTTCACCATCTTCGCGGCGATCATTTCATCCAAGATTTCATGTGCTTTGTTCGCGTCGTAAGTATAACTTGCGAACTCTGGTTTGGTGAAAACCACCGACTTGAGCTTCACCGGTTCTTTGCACAGCTTCAGTTGCTTTAGTGTTGAAGCCTTTTTTCCGATGAGTTCCAGCGCAGCAATCTCGTCTTCTTCAGACTCATCAGCCTCTGCTGTACTAGATTCCTCACTCTTGTAGTAAGGATCAAAGGGACTGGATTGATGGCTGAGCGCAGTCACTATTCGGCGTTTCCCTGGGATGTATGTCCCTTTTGAGGCGTTTTTCATAGCGTCCATTTCCCTGAGCAAGTGCTCGAAACTTCCTACTTCTGTGATCAGTTCCCCCATGGAATTGAACATGCTTCCATGTTGTTTTGTCGTTGGCGGGGCTCTAAGCCTTTGATTGCCAACTTCACAAGTTCTTTCTCCGGCAGAATCACGTTCAACTTTCCTTTCTGGATCTGAAAGCGCTGAAGGTACATGACAGCAGATTCAGTTGGCTGCTGAGCCATCTGAGTGAGTGAAGCCAGATCTACTTCCGGCTCGATAGTCCCAAAGGTTTCCTTGAACAGCTTTTCCATCGCGGGCCAACTCCTAACTGATCCCGGTTGCAGCTTAGTGAACCAGGTGAAGGCAGACCCCGATAGAGAAGTAGCAAAGATATTACATTTCAGATTGTCATCGTTCTGGTACTGGCCACACTGTACTCGAAACCTAACCAAATGGGCTGCGGCATTTTCGACTTCCTCTCCCGAGAAAGTAGAGAACGTAATGTTCTTATATCCCCTAGGATAAGGTGTCTGTGTAATATGCGGTGGGAAGGGCCCTGGTAGGCCTCCTCCAAGTTAGGCCTCTGGTTCGCGGCCCTGATCATTGCTTCTACCTCCTCTCTCCTTACATATCTTGGATCAGGAGGAGGCGGGTGAACCACTGTATCTTCAACTGACCAGATCAACGGTGGTGCCTGTGAAGCTTGATTAACCAAAGACATGCCACCTTCGTGGGTCATTTTATGTCGGGTTGACGTCTGCGACGCAAAACCCACTGCTGGCTTACCCTTTGTGGTTACGGTAACCTTCGCTGGACTTTCAACCCGGTCGATACCATAATGGCTTGCTGGAGGTGGATCATGGTGCACGTATTCAACTCCGTCACTGTCATATTGGGGAAATGGGCTATTATCAACAAAGGCCCCTTCATTGATTTTCAAAGTCCTGGTCCCTTGCGTGACTGATGACGTGGCGTTGTTCTTCCCACCCGCTGCCAGAGTAGTCTCTTTACCTCTGACTGATGCGGCAGTAGCGCATGTGGATGTACTGCCGCCGTGAGCATTTGGTGGTATGTAGTTCGTAGATATGGGGGACTGACCTAGAGAGCCTAGAATGGCACTAGGATCTCCCAATGTTTTATGTAGAACCTCTCTGGCCTGATCGAGGTCAGCCTTCTGCATGGCCACCTGGGTTACGACGTTGGATCCTTCTTTGCGAATCGTCGCGACTTCCAAAGCAATGTGTTTGCTTGCGACCAACAGCTCTTCATGGTTCTTCTGCATTTTTTGGTTCATGCCATCCAATTGCCCTTGTGTTTGTTGTGCCCCTAGCTCAAGCCTCTTGATCGAGATCGTGAACTCATCAAGCCGTCAACGGTCCTCCGCAAAGGCTTTTTCCATCTTCTCATGGTATGCGGCAGAATTCTGTTGAAGGATATTAAGCCGCTCTTCTATGGTCGCATTTTCTGGAATGAGAATAGGCACAAAGTCAATAGTTGTAACTGCGCTCGTGGCTTCCTGGGTGATGCTAGATATATCGCCAGCCTGATTAGGCTGGGCGGCAGGAACTTGCTCGCCTTCAGTAGTAGGATGTCTATTTCCTCCTCGTTCAGTTGACATCTCTGTCGATGGAGGGTGGGAAGAAAATCTTTGGATTACCTGTTCTTCGGAAAGACCACGACAGTCTGCACGCGAGTGCGGTCTGTAACTGGAGGTCTTATGTTTCGGGCAGTTAACGTAAACCTTTTGATAAGGGTTTATGCTTGACTTCCCAATGGCTTCTGGAAGTCTGAATTCAATAAGTAGCTGAATTCAATAAGACACTGTGAATCAAGGTTTAGACCTGCGGCCCAAGTATAGTCGCCTAGACACAAACTTTCTTTCCAATCCTTTGGGCAACCTTACTGAAATGGCCAGGTGGGGGAGGGCGAACAAAAGAGGCAGAATCCATTTTGGCATGACCTACTCCCACATAGTGGTTTAGGCCCATTTGCACGCACTTCTGGATTCAATAGCCTGTTATGAACGTTGTCCCCTTGCTAGACACCATTTCACATAGGCTATACTTACTAAGATGAGAAAGATCATAAGTGTAAAGACAGTTCAACAAGTGTTAATAAAAACCGCCCTTAACCTTAATGGACCTGAACTAGGCACCAATAAGGAGTTTAGGTCAATATTAACAAAAGAGACTTCACCTATTCCGTTATGATTCACAACCCCTTACCAACCTCATCTTCTTAATAGTGGTGTGGTTTACAACTCGCAGTAAGTCCCACTGGGCGTGCCAAAATGTTTGGCTCCAGTTTTTCTTAAGCTGGTCAACAGTCTCTTTTCTTGCGTGGGCGTGCCAGCACCGTTCAGGTGCGGTCGTCGGGGGTGTCCCTTGACCTGACTTCTTCTGAGCGATTGTGGACGAGGAGAGCACCAACCTCGTCGTGGGATTCTTTGTGCCTCGTGGCGAGGACTTTTGCTGAGCCTCTTCAAAATCACAATCGATACTCGATGTTGTAGATCGAGCAGAGCGAAAACCACTGGGAAGTGAGGAGAACTTGCTAAAGCGTGACTCTAGCTTAGCTGGTTTGCGAGGGCGTTACCCTTGCTTGGCTGGTTCCGTAACCGTTGTGGTCGTGGTACTACAGTCGGCTCCCAAGGAGACTAGGACCAAAGCACTTTGACAGAGGATTTGGTGGTACTGAAAGTTGGCTCCTAAGGAGACTAGAACTTGGAGTGTGATCACCGATAAGAGAAAGAGAATGAGAGGAATTGCTCTTAGAGAGGTTGCTATAGAGAGAACTTAGATCATCTTATAGATGTTTTGATGAGTGAATTTGTGAGATGATACTTGTTGTAGCCTCTATATATAGGCTTCCAAGCAACACTATTTGGCCTTTAAACAAATCATAGTGGGTTAGGCAAAATTCACTAACACTTAGTGGATTTGTTAGGCCAAATTCACTAACACTTAGTGGATTTTGTTAGGCCAAATTCACTAACACTTCTTTATTCCTTTAATTTTTATCTCCACTAAGAATTCATATTTAACTTTCGACTTCTTCATATGAAATGATCCACCATGGATTTAGATTATTGTGGTAAAATTTCAGAATTTATTTCCATGTGGTTGGGCCGAAAATGCTACTGGACTCCTTACAGGTCCAGTTTTCCAGTTTTGCTTTTGCAGAAAATTGGACTGATTGTTTGAAAGTTTTCCACTTCGAACAAGCTCTAGCACTCTTCATAAGAAATGATCCTTGGGATGTCTAGAATGAATCTGGAAAGTTTCAACTCATTTGAAGTTCGGATGGTTAGTCTGCCGCCCCTCCTTCCTTGTTTAGCTCGGTTTCTCCTAGCCGAAGTAGGAAAATGTACTAAAGTTGACTTTTCATTTCCACGCTTCCATAGTAGGCTTTATTTAGCCTCTAAATATATATTTCGAACTTGTCGACAATATATAGCTTGAGCCACTGATGTTGGCTCGATTTCTCCAAGACGTGCCTTGTCAGGCCAAAATGCTCATTTTGGGTCCAAACAGGAGTAGCCGGAGGATCAGTCTTGGGATCTTGGCAAATGAAATGTTTGAGCTCGGCACAAATTATTTTTTCTGTAGGCCCAGAGAAATATCATCCTGAAAATGACTCGGGCCTCCATTTATAGTTGCTATTTAACAATGCCAAAGCATTCTTCAATAAGAAAAGTTTAAAAGATAGGGTATGTGCCATTTGGGGTAGGGGTCGTCAACGGGCCGGGCCC
Organism: Rosa persica; assembly: GCA_025331145.1. Lineage (NCBI taxonomy): Eukaryota > Viridiplantae > Streptophyta > Magnoliopsida > Rosales > Rosaceae > Rosa > Rosa persica. The sequence goes on from WFKR01000005.1 coordinate 61,060,323, forward strand.
GGCCCGGCCCGGCCCATTCATTGCAGGCTTGGACCGGGCCGGGTCCGGCCTTGCTAAATTTTTTAGTAATGACGGGCCGGGCCGGGTCGGGCTTTATTAAAAATCGAAGGATCCAAGCCCGTCCATATAAAGCGGGCCTTACGGGCTTTTTCGGGCCGGGCCGGGCTTGGCCTTGCGAGCTTTTTCGGGTCGGGCCTTGCGGGCTTTATTTATAAATAAATATTTAAAGACACAAATAATTTTTTTTTAATCAAGCTTTGGAAATTCATTGGATAATGATCAAATACAATCAAAGATAATAGATCTATATTGTACCAAAAAAAATCTATATTTATATATAGATACTAATTTATTAATAATTAAATTTTTAAAGACACTAATTTTTTATAAATTTATATTTATACATCATACACTCCAAAGAGCAACATATAGCAATTCAAAGAAAATGAGAAAACCGACCGTTGGATGTGATTATTACAATAAATTATACGTGTGGTTAAAAATTTAGTCAATTTCACCGTAGTTTCAAACTCAATCGGATTAGTCAACCGTAGTCACTTGCATGTTTTCTTGGTTGACTGATGGCGTGATAACCGTAAAATTTGCTTATTTTTTTACATCACGTTTGTAAATATTTCATCGATGGATGTGAGTGGACATAAGATAAAAATTTCAATTTTAATTACAAATACATTGACCAATATCAATTTGCCTCTTAAAGTTGTATGACTTGTACATTGCATTTAAATTGTTGAGGTTCATTCTAAAGCAAACATGCAGTGGGAAATGAATTTGAAAAAACCAACCGTTTGATGGAGAGACTGTAATATTTTATGGTGGTTGTAAAAAATCCAGCTAATTTGGTTTTCGTTTCGAATTCGATCAACTAAGTCAAACCTATTACTCTTATAAACCTATATTTATATATCACACACTCCAAAGAGAAACATCTATCAATTCAAAGAAAATGGGAAAACCGACCGTTGGATTTGATTATTACAATAAATTATGAGTATGGTTAAAAATTTAGTCAATTTCACCATAGTTTCAAACCCGATCGGATTGGTCAACCGTAGTCGCTTGTATGTTTTCTTGATTGACCGGTGGCGTGATGACCGCAAAACTTGCTTATTTTTTTACATCATGTTTGTAAATATTTCATTGATAGATGTGCATGGATATAAGATAAAAATTTTAATTTTAATTACAAATACATTGACCTATACCATTTTGCCTCTTAAAGTTGTATGACTTATACATTACATTTAAATTGTTGAGGTTCATTCTAAAACAACCATGAAGTGGAAAATGAATTTGGAAAAACCAACCGTTTGATAGAGAAATTGTAATATTTTATGGTGGTTGTAAAAAATAAAGCTAATTTGGTTATCGTTTCGAATTCGATCAACTAGGTCAAACCTAGTTACTCTTATAAACCTATATTTATATTTCACACACTCCAAAGAGCAACCTGTATCAATTCAAAGAAAATGGGAAAACCGACCGTTGGATGTGATTATTACAATAAATTATGAGTGTGGTTAAAAATTTAGTCAATTTCACCATAGTTTCAAACCCGATCGGATTGGTCAACTGTAGTCGCTTGTATGTTTTCTTGATTGACCGATGGCTTGATAACCGTAAAACATGCTTATTTTTTCACATCATATCTGTAAATATCATATCGATGGATGTACGTGTACATAAGATAAAAATTTCAATTTTATTACAAAGACGTTGGCCTATATCAATTTGTCACCTAAAGTTATATGACTTGTACATTGCATTTAAAATTATTGATGTCCATTCTAAAACAACCATGAAGTGGAAGATGAATTTGGAGAAACCAACCGTTCGATGGAGAGATTGTAATGTTTTATAGTGGCTGTAAAAAATCCAGCCAATTTAGTTCTCGTTTCGAATTCGATCAACTAGGTCAAACTTAGTTACTATTATAAACCTATATTTATATATCATACACTCCAAAGAGTAACCTCTATAAATTCAACTAAAATGAAAAAACCGATCGTTGGATGTGATTATTACAACAAATTATGAGTGTGGTAAAAAAATTAGCTAATTTCATCATATTTTCAAATCCGATCTAATTGATCAACCGTTGTCACTTATTTTTTAGAATATATATGCACATATTTTCTATAAAAATATGAGAATTTCCACACACACACACATATATATATATATATATATATAAATATAAACACACACACACACATCTATATATATATATATAAACACACACACAGTGCACACACATATCTATCTCTCTCTCTCTCTATCTATCTATATATATATATATATATATATATATAAGCACACACACATATCTATTATATATATATATATATATGTATATATGTATATATAAACATATATACATACACACATACACATATATATTAATATATATATATATATATCTATATTCAAAAACACACATAAATATATATAATATATAAAAAATAGTTTACGGGCTTTTACGGGCCGGGCCTAGCGGACTTTTACCGGGTCGGGCCGGGTTTTTCCGGGCTTTTTAGCGGGCCTCCATCGGCCCACCTAGGCGGGCTTTTGTGGGCTTTTTGACGGGCCGGGCCGGGCTTTTGGCCCTCCGGGCCGGCGGGCCTCCATCGGCCCACTTGATCCGCGGGCTTTTTGATGAGGCCTAATTTGGGGACATAAGCAACTACCTATTGGGCCTATACCATGAGCAGGATCATATATGAACCAGCTGAATAAATTCAGTTTGCTTGAACTTTTAATTTTTGGACTAATCTTTTTAATGATGTATGGAGTTGTGAGAATTGTGAAGGCAGAAGGTCATGCTATTGCTCCTTTCTTCTTAATATTTGGGGTAGTTGACGGCATGCGGTTCGATTGGATTTGTCTCGGCGCCGTTCATGGCCTCAGTACTTCAGTTAACATGAGCTATTTGATTATGTTTTCTTGTTTTTCAAGGGAGGGGTCACTACTAAAAAGAGTCCATAGAATACAAATTTTTTTCTGTATTTTTTACTTCAAATGATACATTTAAGGTATCTAAAACTCATTAGGTTTGGTGCAACCACTAAATGAAAAATAGTATTCTCTATCACAGATTCCACTAACCAATTGTCACGCTTAAGACTTCAGTATCTCTTTTTATTTTATTTTATTATTTTTCACTCCTCATTTATTTTTTTAAGATGTTTTTAATTTTTATTTGTATATTTATCAAAATATAAAATATTTTATTTTATTATCTATATGTTTTCTTTTATAGAGTATTTATTTGTGATTTATATGTGTGTATGTGTGTATTTTTTGAAATCAACTATTTCTTTTTTATTCAATAATGGTCATATCTGACTGCCTGAATCCAGCGACAAAATTAATCCTCTCTTTCTCCGACAACTCCTCTTTCTTTCTCCCTTTATCTTTCGATCTCTCTTTATCTATTTCTATCCATTCTCTCGCTCAATTATCCACCTATGGTCATGGCCTACACAGATCAAAAAGAAAAAGAAGTCAACAACTCATAAGGTCACAGAGTATGAATAGAAAAGAAGAAGGAAATCATAATCACAAAGAAACCAACCAATCATGGAAGACTATGCATGTCGATCTGATGCTACTGAAGCTCAGTTTAATCTGTAGAAAATAAATTCGGTCAAAATCAATTATGAGTATTACTTATATCTCAAGATAAAAGAATCAAGATTGAATTTAAATGGTTCTAATACCTGGTGATGAAGAATATTGTAGCAAATTAGGCTTTCCTATTCAACTAGAAGAGTGATCACAGATATGCTCCTTGAGTGCTTAAGAGAATAAGTCTAATTGTAGAGAGAAAACTAATGCAAAAGAAAGAGATTAAATTACCCACTATCCTTATCTACAGTTAAGAAACCTAAAGCAATTATACATCTTCTCCTTTTTTCTTTTTTCATTTATAAAGAAAATATATCTGATAAATTTTCTGATATATATCTTTTGGGTTAGATAAAATATTTTTATCTATTTAAAGCAAATAACATCATCTTAAATATGTTTCTATTAAAAGGAATCAAAAATGTCGAGAGCTCTCTCTCTCTCTCTCTCTCTCAAAACCCTAACGCCACATCCCGTCGTGGGCGGCTATACTATCGGAGACTCTTCCATCTCTCTCAAAACCCTAACGCCACATCACGTCGTGGGCGGCTACAACTGCGGTGATCGATCAGCCTTGGCGTCCTCCATTTGGTGGTCTTTCTCTACCACTTGGAGGGGCTTCTACGTTGTCGAGGCTGGCCGATTCGATATGGCCTCGCGTTAGTCTCCTAGTATACGACGCGGTGGATCGTGTTCGCTTCCCCATTTGGGGATGGCTGCTTTGATAGTGACGGATGAGATTCGGCTCTATTGAATCGGATCAGAGATGGTTGGTGCAGCGAGGATGTCAAAAAGGTTGGTTAGCACCGATTTGGTTGGGGTTGGCTATGGTATTCATGACGGCGCTAGGCTGTCGATTGGGCTTGGGTCCTGTTCAAGGGCCTAGGCACTGGTAGCGAGGTATAGACAGTCGCGGCCGTTAGTGGTTAATTTGTGAAGCATGTTGGTGCCTCTCAGGCTCAAGCAAGGAGGACGATGCGATACTATGGTGTGGCTGTGCTCGGGTGCCCAGTAGCCTGGTGTCCTAAGAAATTTCGGATCCAGGCGTCTGGGTGCCCAGGGTAATTCAACTGGGCCTGGGCATGGGCTTGCTCCTTTGGGTTGGCTGGTCAGTCCACACATTTTTTGGTCCGTATTTGGATTCAGGTGTATGAAGGACTAATATTTTCATATTATTATAATATTGGGGATGATTATTGACTGTGTTCGGAGCCTCCCTGTAGCGTTAGGTTACTTGGCTATTTGGAGCTTGACTATAGGGTTGCATTATGTTAGATTGCTTTAGAGTCTTTCCTTTAAATTAAAGTTTTCTTTCATGGCTCATTTTTGTCGAAGCCAGCGCTTCTCGGTGAGTCATTTTGTAATGTTTCCCTCATTTACTAGAATGGACTAACGATTATGATAACAATGTGCAAATAAAATATACGGATAAGGGTGTGATTTATCAGTTTTATATATTTTTATTTTATTTACTATTATCTTTTCTCGGCTGGTGAGCTGCGGATTGTTAGTAAGCAATAATTCCAACATTGTATAGGTCATGAGTTCGATTCTTACTGGCATATATAAGGATGGCGTGATACATACTGATGTTGGCATCTAAGAAGTCCCAATATTTAAATTTGTTAGGATTACCTATATCTATTAAACAAATGAAACAGAAATAAACAAAGGGTGTCATTTGCTCTATGAAATGATAAGTGTGTCTTAATAGGGGGGTGGCTAGTAGTCAATTTTCTAGTAGTGCCAAACCCTTGGGTTGTAAACTTGTTGACTTTTCTGTCAATTAATGTAATACCTATTCTATATATAATTTTTTTTTTTTTTGGGGGGGGTGGGGGGGAGGGGTTTGGAATGGCCTACTACGGCCCTAATAAGGATCTACACTTAGCTATAGCCCATGGCTATATTCAATCTTCATGACCACTGAAAACCATAATAGCCTCCCGTTGAGTTAGGGCAAGGATACCAATAGCAATGCAAACCATAATAAAATTCACCACCACATACGGCTTTCCTAATTTATGAATTTCCTCATCACCAGTTCCTGATCCATGAACATTTTGTGTTGGCACAATATTTATAAGAATATATGTGGCTTCATAAGGCAATTAAACTAGCTAGCCAAAGAATCTGTTATTTACTTGATCAAAGATTAGATCAGTTCTGAGAAAATTAGAAAAATTAAATTATAAAATCTATAGGAATTTAGAAATAAAGAAATTTTTAACTCCATCAATCTAAAATTTCATTAATTGCAATTTCTATTGTTTGGTTGTATCTATTTAAGATTTGAAATGTGTAATAAATTAAGAAAGTTTAAAACAAATAAAAAAAGTCTTGTATTAATAAAAATTTCATTAAGTGCATATCCTTATTGGAGGGGAATGGCCTACTACAGCCCCAATAAGGATCTGGCCTACTACGGCCCCAATAAGGATCTGCACTTAGCTATAGCCCATGGCTATATTCAATCTTCATGACCACTGAAAACCATAATAGGCCCCCGTTGAGTCAGGGCAAGGGTACCAATAGCGATGCAAACCATAATAAAAATCACCACCACATACAGCTTTGCTAATTTATGAATTTCCTCTCTGTTGGCACAATATTTATAAGAATATATGTGGCTTCATAAGGCAATTAAACTAGCTAGCCAAAGAATCTGTTATTTACTTGATCGAAGATCAGTTCTGAGAAAATTAGAAAAATTAAATTATAAAATCTATAGGAATTTAGAAATAAAGAATCTTTAACTCCATCAATCTAAAATTTCATTAATTGCAATTTCTATTATTTGATTGTATCTATTTAGGATTTGAAATGTGTAATAAATTAAGAAAGTTTAAACAATTAAAAAAAGTCTTGTTTTGGAAATAAAAATTGAATACTGCAAAGGAATTCATAAATGACACATATTTTGATGGAAATTAAAGTGGATAATTTGAATAATGAATTCCTTCATTTTTTTTCCACAGTGAAATTTAAAATTTTCAATCTTCTTTTTTTTAGAAAAATGTCAACTCGTTGCATTGATCAGCGAAATTACACATAATGACCGATCCCTGTGGGACTGTCAAAAGAGTCACTGCCTAAGTAATTCAACTTTTTTGAAGATCATGAAGCTCAGCCAAAACTACCCTAAAGCACCCATGAGAATTAAAAGGGCACAGATGCTACGGACATTTTTGGCGACCTATTCTCAAAGAGACCCTATGAACTCCTTCCCCAGAGGAAACAGAGCCCTTACAACATAATAATAAGAAAAGATAAATAAAATCCAAGCCCACATAAATAGGCCCAGACCCAAACAAGAAACCCTAGCAGATGGAAGCCCAAAAGAGTCCCAAGCCCAGCTGGACTTATTGAGGCCACCCAACCACTTGGGCATCCCAGCCATCTGCCGCCAACCACCAGTCTTCTTCCCTTCAACGACGCAGGTCGAAAACTGACCCAGCAGTACACCATAGCTTGTGCAGCATCAAGCCGCATTCCACTCCAATCCAAGGTAGTTGACATTGCCACCACCGTCGCAATCCTCAACTGCTAGCAACAGAGGTCGAGCCTCCAACGCCAGCCACCACCCAAAACTCCAAACCTAATCCCAACCAACTGCGACCACCAGATCTTCCTGCTCAGACAACACCGAGCATCGAAACCCCGGGACCATCACTGATCCAGATTGCCCATAAACACATCCCACCGTCGCTGCCTTATGCAGCCCAAATCTACCAACGCTGCTGCCAAAGCACAAGATCCCGAACAAGAAAACCAGAAACGAAAGTTTGAGAAGCCGACAACGAGGGATCCCGCCGCCTTCAATCCCCCGTCGACCAGGTGAGAAGGAAATCCCCTTTCCTCCAGCCCAATTTGCATAGCCGCCGCCAAGAGGCCACGGCCTCCACCCACCTCTCAGAGAGTAACCTAAGCATCCTAACCAAAAGTGTCCTATAATGTTTATCTTAATTTTTGACTTTTAAAATTTTCAATCTGATCATGTCAAACCAGGAAATTGGCTTTTATTACCACTTTACTATTTTCTTAGTTCACTCTACAAACATTTGAATTATAAAAATACTATATTACCCGAGTACAAAATGACTAATAAGTACCATAATTTTTTAAAATCCAAATATGTAAGAAAAATAAATAGATAACCAATTAATTAAATACAAAAACTACCTGATTCCTCATTGGATAACAATAATCTTCATATTCTCCACTCAAATTTAAATTTATTACTATTTTTTTTTGTCTTTTTGTTGCATCCTCATCGTTAATTAGTTATTCAATTCACAAAACTATTAATATTAACTTCATCAAAATCTTTGCAATACCCTTTATGAACAGCAAAAGTAAAATTTAAAACATGAAAAAAAAAAAACCAATCTTTTTTTTATTGCTCATAGTTATTAACTTACTAACCTTTTGACATGGATTAAAATAGATGAACACCGAAATAAATAAATAAAATTAATTAGAAAACTTGACTATATTTTAGTGTTTTTATTGGTATAAATTAAATAAGAGATTTTTCTTTAAAAAAAAATTAATTGTATATGTCATATAAGGATGCTCTTGGAAAGAGAAATGAGTCAAATAAGTAATTTTAATAATTGAAACTAAAATATAGGGGGTAATGAACAAGTAGGATGGCCAAAGAAAATAGTAGGGTGACAATAGCCGCACCGTTTACAAATTATGAATCCTCACTTTCAATTAAATTCAATCATTTTTCCCTCATCCAAACACTCTAAATCAGATTAAATTCTTAGATTTTATCTAAACAATGCTAAGCTTGCCCAGTGTTGGTTGATGTTCAACGCGAAGCGACAACTGTGGTAGAAAATTTGACTTGAATTCTAGGTCATACATACAAGACCTTTAGATAAAAAGATACGAATCTAGTTAAACACATTAAGAAAAAGTGAGGGGGAGATGCCCCATCAGCCCATCCTAGTTGCTTGGCCATAGAGGAGGCAAACGGACCGCTAAACACAAGCACGGCACGGGCCCGGCACGCTTAAAAGAGGACAGGTCACGGCACGGCACGAGCACGACATATTATGGGTCGGCCCGTTACAAACACAAAATTTCATTTTTTTAAAAAAAATATTTAAAAACCACAATGATAAGATTTAAATATTAGACTTCTTTATTTAAAATCTCATGACAATTCCACCAATGCTATTTATTTTTATTGTCAAAATAATGAAACAAAATATTATATCCTTGTTTTGACATAAAGTATTTTTTCTAATCTCATAATAATACAACTATAGAATGAAGGGAAGAATAATATGATACTAAATCTTCATTATATTAATAAAGATTAATCTCACATATACTACAAGCAATATATTATGAGTTATTTTTTTTTTTCTTTCTTTCTTGTAGTGGAATATAAAAAATATTAGAAAACTAATCTTAAAAAGCTAAGATTAAGAAAAATATTGTAGAACTTAATTTATTTTAATTTTCTAAATAGTTAAATAAAATTAATTTTTATTTATTCAAATTAAGATTTTAAAATCATGCTTTATAGTGGGTAGGCACGAGCACGGCCCATTTATTGACCCGGCATGATATGGGCTCGAGCCATGGGCCGGACTAGGCTTAATATTTAAGTAAATTGGCCGGCACGAGCCCGGCACGATAATAAATGGGTCGGCCCAAGCACGGCACGAAGCACATTAGGCCTACTTAAAATGGGCCAGGTCGGGCCGGACCGGCCCGTTTGCCACCTCTACTTGGCCAATAACAATTAATGGTTTCAGCTCCGACCACATGAAAAAATCAAGAAATTACGTCTGGATGAAATCTACACATCTGATTTAATACAAGTTGATAATAAATGAGAAATCAAAAAAGAAATTGTGAACGAAATCTACAAGATCCAACATAAAATCAATTGATAGTTGTCGACGAATACGTACTACACATTCAACTCATGAATGAATTCTATACAGCTAACCTAAACGAATTGATAATGAATATGAACACATACAAAACTTTAGTGTAATACCCGCAATTTCCATTTTTAAATTCGAGTGATTGTATCGAATGATTATTATACGATTTCACGATTTATGTTCGATAATCATTCATTTTTACAATTATCGAAGTTTCGAAACGTTTATTTTAACGAAAAGCTCGAAATACTCGGTTTGAGAAATCGACTTTTTCTACGTACGAAATTTGGAGAAACTTCCTTCATGAAAGTTGTAGAGCTCGTCGATACGAGTCCGTACACGTGCGGAACACGAAGATCGGATTTTTTCTGAATTAGTCATCGAATTTCGAAGTTTTCCGAAACATGTATATATAGAAAAATTTTAGAAACCCTAATTTTTTTCCCCTACCGGTTTCTTTTTTTTTTTCCTTTTCTTTCTTCTTCTTCTTCTTCTTCCGTTTCTGGAAAACTGGTTTTTCTCTCTCTCTCTCTCACAGTTGCAATCGGCCGAAAGGGGAGGAAAACTTCTCCTTAATTGTTCTCCCTCCACAGACCACCTCTCGACCTCAAACCAAGTCCCAAGCGTTCGTCTCGAGCTGCTCTAGCTCCCGGAGGCAGTCTCACACGGCGGCGCAGCCTGTGGCGGCGGCGGCACAGCCCGAACCGAAAACGTCCATTTTCGGTTCGCTCTCAATATCTCGAGCTACACTCCACCATTTCACTTGATTCTTGTCTCATTGAGCTCGCCTCAACTTCCTCTACAAGCACCAAGAAGGACCGGAACTGGGTCGAACGTTTTCAAGTTCGTCGGAGCTCGACCCGAACGGATCGAAATACCGAAACTTTCGATCAAGATATCTCGAGCTATACACGTTCGTTTCTTGTGATTCCAAGCTTGTTGAGTTCGCAAGGAAGTTCTGAACAAGTTTCCAGAAGGGATCAGGGCCTGAGGTTGCAGTTTTCACGTCGGTTTTCAAGCTCACCGGTTTCTGCATTTTTCCGGCCGCCGACTGTAAATCGGTAATTTCGATGTCTTCCGGTCATTTTTAGGTCTTGTGCTAGTTATGAAAGTTGCTCAGAATGATGAAACGAAGGGGACAAGCTCGGCCCCGACACCATTGGTGGTGGTCGGTGGCGGCTCTGTCACTAACTCCGGCGGCCTTTTCCGGCCACCTCCGGAGGTCTAAAATTTGGTTTCTGTCCATTTTATGATTCTATGTTTCGATACGATCATTTCGGCGTATTATACGTATTTTTCGGATATCGTATGAATTAGTTATGAATTTTGTGATTTCGATCGATTTCGGTCGTTAGATTTTTGATCTGTGAAATTATGACCGTTGGATGAACTTGTAAATTTGTTATGATGATCATATGACTGTCCCAGAGGCTTTGTGTGGTCATGGGCGAAGATCCGACCGTTGGATCTTCGTATATGTGAAAAACGGTAATTAGGGAAGCGATTCGTGAGAAACCGCTCGTCGGATTTTAATGTAAATTAGAATCTGACCGTTAATTAGTGGTTAAATTATGAGTTGAATTTGTTGGCTAAATTCGAATCACATTTGATTAGGTGATTGACGGATTTTAATTTCGTGGGCTATTCGGCGTTAATTATAAATTATAATTTATAATTATATTGAAGACGCAGCGGGAGTTTCGAGGTGAGTAAAACTCACGTGGTTCATATTACGAACCGAGCATTTTAATTTATTTATTTTTGGTAATTGTGTGAAAAATATTTGCGGATTAAATATTTGTTTTAAAATTTCATGGACTTGAATCACCACGGTCCATAGGTAAGTAAAATGAATTTTAACTATACAAATGAATTTCATAATTTTCTTGTGTGAACTATAGATGGTATTAGTGGTCATTCCTGAGTGGATGATTACGTATATATATATTTACGTGGAAAATATATATTGATGAGTGGATTGTTTGGTTGATGATATGAATGAGTTGATTATATTACAATTGTGTAATTCCATAATAATATGATGTATCTTGGTTGGGTTGATTTCAGTATGTGATATTATATGTTGGGTTCATTTATGGGTTTAGGGTCGACGTAATGACTGGTGTGGGTAATCGGACGCTCTAATCCTAGTGTGGATGATGGGATACGATTGGTTGAGTATGTGAAATTATTGGACGTTCTAAATATGTATATAGGTATACATATTGATGAAATACAATAATTAATAAATATGTCGGATGCCATAACCTAGGCCAGGTGACGGGCTACGATTCAGTTAGAGCTCTAGTCTGTCAAGTACCGTATTTTTATAAATACGATGATGAGAGTTGTGGGAAAAGTTGTGAGTGGGGTTGTCATGATATATTGAATTGGTGTTGATTGAGATTGTTTATTAATTGCATATGTGGAAATAATTGAGTGTTACTGTGTGTGGAAATAAATGAGATTAAATTAAGTAACAGATCATTCTTTTGCTCATACAAGCTTTCATAAGCTTACCGGGTTTTGTGTTGTTGCAATCCCGGTACACTATTCAATGGTGTAGCGGATATTCCTGCAGGTCAGGATAACCAGGGAGGTGACCGAGCTGTTTAGGTGTTTCAGCAGTTTGTTATTAATTAGTTGTGAGGTGTGTGTATGCTCATTTAGAGCTTTACATTACATTTTGGATTTGAGTTGTAATAATTAACCGAGCCTAAATTCGGTTTAATTTTATTTCGTGTGGTGAGTATGTTAAGAACGAAAAATTTTCAGGATGATGATTTTGAGTTTGTAGTATTTTCGTGTTTCGGATTTTGAATTGTTATTCTAAAATTCGGGGCGTGACATTTAGATATCCAAGTTCAAACTCTATTCTCAATAAAAAGTGTATGAAATAATATATGTATCTAAGATACTATATAGCTGGTCAAATTTTAAGATATAAGGCCTTCTTTAGGTTCGTGAAATGGAAATGTTAGGAAAGGAAAGTTGATCATTTCCTGTGTTTGGCACAACCAAAGAAAGGAACAACTTTCCTACATGAAGGGAAAATAGGGGGGAAAATGGATCCTCCAACACCCCATGGGATTCATTTTCTCTCATACTTTCTCTGCATTAATTGCACATTAATTGCATACTCTAAAGATTATTTTAATGGTTATTATTACCAAATTATCCTAGAAATTTTTGAATCTTGAATTGTTTATGTTTTGATAATAAGGATATTATTGACAAATTAATGTTACATACTTTCTTATTCATGCACAAACCAAACATCAGAAAGGAAAGTAAAATACATTTTCCGATTACTTCCCCGATGTTTCCAAACATTGGTAGGGAACTAGTGGAAAATTTACTTTCTCATACTCATGGAAAAGACCAAAGAACCAATTTCCTTTCCACCAACCAAATGAGGCCTAAGAGTAACTTGAAGTATTTGAGCTCCATGGCTACATAATTGGAGAGGACATTCAACTAGAAAAACATCCTCCAGGCTAGAGCAGTGTCTATAAATGATTTTCTACGATTTTTCTATGCGGAGAAATTTTTCGGGATTGACTGATAAATCACCTCACCTCAATAGTGGTTTGACACACCCACTTATATTTAAGAAAGTCTTAATTTAATAAAAAGAAAATCTATTTTTATTAAATTTCTATTCAGTTCACCGAACTTCTATATATCATCATCTTGTCTAAATTCTGTTGTGCATATCTAGTTCTTTAATGCAATCAACGAGTGAGTTCGAAACAAACTAATGGTGCAGACTAAAAGATTTGGCCAAGAGATCCCTGTAGTTGATCCAAAAACAGATGAGAAATGAGAGAAATCCCCCGTTTTCTCTGTACTAGTCTAATTAAATACATGAAACCCAGCAATTAAATCTACAGAACAAGTCTGCATTTGGTCAAAACAAATTTTGATAGCAGAATACTTCACTTGGAGAGTTGGAGATAAGGCGAGGACCAAAAAAGTTGGCTGACGTTACATGAGAAAACAGTGAAAACATGCATTTCACTCATCAAAACATTAGTGGTGCGTCAAACCGGCCGCCTCATCAAAATTTGAGGTTGTATGCACTAGAGAAGACCTCCTTATTGGGTTGAGATTGGACCTATCTCAATCTGCAATATTATCCACGTGACTGGTTTTGATTGTGTTTGTTAAAGTAAACCTATCCACATTTCATTATTCTTTGTGTGCATGAGATCTCAAACACAAATAAATGTTGGAAGGGGGTTAGAAGAGCTCTATATAAACCTTGCACAAGGTCTGTAAACTCCATTCCTCCTCAGCCACTACACCTCCCTTATACTAGCTAGTCCCGATGGAGAAAGCAAGTGCACTCCTCCGCCATCCTCCTCCTTGTAAGGGAAAACTCATCACTATCCTTAGCATTGATGGAGGTGGAGTCAAAGGGATTATCCCCTGAACTATTCTCGCCGTCTTAGAGAAGAAGCTTCAGGTAATTAACAAAACAAAAAGGTTTCATGATCCAAGTCTTTACGGATTCTATTGATATATCTTAATTTAATTACTTTTAGTACAATTAATTAACAATCTTACTTAAGCAGGAAAAGGAGAGCAATACAAATGCAAGACTGGCCGATTATTTCGATGTGATTGCAGGGACGAACACCGGTGGCCTTGTGACTGCCATGCTTACTGCTCCTGATGAAAACAATCGTCCCTTGTTCAGTGCTGACCAGATTGTCCCTTTTTATCTTGAAAACTGTCCTAAGATCTTTCACCCAAGCAAGTAATTAATTAGTTGAATTAATTTACTAATAAATCAAAATTAATTTCAATAAATATATTTAATTAATTAATTAATTTTCTTATACATAGGTCTGCATTTCTAGGCAACATGGATGAATTGCCCTCTGGTTATAGTGATGACACGCTTCAACATTTGAAGCTAATGCCGAATTCAGGATTTTCTCCTAGTTGGTTAGAGTGGTTATGGAAATTAGTTGCTAAGCTTCTTCCAGCTTCAATTGGGATGCTACTGGGGAGTCCAAAATATGCTGCCACTGCGTTACGGAATATAGTTGAAGGAAAATTAGGAGACATACGGTTGAATCAGACATTGACCGATGTTGTAGTCCCGAGTTATGATATAAGTCTGCTCCAACCAGCTATCTTCTCAACTTACGAGGTCTGTACGTTTCTTTCTTTCATGTGAAGTCCCTTGCGGTGAGAGTGTTTTATACTATTCCTGATTATTGAAATTTTGGAGTCGAGTGTCATTGAATTAGTGGGGAGTATCACAATTTTAGTACTCTAGACTATTATAAAAGTTTTGTTTATATGACGCTGTCAGAAATCAACTATGTAGAACATACAAATCATTTGTTATTGGTCATTGTAGTTGAAAAGGAACGAGGAGCAAGATCCGGCTAAACTCTCTGATATATGCATGGCAACTTCAGCAGCACCAACCTATTTTCCTGCATATAAATTTAAAACCGAATACTAGAGAATTCCATGTCGTTGCTGGCGGAATGGCTGCTAATAACCCGGTACTAGTTAGTTCATCAAATTTAAGGACCCACCTCCTCTACTGTGTGTGGTGGGGTGTTAATGACTTCTCATTTAAGAGGTTATGTGTTCAAGCCCCATCAAGGAGGGGAGAGGTGGGGTTTAAAAGAATCAAAATGTGTGTGTGTATTGATTTATCTATAATATTTTGTTTTTCAGGGTTTGGTTGCTATAACCGAAGTGACAAAAGAAATCAAGAAGAAAAATCCTGACTTTCGAAAAGATTGTGCAGCTGATCAGGGCAATCGGTTCCTACTTATATTGGTTCACCAAAGCAAAAGAGTACATACAGCGCCGACGAAGCAGCCAAGTGGGGTATTGGGGGATGGATGATTCATTTGAATCCTTTTTCTTGTCCATTGCAAGAAGTATTCACTGAAGCAAGTAGTGACATGGTCGATATCCACCTTACTGCCCTTTTCGAATCTATTTGGTCCAAGGGAACTTACCTTCGAATTCAGGTATTTATAAATAACCGTAGCTGGATATTCTATCCTTGATATCATAAAATGTTAAACATTATGAGGTCTTTCCACTTAACATATATAGAAAAACATTTGTAATACAAAATGTTGCAGCATGATCAATTGCCTACAGACATGAATTCTATGGACAATGCTACAGAAGAAAACCTGAAAAATCTTGTGATAGCTGGGCAGGAGCTGTTACAGAAATCGGTTTCAAAGATGAATACAGCTACCGGTCGCCTTGAGACTGTTAAACCTGAGATCACAAATGAAAAGGCTCTCGAAATGTATTATTACTCTCCATCAATACTAAGATTCATAGCAAAACATACATCTTATTTCTATATATTCGTTGTAAAAGCACTAATATATACTAGCTTGTTAATTGTTTTTTTTTTTTGTTTTTTGTTTTTTTTTTTTTAAATTAACTTGCATCTGTAGGATGGCGGAAAAACTCGTTGAGGAGAGGAAGAAACGTCAAAGCCGAGACCATGACCATGGTCACCAGAAGGACATCGATGCCTAAGACTAAACTACCGACCATCGTTCAGTACTGCGATTATATATGTTGCCTCAATAAAATACCAATTACCATGTCGGTTGTGATGAACCTTGTCATAATAAATGATTAAAAAGTTTCCCTTTTCTGTCTTATGCAATTCCATGAATCCCAGCTAAGTTGGGAAGCTCATTCCCATACTTGACTTATTTATTAGAAACATAAACATGCATAGAGGGGGATATAGGGCCTTGACGTCTAGCATCAATACAAGAATCCTCAAAAAATACATCCCGAATAATAACAGGAGACACAGCGAACCAAACATTATCAAGGTAATTCAACCTAGTATGGTGAGCTAATCTATTGACTACACCATTTGTTTCACAGAAGATATGACTAACCTGAATAGAAGGTAACGATATCAAATATGACTTACAATCATTAACAATTGCCATATTTCATATCTATCCTCCACATGTTGTTGTATAGCAGAAACCACTACTGAACAATCACATTCTAGATCAAAATTCTCTCATTCTTGATGAATAGCCAATAGCAAACCCGCCCTACATCCCTCTGCTTCCATGTGGAGAACAAAACATTCCTTTATCTATCAATAAAAGAGAACAAATTAAGATCCACACACTATGCCAATAATGCCTTCAAACGACATATAATATCTGTCGTCTGATATATAAATTATATGTAGTCTATCCAGCTGTCGTCTATTAAAGTATCAGACGACAGATATACTCTGTAGTCTATTCTCACTCAGACTACAGAAGTTTCGCAAGGCTCTGTCGTCTGAACAACCCAATATTGAAGTATTTGGGACTTTCTGTGGTTATTAATCATATACAACGACACATTGATGTTGTTGAAATGAAGTACAAACTATAGTTTTAATAAAATCTCTGTCGTTTAAAAGAAATAAGAAACCATCTATATGTTGTCTGAAGTAACCAAAATAAAGACTTGTTTGACAATCTATTGTCTAAATGCATTTTTAACGACATTTAATTGTTGTTTGTAACTCACTTATAATTGGGTAAATTATGCTCATATTTCGTCTAAATAGTTGTAAGACTTTATTTTTGTGTCTTCTGTCTTGTATTCCAACCACAGATTTAAGTTTTTATGTTGTCTGATAGAAAATAAAACTATATGTAATCATGTAGTTATGTAGTTTGATTGACTTCAGAAACTCACTCATCTGTTGTATGATAATTAAATGAACTTCGCGTTTCTATTGTTTGATAATCAATTGAACTTCAGTTTTATGTTGTTTGTTAGAAGTATTTCTGTTGTTTGATAGTGAATTGAACTTCAGTTTTCTGTTGTCTGTTAAAGGTATCTCTGTTGTTTGATAGCGAAATAAACTTCAGTTTTCTGTTGTCTGTTAAAGGCATCTCTGTTGTTTGATAGCGAAATAAACTTCAGTTTTCTGTTGTTACTATATTTGTGATATAACAAATCATAAACCTGCATTTGTTGGATTTGAATGCATAGCAAACCTCATTCTGTACAGTAGTCATCAAAAAGGCAAATTAATTATAAGATCTGAAATTAGCAAATTCCTCATTGCATAAATTAACCCACCAAAATACATTCACATCAGTAGCAAAATACTAAACTAACTAGCATGCTAGCCTTTACATTAACTGATTTCAATTACTGCCATTGTTGCAAGGATCCTAATCTAACTAATACAAAAACCTAGTAGCATCCATAGAGTAGTTACAGCAACTGCATACATTTGTTCAACACTTTCCATCAGTTCTATGAAAATGCACAAAAGCAGTTCCTAGACAATACTACTGCTCATAACCTACCAGAAACAAAAGCATTTATATAGGCTGATACTTAATTTTTTGGGAACTTCAAAACATGCTTAGCCCATTCCGCTCGAATCTCATCAATATCCTTGTCTGTGTAAACCAAATTTGACCTCGTTCCCCACTACAATAAGGAAATGCAGCAAATTAAATATGAAAGCTATATGCACAGCATGCACTATATCATTAAACAACCATAGGTAAGCAGTTGATCAATTTTACCTTAATACTAAAATCCAAGTTCTTGTTCTCCACAATTTCTTTCATGTAACGCATAATGAAATATCCACAAGTCTTGTCATTTTTTTGCTCCGGAATACCCTGAAAATAAAGAATTAAGATAATCGAAGTTGAAATATACAATGAAGTACATAAAACTAACCACTACAAAAAGTTCAACCGACTCACAGCAAGATTCTTCTATTGAATTACTTTCCTTCCTTTCCGATTCTTGTGAGCATTATAGATTTTAATGAAGCTACAAACAGAAAATGATAATTAGTAAACAAGTCCAGTATATGAACAAGTAACACCAATTGATCAATCACTATAATACAATATCAGACACTTACTTGTTGACAATAGATTTCCATTCCCCAATATCGAGTCGCCTTTTAAGTGGATCCATGAAGTGCACGACTTCTTCATTTGGGTTCACAATCGTCAACATCCAATGAGCACTATGGGATAACATAAAATTAATAAAATCTGTTATATTACCATTAACAATATAACTTGGCAGATCAGATGCTTTAATTACTTTTTACGTACCTTGAGTTATATGGAACCACCCTAACCTCCCTTGCCTATAGCGATCTAACAAAGACCGAGCCCTTTCAGTAGGATTTCCACACCCAAGTGTACCAGCCTGATCAGGATTGACAAAGGCAACCATATCCACCATCTTACACTTCTTCAAGACTTCATGAAGGTAGCTACAAATTATTTTAGAATATGAAACTGTTAAAAGCACTTCAAAATAAACAGTGATACATGACAATAAAAATTTAATCGTATAATAAATTATTGACTATATGCACCCAGCTTGCTTTAATAACTCCTTACCTCATGTAAAACACAAGTACACGATTTGATACTTCTAGTTTGTTGGCCATCGTATAGAGATCACTTCTAAACAGACAGACTTTCTTTGAACGGCCGAAAAGGTCCGTAGCAAATGTTGTGTTGATGGTGACCCCGTCTCTAAGGAAATTGTTCTTCCACGTGCACAAATCCTTTAATGTTGTTGGAAGATTCGGTGGCAAGTTTTCAAGGTCTTCATTGTCATCGAATACATCTCTCATTCTCTTCTTGGTATTAGCACGATTTTTTTTCTAGTTGTATAAACCAATAAGACTACATGTTATCAACTTTTCCCAGATTAACATATTGCATATTGAACAAAACCATTTTCAAACTAGCTAAAATCTATATAAGACTGATTGGTTACCTTCTGCTCAATGGCTTTAAGGGGTGCCTTTTCTCCAGGGACAACAACCAGGTTTCTTGGCCAGGCAACACAAGTACCAATGGCGTCATTAACAGTGACAATCTCATCCTTCACTGGAATAGGTAACAGGGCATCACCAGCAATGGCTCAAACAACTGAGACGCGCATATTTTCCTTTCCCAATGGAATACCATGTATCAGCTGATTGCTCGATGCAACATTCACTTGAATAATTGTTCCAATAGCAACAATGTTGTCCCACCCTATTTACTGCTAGTTCACACTTATGCACCGCAGCAGTCGTCTCCTAAGACAAACAATGAAAATAAACAATTAGTTCATATATTTTAGTTTCATTAATAGTTCTACTAAAGCTGCAAACTATATGAAATGAGAAAAGAGATAAATGAAGGGAACAATGGTGTTACTAGATCTGTGTTTACGGAAGTTTTGGGAGCCATGATGTCTCTAAACTCCTCCTCGATTATTGCCGTTACTTTGGGGTTCCCTTTTGGAACTTCATGGTTCTCTTCAACTAACAGTCCAGCTGTATCATCATTTAAAACCAACCTCTTCTTCACTGCATTGAGCTCACCATCCAGATTATTCTGCATAACTTTCTCAGTATGTCAGGAACAACTCCCTTGTCCTGACCAGGATCTTGAAGGGTTGTGACAGGTTTTGGTGACTCTAATGCCAGCTTCTTTTCATCAATCTTTGCCGCCAATTCTGCAAACTTGGCTGTCCAATATGTGCGTCCCACTCTCTCTCTCTCTCTCCTGTTGCCATAAAGCTCTTTCATTTGCAAGAATGGTTTCCTTCTCCTCCTCCAATATCATCTTCACACTTTTCCTCACTGTCTCCTCAACACTTTTTTTTCGCCGTTTAGGCAGGTCAAAGAATGAAGCTGGTTTGATATAACCTCCAACTCCTCGTACCCTACCAGGATGCTCGGGTCTCCCTAACGCCAAAGTGAGCATAAGAACCTTGTGTGGTAATCGATCCATCAGACTCTTTCTGCTTTAACTTTTGCTGACACAAATATATAAACACACTTATGATTCAGGATGTAATTCTTGTACAATACCAATATCATCCATGAAAGTACCATAAAATGACTTACAATTTTATTGGCCGTCTCCTGCACCTCAACTGCTTTGAAGTTACCATTCTTGTCTTGCCGTGCTTTCACCCACATTGTGCCACGATCGAGTTCCTCTATCTGGATTGTCGCAGACTATGACACATGAGAAACATATTAGGAGTGGAACAACATCACGCTGTACCCAGCAAATTGAACCAAGAACTAACCAATTCTTCTTGTAAATTAGCATATCCTTTACGTGCCATACGGTGAGGATACTTGTTTTCCTTTCTTTTTTTCTATTTGGGCTTCACGCAGCTCCTACAAAGCAAATGATTAGGAACAAAATTGGATTCAACTTATTCAACATAGCTAAACTGAAACCAACAGATGGACTTAGTTTGTAAGAGTTGACAAACCTAAATGCATCAGAAATCCTTTCAGCAACAAATTGTTCCCAATGTTCCTTGTTAATGCATCGATAGTCATCTGGAGGATTTTCTAACAGCTCAGGTGTATCGATAAAAGGTATAATGTACTTTTTAGTCAGTTTGCTTTTGAAATCCCGCCATTTGTTTGCAGCGGATGATATCACCAATTTCCTACATTCTTTAGGAATCACAAATGCCTCCTGCATAAAAACAGAAGCAATAACAAGTTAACATCTAAAACTAGTGAAACTCAAAGCTATGAGGTTAGTTTAACGGATAATATAAATACCTCAATCGATTCCCATGTTTTCTGTTTTTCATCCGGGTCCACTTCTCTCCAATCACCAATGATAATGGGGATCTTTGTACGTGCTAAGACCCCAAGCTAAGACCCCAATGTAAGATTGCATTTCTTTTGCAGCCTTACCAATTGGTTCCCCTTTATCATTAATCTCCACAGTAAGCCGCTTCCCTCTGATCAGCGGCCTTGTAATGTGACTCATTGTCACCATTCCTCGCTTTAACAGCCTCAAACCACCTGTTACGTTGATATCTTCCCCATTACTAGCTGCTGCTCTCGATGCTCTCTTAGTGGACTTAACATTCTTTCCAGATTTACTGCTTGACACATCCTTCATAGATCGAGCACTAGAACAGGATGCGCCCTTCTTCTTTTGGAATGCAGCCTTCTTCGTTGGCGACACAGTCCTCTTCTTTGGGGATCCAGCCTTATTCTTTAGCGACAAAGTCCTCTTCTTTTGGGACACAGACTTTTTCAATGGTGAAGTTGCTGTATCCTTAGGTTTAGCCCTCTTCATTTGTACAGCTTTCATTCTTAAAGCGATAGCTTTAGCAGCTACTGCTCTATTCTTTGGTGCCATGATCTGAAATGCATAAGCAAATGTAGTCAGCTACATGATAATTAATGGCTGATATATTATGAAAAGCACACTGAGGTAATATAGATAAATGACTATGTCAAATATATTTCATCACCTTATAACTTTAACAGCTAAAAACAACAATTCTGGAAAATAAACCCTAAACCCTAATAAGCATAAATATCAAAAATATGATAACCCTATGAGCTACCTATTCCCATCAGTCATGAGGTAGGCTTTCATTGTCAACCCATATTCCCTCATCACCATCTCGCATATGTATTCTAGGCTGATGACCATCTACATCATCAAAGGTATCGACTGATGGCATTGTGGAAACAAATGAACTTTCTTCTACTTCTATGTCATGCACCTCCTCTTCATCATCAACCCCATGGTAGTCATTATTTGGGCACTTCACAACAACTGACCATTCAGCATTGATGGGGTCTTGAATATAGAAAATCTGCTTCACGTGTGTAGCTAAAACAAAAGGGTCATTCACATGCCTTATCCTATTCAGTTTCACCAAAGTAAACCCTAGTTCGTCTACTTTGACGCCCCTAGTACTCTCTACCCAATCACATTTGAATAATGGTATCCTAAAATTATAGTAGTCTACCTCCTATATACTTTTTATAACACCATAGAAGTCCATATCATTAGTCCTTGGGTTTTGATCCTTGGCACTTGCAACTTGCATTGCATCGGCAACCAAAAAAACTCCACTATTCTGAACCATTCGGACACTATCCCGATCTTTGGTGTTGAAGTCAACTCCATTGACATGGTATGAAGCAAAACTTGGCACTTCATTTTTGGGGCCACCAGCCATCCACCTTATTATTTCCGAAACATCATTGTTTGGAAACCTTATTGGATTTGCAACCTGTAAAATGGATTCGGAAACATCATTGTCTGGAAGCCTCATTTGATTTGCAAACTAAATTTAAAAGTACACTTACACCATTACGGATGCAAACTGAACTTACCCTCTCCTTTAACCAGTCCTCAAATGTGGTGTTCTGTTTTTCTCTCATCTACTTATAGTTCTTCTTGAACCTAGGGAACGTTAACTCCAATAATTGCATATGCTCCCTAAGTAGAAGAACAAGATAACCAGTCAGCCAGATTAATCAAATGCATAAATTATTGTAGCTATTGAAATGACAAAGGAAAAAATGATAGCTAATGCTGAAAACACTTACATGAAGTATGGCTGAGCATCTTCAGTATTTCGTAATACACAAAGGTGTGCTAGCGTCAACTCCGTTCCATAAACCGCTACCATGGTTGCATCTGATAATGGTTTGCACTGTTTGTAGTGTTCAGGTAGGCTTGTGGAAGGAATTCCCACAGTGGTAGCATCTTCTTCAAGGATACGATATGAACAAAACTCTATAGCTTCTTCAACAATGTAATTCTCAGCAATATACCCCTCAGGAAAATATCAATTTCGCACATACCCTTTGAATACTTTCATGTACCTCTCAAAGGGGTACATCCATCGAAAAAATACCGGACCACACCACTCAACTTCTCTAACAATATGAACTGTTAAATGAATCATTACGTCGAAAAAGGAAGGTGGGAAGAACTTTTCCAGCAAACAAACTGTATCAACCAAATCTGCTTGCATTTGTTTAAGTCTTGAAACATTTATGACTTTACTACAAATTGCCTTAAAGAATAGACAAAACCGAATAATTGCATACCTAACCGACTTCTCTAAAACTGATCTTATTGCAACCGGGAGAAGAAATTGAATCACCGTATAACAATCATGTGATTTAAGACCAACCAGTCTTAAATCTTCCATTGAGACCAGATTCCTCACATTTAAGGAGAAATGTACAAGAACCGTCATACCAAAAAAGGAATTGCACATTATTTTCTTCTCTTCTACCTGTAAGTTCCAACTACCTAAAGGCAACTTTGCCTTTTTTGGACCAGGTGTAGGATTCAAATCAGTTCTGATGCCCATATCGACCATGTCCAAACAAGAAGCACCTCCATCCTTTGTCTTCCCGGGAATGTTCAAGAGGGTACCAATTATAGCATCGCAGCAATTCTTCTCTATGTGCATCACATCAAGAATATGTCGTACTGGAAGATGTTTCCAGTAATCAAGTTCAAAGAAAACTGATTTCTTTTTCCAACAAGGTCTAGTCTCTTCAGCACCCTTGTAGGGGGCAGAAGGGTTTTTTTTTCCAAACCTTGTGTTCAAACATTCAACTCTTGACAACACTTCCTCTCCACTTAATGGGGAAGGGGCAACATCTTCCTCTATGGTATTGTCGAAGGCAGCAGCTTGCTTGCGATATGGATGATGTCTTGGCAAAAAACGACGATGCCTCGTAAATGCCATTTTCTTACTATGTTTCAACCTATATGGTCGGGTTTCGTCGACACAAATAGGACAAGCATTATATCCTTCGATAATGATGCCAGGGAGATTCCCATATGCAGGAAAATCATTAATAGTCCAAAGTAGGATTGCCTTCAGTGTAAATGACTCTTCTCTTACAGCGTCATACACACCTTCAACCCCCTGCCACAGTTGTTTCAAATCATCTATTAATGGCTGTAAATACACATCAATATCATTTCCAGGCTGTTTCGGTCCAGATATTAACAATGTTAACATCATGTGCTTCCTCTTCATGCATAACCATGGAGGAAGGTTATACGTAACGAGGATAACCGGCCAGCAAGAGTACCGGCTACTTAAAGAACTATGGGGATTAAACCCATCTGAGGAAAGGGCTAAACGAAGGTTCCTAGCTTCTCTACCAAATTCTGGCCACTTTGTGTCGACTAATTTCCAGGTCGGTGAATCTGATGGATGCCGCATCATGCCATCTTTTTTCTTATTCTCAACATGCCAAGTCAAGTCCTTTGCTGTCTTCGTTGATTGGAACATCCTTTTGAATCTTGGGATTTGTGGGAAGTACCACAATACCTTCCCAGGCACCCCTTCCTTCTCAACTTTATCCCTTCCCAGTTTCCATCGTGATTCACCACAGATCAGACAGCTTGTACCTTCAGAATGTTGCCCTCTATATAACATGTAGTCATTTGGACAAGCATGAATCCTTTCATACTCCATCCCTAATGTTGCAAGTGTTTTTTTAGCCTCATATAGAGAACCAGGTACCTCATTCCCTTCGGGAAGCAACATGCCAATCATGACTAGCATGTTAGAATAACAAGCATCAGTCATTCCATGTTTTGCTTTCAAGTTGAATGTTTGAATAAGACAGTTCGACTTTGTTGTCTTTGTACAACCGGGTACAAAGGTTTATCTCCATCTTCCACAAACCTTAGAAACTCATTCGAGTCACTAGATATCTCCTCATCCTCACTTTCCCCCATATATTGATTACAATTCATATCTACTGTTTCAGATTCACCTACTCTATCGGTATTCTTGACAGAAGGTTCTCCATGCCGTTTCCAATTCTTATAACTAGTCACAATGCCATTAAAAAATAAATGGTCCTTAATAACTCTAATGGAAAATCTATTAGTGTTACAACACTTCAAACAAGGACAAAAAATATTTGATTTTTCAGCAGCATTCATTGAAGCAAACTTAAGAAAATCCTCAAACCCTATTTGAAACCTCAACGATCTCCTATCAGCATGCATCCATCCTTTTTTCATCTTATACATACACAAAAACAACAATTAGGAACTAAACTACTACCTAGGATCATAGAGCACTGAACTCATACATCTATATATAATGTATATGTATATAGGTACATAGAACCAACTTCATTCATAAACATACCAATTGGTTAAACTATCACCTAGGATCAGCATAATTCAATTCTATACCATCCATCATTTTTCCACATATATACACATATACAACAGTTAAGAGCTAAATTTAGCATCATCATAGCATCATCAAACTAGGTCACCACATGCATATAAACAGATACAAACAACCAACTAAATTCATCAACATAGCAATTAGTTAATTTAACAAACCCACTATGCTATTCACGTAAAACATACCAGAAGATTACTGCTTACCTTAATTTGCTTAAGTCACAGCCTAGCTAATCACCACTCCCAATACTCCAACCTTTCACTACAGCAACAACAATAGCAATGCAATATCGAAAGAAGAGAGTTGTGCTGCAAGGCAGTTTCTGCAGAATTCCAAAAGAAGTTAGCACATATCCATGACTTTTTGGATCATCAATTTATGGACTACAAGTGATTAGGATACTCATATCTTTTTTCTTTCTTTTTTTGTGCGCGCTTATGTCACTCATATGGAAGTTATATGCATATTGCAGATCATTAAATCAAGTACAAAAGCAGTTTAACAATAACTATATATCAATTGATAAAAATCATAGAACTGTTTTCATCACTGTAGATCATCTAAAACAAAAGATGATCTTAGTGTTCAAAAAATAGGCTAAATAAGTTTGAGGTTTTCTTGGTTACAGCCGCTCCTGGAACATTTTTCAAAAAATAGTTGGTCTAGTTTTTTTATGCGAAAATAGTTGGTCTAGTTGAGCCTATCCAAAAGTTGCTTGTTCCAGTTCTATCTACACAAAAAGTGGTGCAAGAGCTGCAATGACATTGCTGGTTCAATGTTAGCTTCCCTATTATAGTGAAAAACAGAAAACATAGTTACTATTTTTTTTCACACTTGAGCTGTCAAGAAAAATGAAGTTGAATGAAGAAAAATTTTGTAGAGGTTTACCTGCAAACTGTTTTATTTATCATGGACTCTTTTTTGTCAGGAAGAGGATGGGCTAGTGTGAAAGTTGTTGTTTCATTTCCTATTTGTGGCGTAAAGGTTTCCACGTCTGGATAGATGCCTTTGACTATGGAGCCATTTGCTTCATTGATTTTGATATGGAATGTATGGATTTGGCCTTTTGTCTACTCTATCACTTGTGGAACTGTGTCTTGTGTTAGAGATGGGTTCTTGTTTATCAGAAATCTACACATGATAAGAAGAAATAATTTAAAAGAAAAAACAAAAAATAAAAAAATAGAGCAATGAGTGAATGTAAAAGATGCGAAATAAAGTTGCATCAGCACTGACTTAATAGTAAGAAGGATGCAGTTTAGAAATCTTAGAATGCATCGACATATATTCAAACATACATTAGCAAATAAACTGTACTTAATTATTATAGTCTTGTGGATTTAGATACCACCAAAAGAATTTTCCTATAGGGATCACTCTAGAGCTTCAAGCTGCTCTGGAAACTATTTCGCAGCCTAAAATCACCAACAAACAGCAAACCAAAAGCAAGTGGAATTAAAGGTTTGAAGGGTAAAAAAAAGTCTAAAAGAGAAGAAGTACCGTAAAAGAGGCATTTTTGATATTAATGTCTTTTGTAGATTTCTCATTGAACATAATCTATTAACATAGATTAATGGACAGAATAACTCAAAAGCAAAACCAATGCAGTAATAACTCTTCCTCAGATCTTCAAAATCGAAAGCTAATTTTAGAAAAAAGAGATTGATATTTCCAGAAAATGAAGTCAGGACTGAGACCTTGATACCATATTTGACACTCCATGAAATAGTCCAAATCACTTATTAATGTATGTCGAACTAACAACTCAGATGAAGAAGTCTATATATAGTTTGATACCTTCAAAATTTGCCACCACCAATTGCATATCAAACAAACAAACAATAATAAACAAATTAACACCCTTATAACTAAAAGCATGAACAATGAAGCAAAAAGCAAACCCATATTCTCAATTTCACAACGGAAGATCAAACAAACCAAATCCAAAAACCCAATGTCACCAAAAAGCAAAACAACTAAAACCCCCCAATTTCCATCCAAAGACTGCAACTTCAAACAAAATCCACAATAATCGAACCCATAAGAACTCAAATGGAGACAATACTCAGCTCCAAATGCAATTAGAAAACAAAGAACCTATCATATCAGAGAACCCATCAAGACTTGATGAAATTAAATACAAAGAAGAACTTACAAGGCAAGAGAGAGAAAAAGATAAGCTGGAGATGGTTCTCAAGACTTGCAGAGTGCGACCGACCGAGCAATAACCCGAACTTGTATACTCAAAGAGGTGCTTGGAGATGGTTCCTGCGTTACATGAAAGCTCTATCAGTCATGCGTTTGTCAAAAAATATAAAAAATCAAAGTGTTGGCAGAAGCCAACAGAACAAGTTGAAAGGCTTGGAAGATTAAAGAAATAAATTTGGCGTTGGCTTTCTAGTCTTAATCAAACCTAATCAAGGTGAACAAGACAACTTACCGAGACGGGTTTTAGAAAACTTGTATACCCGAAGCTAATTTGCCGAAATCGCTTACCCAAACTTCGATCTATACCCAAAACTCCATACCCAAACTTGCTTTACCGGAATCGCAGGAGGATGAGTGTGTGTGTGAGCTTCAGATGGCGAGTGAAAGGGATTGAGGATGGATTGAGGGATTGAGGTTCATGAGAGTGTGAGAGCATGCGAGAGAGAACGGCAATTGTGTTTTTAGATCTAGGGTTGGTTTTTTTTTTTTTAAGCTAAGGGAAAGGTCCTAGCAAAACGAGTGGGAAAGCCCGCGCGAGTTTTTCTTTTTTAGCTAAGGGAGGGAATACTATAGATTAATTAGGGTTTGTTTCCCGTTTAATCAGACGACATATGAATGTTGTCCTAATTTTCCACTTGTCTCCTGTTTACTCAGACGACATATGAATGTTGTCCTAATTTTCCACTTTTTATGTGAATTTATCTCTTCTTTAAGACGACAGATATATGTTGTCTTAATATTCTAACTTTTTCAAAACTAAAATTGTATGGATTGTCATGCTATTAAGACAACAAAATTTATTTATATGTCGTCTAAAGAAGTTTAAAAGATTCAGACAACAGAAAACAAAAATTTTGACGTCTGAAATGTGTCGTCTGAAGGCATTATTGGCATAGTGACATCCCCAGAGAGATACATTGATGCCATTGTGACTTGGTAAAGGGGCACGAACAGCCTTAAAGTACTGTTCTATGTCTCAAAAGTCTTCGATCTGCTTCGCTTGATTCACCATCGAGCCACTGCTTGTGGCCTTCTGTAGTATAGGAACCTCGGCCCTACTCTCTAAAGCTTTCCCCCTATCTATTATTGAAGCTCGAAACACTTGCACGACCCTCCACCCTTGGCCTTCCATCATGGTCCGCCTAACCAGTCCATCTTTCTCCAGAGAAGCAACCCGCCCGCTCTAAATCAGTCCCTTCAATTGTGTAACAAGGTGTCCACATGATTACGAGTCCCCTCCCATCGATCCTCTTCGACGGCACTAGCCTACGCGTTCTTCCCACTAGCCATGGCTTGGCCGCTCTGATACCACTTATCATGGTGCGGAGTCCTTCAAGCCCACAAACCGCGGCACCCTGCTAACAGTCCGCTGTAGCAGAGTAAGCTGAAAAGCCCTATATATTCTATTAGAAAAGCCTAAATGTCCTTATTTAAAACTAAAGCGCTAACGAGCAAGAAAAGGATGCACGTTAGCGCAACGGCTTTCGCGCAGCTCAATCCCTTTCTTTGTTCTATAGTAAAGGGCCTTTTCTTGCAGGATGCCGGGTGAGCAGGAAAGCCCAACCAGGTTTCCTCCTTCATTTGGTCGTGCTGCTATGATGTAACGTACAGTCGTCCTGAGGCAGCAAGATTATGGTAAGGGGCCCCTTTTTTTCTCTCCCTTAAACTCCTTTATAGCTTTCGAGTCGAGAATAGAGCACTGGCTTCTTCGACGCTATATCACAATTCATTCATTCTCGGGCATAGTTGTTCACGAAAAGTGGCATGGGACATCTGTCTGCGGTGGGAGTCTTACATCTGAGTGAAAATAACTTAATCAGTGTTCATTCGTTGTTAGCATTAAAGCCACCCTCAAGTATAAGAGCCAAGTTACAGTATAATGGGTTTAGAGTAAGGGATATCGTACCTAAGGGATCGGTAAATCTCATTCTAGCTAGGGAAGATCTAGAGGAAAAATAAAAAGAATATGCAAATGTACAATCACAAACAAATGAACCCAAATTCATGGTTTCGATTCAAATTGAAACAACTAGAGTATGTAAAGTAAACTAAGTTAAGATAAACAAGTTGTATGAAATAGACAAGAGTTAGAGCTTAGATTCCTTCTTCTTTTTTCTGTGAAGAAAGAGAATCAAAGGATTTCACTCCTACCCCCATGGTGATTCGAACTCATGACTTCATCATTGTAGTGGGTGCTCTACCACTAAGCCACCATATATAGCCTCTGTTGCATGCATTTATGTTCAAACTATAAGTGATGGAATCCCCAAAATCCAATTACCCTCTTAGCATCGAATAAGATTACTAAGGCCTAAACTCTTTGGGACTTGCAACTACTTAGGTAGATAGGCCGATAATTTTTATTTTGAACAAATTACTGTTTACTCCCAATACTTATAGGGAGTCTACGTTTCAGTCCCTCACATTTCAATTTCACCTAAAAACTCCATAAACTCTCAATTTCACCTAATCGGTCCTTATCGTCAACTTTCCATCAAAAACTCTGTTATCTTGCTAACGTGACATCCCTTTCACACCAAAATGTCTATTTCACCCTCACTAACAAGATCTCTCTTTCTCTTTTCTTTTTACATCTTCTTCTTCCTCTGTGTCTTGCTCTTGGTTGTTCATGCAAAACTCATCTACCTAGAAGGTGAAACCAACTGGAAGAAAAAGCAAAGCTCATAGTACCATCAGTTCACGTCCTACACATCCCAATTACCATTTAACAACTATCCACAACCAACATGAACCTAGTCTCTTTTCCGAGAAAAAAATTGAACAAAACGAGCAAACTAAGACATGAGAGAAAACAAACACATTCATACTAACGTAGCATCAATCCCACAAGAACTTATTCATAATCAATTAAATCCCTGATTCAAACTTCAACCACCAACACATATACCTAAAAACCACAAAGAATTGAAATTTAAAGTATCCTGCACTGAATATCAGTTTTGGGGGTTTTGCCATAGTCCTCTCTACTACCCACGATGTCGACCACCTCCTTCCAGTGCTTCTGCTTCAGGTTCCCTCTGTTCAACTTCCATTCCGACCTCAAATAATTGTTCATATTGCGACAACAAACAGATTCAATTACAATTAACTCTAACTTTTAAATTCACAATCCACAACTTCAAAAACAAAATCAAACAAAATAAGTAAACCGAAACTGCAATCAACTTGAAAGATGAATTATACAGTTTTCAACTACACAAATACAAAGTGTTGATGAGAAATTTTACCATGGTGGTCGAATGGTATAGGAAAGCCGGTTCAACAATCTGGAAGCTTCGAAATTTGAGCGACGAAGTCTAGAATCTCATCCGTAATTCCCGACACGGAACCGCCGTCGTCGTCTTCCGAAGCTCTGTTCCAAACCGGCATCAAGTTCGAAGGCAATTTGGAGATTCCGGCGACGGAGAGAAACAAAAGGCTGGTCTTGAAGCTCCTGCCCAATTCCGCGAGATCATTTCAGACTCCCAAGAGCGCCTGCGATGGTGAAGGCAGTAGAGAATCAAAGGAGGGAAGGGAGGATGACGACAGCTGAGGCGGAGCGAGGAAGGTGGCGACGCCACGAAGGTTGCAGTGAAGATGAGGATGGAGACGAGAGAGAGGGGAAGAAGAGAAAAGAGAAAAAAGTAAATAAATATAATAAAAAAAAGAGTAAGTGAGGGTATAATAGTCATTTTAATATGAAAGAAATCCACATCAGTCAGATAACGGAGTTTTTTATGGAGAATTGACAGCAGGACCTATTTTATGAAATTTGAGAGTTTAGGCAGTATTTAGGTGAAATTGAAACGTCAGAGACTGAAATGTCCAGACCCAAGTATAGGGAGTCAATAGTATTTTGTCCTTTTATTTTTTATCTTTTCATTGAGCCCGGAGAAGACCCTTATTTTTAGGGTTTCATTACATTTGATTAGTTTAGGGTTTTCCTTAGGCTTTTGATGCATGGCTCATTTCTGTCGTAACCCGTGTTCAGGTGAATCATATTTGTAATATTTCCCACTTTACTATTAAAGGACTGACACCCCTTGCGTTTAAAAAAAAAAAAAAAAAAAACCAACAACAACCTAGCCTCTTATTCGACAAAGCATTCAGAAAAACTTGAAACATGGACCTATTGCCAAAATTTTGATTGTTGCTTACAGGTGATCCACCAAAATCAAGTCATGATGTATGGCATGATACTCGATTAGTGAGGAATAGTATGAGTTTATGGCAGTACAATTGATCGATGAGTCAATTTCGCAAAAGAGAGGAGAGAGCAACTGATTTTATTAAGACAATTATGTTAAGCACTGATGACATGAACGTTCATGTAGAATATGTACCAATAACTGAAGAATGCAAGGAAATAAATTACAAGTTTGATTTTCGTTTGGACAAAATTAACAATAAAGTTTAGTTTGCTTCATACACTTGATAATTCCAAAGTTCCCATGGTGAAGGTTTAGTACAACTAGTACTTGTATCCCTTAACAAACAAGCTCTCAGAAGCTAATCCACCAGCACCTTCTCCACCGTACTTCCCAAGAGTAGCGTCTGAGTTGGCCTTGCACCTTGCCAAAAATGCCTCCTGAGCTTTCCCAACATTCTCCTTCTTCCCACCCCAAGTCTTAAGCGTGCTGCTCTGCAAAGCTCGGCCGAAGGAGAATGAAAGAGTCCATGGCTTGAGCACGTCCAACTTGTTCATTGCGTCCAGATTGAGTGTTGCCTGTTCCTCGCTTTGTCCTCCGGAGAGAAACACAATCCCAGGCACCGCAGCTGGGACTGTGCGGCGCAGTGCAGTCACTGTGTACTCGGCAATCACCTCCGGTGGTACCTGTGAAAATCAAACCCAATTAGATTTAAAGAATTATTTATCAATCATGATTGCATATTCTGACATCGAGTTTTATATCTATAGTTTGGTAAAATAACATGTCAAACTGGACCGTGCAACAAAATGACATGCACATTTTGACACGATAATCCTCAGTCGACAATTTTGATATATCGTCTGCCTGATAACACAACACATGAAACTGTCTGAGAAATGCAAACATTATACATGTACCTTGGGGTTGTCAGAGCCTGGTGTGACCATGTTGGGCTTAAGGAGTGTGCCTTCAAGAAGAACATGTTGCTCGTTCAGTGCCTTGTAAACTGCAGCAAGCACAAGTTCAGTAGCAGCAGCACATTTCTTGATGTCATGATCCCCATCAGTTAGAATCTCAGGCTCAACAATTGGAACCAAACCATTCTCCTGGCAGATGATTGCATAGCGAGCCAAGCCCTGTGCATTCTGCTGAATAGATAGTTCAGAAGGCTCGGTTGGGCCGATCTTGAGCACGGCACGCCACTTGGCAAAGCGTGCACCGGCCTTGTAGTACTGCGCGCACCTAGCTCCAAGGGAGTCTAACCCTTGGGTTGTGGTTTCTCTATTTGTTCCAGCTAACTCAACTGTGCCCTTGTCAACTTTGATACCTGATATCAAGGCATTAACCATCGATATTAAGTTATTAACACACATATAGTCGATCAAAGTTTTTGTGTTGAGGAAATATTATCGAAATCTTAGACCATGCCTGGAATGACATTGTTTTCTTGGAGGACTTCAACAAAGGGTTTGCCGTCAGAGGTCTTCTGGTACAAGGTCTCTTCAAAGAGGATGACACCGGAGAGGTGGGAGAGGGCATTGGGAGAGGTGAAGAGCAGCTCTCGGAGGGCTTGGCGGTTGGGCTCAATGTTGTCGACATTGATGCTGGCTAGACGCTTGCCAATGGTGCCTGTGCTCTCATCAGCAGCCAATATGCCCTTGCCGGGAGTGGCAATGTACTTGGCATTCTTTATGAGCTCCTCTGCAAACAATCGAAGGTTCATCAATAATTCAATGGTTGTACAAATCTTATGACTACGTGCAGTTCAAATAATAGTCTCTTACTACATAGTCTAGTGTACCGTACTTAGGACTACACAATTAGATGAGATCGTGTTCAATATCCTGGGAAACAGTTTGATATAACAACATATATATATATATATAGCACCATCTAGTAAGCATTTCTTATGCACGATGGACATTACATTATGATAACAATCTTAAACTCCAAATCAGTATCTCCCTACAAAGTGGATAGACCATGGTCGACATGGAGAGATATATTACCAGCATACTTTCCCA
Source organism: Rosa persica (assembly GCA_025331145.1). Lineage (NCBI taxonomy): Eukaryota > Viridiplantae > Streptophyta > Magnoliopsida > Rosales > Rosaceae > Rosa > Rosa persica. The sequence continues at coordinate 61,094,301 of WFKR01000005.1, forward strand.
CGAAGGCTGACATGGTTGAAGTTTAATTGGATAAAAAGGGAAGGAAACGCAAAAGTACATTTAGACAAGCAACAATCTTATAGACAAAGCTTAGATGGAATATGCCAACAGATCCAACGAGAGCAGGCACCAACACGTGTCCAAAGGTCAGCCCAAGGAAGGTTATCAACCTAGGATAGAGCAATGAGTGATCACTCTCCTCGCCAACTGGCAACTCATCCTCGGGCATAAAATTGTGTGGAAAGGCTACTGCTCCTCATCCAGTTCCTCAGAACTTGAAGAGGCAGAGACCAAAGGAGGCTTTTGGATTCCACCCTACTCCGTGCCTCAGCCACTTCAATTCTTCTGTTTTCTTTTCATTATTGGTATCCGGAATGCTAAAGACGGTCGCTCGCTCAATTGTCACCATCAATGTATGCAAGTCCAACCGTCGATTCTATACATCAACGACTGACAAATATCTATGAGCAACTGTCGAAAGATATCACCACCAGTTGCCAGTCACAATCTCCTTCCCCACCAGGTAAACTTCTTCTATACCCTAGTGCAGCTACAAGTTCACCCAGAATCGACACATGAAATGCAACTTGCACAAGGAACCCAAAGAAAAAGAAAGATCAAAAGGAAAAGGCACATCTAAAACGTATGAAAGTTAAGAAAGATTTATCATATTACATGTAAAAAGTCCTGGTTCGTAAGTACATAACATGCGGGTGCCTGTATATTGCTTCCCTCTTAAGCCATACAAATGCGAAGTAAGTTTCAACGGGAGCTAGGTTGGCTATCTTGGCACACTCACTGCCTACCATCACAAACTTGCTGTCCAACCCCAACCCTTATGACATTATTGTCATATGTAAAACACATTTGTAAAAGAACAGAAGACCTATATAACAAAAAGAAACATTCAAAGGATGGTGGTTCTGGACTTGAAAGTCAAAATTTTCTCAACATTGAAACTGTAGAATCCAGCACGTTACTAGCTGATCATCATTGCTGAAAATAACTCAAGTTGACAATGGGTTGGACCAAATAGCAGTTTCCATGAGCTACTTTGATGGAGGCACCCCTTCTTGATCATCGTCATCAGTTCCAAAATATCTATCCCCAAACTCACCCATGCCAGGTACGACACGGAAGTCTTCATTCAGACCAGTTTCAATCTCAGATGTCACAATCTTTATTCTAGGGAAGCGTTTGCAGACCACATGCACACCTTGAGGTGCCTGGTCAGTTAATGTGCAACATAATGAGCCACTCTCATGCAGTCATGAAAAAGTGCAGCCCAAAATTGAACTACACATTAGAAGAACCGGAAGCAGAAGAAAGACATAAACTTACAGATATGAGATTGAGAAATATGATGTTGGACTCTGGTACACCCTTCTTTAGAAGTAGAGAAATAGCTTGAACAGCCGAATTCCCTGAAGAAAAAGGTGTGATTGCTATGACACAAGTCTAATTCCACAAGATTTTAAACAATTTATAATTCTGATTTTTTTTTCTTGTATTAGACGATAACAAATAATGGCCCTTGTAACCCAAACCACCAACTGAAAGCTGGTGGGGCATTTTCACAAGAGAATACCCTGGCTTCCCTTCTTTTCTCTTTGTTCTCAGCCCTTCATCTTGACATGCAGCATTCACAGTCCATAATCCATATATTGACTATATATTGAAAAAATAAAAGCAAAAGGAAGAAAAGACGAACCTGTTCCCAAGATAGGATCCAACAGCAATACATGCCTCTCTGAAATGTCGTTGGGTAGCTTTTCATAAATTAGCTGTTCAGCAACATTAAACAAACAGCTGGTCAGCACTTAAAGAATCAAGAAGATTGAGAAAATTGAAAAACAGGCAAGCAAATGTGTGTACATGAACCACACAAGGGGTTGCAGGAGGGAGAGAGAGATGAGTGCAAACCTGCTGACCATTGTCACCTTCTCTATGAATAAGAATCTTGCCAATCTTGATACCTTTACAACAGGCTCGCAAAGCATTCTCCATACTCTCACCACTGATATCAGGAGAATGGTAAGCATCCCATGAAACCATACAGGAATTCTTTTGAAAAACAAAATGTAATCAAACAAAAGAGGAACACAGCATCAGTGCATGATGGATGCACGACCACCTTGAAAGGTTGCATTTCAATCTAGATTAATACTACCTCTAAGTATTTATAATAATCATTTGTTTTATACACCAAGAATGCATCCCAGAGACAGTTTGTCCACTTGTAAAGAAAGCAGTGAGACAATAGTAGTAGAATAATCATATATTCAGAGGAAACCAAATGCCTTAATAGGAAGGGATTTGTACCTCCTAATGACAGATACACCGCATAACCTCTTACAAAAATCCACACCAATATACACAGACCCTGCAGAAAGACCAAGAGAGAAATGTTGTAAAAAAGACATAAGAAGCTTAGGGAAACTGCGTTTGTAAGCTGTGCAAATGAGCATCAACTTACCGGTTGGAGTGATGACCTGCTTTTCAGTAAAAGGTAGGTGTCCCAGGCCATGCTCAACAACCTGGTCAAAATTCAATATTCTTGATGAGAGATCAAACAAATAAAAAGTGTTACTGCTGACCTTAAAAAACCATATCAAATTAGCCCTTTTGACTCAAATAACCAAATACGTACCAAACGAATTAATCGATCAGAATAGAAAACAAAATCATGCTTTGTTGTTTGAGAATCACGTATGAGGGTATGCATACCCCGTATCTGCACGAAACCAGAAGCAATTAATGGTGAGCCAAAAGTAAAAAGAAAAACATATAAACACACCAAAAAAACTTTGGAGCTTGAATGAATTTATTTAGAAAGGGATACCTGAAAGGTTGACTGAATGACATATAAGTTAGGATATATTTTGCAAAGGTCATGCTGACCAAGCTTAGTGCGGATATGTTGTACAATCAAATCAACAGCTATATGATTATCTCCACCACGAGGTATGATGATATCAGCATACTTCTTTGTAGGAAGAATAAAATCATCAAAAGCAGGCTTTACAAATTGTGAATACTGCAGCACCAAAAAAATATGTTGTAAGCATTAAATTGGTTACCCAATGCGTGAACATGGATCAAAGATAAGAATAGCTAACAGAACCAAAACACACACATCCCCTTTAACACCCCTAATAACTTAACAAAAAATGAAAAGTAGAAGTACAAAAAGGTAATTTACAAATTATTATCAAGTATATTCAAGAGTCCACACCCTGCCTTCCATATATTCTTATTTTCCAGTGGAAATAATCAAATGGAAAGTTGCAAACCTGATCAAGAACTGTACCAATATCCCTTCCCTTCTCAACCGTATCACGCCTTATCCTCCTAGCCAACCGCACATCAGCATCTGCACTGAAAATTTTACAATGTGAAGTGGCCCAATTTAGTTACAATATGAAGTGGCAAACAGCATTCTACTCATAGCAATAACCTACAATACAAAATTTTCACACAATTGACAATCAACAACCCTTGGTCTCAAACAATTTATAAACCACAAAATCACTATATCATGCTAAACCAGCAAAACTCTCGGCAACAGATAAACATAAAACCAAATCATATGTAATAAATTTTAAATGAGTATAATCAGAAATTAATTGTTATCAGTGGTAGTGGTTGTCACAAGTTTAACAATGCAATACAAGAACTTCTAAAGGTCAAAATGGTAAAAAGAAAATAATTGACCTGTATCAACAAATATCTTCATATTCATCAACTCTCGGACACGAGGATCATGGAAAACAAGAATGCCTTCCAAAATTATGACATCCGAAGGGTTTACCTGTTAAGGAGATTAAACCGTAAGGATTTTCAGTGTCAGAAAGGCATATGTGGTTTAATATGATCCTTTGCTAGAACAACAATCCATTTATATGTTCATATGCATAATATCCCATAGAATTAAAAACTTACCCTTCTAGCTGGAAACGCATTATTTTTGTAACTTTTGAAATCATAGTTTGGAATATCTACTGCTTGCCCATGCTTCAACTTGTCCATATAAGATAATAGTCTCTCTGTGTCAAAAGCATCTGATAATACAACAAAAAAATTAAATGAACAAATAAGTAACAGAACCATCCTAAAAAAAAGATCCAACCAGTATGCACAGAAGCTGTGAACATGGGTGACACGTGACTAAGAGGGAAGCATGACAATGTAACTGGCAGTGAAGTATTCTGAACAATGAGCAAAATAAAGGGAACACGATTGTTTTAGATTGCTGTACATGTGCAATTCAGCCAAAAAGATGCTACAGAAAACAAACTTGTGGAGCTACATAATAACTGCACTGAGAGAATTAAAATCATGACATTACTACTCACCAGTTACCAGTTCAGTTCAGGGTCTCATATGATTCTAACATACCATTCATTTGTTAATAGATAACACAATTCAATATAAATCATGATAGTCTATGTAGTTATTGTTTAATTTACATTCCTTAAATTTAAGTTGCAATCTCCTCACCAGGATGGTCAAAGTTGTATTCATGAACCCGTTTAAGTTCCTCGCTGGTCAGATTATGATAAAACGAGTCCTGTCATCCATGATAAGGTACATATTTTAAAGTATATACAGGATAGACAAATAAGCCCCAAATCATGCAAGAAATACATTAGGAACTGTAGTTGATCACAAGAATTTACCTGGAGCAAGGAAGCATTACCTGGTTAACAAGAACAACACGCTGATCATGAAGCTGCTGTATAATCATGTCACAAACCGTAGTCTTACCAGAAGCTGCCCCACCAGCAACCCCTATGACAATATGAAGCAAAGCATGGCCCATAAGAAAATCAAATAAACAAAAGGAACCTCCAATACCTTCTTAGAAACAACGCATGCCCTAAACCATAGACCAATACTTACCAATAACAAAAGGCTGCTTATGCATGTTTTCATTTGCTGAGGTTGTCGGTTGCTCAATCTTCAGTCTTTGCTGCAAACCATCCATGTGAAATCCAGAAAAATGAACCCCCGAGGAGGCCTCTATCATATCCACAACTGAATTTGAACCCATAAGCATAGACCTACAGAGGAACAGGGAAAGAATATGCATTAGAATTCGAAAGGACAGAATCGACCAAATTTCCTGATCATATAAGCAAATAAAATCAAATGGCCAATTTTGTCGAGTTTGGCAAAGTTATCAGGTCTAATCATTCAACCCTACCGTGGCAGGAGGTTTTAATCAAGCAATATTGAAATCAAATTCGGCTCTAGGTAAGAGGTACGTCTCATATTCAGCTTCCTAAAGTCTATAATGACAAGTTTATGGTAAAGCATCCTTGGAGAAGTTTTCAGGAAATGCTAGAGATAGAATGCTATTGATGAACTCCATGTGTTTATCTACAACAAGACACTACTTCCACCTCAAAAAAGAGCTCAAAAACAAAAGTCTTGATCAAAGCAAACAACGATCCGTATGCACTCTAAAAAACCTCACTGACGATCTCCATATACATGCTAAATATCCAAAACTAGATAAAAACAACACCACATTCGCACGCACCACACACTCTTTTTATGTTCCGTGTATCATCCACGTTCCAGAAACAAAACAACTCACGAAACAATCAGATAGATTCCGAATCACTACGACACCGAAAAGCCTGATTCATTGCATGCAATCAATCACACCGAAACCGGCACAAGTAACTCTACAAAACTCACACCTAAATCACTTCCACATTGACACTTTCCATTCCATGTATCACTCACATCATACAACAACAAGCTAGCAAAGCAAAATGAAATAGAGTAATCTCCTTGCAAACGAAGCATTGGTAAACAGTAATCAATTCCGAGATCCAATGTGCATAAACGAAAGAATCAATATTCCACGTACAGTAGCGAAACCTTGCGGATCAAAAATATTGAATTTAAACATTTTCGAATTTAGATTCCGTAGCAGAGAAATCAGATAGAGGAATCTACCAAAATGCATTAGGCAATGAACACGTACCGGAATTTTCCAGAGAGAGAGAGACAGATTCCAACGCAAAATGTTTCGAAGAAAATTGTGTAGAGAGAGAAAGCGATGAGGCTGATGCAGACGGATCCGATGGGCTTATATAGTGGAGCCGAAGGTGAGGGAGACCTCGCACCGGAGTGGAAGGGGGGTTAAGTTACTGAAATGGGCCTCGGTTTCCGGGAAATTACTTCCCGGGGGGGTGGGGGGGCCACCGCTCTGGCTCTTTGATATTTGTAGGACGTCAGATTGAGCTGTCCTGCGTGGCACTGAATCATATGTGGGACCCGCGCTTTTAGGCGATGTCTATAAGTCTATTAGAGGAGGAACTATTGCATGTGTTGACAACGCACGGTAATTGCGGTCTTCTTCTGTAGAATAAGAATTTTCAACCAAAATCAATATCAATGACTTTTCTTTTAATCAAGATGGGTAGGGTGAGATTTTGTCAATCAAGACAGGTAGTTATGGTTTATGTGATTACATCAAAACTAAGCCTTATTTACTTCATCGGACTTACATTTTTCGTAGTTTTTTGAACAAGACAACTAAAAATTATGCAGAAATATTAAATCATGCACACAAACAGCTATTATCAAATAAAAATATGACATGATAAAAATTCAACTGTAAGTCACTGTATTATATTGTCGAGACATGAAACGACATTCTGAACATGTGGTGAGAATTTAACATTTGTCATGTAAATTGACATTCTTGATCAAGCAAAATGTGACGTGATAAGACATGAAACACTTTATTACATTTTCGAGGCGTGAAACGACAAGTCCAACGTACAATAGAAATTTAAATTGCGTCACAATATCTGTAGCAAACAAGACAAGTTTTGTTCATGCAAAATGCGATACAATAAAGTATTGGAAACTTCATTGCACACTCATAAATTTTTTTGAAAACACAACAAAAGTTTATTATTTATCACAAAACCCTTATTTTGAATCACAATTAAAGAAGTTTCCTAATTTGAGAAATAGTCATAGTTCATAAATATGAGTCATCAACGGGCCGGGCCGGGCTCGGCCCGATCCATTCATTGCGGGTTTGAATGGGGCCGGACCGGGCCTTGCTAAATTTTTTAATAATGGTGGGCCGGACCGGGCCGGGCTTTATTAAAAATCAAAGGATCTAAGCCCGTCCATAAAAAGCGGGCCTTGTGGGCTTTTTCTGACCGGGCCGGGCTTGGCCTTGGGGGTTTTTTCCGGCCGGGCCTTGCGGGTTTTATTTATAAATAAATATTTAAAGACACAAATATTTTTTTTTTAATCAAGTTTTGGAAATTCATTGGATAAAGATCAAATACAACCAAAGATAATAGATCTATATTGTACCCAAAAAAATCTATATTTATATATAGATACTAATTTATTGATAATTAAATTTTTAAAGACACTAATTTTTTATAAATTTATATTTATACATTATACACTCCAAAGAGCAACATATAGCAATTCAAAAAAAATGAGAAAACCGACCGTTGGATGTGATTATTACAATAAATTATAAGTGTGGTTAAAAATTTAGTCAATTTCACCGTAATTTCGAACCCGATCGGATTAGTCAACTGTAGTCACTTGCATGTTTTCTTTGTTGACTGATGGCGTGATGACCGCAAAAAATGCTTATTTTTTTACATCACGTTTGTAAATATTTCATCGATGGATGTGAGTGGACATAAGATAAAAATTTCAATTTTAATTACAAATACATTGACCAATACCAATTTGCTTCTTAAAGTTGTATGACTTGTACATTGCATTTAAATTGTTGAGGTTCATTCTAAAGCAAACATGAAGTGGAAAATGAATTTGAAAAAACCAACCGTTTGATGGAGAGATTGTAATATTTTATGGTGGTTGTAAAAAATCCAGCCAATTTGGTTTTCGTTTTGAATTCGATCAACTAGGTCAAACCTAGTTACTCTTATAAACCTATATTTATATATCACACACTCCAAAGAGCAACCTCTATCGATTCAAAGAAAATGGGAAAACCGACCGTTGGATGTGATTATTACAATAAATTATGAGTGTGGTTAAAAATTTAGGCAATTTCATCATAGTTTCGAACCCGATCGACTTGATCAACTGTAGTCACTTGCATGTTTTCTTAGTTGACCGATGACGTGATAACCGCAAAATTTGCTTATTTTTTTACATCACGTTTGTAAATATTTCATCGATGGATGTGCGTAGATATAAGTTAAAAATTTCAATTTTAATTACAAATACATTGACCTATACCAATTTGCCTCTTAAAGTTGTATGACTTATACATTACATTTAAATTGTTGAGATTCATTCTAAAACAACCATGAAGTGGAAAATGAATTTGGAAAAACTAACCATTTGATAGAGAGATTGTAATATTTTATAGTGGTTGTAAAAAATAAAGCCAATTTGGTTCTCGTTTCGAATTCGATCAACTAGGTCGAACCTAGTTACTCTTATAAACCTATATTTATATATTACACACTCCAAAGAGCAACCTCTATCGATTCAAATAAAATGGGAAAACCGACCGTTGGATGTGATTATTACAATAAATTATGAGTGTGGTAAAAAATTTAGCCAATTTCAACATATTTTCGAATCCGATCGAATTGGTCAACCGTCTTAACTTGTATGTTTTCTTGGTTGACCGATGACTTGACGAACACAAAACATGCTTATTTTTTCACATCATGTCTGTAAATATCCTATCGATGGATGTACGTATACATAAGATAAAAATTTCAATTTTATTACAAAGACATTGACCTATATCAATTTGTCACCTAAAGTTATATGACTTGTACATTGCATTTAAATTATTGATGTCCATTCTAAAGCAACCATAAAGTGGAAGATGAATTTGGAGAAACCAACCGCTCGATGGAGAGATTGTAATGTTTTATAGTGGCTATAAAAAATCCAGCCAATTTAGTTCTCGTTTCGAATTCGATCAACTAGGTCAAACTTAGTTACTATTATAAACCTATATTTATATATCATATACTCCAAAGAGCAACCTCTATAAATTCAAATAAAATGAAAAAACCGACCGTTGGATGTGATTATTACAACAAATTATGAGTGTGGTAAAAAAATTAGCTAATTTCATCATAGTTTCAAATCCAATCGAATTGATCAACCGTTGTCACTTGTTTTTTAGAATATATATGCACATATTTTCTATAAAAATATGAGAATTTCCACACACACACACAGATATATATATATATATATATAAATATAAACACACACATACACACATCTATATCTATATCTATATATATATATATATAAACACACACACAGTGCACACACATATCTATCTATATATATATATATATATAAGCGCACACACACATATCTATTATATATATATATATATATGTGTGTATATATATATAAACATACACACATACACATATATTAATTTAATATATATATATATATAAACATACACACACATATATATATATATATATATATATATATCTATATATATTTATATGCACAAACACACACACATATATATAATATATATAAAATAGTTTACGGGCTTGGCCGGGCCTAGGAGGGCTTTTACGAGCCGGGTCTAGCGGGCTTTTGACAGGTCGGGCCGGGTTTTTTAGGGCTTTTTAGCGGGCCTCCATCAGCCCACCAAGGCAGCCTTTTGCGGTCTTTTTGACGGGCCGGGCCGGGCTTTTGGCCCTCCAGGCTGGCGGGCCTCCATCAGCCCACTTGATCCGCGGGCTTTTTGATAAGGCCTATTCATAAAGAATATTTTATTGATTAAGAAAAAACACTAAAGAGGGCTTTTTTTTCCCGACAAAAAAAAAGAGAAGAATTACAACGAAAAGCCTCTTTCACAACCTATAGCTAGATTATCAATGTCACGAGCATGACAAGCTGTAAAGGGTAAGGAATTTCTCCAAGCATTTATAGTAGAACTATGACCGCTATTAGCAATAGCATCAGCAAGGAAGTTGGCTTCTCTGTTAATGTGCCTAATCTTGAAACTCTGAAGTGGATTCGCTAGCTAAACTATATATATGAGGATGAATTTGATCCGGTCAAGAAACAATTAAAAAAAAACTATCAATTAGAAGCTTTGAGTCTCCTTCAACCTCCAATTTTGTAAAACTATGGATGATTGTAGTATGAAGCCTACCTCTTAGGCTACAGCTTATGGAGGTCAAAACATTTATGCCTAAATTTTTGTGGCAGCCATAATTAGATTACCACGATCATCTCTAAGCACAAACCACCAGCACTACGATGATGAGCATTATGACATCTTTAGCAATGCTAGCTATTTTTGAGTTAAATTTTAGCCAAAATAGCTTAAAAAGTCATTTTGGCTAGCCACTTTAGAAATATGTTTGCATCAGTGCTTTCTATTTTAGCTAGTTTTGAATTTATATTATTTTGTATATAAAAATTAAATAGTTTAAATGTATTTATAAATTACATAAAGTAACTCAAAATAAGTGTTTTAAATTATAGAAAGCTTCACCTCGCTCTCTATATTTAAGAGCAAGATAGCTAAAAGTTATAATAGAGAGCCACTTAGGAGTCTGGTGCAGTTTTTAAAATAGATAAAAAGTTAAACATGTTCTCCAAAATAGTTAAAGAGCAAACATCGAGTGTCTGCTAAAGATACTGCTTAGTGATCAAAATTTATTTAGAAAATTCTGCCATTTGATCATTTTATTACACCACCAGCACTACGATGATAAGCATTAACTGAGTCATCAGAATTTATTTAAAAAATTCAATAGTATTACACTAAAGAAGACTAGTTGGTTCATCCAATTATGATACGTGCTAGTTTGTGGAAAACCGTAATCTACAAAGATTTCATTTTTTATTGCCAGTGAAAGAAATCAAACGAAGTTACTTATTATAAAACTAGATTTGACAATGAAAGAGAAACAAATCAAACTTTCCTTCTCTTTTGCAACAGTTAATAAAAATTTATATAATCTGAGAAGTCTGTAACTCATGAAGCATTTTGTGGGAACTCATTGCTCAAACAAGTTTTTCTTAAGATCGTCCATTTTCAGATATACTCCAAAGTATTTTTGTACTGTTTATATATTTACCAAGACATTGTTTTTTGTTTGCGTTAAAACAAAAACAAGACACTTTCGAATGTAACCTTGTCTTCTTTTGGAACTATTACAATTGATACAAACACAGTGAACACTTAAAGAAAATCTGTTGCCGACATGTTTCTTTTGAAAAAAGAGAAACACTTTCTACGACTAATGGATAAGCATAAATCAATTTCAAAATTTGAGAAATCAACACTTACAAATTATGTCATTTTCATCTGCCTTGATAAATATGAAGAAAATGAGATTGATAGCAGAATATATGTCATATGCGTTGTTGCTTTCTTTCTTTTAGCGCACTAATGCAATTTGATGCTGCACTTTTGATTCAAAATAGATGTTGCCTTTAAAGACAGGGATCCGGACTAATTGCAATCTTTCCTTTATATTAATACTTTACCATGATCAAAAAGTTATATACCTCGAGAAAAGATTTATATAGCTGCATGTAATTAGCTGGGGACCTTATGTGAAAGGAGAAAACGAAAGTTAATCACTTTCTTTTAAAAGTCACTCGCAACTTAGGTAATTGTATCAATTCAAAGCGCTAAATTTGACCTAGCCGCTCGCTCTGCTAGGGTTTTCGCTGAAAAACTTTCTCCGATCAAAACTTCCAAAACTCGTTTTGGGCTACAATGGCGCAGGCGAATTCAGGGGCTATGACTGCTCGTGTTCAGGTCAGATTCTGCAAGGGTGACTTTGGGCTAGGCGGGCAAGGTTGCTTTGCAGGACAACCATTGGTATATGGTTGGAAGGCTACTCGGGCCAAAAGCTCGATTTCCTGGATTCAAAGGAACCATTCCCTCGATCTAGCGACTCAAGTCGGGGCTCTCTGTCCATGACGTGGGTGATTGATTTCTTTTTCAATTTGACCATGAAGCTGATCGCAATAGGGCTTTGCATGCAGGACCATGGTTCTATAGAAATACGATGCTAGTGGTCGACGAATATGATGGGATTGGTTCGGTTGCGAAAGTTCCGTTATGGAAGATTGAGCTCTGGATGGTGGTAAAAAGTTTACCGGTGGCTCTTCGCAACAAGGATGCCCTAAATCTGATAGGGTCTGCTGTGGGTAAAGTGATCCGTTTTGATCAATCGGCTCTTCGACGAAAGGAGGAGGAGCAGAGAATCCGGATAGTCTTGGATACTCGTCGTAGGGTTCGAACCTGGATGTTATTTGAATTTTCTCCCACGGTGCAACCAGAGATTACCTTGATCTATGAGAAAGTGAAGGGTTTTTGCAGGGACTGTGGATTTTTTTAGCATGATGCAACCGGATGTGATGAGTTCCTAGTGAAGGAGAAGGAAGAGATCATGAATGGTCCACCGGAGGCGGCGTTGGCGGGCTTATCACTGGAAGTGGGTAGCATGGCCGCTGATCCTTATTTAATTCCATTGGTGGAACCGGTGAGGGTTCCTGAGGGTACCAGAGATGGTATGGAAATTGTGGTGCAGCAGGCGAACTCGGTGGTGGATGGATCTATGCATGGATCCATCTTGAACGTGGATGGCCATGCGTCACAAGAAATTGAAGGACTAGGTGGGTCCAAGCTTGGTGGAAACATTCTTTGTTTATAACAGGGAGATGCTGAAGCCAATGATATTGATTGGCTTAAGAACTGGAAAACTTTAGTGCCTGATTGTACCACATCCAAGGTGCTTCCAATGCACTGTGCCAAAGATAAAGAAATCTTCCTTGAAGCTGGGACTAGATAAGGGAGGATCTTCGTTGGCTGTGGTGGGAACTAAGAGAAGAGCTAGTTATGATCTCATCAACGCTGGGAAGAGGTTTCTGTCACTTCCAGCTCCTGCCCTTAAGGTGGACGAGAATATACCTTTGACACTACAACATAAACATGGCCAGATCATTATCTCATCAAAGAAGAAGAAATGGGACGCCCGTGTGGGAGCAGGAATAAACCAAAGGTTGTTAGGGTTTTGGAACCCGAGATGCAGGAAAGAAAATCGCGCAAATGGAAGAGTCTTGTAGACTCATCTTCTGTGGCTGTACCCGAAAGCTTCACTAAGGAAGCTAATATTGCTGAGGGGGAAGTATGGAGAAAGATGGAGAAACGGAAGAGGAGACTGTTGTCCCTCTTCAGGAGAATGTTTAGTTTTTGTTAGGTTGCAAAGATCACAATCTCTGAGGGTCTTTTACTCTTGCTTCGGGGATTGTTTGATTTTTGTTTGAATAAAGGTGGGTGAACTGTCTAAAAGGTGAGTGTACTTGGGATATTTTGAGTTCTTGTTCTTATTTTAGAATAGGAGTGTTAGAGTACTCTGAGAAATGATCCTTTTTGTCGACCCCTTAAGGGTGTTTCGTTTTTGTACTACTTGCTGAATCTATATAATGGGCCGACTTCTTTAGATTAAAAAAATAAAAATAAAAACTTAGGTAATTGTTGTGTATATCTTGTGTTTAGTGATAGTTTGAAAATACGATACAATGGTCCATATACACTGAAATCAACAATCAACGATGCTCTTCATTTTGTCAGAATCATGCACACTCCTTAGAGAGCCTATGAGCAAATGGAGTCATCATCGTCTTCTTTGATTGGTATTGATTCTTAATTCGGAGCAATCACTTATCTTCTATTCGATTCATTCTCTCCACAACTCCTCTTGACTAGAAGACTTAGTCAAACTTCTTGTCTTGATTATAATGTATAATGCCAGGAAGTTGTTACTACTTGTTCCTCCTGATAACTTTTTCCTGTTGTTCTATTTAGCAGTCATTTTCATACATATATTGGCATGTGTTTTAACAGACTATAATTTTGAACATTATCTTATAAGGATAAGGACTATCAATTTGTAAGGTATGAGATAAATGATATCAATAATATATATGATACATCATTGAATATATAAATGATTTTAATTTGGGAAAATTCTATAATATGGTAATGAGTTAATATATTTTTTTTAACAAAATTTTTTTCTTAATTAACACGGAGTTATTGAAGTGGTAAATATTATATGAATTAGGACATAGACTAAGATATCATAGTCTCTGATTTAGGACATGAGTTGATGGGTTTCTCAGGGAGTTTGTCGTTGAAGGACTGTGGTGGAGATCTCAGGAGTTAGTGCGGAGGGAAGGAACGTCTCTGATTTCTTTGTGGTAGGTGGGCGACGACCCTTAATCATTGTTACTGTTTTGTACTGTTGGCGTTGGGGTCTGCAAAGTTTGCGGGCGTCGGTGTGTGCGCATCATTGGCGGGGAACGAGGTCATCGGTGTTTGTAATTTTGTGCCTGAGGTGGTCAGGGTGCACCAGATATTTTCTTGTTTCAGCATAATTGTGAGATAGAAGGGAACCTTCTGTGCAACAAGACGGTCCTTTGGGCCTGGGCCCGATCCGATCCATCTCTCTTGTTTCTTGGGCCGGATCAGTTGTTAAGGAGGGTTTGGGTTTTGGGCTTGGGTCAGTAAGCTTGTATTCAAAATCCTTTTCTTTGCCATTCTGATTTTTTTTTTTCCACTTTTGAAAGCGCAAAAGATCCACATTTGGTTCCATTCCTTTTTCATGGTCGGGTCTGATAATTGGCTTCTAAATGCAGCATCATGTACCATTATTATCAAAATCTCTTCCTGGCCAACGGAGCTGAGAACTTAGCCACACGAATATCTCAAAGACCAGCTTCGAGGAACTAGTCGTCCGCGGGGTCTCTTCAGATTGCATGCACTGATCTCTTTCACTCAAACTACGTACCGATCTCTGCAAGGTCTCTTGATCGTAGTTCTCCATCTCACATACGAGGAAATTTACAGTTCATTAGAATTAGCATCTGTCGCAAGGTCGGGTTTAGTGGCCATGTACAGCTAGGGCCGGGGGCTTCTAGCGAAAGAAGCAACGTGAACAGAAATCTAGAAATGAGAAATCTCAACGATGAGAGAGTATGTCAAGAAGCCAGTAAGAATTCTTTCTTTGGGCTTTCCAACTGAGGCTCCAAACATGCTGTTATTGTCGTCCCCCAGTGGGCCTAACAAAGTTTGCCTCCATTCATGGAGTTCCCTCTATTGATCTTTACCGCCTTTTTAATTAACTTAAAATCCACCCATAAAAAAAAATTAAATGAAAGAGACATTTCGTCACAGGCAAAAGTCTCGCATGAAAAAAAAAAAAAATTGGTGGTGATGACTGATTAACGATTTGTCAGCTAAAATTATTTTAAAAAAATAATCAATAAGGAGAGACGTTAAATTGTTGACTAATGTTTAGTTGGTGTAAGCCATGCATAAAAAAAATAAATTAAAATGCTGTTAATATCCTCCCATAAATTAAAACTTCTATCACGCTATATTTAAGTTCGAGCACAAAAACTCCAAAACCACATGAAGATGAATGAAAAAGGAGAAAAAAAAAAACCATGACTATTATATTATATTACAAGGTTTACAGTGACTTCAACCAAATGCATAACCTCATATACAAATTTTAAGACAAATGTTCACAATTCTCACCACTTAAATCATCATAAGTGAACCCTTCTGGGTTTTGGCCGGTTGTGAGTAATATGTTATAAATAGGAATTATAAGTGATTTTTTCTTTTCTCTTCGTAGAAGCTAAGAAACTCTTCTCACCAGTCGTCCAGTGCTCTTTTATAAGTTTTTTTTTTTTTTTAGGTCTGAACTCTTTTTTTTTTTTTTTTTTTTGCCCTTTTATAAGTTTATTAGGAATGAAATGAAGCCTTTCCTTTCGTGTTTCTTTCATTATAGTAGTGAGCTAGCGAGTTGAGTTGTTGAACCTGCGATGAAAACCTAAACCACGCACATATAGATCATAGCATGCGAGTTTTGGGGACCCCAAAATAATCATGCATTTTCTTTTTTGCAACTATTTTTCCTCTTACGATCGAAGGCTAAAACAAAGCAAGTATATATCACAACAGAGTTCCTATGATGGATCTAAAGGATAAAGTAGTCGATCAAGGTCTGTATAATTTATGTGTTGAGATACAAATGACCTAGCGCGCTTGAGAAACTGTACATATCGAGTTGGATCGGAACTTGGAAGAGAAACTCTTGAACAATCTTTTTACAATAGCGTAGCTTATCGATGAGTGACTCTAACCGACTTGTTGGTGAGTTAAGTTATGTTAGGAATAAAAATGTTTTCTAAACAATATTTTGAACCGATAGGTTTAAATTATTGACCGATAGTCAACATTGTACTTAGGATTTAGATTATATGTCTTCGATCATTAAACTATATTATCATCGAAATATGTACTAATCAATATTACCGGTTAAAAAAACTCTATTAAGCTTCCAGATCTTTTAGCTTACGCAAGTTTTACAAAATTAGTGCGATTTATCCATTGATCTCGCTCAAAGTTCACTCCTCAAATGCATAGTAAATTGCCTTTAAGCATGCATATATGCTAACTAATCATTCTCTGCTGTCCTCGATCAACTGTGACAAATTAATGACCACATAGTACAAATAATTATTATGCTTATAAGAGAAGTCTTCTTCTCTCTCACATAACTTTCACTAAACTAACCAAACCAAAAGTAAATTAACTAATAGAGAAAGCACTCTATGTCCCATAATTTGATATAGATGGAGAAGTTTCCACTAAAATGGTCCATCAAATGGGGCACCAAATGTAAAAAAGAATCGAAAAGCTTTCCCTCCGCAATGATTTGAAAGTGGGGGATCCAACGTTCGAAAGTAAACCTAACCAGGACTCACTTTTGCCCCCTTGTTCATTTCAAAAGAATAGAAAAGAAAACCCTAACGTAAACTTGGTTTGTTTGCCTTTAGCCCACGACGAATGTGACCCAGCCACCGAAGATATTTATTGAAAAGCACCTCACTTTACCTACCCACAATGAGGCAGCACAATGAGGACAACTACGTAATTCTCATGTTTTACTAGAAAGTCATGCTTTTACCTTCTCCTTGAGAACCTAATCGAACTAATTTTAACAACTTCTCCACTCTCATTCACCGTTGAGGTCGATCCCAAAGAGAGTAATATGATACACTCGCTAGAACAAAAATGAGCCGAGTTGTGAGTTACTTATGCGGACTGACACTACGCTACATGGCTACTTCACTGTGAAGGTGAGGTGTATGGCGGTCCTAAAGTAAATATTTGACCTATCAGCACTTCAGTGGTAGAGCTCCAGATTGATATATAGTTAAATATGATGCATGCTTAGATATTTAGTTTACGTTAGGGTGTGTTCGACTGCCTTAGCAACAGACTATTTTACGAAACAGAGAGATATTACTTTAACTACATGAGTTATCAATTTCTTTAGTAAGAAACAATATTGTTTTCATATAAATTACGATTGAGTCAAAAGCTATAGATTATGGCCAAGATCAATATCAATCAACCAATGGGAATCTACATAAGCCAGATTTGGCATTGCTACTCTTCACTAGCACCACTAGCTAGAGATCATATAAATCCTATTCAACACTAGAGTATTTGGCGAACACCATTGAACATGTAGAGGTCCAACAATACAAGAATCGATGCAACAATTATTATAAGTCCAAGCAACAATACCTTTAATAAAGCAGCTTATAATGTTAATATATATACTCCCGTCATTTTATCCAAATCATGCCGTCCAGTCCAAAGATCAAAGATCCCCAAAGGACTTCACTTTTTATAATCTTATGGAGCTCTTATACCACATTTTATTGATCTAATGATGTAATAAAATATTTTATTTAGGGCGTCGTTATAGGATATTTTTTGAAAGTTATTTCGTTCAGCATAATTTATATAACAAATGCCAAACATGCATAATATTAATTATATGGGAAATGATAACAATTTTCTTCTATTTAGGAACTGAACATTGTTACACTCGTCAAATATTGTTAAAATAATAAAATATTTTTTCATTCAACATTTTAATATAAATTTGAGCATTCAACTAAATACAAATCATATGTGGGAAAGCTCAAAATTATATATATATATATATATATATATATATATATATTTGGAACGTTCAAACTTTTATATATTATTTATTAGGTTTAGATTGTTGAACGAGACATTATTTTCCTAGCTTCCTTAATTAATACTCTCGAGCGACCATACATCAAATTAAATTATAAACACATAGAAGAAGAAAAGGTCAGGTCATACGCATCACAAACATTCATAAATACACATCATACAAGGCACATAAATATGCAATTGAACGGATAGCTCATAATTAGCCTATATCCTTCTGATATTATGTAAAAACTAGGACATCCAACTCAAAATCAGTTTATATGTTTTTGCATGACTTATGTTTGCACTGACTTATGTTTGCTCTGAACTCACTCAAACTATCATTCAATCTACAATTTGACCGTTTTTTCCGGGAGTCTTTTTGGGACATTATGGAGTTGAGTAATTTGGTGACTTTAGCTTTTCCAACCTGCTATGAGATCACCTCTGCCACGTGGAGGGACCAGATCCAAGTCAAACTCACCCTCAAGGCCTCAACTTTGACTTCATTTCATTTTTTTGTGTTTCTAAGCCTTGGACAAGTTGGGAGACAACAACGTTTCAATTTCAGGTCTTTTTAATGTAATCTATGTACCTCTGTCTCTCTCCAATTCCCATTCTCTCTCACTGTCTCTCTTCCTCTGTAACTCTGTAAGAGTATATGAATAGTTGGAGGAGCATTCAATGAGCTTGTACTAAATTTTGAATGCTGCTTCTTTCACAAAGCACACGGGAAACCTGATTTGCTTCATCTTCCCGTTCCTCTCCTCCAGATCAGATCTACTACAAACTCAAATTCTCAAACCTCCATTTTCTTCCGGGGCTTGCTTAAATTTTCCAGGACTTCAAGACCCTTTAAAGGTTAGAGCTTCACAACCACACTTCGCTTGTTCACACCATCAATGTTTCACAAATTTCGTTTCTTTTCTGTGATCAGTATAAAGGCCACACCTTCGCTCTTCAAACTCTGTTTCTCACTGACTCTGTTTCTCTCTTTTCTCGATTTTAAGTTTTCTGATAGTTGATTGAGGTTTTTGTCCAATTATAGGCGAATTAATTACTTAAATTGCATTGGTTTATGTATTGCAGATTGCAGAATAAAGAATATTAAGTAGTACGTTTTTTTTGGAGACATCAAAATGCCGCAAGAAAATTTCTTATCAAATATCTTTGCATCATCTCCTGGCAAGAACTTGAGAGGGTTGAAGGGTTTAGTCTCCAACAATGATCAGGCTCATAATCCATATGCAAACCCAGATGAGCTCATCAATGACTATGAGTTGGCTCAGAGAAAAGCAGAAGAAGCAGGTACAAAAACAGCAACTACTACTAATTAGTATTAACTGTCACACATGTATTATAATTTAACCTTCTCCCAAGATTCTAGGCCTAAATTATACTTATTCTTGGGATATGGTTACCCTATTTTTTAAATTTCTCTAAAATATATGTTTTGGTAGAAGTGTTTTGAATTGTTAATTCACTGTTATTTGTTTTCCTGGTAAAAAAATGTATTTGTATTTACAAAGATATTAAATTTCGTAGTATAGATGGCCATAGTGCCATATACCATAATGTTGCGCAGAATGTGGGTGCTGCTGAAATGTGGTGATTATTGCTTATGATGGTTTGGGCCCGAAAAGACAATTAACTTATGACTTGGACCCATTTTTTGTAATTTTTCGCTTTTTGACTCTTCTAATCTTATACATTAATCCGAGAGGAGGCTTAGAATACCAGTAATCATTGATCATGATTCTAATGAGGTTTGAAAGCAAAACATATATTTCTTTTGCTTTTGATATCAAGATCAGCGTCCAACTTGTGGGATATTGCAAAGTCGAGTGCATTTCTTTAAAAAACTTACAAAATTTGCATAAGAAACACAAATTTCAATTTTTTAAATTTGGTTCGTTAGCTTCACCCGGAAAAAAAAAAGCTTTTTTAATCTTTAGTTCTTGATCACCTTGATGTGTTTATAATCTAGGATGACCAACTTCAGTGATGGGTTTGTTTGACCTGAAAGTTCAAATGGCACGTTACGTGTATTTGAAAACGTTTGCGAGTATTTGATGACTGTAAATTTGTAATTGTGCTAATTTTAGCTGCAAGGAGATACCAAGCAGCAGAATGGCTGAGGAAGATGGACTATGGTGCCTTAGAAACACTGTCCAAAGAACCCTCTGAAGAAGAGTTTCGCCTTTCACTCCGCAATGGCCTAATTCTCTGCAATGTCCTCAACAAGGTCAATCCTGGTGCTGTTCTCAAGGTACCCTTCCCTTGTTGCAAAAATAAGTTCTAGCCAGAGTTGACAGTTTCAATAACAAGGATGAAGGAAATGTGTTTCATCTTTGATTGCATACATGGTTCTTGTTTATCATAAGAAATGTCATACTTTCTTTCTTGACTTCTCATTTTTTGTTTCTCTTTTGGGTTTCGAAATAGGTGGTGGAAAATCCCATAATTGCTGTTCAGTCGACAGAAGGGGCAGCACAGTCTGCAATTCAGTATTTTGAGAACATGAGGAATTTCCTCGAGGCTGTCAAAGCCATGAAGCTCTTGACATTTGAAGCCTCTGATCTGGAAAAGGTCAGATTATATCATAGTTTGCAACATATTCAATAAAAATATGCATTTTACTGCCTTTAATTCAAGACAGTTTGAAATACACCTACTTAAATATTTCAACCCTCAACTTGTTATGGTTTCTCTATGGTTCTATATGTCCTTCAATTGTATCTTTCTATGTTTGCTGGTCTTTTCCTTTTCTAATTTATGAGAGGTTCACATTTTCAGGGAGGCTCGTCGAGTAAAGTAGTGGACTGCATTTTGTGTCTCAAAGGTTACTATGAATGGAAGCAAGCAGGTGGAATTGGAGTATGGAGATATGGAGGGACTGTGAGGATCACATGCTTCCCAAAAGGGCCATCCTCCTCCTTAGGAGGCAGTGAAAGCGCTGATGAGTCAATAGATGAATCCGATTCATCACAATTTGAGCAACTGTTGGACTTTCTTCATCTCTCGAGTGAGGTGTCAACTGAGGAATCCAGAACCGCCGCTGCTTTGGCTTTCCTTTTTGATCGTTTTGGCCTAGGACTTCTTCAAGCTTACCTGCATGAGACTAATGGGATTGAAGATTTTCCTTTGAATGCAATGGTAGGTAAGACTCTTGTTATTTATATGATTCTACTGTTTTACACCTTTTAAATAAAGATTCTATTGTTTATGGAGTCTGATTAGTATAAGTTGTAAAATTCTATAGGTAATAGATACTTTGCTAAGTAAGGTAGTCAAGGATTTCTCAGCACTACTTGTTTCTCAAGGCACTCAGGTATGTAAACGTTTTTGCTCATCAAAAAGTTTTTCCTGTTACTAGTATCTTGTTGAAGTACTTCGTTAATTGGGTCAAAAGATTTTGCCTGATTATGAATTTCTTGTAATAGTCAATACACAACTAACCTTATCTCTCTTTTTGCAACGCTCTATAGCTTGGCCTGTTTTTGAAGAAACTATTGAGAGGTGATATTGGTGCTCTGTCAAAATCTGAATTTTTAGAAGCCATGAAAAATTATCTAGCACAAAGAAGTCATATGCTGTCGAGTGATCTGTCCAAATTCTGTATTTGTGGGGGAAAACGAGAGGCTCTCCATCATAGTATTAGTCACTCATCTGATCATGAAGAATTAATTGCCATTCAACAGAAGCAGCTTGAGGTGAGGAAATGCAATGCTCCATTTCCTATAAGTACCATTGTGACATTGAGCAAGGAGCTGTCAACTGAAATTTTAATCTGCAGTTGAGTCTTCTCTTATATCTTACTGTCTGTCTCGGATATTTTTAGGAGTTAAAGTCCTCTTTCCAAGAAACAAGACTTGAAGTCAAACATGCTCATTCAAACTGGGAGGAGGAACTTAGAAGGCTTGGTACGTTCCATAGATTTGAACATTTATGTCAAATAGGAAAGGAGTCAGTTATTGTATTACATTTCGTCAAAGGATTGGATGATCTTACACTTTCTTTTGTCTCAGTGCGCCATATTAAAGGTCTTGAAGTAACTTCCTCTTCTTACAACAAAGTTCTCGAAGAAAACCGATTTCTCTACAATCAAGTTCAAGACCTCAAAGGTGTTTCACCATGTGCCAACTTAATAAATTTTCCGGTGTGTGTATATATATATATATATATATATATAGATGTGATTTCATGATTCCGAGCTTAACTGAAAGAGTTTGTTTTTTACAGGAACAATTAGAGTTTATTGCAGAGTGAGGCCCTTCTTAGGTCAATCAAATGGACAGTCCTCTGTGGATTACATTGGAGAAAATGGAACCATCATGATTGTTAATCCCCTTAAACAGGGAAAAGACTCGAGAAGGGTCTTTACCTTCAACAAAGTGTTCAGAACAAATGTCACACAAGGTAAATGAAATGACATGCACGCTTTGTAGATCAGCCATGAGTTTCATTCTTTTACAATTTTTATAGCTTAACAATTTGTCCTCGGACAAGACTCATGATCTCTCTTCTCTGTTTTGTGCAGAGCAAATATATGTTGACACTCAACCGTTGATCCGATCAGTTTTAGATGGTTATAATGCCTGCATTTTTGCATATGGACAGACTGGTTCGGGGAAGACATACACTATGGTAACTCTACGTATTGTACTGTGATATATGTGGCTTCGAATATAACCTACAGCTTGATCAGTTGGTCTTACCTAGTAGAGCATGATTGTCGCATAATATAAACTATATGTTTTGCCTCTTACAGAGTGGCCCTGATTTGTCAAGTGAAGACACATGGGGAGTGAACTATAGAGCCCTGCGTGACTTATTTCAAATATCAAAGGCAAGGGTGGACATAATAAGATATGAAGTTGCAGTACAGATGATAGAAATATACAACGAACAAGTGAGAGACCTCTTAGTTAGTGATGGTTCTACCAGAAGATATCCTTAACAATTGTATATTCTCAATTAGGTGTCACAAATTCATAAGCTATATACTACATTGCTGCTTTATTTCCTTAACAACTTGTACATTAGATATACGGAACAAGTCGCAGCTGAATGGCCTTAATGTACCTGATGCAAGTTTGGTTCCAGTTACCTGCACTCAAGATGTTCTTGAGTTGATGAAAGTTGGTCATAGAAATCGTGCTGTTGGTGCTACAGCTCTGAATGAAAGAAGCAGTCGGTCTCATAGGTAGATGTTTTCATTTCTTCTGTCAAATTTTAGCAATTTTAGTGAATGGCGTAATGTTTTTTCTTGTAGTAGAAGTTATTCTAACTAGTGACTTTTGTATTTCTTCTGCAGTGTCTTAACAGTCCATATACTTGGAAAGGAGTTGGCTTCTGGTTCTATTCTACGGGGTTGCCTCCATCTCGTGGATTTGGCAGGGAGCGAGAGGGTTGATAAATCTGAAGCCACTGGTGAGAGACTAAAGGAAGCTCAACATATAAATAGATCACTTTCTGCACTTGGAGATGTCATCTCTGCTCTTGCACAGAAGAGCGCACATGTTCCTTACAGAAACAGCAAACTTACTCAAGTCTTGCAAGATTCTTTAGGTAATTTCAGAATCTATATTTTAATAAAAAATATAAAAAAAATTCCATATACTTTATTACTGTTATCTTGTTCAACTGGAATGTATACTGTGATAATATAGAACTATACTTTGTCTATGTTTAGGTGGTCAAGCCAAAACAATGATGTTTGTACATATAAACCCGGAACTTAATGCTCTTGGGGAGACGATTAGTACACTCAAGTTTGCTGAAAGGGTTGCATCCATAGAACTTGGGGCAGCTAAATCTAATAAAGAAACGGGTGAAATCCGGGAACTCAAAGAAGAGGTCTGTTCATATTTCTATTCTGCTGTTCTATTAGTTTCATCTTTTCATCCTCAGATGCTTAAAAGCATATTCATATCTGTACAGATATCAGATCTTAAACTGGCATTGGAAAGAAAGGAAGCTGAACTAAACCAAATCAAAAGTGGTACAAGAAACACCATTGATTCCCAAAAGTCTAGAGCCGTTTCACCTTTTCGTATTCCAAGGGGCATTGGCAACAGTTCAAAGCAAGAAACTTGTCAGCGACCCTTAGATGATGCTAAGATTTCTGAGGTAATATGTACATGTCCAATGTCTTTCCATTTATTCTATGTTTGAAGGCATATTGATGGTCAAAATTTAATTCAGTGAACAGCCAATGGATTGATAAATGTACAAATATGAAATAGGTGAACATTGAAAGTACATTTTCCTTGACCTTTAATGGTACCACTAGACATCTGACATAGCATATGATAAATCTTCAACTCGGTTTTTCTCAAATTTTACTCTACTCAGGCAAGAAGCTGTTCTTCGGGCAAGCAAAGGAGGTCAAGGTTTCCTTCTGCATTCACCGAGAAAGAGATCATTCCAAAGATACCATTTCCAGCTGAAGAAAGATTAGTGATCTCTGGAAAACACAGATCACCATCTCCTCCTGTTAGGCGATCAATATCTACTGATAGAGGGGCTCTCATTAGACCCAGAGTTAAGGCTGACACAACAGAAAACCAACCAATTGCGAAACCAACATTTCCATCAGCTAGAGTACCAGTCAATAAATCTCTTGCTAGTACCATGCCATCAATCCCATCAACGGAAAACTTGCGGGTACTTATCAGTTCACAAGAATCAACAAAGCACGATGACATTTCAGATGCATTGTATTGCTTCCAGAAGGCCAAAAGAGTTCATCCAGAAAATGAAGACGAGCAGTTTAAGCAAGCTCTTAATGTAAGACAAGGCGGTATCAGAAAAAGCAAGAATGAGACCAAGGCTAAGGCCAAGCAGAACCGAATACCAAAGTATGATGCAGTGACAGCTTTGTCTTCTGACTTGAATGGTCGTGAAAGGATCGAAGAGGCTCGAAGGAGTGACTTCTCGGAGCCAGAAAATGAGCATCTCCCCATTAGTTCACCCATGCATAGTTCTTTGATGGCAAAAAAGCTTCGGCAAAACTCATCAAGGAACTATATAAATCTTGAACCACGGTACGATTGATAGATTAACCTTTTGCTTGGGTATTTCATTTTTTTTTTCTATGTTCATTCTTAACCATTGTAGTGTGTACGTCCTGTTACGTGCAGAGGATCTGTGCAAGCAGCAGAACCTTTAATGGCTGGGAAAACAGAAAACAAGCTTCCAAATGGTGGAACTCGATATCAGAAAGAAGGCAGCAATATGTCCATGCCTGAATTAAGAAGAAGCCGGTCTACGCCTCGCGGGAAATTTTTTAATTTTACTTAAGAGAGTTTCAAAGTCTTCAATTTTCTTTTAGTGCATTTTTGTATAGTGGCTTTTTGTGTTCCAGGTGGCATAGTATTGTATCTGCTCTGAGTTTACAGGAGGTGATATTCTTGAACCGCTTTTCGTATATCAGACAATAATCTATCTAGTGCAATATGGGTTATGTATATGTTAATTAAAAGAACAAAGTTATACCACAGAGTATTTTGTACTGACAAAGCTGATTTTAGCTATGAATACCTTTGCGTGTATGTGGTTATTGAATTTACTATAATGATGATCGACAAGTATTATTCTGTTTTCTGTTGAAATAAAAATAAATAAAACTTCAAAGTGGAACTTTTATTAGTTATGGTGTAGTTTTCTTTGGATGAATAATTTGTTGACGTATTAAAGCTACTAAAATAGCTTGAAGAAACGAAGGAAGATTGTAGTGCCAATAATTTAGCCATCTAGTCACCCCGGAAGTAAGGAGACACTATATATAGAAGACAGCAGAACAAAAAGAAGAAAAATTCTGTAAAATTCTGTTTCTCTAACCTCATTAACAGAAGGGTTCGTCAAAGTAGTAGTCAACTGCAGCTTGACGCCATAGTTTCCTAACTTCCAACCTATTCTTTGAGTCTTAACCAATTGACTTGGATGTCTCCAAATACTGAAGTCTTGGCTTCATTCTACATATTTTGTTGCTTCAATCATCTCAAAGAACGTGATCAGCTTCAATCATCTTCTGAAGAAGGGAGAGCTTATCGTATGATGTAATTTAGACCAACAGATGATGAGGCATGTATTTCATTGTGACAATGTCTAATCATCTTCTTGGATCCATACCCTTTTCGATTTTAAAACCACCATCGAACGATAATGTTTGCCAGGTACAGGAAAGTGAACATAAGGCAGCTCCACAGAACGCTGTGACCTATGTCTATCAAGCTAAACTAGCCGGATTGTGCTGCAATGTCACAGCAACATGGGGCAAAGACCTCACAAATCATTTCCTTTGCATCGAAGTGGCAAAGCCTTGTCAAGAAGCTCTCTACATTTGCAAGATTGACTTAAATTCTTGTCAATTGTGGGGCAAGAAAGGTCTCAAATTCTTCGACATAGATGGAAGACGAGTAGATGTTTACTGGGATTTTCGACAGGCAAAATTCTCTGGCAACCCGGAGTCATGTTCGGATTACTATGTTGCCTTGGTGTCCAAGGCAGAGGTGGTTTTACTGCTAGGGGATCTAGTGACAGATGCTTATAAGAGAACCAGATCAAAACCGGCTTTAGAAGAGGCTACATTGATGTACAAGAAGGAAGTTGTGTGTGGAAAAAGACTCTTTTGCTCCAAAGCCATGTTGGAAGTAGGGAGAGAAGAGCATGACATTGCCATTGAAGCTTCACTATCAGGGCCTAATGATCCTGAAATGTGGATTACCGTAGACGGGACAATGACAATTCGGATCATGAACTTGAATTGGAGATTTAGAGGGAATAAGAGCGTGATGTTGAATGATTTTCCAGTTGAAATTTTCTGGGATGTGTATGATTGGTTGTTTGGTAAACAAGCCACAGGCCAAGGCTTGTTCATTTTCAAGCCAGGCAGGCTTGATTGGGAGTCTAGTCATAGTGACCCTCGTAGTAGAAATTCTGAATACAACTCACCAAAAGAGAGCTCATCAACTATAGAGTTTTGCCAGTTTCTTTATGCTTGGAAAACTGAGTAAGAGTTGTTGATTGCAAATTTGCTAAAGTTCATATCCAATCCATTTCACATTTTCCTTTATCCCAATTGTTATGTAATGCACTAATGCCTAATTGGTACTCAGTTCGTTCATGGAATTCTTGATTTTTTTTTTTTTTTTGCTTAAACCCTGACGGAGCAAGAGTAATTTGTCAAAAAGGAAAAAGAGTACACCATAGTAGGAGGGACCTAAAGTTATCCCACCAAAAACAAATATTAAACCTATAACTCGCAACTAACAAAGAAAACCAACAAAACTGAAAGTTGGGAAGCCCCAACCAATCGCTATTACAAAAAGAGAGAACAGAATCCGATGGCAAGTCCCACCATGTCAAAATTGATGAATTTATCACTTCATTTGTCAAAGCATCTGCAACTCGGTTACCTTCACGAAAAATATGAAGAGCAAAACCCCTTTTGTGAAATTTGGTACAAGCAGTTGCTCCACTCTACAATTAGTTACCAAGGCACTAAAGTAGGGGAGTGAAGAAAATTTAGAACTAGCTCTGAATCCACTTCCGACCAAATATGCTTCCACTTCCTTACCCAAGCTAATTCAATAGCTTGAATAACAGCCATAACTTCAGCAGCAACGGAGCTTGGAATGTCCAAGTTAGAACAAAATGCACCTAGAACCTTGCCTCTAAAATCCCAAAGCACCCCGCCATAGCTAGCTTTATTCAAGCTACTTTTCCATGCCTCATCAATGTTCAACTTAATACACCCATAAGGAGGATGCCAATTAACTTCAATTATTCGTGGAGCACGGCAGGGTCTACATGAAACCCCAATTTTCTTCAAAACTACAAGCTCCTCGGAGGAATTAAACATGCAGCCAGTAGCTGTCTTACTTGATGAAATAATATGGCCAGAAATTAGAGAACATGCACTTACAGCATCCACCCTAAAGCCATCATATAAAATCTTATTCCTTGAACTCCAAATAAACCAGAAAGAAGTAACAAAGCATGCTGACCAGAATTCCCTTAATTGTGGACTACGAGAAGAGCTTAGACCAAGGCTCTTAATTCTTGCTCTTACATAAGGCGAACTCTTCATTTTACTACGTACAGAGATGAAACTTTTATGTCCAGCTGTTTTAGCTTATTATGTAGATATGTAGATATATGCATGTTACAGAACAATGTGTAATTTATTTTAAGGGTTAAATTCTGTTTAGTCCTTGTATTTTGTCTCTCTCATCTTTTCAGTCCTTGACATTCTAATTTAATCTAAAAATTCCCTAACCTCACAATTTTCTTCCAATAGGTCCCTGTCTTGGGTGAAATGTCCAATATACCCCTTAGTTATTTCTTTTTTCTTTTTCCTTTTTTTATTTTTCTTTTTTTCCTTTTTCCATTTTAATTTTGTGTTTTTTCTTGTTTCTTTTTTCTTTTTCCTTTTTAATTTCTTATTTTTATTTTTCTTTTTAAATTTCTTTTTTCCTTTTTTTCTTTTTCCTTTTTAATTTCTTATTTTTATTTTTATTTTTTCCTTTTTTTTCTTTTTTTTTCTTTTTTCTTTTTCCTTTTTAATGATCATCGTATTCTCCTGCATCAGTAGAGCCACGTCGGCGAACCAATCCAGATCAACCCGAAACCCCAATTCTTGTTCTCCACGCAGGACCCAAAAAACCTCAAAGTTTGAAAAAATGGTAATTTTCAGTGAAAAGTTAAAAAATAGTAATTTTCAGTGAAAAGTTTCCAAATTGAGGCTTGATGTGGAGAGAGAAAGTGGGATTTGAGTGGGAGAGAGAGAAGTAGGTTGATTGGGAAACATATGGGTTGTGGAGTTTGATCGAAATGGGATTGGTGGGTTGAGGAAGTAGAAAGTAGGCAGAACGAAAAAGAAAAAAGAACTTAAAAGGGAAAAAAATTAAAAAGGAACAAGAGAAAAAGAAGAAAAACCAAAAAAGAAATTAAAAAGGAAAAAGAAAAAAGGAAAAAAAGAAATTAAAAAGCAAAAAAGAAAAAGGAAAAAAGGAAAAAAAGAAATTAAAAAGGAAAAAGAATAAAATGAAAAAAAATAAATTAAAAAGGAAAAAAAACTGAGGGATATATTGGACATTTCACCCAAGGCAGGGACCTATTGGAGGGAAATTGTGAGGTTAGGGAGTTTTTAGATTAAATTATAATGTCAGGAACTGAAACGATAAGTGAGGCAAAGTACAAGGACTAAACAGAGTTTAGCCCTTATTTTAATATCATTGAAAAACCCTCAACAAACTCCAGTGTTTCAGGGTTATCTGTTAAGCGTTTTTCAGATTAAAGAACCACACAGAAAAGAAGATTTAAGTATTTGAATAGCAGTCAATATACCCATTTTTCATCATAAGAAATTAAAATCAACAATGAAATTAACTAAATACCTTAATTATCAATCTGTGATCATGATTACTTCTTCGGTGGCCTTGTATACTCACGACAGACATGGTGCCACAGCTTTCTGAATGTGATACCACCACTTTCATATATGGATGCTCTGTTCTAATGATAGTGCTCGGAGCTGGTCTTAATTATCTCTGTCTCCAATTGCCTATAAAATGCAACCTTTGGAATCCCTTCTGTCATATAGTTGTTTCTTCAGACACTGGACATTTCTCGAAACCTGCAGGGTATGTTAGATCCTTAACAACCCTAGATCTTAGATTTCTATCTTTTTGCTGATAACTGAATTTTCTTGATTAATATATAGCAAATAATGTTATTAATAATGATTGACTTACATGTACCTGTCATATGTGCAGATTCATTAACTACGTACCAACATGAGGACCATACTTGTCATATGCGTTATTGGCTTTGTTTTGATGGTGGCATCTCTGCAAGCAGATGCTAAACGGTTTGTTTTGAATGACCGTCACTTGGTTCAAGTTAAGAATGAGCCAACTCTTGGTCGAAGCGCCGAGGCTCTTGCTAGTGGCGGTGCAAAAGATCAATCTCAGTCTCAGCCCCGGACCACAAACAAGAGTAGCAGCAACAGCGATGCTAAGCATGATGATCATGCCGACGATGATTCAAACGAGACTTATGGTAAGTCCGGACATGGCTCTTCCGAAAGTGACTAGCTGTCACCATTTTTTTATCGGCGATACATGCATGAGATCCCCCAGGATTCTTGGTGCTTGCAATGGACCCCATTAATTATCCACTAATCTGGAGCCTTCATAAATCAAGGACGTGGTGCAATATGTATGTTTAGCTTGTACCTTGCGTGATTAATAAAGTGAAACGGTTCTATGCATTGTCAATGAAAATGATGAACTAGCAATTTTAGTAGATCTGAGTCGTTAATATTTATAGATAACTTTTCTAAATAACAAAAAATTGTAATTGATGTTATCCAGCAGTTCATTCATGTTGGTATACGTACTAAATACTTTCTTCTCTCTTACATATAATTTAAAAAGAATTGTGTACGAAACAATTCGGGAAATCTGAGACCTTATTTGTAATTTTTAATTAACTTCCTATTTCACATTGCTTGAAATTTGACAAGGTACGATCCTTGATAATTTCTGTAACACTAACACGGCTTTCGACTAAAAGTACTGATATGGATCAATAGTGTATTTGCATCAACGTACGTATTCAACCGAAATGATTGAAAAAAAAAATGAGAGAACTAATGATGCCTTAAATAAATGAAGTATAAATGATCCCTCGAAAGTCGAAACTAAGGGTAGTAGAAGTACTTATATGTCCCAAAATTTTCAAAGCAGTGATGAATCATGCAACTGGCCTCTGTTGCAAATATGGAAGTTGGCCAATATTTTCCATATTTTGAATGTTTTTGGCGTTAATCAAAACCTTTCCAAGATAATCTAAGCATGAACAAACGCGCAGTTATATATAATATATAAAAGGGGAAAATCTTCAAATGGTACCTGAATTATGATCCAATGCACATTTTGGTACCTAAACTTTCAAAACTACCCTAATGGTACCTGAACTATTGCTCCGTTTCTCCATATGGTACTTCCGTCAAATGTGCCGTTAACTTTACCTACGTGGCTCATTCTTATTGGATGACATTCATCTCTAAAAAAAAAAAAAAAAATTATAGGCAAAGTTAACGGCACATTAGACAGAAGTACCATATGGAGAAACGGAGCAATAATTCAGGTATCATTAAGGTAGTTTTGAAAGTTTAGGTAGCAAAATGTGCATTGGACCATAGTTCATATACTATTTGAGGATTTTTCTCTATATAAAATTATAAATGCTGATTAGAAGAAGGAACCCTAAACGGTAACTCTTGGTTTACATGTGTATACCTAAAGCCTATATAACTCTCCTGCACTATCCCCAATATAGCTAGTCCCATTTTGGTTTTATACAAGGACGTGCAAAGGCTGTCTAGCATGTTTATATACGGCAACTGTTCATACAGACCTCCTCTTAATTATATAGTTACAACTACAAAGGGACCTTTTTATTAACTTCATAGCGTTTATTATGACAGCATATTAATTGACCATCTAGTTCTTTGTGTTGAACGCAGTATTGCAGTATTCATAAGAACCCTAACAGTGATGCAGTTTTTATGCTTCTTTGTTTAGGGTTGATCAAATTTCTCATTAATAGAAGTAATCAAAATTACCAGAGAATTAAGTACTAGATCAGAGTTGAATAGCCGTCAATTTGTGATACCCACAATTAGTTATTAAATAATTAAGTTCAGCGGTGAAATTAATTAAAAACCCTAATTATTGATCATAATCATAATTACTTCTTTAATGCATAAGCCTGTCGATTGACAGATATGGTGCCACAGCGTTCTCGATGTGATACCACCATTTCATACATGCTCTGATCGATCACTCAAGTGTGCTTAGGAGTGTTAATTATCTCCAATTAATGCCACCTTTCGAAACCGTTAATTATGTCATGTAATTGCTTCTTCAGACACTAGACATTTCCGATAGAAAAAAGCTAGGGTATGTTAAACTTCCGAAACCCTAAACTAGGCTATGTTACACTTCCAAAACCTTAAATTAACCCGAGTCAAATTGGAAGACAGTAAATATTATTGGCTAATACAAGCTATTAGCTTATTATTGAAAACCCAAAACAAACTCTGCTTTTGAAGTAGGATTGGTTGTAATATTTGTGAAAGAAGGATTGGTTGAATTTTGAAGAAGTAGATGAATTAGTTGTATATAGTTTGAAGAAGAAGAATTAAGTAATTGTGAATGAAGAAGGTTTAGTTGAATATTGCAGGCTGTTGTTTTTTTTTTGGACGGGATGGTTCTGGTATGATTTTGGTGTTGGTTATGGTTTGAGGAGTTATGGAGGTGGAGCAAGTGACAAGATTTTATCCGCTGGACCACTGGTAATAGCAGCAACTAAGATCCTGGTGTTGGTGTTGGACTGTTGGCAGTGCTGTCAACTCTACTATTGGTAGTGATGATAGATTTGGTGTTCGTAGGGCCTTGATTGTCATGGAGGATCATTCACTTGCCATTGTCTGGAGTAGGGAGGAGGGTCTTGGCTCAATTATTGTGTACTAATATCAGTACTACCCGTAGAAAAGGAAGGTGTATCTGTAGCAAAAGTTAAGGAAAACCTTTTTGAGTGGCTAGCTTAAGTGAACCTTAATGCTTGCAAGTGCTGATGAAGTGATGATGTTCCTGTGGTTGACTGCATTCTTCATACAGACCCCGAACCCTTATCAGTATCCTATTGGGAAGAAAGTATGCATCTGTAAATCCTTGTTTTTGCTTCTGCCATGGCAACTGTCTGGGACTGTATATCATCTTAGCGTCTATGCGCACTCTACTACTTTCTGATGAGGATGAGTTCAGCTTGACCAAAGATTCGAGAGCAATGGGGTTGTGGGTATTATGCCCGTTGTCACTTTGGTGAAATTGCTTCTGATGCTTTACTGCCACACTCGGCTTCTGATGCTTTATTGCCACACTTCGGCTGCTGTAGTTTTATTTGATGCTTTGCTAGATTAGCAGGGTTTTTCTTTGTTCCAACCATTATGCTTGGATACCAAGCATATGATTGTGGGGGTATGTTAAGGTAATAATAGGTATTAGGTAGGTGTGGTCATTTTAGAATAGTATAAAAGCATTAATTTCTCTGTAATATTCAATATTATTTAGTAAAAATGTAGTCTTCACGCGTTCTCTCCCTTTCTCTCCCTCTCTTCACCCTTTACCTTTCTTCTTCAAGTTTCTCTGTAATGCTTTCAGCATAGCAGTCAATATTTGGTACTCATCATTCGTAATCAAGTAATCAAAGTCAAAGTGAAATCTATACCTAATTATCACTCCATAATCATAATTACTTCTTTGGTGGCCTTGTACCCTCTCGACAGACATGGTGCCACAGCGTTCAGAATGTGATACCACCAAAGATTAAAATATTTGTATTTACATATCTATCGGAATTTTTAAAAAGAGAGATATAGGAAATATCGGGGATACATGATAACAAATATCATTTTTAGAAGAGTCAATTTATTGGAATTACGTAAACATACATATGAATGTCAACTTCATCTACAACAAAAAAGAGACTTTAGGTGGTTGAAAAGCTAGCCACTTGTTGATCTACGAAAATGCAATTAGCAGACCTAGGTATATGACCCATATAGTGCGAATTGTAGTGATGAACATGATAATTACATATCTCTTTAA
Source organism: Rosa persica (assembly GCA_025331145.1). Lineage (NCBI taxonomy): Eukaryota > Viridiplantae > Streptophyta > Magnoliopsida > Rosales > Rosaceae > Rosa > Rosa persica. The sequence goes on from WFKR01000005.1 coordinate 61,128,090, forward strand.
AGCTGCCGACTATTTCCCTTATAAGGGGATGATAAGGATGAATCTAACTGGATGATTGATCATGTACTTCTCCATATTGATTATATCCATAAGCATCATTGCCAAATTGATTGTTGCCTTCATGAGATTCATTTAAAGTCTTACTGCGCTCTGTAATAAACTGATGGAGTCAAAACTTAAGGCAATTGAAGAAACATCAGATTGGGTACTTTGGTCATCAATTGCACCTCTAGTCTTCCTCCCATATGGGGTCTTCTCTTGAGCAACATGATCAGCTATTCTCACTCCGTGGTCTTCATCTTGGGTGGTATGATCAAAATTATCTTCACAGGTAAATTGGTTTAATCCTCCACTCAAAGAAGATTGTCCATATTCATATCTTTCACCTCCACCACCTGTTCCGCTTCTACCATCATCAGAACTATATGGAGTTGTTGTACCACCCCACGCATCATCACTATTTGAATTATCTCCTTCTGCAAATTCACTTAGCCTCATTTGAATAATTAAATATTTATCTTCTTTCTATTATTCAACTACAGACTATATATAGACTACAGTTATAGACTACACAGTACAAAATGATTCATATAATTGCATCACTTTTTGAATTAGTTCTCAACCAGAATTGCCTTGAGGGTATTTCTCTTCACTTAGATTCGCCTTGAGGGAATTTTTTTTCATCCAAATTTACCTTGAGGAGATCTCTCTTCACACATATTTGTATTTAGCGAATTATGAGTTTTATTTTATTTTTTTCATCAGACAGTTATCTCTTCATTTTATCGGAGATATATCATTAATATCTAATATATCGGATATATTTGATGATATTGGAGAAATTTCAGAAGATACGGTGGAAGATAAGATATTAACGCCTTAGATATATCAGTCTGTCGAAAAAGGGAGATATCGGAAATATCACATATATTTCAATCCTTGGATACTGAACACCACTTTCTCATATGTATGCTCTGATCTAATAGTGTGCTCGATCAGAGTATAAATGCGATATTTGCGTTCTTCATCTTATAGATGTTGATTTAGACATTAAATATTTCTAGAAGTGCAGGGTATTCTATATCTTCCACATCCCTAATTGATCTTTGTTTCAATATTTTCTTAGTTTTGAACTTTTGATCTTTCATTCGTATTGACTTACTAACTTTTACTCGTCATATATACGTGTAGATTGATTACTATCATGAGGACCATACTTACCATATGCGTCGTTGGCTTTGTGTTGATGGTGGCATCTCTACAAGCCGATGCTAAACGGTTTGTTTAATTTGCACGACCGTCACTTGGCTCTGTTGAGTAGGGAGATTAATTGTAACACGTGGCAGCTGATGGCAGCTGCATGCTTAGCTAGTTAATTAGCTCTTCTTAATTAGTTAGTCCAGTTAATTAGCATGGTTAGTTAGTCTCATGTGGTATAAATAGCTGTACAATTGCTTAGTTTAGGCACAACGCAAACTTCAACAACTTTAACAAATTCTGTTAGTAAATTCTCTCAAATACTCTATGTATCTTCGTCTTCTTCTTCTTTGTTTTCCTTTCTGCAAAACTCTAGGTCATCTAGACTGACATGGCTATCATGATATCAGAGCATCCATAGATCCTAGACCTGTGAACCTTGCATCTCTTAATCAAGAAATGACGTACTCCGTTCATATCTTACTCTCAGATCTAGTTAATTTTTGGTGTTTTTGCAGCAATTGAAAACTTTGGAGATCGTCGGAGCTCGAATCAAGTATAGTGCTCTGTGAAGACCTTCGTCTCTGTATCTCAAGTGTTCGATTGAATCTTCAGGTGAATCGCACTTGTTTTTGCCTCACAATTTTTCAGATTTGCGTTCTGGCTTTATATTCTTGAGCCACAAAATATGAACTAGCTGTTTCCTGGAGCAAACATCTTTGTGATTGTATCAATTGAGCTACGCATTGTGATTAGTTGTGAAAAACAAAACTAGAGTATGATAAAGGGAAGATTTGAGTAAAATTAGGCTGTGAAGTGTTGATCTTTGTCAATATGAACAAAAAAATTCTGAGCATAGTTATGAGAAAATCGAGCATCATACAAGATTAGGTTAAGTGTTGATCTTTGTCAATATGAACAAAATTCTGAGCATAGTTATGAGAAAATCAAACATCATACAAGATTAGGTTACCTGTATAAGAGAAACCTTGATATTGTTTCGAGAAGATCATTGTGCTAATCACTGGTCATAATTTTCTTTAGAAGAAGTGAGCTTTCTGAAAGTATAGTCATGGTTATGGCATCTCAATGCACCTCTGGACTTACTCATGCTGATGTACACTCATTGATGAGTGTCATTACCATTCAACTTGGTGAAAGAAATTTTATCAAGTGGAGCTTCCAGTTTCAGTCAACTCTTGCTGGAAATGGACTCTTTGTTATTATGATGGTACAAAAATAACTCCTCCTCGCTATGTGCTCACTACTGAAGGTCAAGTCACTAGTGAAGAAACATTTGCTTATAAAGCTTGGAAACAAACTGATATGGCTCTCATGAGTTTGCTTATGGCTACTTTAGATGAGGATATTGTAGATGTGATAATTGGTTGCAGAACATCAAGACAGGCCTGGCTTGCTCTTCAAGAACGTTTCTCTGCTACCTCAAGAGTGAGCATTATGCAACTCAAGACTGAGTTACAAACCATGAGGAAAGGTGGTGAGTCTATTGAAAAGTATATGCAGAAAGTCAAAAATGCTCGTGATCAACTTTTATCTGTTGGAGTGAGTGTTCCAGAAGAGGATATTATCATTGTGATATTGAATGGTCTTCCTGAAGAATACTCTATTATAAGGACAGTTATCGGAAGCAGAGAAACACAGATTACACTTCGTGATTTAAGATCACAGTTGCTTGCAGCAGAAAGACGCATTGAAGGAAGCTTCTTGCTTAATCCTACCATGAGTGCTATGATAGCTCGTGGAGAAGAACCAAGGAATGCAAGACATTGAGAACAACTCTTAGAATAATAGAAATGAGGGGAAAATGAAGGATGGAAGAAACAGTGGAGCTGGTGTTGAGTGTCAAGTATGTGGCAAAGAGGGTCATACTGTGGATACATGCTTCAAGGTCCATAAATGTCAGATTTGTGGAAAACATGGACATCTTACTAGTACATGCTATCAATATCCTGATTACAAACCTCAACAAGGCACTCAAGTGCAGTCCTCAAGCCTCAACAGTGGACCATCTCCTGAATGTCAAATATGCTCGAAGAAAGGCCATACTGCTGCTAACTGCTTCTATAGAACTGATGTTCCTACTGGACATCCTTCACTGTCTATTCCTACCTGTCAGATTTGTGGTCTGAAGGGTCATGTTGCTTTGAACTGTTCTCACAGGACTAACTTTGCCTATCAAGGTTCTGAACCTCCTGCATCTTTTTCAGCGTTGGTTGCACGGAATAATGGAATCCATAATGGGGTTTTTCAACAGCCTCATATGGGATACTCGGTGTCCAATGATACTTTTACATCTCATTTCCCTGGTGGTTTTCATCCAAGTTCTGGAGCCTCAACTTCTGGTACAGGTGGTTCTTCAAGCAACACTGAAGTGTGGATAGGCAATTCTGGTGCCACTCACCACATGACTTCTGATATGAGAAACTTGACTATTGCTAAACCATATACTGCAGATAACAAGATCACTATTGGGAATGGGGCAGGTTTGGATGTGTCTCATACTGGTGCTTGCTACATTAAACCTACAGATCATGTTTTCAAACTGAATCAAGTTCTTCATGTTCCTAGTCTAGCTATGAATTTGTTGTCGTTTACAAAGCTATGCAGAGATAATAGGTGCTTCATCACTCTTGATGAGAATAATATTACTTTGCAGGACAAGCCAACAAAGACATTTCTCTATCAAGGAAAGAGCAGTGAAGAAGGATTGTTTCTCTTCAAGACACCACAACTTTCAGCAATAAACCAACTGTCTCATACAACTTTGGTTGGATCAGCTACATCTCCTTCTATTTGGCACCAACGATTAGGCCATCTTTTCATGCTCACTAGCTCTCAAATAAAGCCACCTAGTTCAGCTTCTAGTCATGTGTGTTCATTTTGCTTAGAAGGCAAGATGCATAGACTGTCATTTCCTGAGTCTGAGTCACATTATACTGTACCTTTTCACAAAATACACTATGATGTATGGGGACCTACACCAAATCAGTCTATAGAAGGTTATAGATATTATGAAACATTCATTGATGATTGTACAAAGTTTGTGTGGATTTTTTCACTGTTCAATAAATCTGAGGTCCTTGCAAAGTTTGTGCAATTCTATACTTTTGTGCAAACACAGTTTGATTCTGCAGTCAAGATACTTCAAACTGATGGGGGAGGTGAGTTTAACAGTAAAGCTTTTCATAACTTCCTAATCTCAAAAGGTATTATACAGTATGTTACTTGTCCCAACACTCCTCAGCAAAATGGAGTTACTGAGAGGAAGAATAGGCATATCATAGAAACTGTTATTTCTCTCATGTCTACTGCAGGTCTTCCTAAACAATTTTGGTTTCACAGTGCTGCCCACTCATGCTATCTCATCAACAGGATGCCTTCTAAGCCTCTTCACATGTCTTCTCCATATGAACTTCTATTTCACAAGCCTCCTAATGTGTCTTAACTTAAGGTGTTTGGTTCTTCTTGCTTTCCATATCTTAGACCCTATACTCATGATAAGCTTGATCCAAGAACCACTCAGTGTGTGTTCCTAGGTTATGCTCTAGGGTATAAAGGAGTCTTTTGCTATATTGTTTCTCAAAACAAACTGTGGATGTCAAGACATGTTGTTCATGATGAAACCACATTCCCATTTATGTTACCCTCTAGACCTACAACTACATAGACTGATCCTGTGACTTACTTCCCTAGTTATTCTTGGACACCTGCATCTGCGTAGTCCTCTTCTCTTCTATATACTCCTTCTCCTATCACTCCTTTCACTGAGATACAGGGAGATTCTAGTAATGAAGGGTTGGTGAGTGATGATAGTAAAACTGACAATCTTCATAACAATCATACTCATGGCAGTGGGGATTCTTAGCTTCACACAATTCATGATATTCTAGTGTCACAATATCCAGATACCAATGTTTCTCATACTGAGCATGTTGATATCCACATTGCAAGAGACTCATAGCCTCAGTAGATGATTCAACATGTGGTAACATTGAGATTGTTCTCTCTATGAACAGTGTTCCTGATGATGTGCCAGATGACCAAGTACATTTATCTTCTGCTGCACCTGACCAAGTTGGTATTGCACCTATTCAGGGTCTTAATAAGAATGAGCTCAATACCTTGCAATTTGGAGGACTGAATCACACAACTGCAGCTTTGCCTCAAGAACTCACTTTTATCATGAATCAAAACTACAATGATCACTCAATGTTGACTCGAGCCAAGAATGGCATTATCAAATCTAAAACGTTTGAAGATTATTATTGCTTCTCTGCTATTGTTCAACAAAAAATTTATGCTGAGTATCCTTTCTTCAGTGGCTTTACTGCTATTATTGATATCAGTGAAGTTGTGGAGCCTAAGTCCTTCAGAACTGCTGTAGGGAAAGTGGAGTGGGACAAAGCAATGCTTAAAGAAATTGAGGCATTACGAAACCAAGGTACTTGGTCTCTTGTTCCATGTCCTATAGATAGAAACATTGTGGGAAGTAAGTGGATCTACAAGGTTAAGAAAAATCCTGATGGTTCTGTTTCAAGATATAAGGCCAGGTTGGTTGCACAAGGCTACAGTCAATCTAAAGGACTAGATTATGATGAGACTTTTAGTTCTGTTGTGAGGCACAACACTGTCAGAGTGATTATTGCATTGGCTGCAATGAATAATTGGGAACTGAGACAATTAGATGTGACAAATGCCTTTCTACATGGAGATTTGAAAGAAGAAGTTTATATGGCTCAACCTCCAGGTTTTGTTGATCCAGTACACAGTGATTATGTATGTCTCTTAAAAAAATCTCTGTATGGATTAAAGCAAGCTCCAAGAGCATGGAATGAAAAATTCACAAGCTTTCTTCCAAGTCTCGGCTTTCAGTTCTCACATTCTGATCCCAGCCTTTTTGGTAGGCATACTTCAGCATGTATGGTGGCTTTGCTTTTATATGTAGATGATATTGTGATCACTGGTTCAGATGCCACTGGAATTCATGAGGTGATATATGAGCTAAGTATGGTTTCTGACATGAAAGATCTTGGCCCTTCGACTTATTTTCTTGGTCTGGAAGTTACCAAAGTGAAACAAGGAATATTTCTGGGTCAAACTAAGTATGCTAAAGATCTCCTCGTCAAGGCAGGAATGGATACAGTTCGTCCGTGTAGTTCTCCTTGTCTTCCTCATTATCATATGACTAAAGATCAAGGGGTGCCTCTTAAAGATCCCACTGCATATCGGAGCATTGTGGGGGCGTTGCAATATCTTACCTTTACGCGACCTGATATTGCATGTGCAGTAAATACACTTTGTCAGTTTATGACAATTCTACTGATGTTCACTTCAGTGCCGTCAAGCAAATACTTCGATATCTTCATGGCACTACTCATAGAGGCTTGTTTTATAGCTCAGCTCATACTTTGTCTAATGCAGTACACCTCAAGGCGTTCTGTGATGCAGACTGGGCAGATGAAGCCATTCAACGTCGATCAACCACTGGCTTTGTCATTTATCTTGGCCTGTGTCGTATCTCCTGGAAATCAAAGAAACAGGGCACTGTTTCCCGGAGTTCCACTGAAGCTGAATATAGAAGTTTGGCTAATACTGCAGCTGAAGTAAGTTGGATTCGACATCTTCTTTGTGACCTGAAGATTTCTATTCCTACAACTCCCTTGATTAAGTGTAATAACTTGTCTGCCTTAGCTCTCGCCTCCAATCCAGTGTTTCACTCTAAGATCAAACACTTGGATAATGATTTCCACTTTGTTCGTGAACGTGTTCAGTGCAACGATTTGTGCCTTGCATATGTACCTACAACTGACCAAACTGCAGACATATTGACCAAATGGTTACCTTCTCCTCTCTTTCGTACTTATTGCACCAATCTCAGGCTAGTTACCCTAGCTGAGCTTGAGGAGGGATGTTGAGTGAGATTAATTGTAACAAGGAGATTAATTGTAACACGTGGTAGCTAATGGCAGCTGCATGCTTAGCTAGTTAATTATCTCTTCTTAATTAGTTAGTTCAGTTAATTAGCATGGTTAGTTAGCCTCATGTGGTATATATAGCTGTACGATTGCTTGGTTTAGGCACAATGCAAACTTCAACAACTTTAACAAATTCTGTTAGTAATTTCTCTCAAATACTCTCTGTATCTTCGTCTTCTTCTTCTTTGTTTTCCTTTCTGCAAAACTCTAGGTCATCTAGACTGCCATGGCTATCAGGCTCAAGTTACAAATGATCCAAATATGGATCAAGCCCCTAAGGTTCTTGCTAATGGTGATGCAAAGCATCATCAGTCTTAGTCCCAGATCACAAGCAAGGGTAGCAGCAACAGCGGTGCTAAGCAGGATGATCATGCCGACGATGATGTGAACGATAGTTATGGTAAGTCCGGACATGGCTCTTCCGAAAGTGACTCTCTCAGTGGATATGGAGCCGCATGCAATGGAGATCGAAAGAGGCCTCATTGTAATTAACTACTGATCCTAAAGCCTTCATGCATGAATCAATGACGCTGTGTAATATGTATGATATGTTTAGCTTGTACGTACTCTAGGTAATTAATAAAGGGGAACTCAAAAGCATGTGGCAAAAGTATCCAAAATAATTATAAGGCACATATTTGTTTTCCCCAGAATCTTGATAACTAGATGGTGATCAGCTTTTAGTCTGTTACTATATATGTGTTTGATTTGTATCATATAATAAAACGTTATGACTTCGTGCATGGCTTGTGTGTTGCATGTGTCGAATATATACAAAATATCTGCAGTTAGATGCATAGGCACTGATGTGAATTCTTAATCAACCGCCTGAATCATTTTGCAAGTTGGAGACTGAATTATTAGAAGAAAAAAACTAACTAAATTCATTTAGATTTTCATCGACTGTAGAAAAAAATTAAAACTTCGCGGTTGTTTGCTATCAGTCGTATCTATTTGGTAATTAAATATATTACTAGAACCTCACACCCTAGTTTCAAGATGTGAATACTTTGCAAAACCCAACTATTTCCAACAACTTTAATGTGTTTGATAATTCACTTCAAATACATGTTTAGAATAGAAAATTAATAAAATTCACAAGTAAAAGAATTAATCATATTGTGTATTGTACTTACTTCCAATTTCCATCACAATAAAAATCTTTATGAGTGTAAAAAAAATTGGGGAAATCCAAGAACTTATAATTTAACCTCCTACCCTACATTGTTTTATGTTTTTGAGCGAAGATATCTGTTTTTTTTTTTTTTTGGTAAGAAAAGAAAACTATTCAAAGAAGGAAGCCTAGCCTCTTGGACAACCAAAGTTTACAACATCAAAAATTAAGGCTCTAGAAGCCTCATTTGGGACCCTGCTATCACTCCAAGACATAGGAGAAGCAGCACCATGTCTTGCAATAGCATCAGCTTCAAAGTTTGCTTCTCTAAAGATATGCTTAAAGGTAATTTGAGAAAAGGAAGCTGCAATGGTTCTAATGTCTTCAATCAATTTGAGAAGCCTCCACGATGGAATCACCATTCCAATAACTACATCAATAACCAGCTTTTAGTCTCCTTCAATTAGACTATCCCTGAGTGCAGTAGCTTCTGCAACAGGGGTAGAAGAATTGCCAACACTCTTGGTTGCAGCAATAACTGGTCTTCCATTATGGTCTCTGATAACAAAACCACTAGTAGCTGAATCTCTTCTAACTGAGCCATCAAAATTGATTTTAACAAAAGAACTAGGAGGAGCAGACCACTTAATTGTGGTTGAAAGGTTTGAAGTTTTTGCTCCACTAGTACATTGCCTATAATCCACCTCATTCCTTTCATGATCAGATCTCTTGCATCCAAGACACCATTCCAAGCAATAGAGTTCTTCTGTCTCTTCTTGGCCCAAGCCACCTGTTGACTTAGGTTGGCACATCAGCTCCCAAGCAACAGGAGCACATTTCATGTCTGAGCCCCAGAAAAAGGATCTGGCTTGTTTATTATGTTGTTGGTCAACTTCTGAAGCAGCAGCAAAGAGGTTAAGAAATTTTGAAATGTTCCTTGCTCCTTTCTTAGTAGCCTTTAATCATGGGGATGATTGTATCCTTAACTTCATTCCAACAATTTTGATAGAAGGAGGCATGCAACCCATCTGGACCAAGTGCTTTAAGTGGTCCAATAGCTTTAACAGCTTCTAGAATTTCCTCATCTGTGACCTGTTTGTTCAAAAGCTCATTGTCAAAATGATTAATGCATGGCTCAATAATATCAATAAAATCATGGAAGGACTCCCTATTAGGGACATTATCAAGATGGAATCTCTTTTTAAAATCGTTGATTAGAATATCAGCAATGTCAATTATGTTGATGAGATATAAATATACAAAATAGTAATGATACGGTAAGGGTAAAAGTAAAGTATATTCATGACAAGAGCAGACACCTATTAATTAGATCCAAGGCCTAAAAACTTACACAAGAGAGGAAATGTGGCTCCACCAAACAACAACAAAGGAAAGCAGGGTAGAAATGGTCAAGTATGCTGAAAGGAAACAATGACTAAAGTGACAAAAGATCTTTTTTAAGGGAAACAAAAAATAATTCAATTGATGAAAATCATACGACCTTACTAGTTAGGTCAAATTAGGGAGGTCCGAAGACCACTCTATTATATCCACTACTCAATTATTTATTACTAAAACCTTAAAGGAAAATGTAAAAACTAAAGTCCACGAAAAAAAATGCAACGAAAAAACGAAATCTAAAAACCTCTCACACAACCTTAACCCTAAGCACCCGTTTTGACTTGCTTGAGGCCTAGAGACCTTCTTGGTGTACCTCTTCACAAGTCAACGCATGATAGAGCCCGTTTAAGGTGTGTAAGGCCACCTTCCCTAACCCTCTTGGTAAAGGGATTGCTGCTCCACTCTATCATCAGTACGGGTACCAAAGTCGGTACCTCCAGAACTGGTCGCCGTAGACTCCGACTGCACCGGCTTCGGGTCATCCATATGTTTGGGGATGTTCCTCCAACCACGGGGTCTGCCTCGTTATTTCACTTTCTTGGTCGAGGTAATGGTCACCTCAACCAAACCCTCTGAAGATAAAGCCAGCCCAAGGTCCTCGGGTTGGAGGCTTGTAGGAGCCAGCGCCAAGTTGTGCTTGGTCCGTTTGCCACCATCCACCGAGTCATCCTCCCGCTGACGGCGCACACCCAAAACAATAGCAGAAGTGACAAGATGACCTTGATAAAATCTTGGCCAGATAAAACCTTTTAGGACAAAACTTTAAACCGAAAAAGGAGTACCACAAATAAAAAATACCTCAATAGTTGCACAGTGATTCGTTGCAAACATAAATAGACTCAAAGGTGCGAGCCATGATCCTACTCTACATCGATTTAAAATTAATTAGGAACTTAACATATAATTTTATATTTGTATCGCACCGACACCTTCAACTAAGAGTACATCGGTATGTTTGCATATCAATGCCCCAAAATATTGGCCAACTTCCATATTTTGAATTTTTATGATGTCCGTTACACAAAACCTTCCCAAGATAACTGTAAGTACGAACAACATATGGAGTTAATTTAGTACCAACTCGATGCACGGAATATATTTACTATTTACAAAATGAAACCTAACAGTAAGTTTACGTATGTATATAGCTAGCCCCATATTGGTTTTATACAACGACCTGCAAATATTCTGCTCTCTTATATAGGAAAATTCTTCATATATACAAATTCTCATCCCTTATATAGTTCCTACCACACAAAACATGAACCTTTTAATTAATTACTTAATTAACTTCATTGCGGACGTTATGACAGCATATTGATCAGCACTATCACTGACGTGGTGCAATATGTGAAATATGTTTAGCTTGTATCTTAGGTGATTAATAAAGTGGAACTCAATAGCATGTGGCCAAATATCCAAATTATTTGAGAGGGAGCATGTTTAATTTCACCAGAATATTGATTATCAACTTTTACGTAGTATGTATGTGTGTTTGAATTATACCGTTTATGCTCATCTATTGATCACATTGTAACATATAATAAAACGCTGTGACTACATGCCTGGGGGGTGTGCTTTGCCATTGTGTTTATGACATATCAATAGCTAGCTATATACAAATATACATAGCATTGCCAAGTTTAAGAATAATGTTGGAATAATGTCTGCAGCTGTTTGCTTGGGCTAATTTTCATGAGTGCAAAACGTTTTTGGGACGTGAGTAATTACTCTGTTGAGGTACATCATTAATACGCAAATATGTACATTCTTAACATCATAGATGAGCAGTTTTTTATCTATAAAGAGATAAATAATGTGCAGAATCTCAAATACTATTGAATTAAAAGAACTTTTTGTTTGAAGTAAAGGTTACATTACAAAACTTTAACTAATACTTTTTGTTCATACCACATGGGTGCAAAGGCGCAAACATCAGTAATATACGGCTCAATAGCCACCAAAAGCAATGAAAAGATCACTAAAGGCTGAGAATATGCGCCAGCTGCCAGTCAACGATCCCTTAACATGCAAAGGGAAACATTCCCACATCGAATAAGGAATAAACACTCCGCCCAATATCACCTATAAAAAGGGGAAATCCTTCCCAATCAAGTTAGTCTACTATTACACTATACATTTTCATGTCCTTATCTCACAAGCAGATACTGACTTAGGCATCGGAGGGTTATAGACCGGCAGTCCCGGTCTCCCCCGGTCTCCCCCTGACCTATTTCTATGTTGACAGGTATCGGAACAGAGTGTTCAACCCTTTCATCCCTGTAGATAGCGGCTTCCGACACCGCATTAACACTTTTAAGTAAAACATTATTAATGGGTGATTTCCTTTAATATTCAGAAAGTGTCCGGTATCAGTGCGCTAAGAATTTTATGAAGTTTTGTCACTTGATTTAGTTTTCGTGTATGAATCATAAGGTTAGTTTTCTTCCAATGCCTCAAATTCTTCACAAGCAAAGAGAGTCCATAACTAACATATGAGAATTGGTCACCATTTCCACAGGGAATATAAACAACACTAACACGATTTTTGAATATACATATGAATGCAACAGAATCCTCATGATTTTGCCAGAAAAAAGAAAAACAGTCATCTCATGCCTTACCTTTGTAATCACATCCATGGACATGGATATGGCATTTCGATTACTGAGAAATGAGAACAGACACACCTTTTTGCTCTAGTGATCAAAATTAAACCAAGAAAAAAAAAAAAAAAAAGGAAAACAAAATTCAGAGAAATGACAAATTTTGGACAAAAGTGGAGGTTACCCTCGATTTAAATTTGGTCTTGCCATTGGGCTTCTATATCATTTCTGGATTTGGGCTTGAGATATTTAAACCCAACCCGGCCCACACCTGTGACCCATCTACTTGCTTCATCCGCTCCCTTTAAACCATAACCCTAATTCCGTCCAAATTGGGGTTTTCAGAATATGGCAATTTACGCGGGAACGCTCTGCTTCAAAACCCAATTGCAGCTTCACTGTCGGGTTTTCTTCATGCCCTGGTGAGAAATTCTCATGCTTTTTATCATTTTCTTCCTTACTATGTTTCCCAGAAAATGAAGGAGATTTTCAAGAATGTAACTTTACCTTCTTTGAGATTTCATATAATAGAAACCCAAATTAGTTAACAATTTGAGCGACTTGGGTTCTTGATTCTCAGTCTCAAACTTCAGCTTAGGAACTGAGTCTGATGTATTGAAATTTTGGGTGATGAAACTGTGGTGGGTCAATGTTGAGTTTTTCATTTGCAGGGTTAGAAGGAATAGTGCAATTTCATGCTTGAAAAATAGAGATTACAGTTCATCAGTTCCGGCTAGGTACATTCCGAAGAAATCTTCTGAAGTTAACAAATCGGAAACTTCTTTGCCGGCGAAGGGTTCTGATAAAAAAGAATTTCGTGAGCTTTCGGATGGTTTTGCATTAAAGAGTGAGGTTAAATATCGGAGAAGTGTACAGAACTATAAGAACTTTGATGAGAAGCTTCCCTATAGAAACTCATTGTCTAATGAAGTTGAGCAAGGTATACCATTTTTGAATTTCACCTAGCAATTGTGTTTCCGCGTGTTGTTTGTTTTTCAAGCTCCACTTTGGTATCTGTTTATGCACAAATTTAAGTGAATTACTTCGAAACATTGTAGCATCTCCAGAGCTGGAGGATCAGATTAATCATCTATCGGCGGCTGAAGGCGATGATGAACTCATGGAAGAGCCTGAGGAGGTTTCTGAAGAGTTGAATGTATTGCAAAATAGTAAAACTATGCATGAAGTTGAGAAAGCAGCAATAGAATTACTTGCCGGAAGGTTAGAACTTCTGCAATTTCCATAACCCCTGTTGCATATATGTTCGCTAACTTTGATAAATAATACTGTTGATTCAATACATAGTGCAGTACCTATAATGTTTAGGGGCATGTATACTTCTGAGGACATTACTTTGGCAAAGTTACTTTTGGAATTCATAGAATTTTGAGCAATTTTTAAATGGGAGTGTGATTCTTAACATTTTATAGATAAGACTGTTTGCCTGTGAATGAAGAAAAAAACTCAAGCATTTCTTTTCCTATATAGGGCTTTCACCGCAGTTGAATTGAGAAAGAAACTATGTCGAAAGGGATTTTCTCTTGACATCATTGAGGAAGTGATAAAAGATTTCATGAGAAGGTATGTTTCTACATATATGAATGGCATGTGTTAAGAATGCTCTTCAGTAAAAATGTTATAGTAATCTGAGTTACTGATGCTTCATGTGTTGCATTTTGTACCACAAGTTCAATTACTATTCAAAAGAAGTAGAATAAAAGCTGATGACAGACACCTGGATGTACTATTTGCAATTTTATAGGCACTAGGCCCCTTAAAGCTTGATACCACTCGCGTTGATATTTTTTCTGGCCTGAATCAGGTCATTTTTTGTCGTCAATGTTAGATCTTATAGGGAATACCCTGTCACTAAAGGAGTAATGCTGGTGTAAAGGAATAAACATCTTAATATGGCATGTGTAACCACAGGGGCTTTTGTACCTCAGTATCCTTTCCCATCCTTTTCTTTTCCTTGGTCTTTTAAAACACCTGATGAACACTTCTTTCTTTTATTTTTATTTTTTTACAGTCATTAATAGATGTTGGTATAATCATTTGGATTACATGTTTGTCGCTGCACATGTGAACTGATCTGCTGCAAATATGTACTTGCTTTTGCTGGAGTTACTTTTTTAGTTACATAAGTGAGGTCCAAAATTTTCTCTCCTTTTCACATGTAATAGCAGTAATTTAGACCATCTAATATGAGATATATCATATTGATAATGATGCCTTAACCAAAGTATCTCTTGACATATTATCCGAGTTTGTCCTTCTGTAAATTGTAGAGGGCTAATCAATGATAGCATGTATGCGGAAGCATTTTCACGTTCTAGATGGTCTTCCTCAAGTTGGGGACCAAGGCGGATAAAGCAAGTAAGTGATCCTATCTGAGTATGAAAAGTTACTTGGTAGATTGACATGACTAGTATTAGAATTGATATGCTGAATGACAGAAATTGTCATAATAATCGTCATTTTACCGTAGTGCACCCTCATCTAAGCAAGAGTAGTCATCTTGATGTTACATGAGTTTTAAACTTCACAGAAGTTTAATCAAGAAATTGCTAGAATTACCAAATTAGTTAGGATGTCATATCTGCCTTTATATAATGAAACAAATCTGTTTAATCAGGCACTTTTCACCAAGGGGGTTAGTGAAGTTGATGCTGAGAAGGCAATTAAACTGGTGTTTGAGGATAGAAAATCAGATGAGGATGGAGAATCAGATGAGGATCAGGAGTTAATTCATGGCATGTCAAAGCTCTCAATGGACCATTTATTTGTTCAGGCCTCGAAACAATGGCTCCGAGGCCAAGAAGTTCCTAAAGAGACGAGAAAATCAAGGATTGTTCGATGGCTTCAGTATCGTGGTTTCAACTGGGGTGTTATCAGCTTTATATTAAAGAAGTTAGAATCTGAGCACCCACCCTAGAACACAATAAGGTCATCTCATTTTCAGGCCATGTAAGAACAAAATGGTGTTGTCCATACTCCATAGCCATCTTATGAAATGCATGTTGTGTGGTAGTGTTCGGGTCTCTGTTGTCCCTTGTTACTGTAGCCAGAGAACTAGTCACTTTGGACCTTATCAGAACATAATGTCGCATTAGCCGACCCTGGCACCACCTAGTTTTGATGGGTTGAAGCCTACACTAATGACAACATAGCTAGAGACAGCCAAGAGGTGGGCACTACTTGGCTGTTGTTGGTAGGATCAACATTTTTGGAGCTAAAAAGGAAACTCTCATGTACTCATGCACTGTAAATAATTTCTTCAATAAAACTTAGTCGTTTCTGTTGCTGCATTTGATAGTCACCTCTACACAACCTCTTTTTATGGTCTCAAGTGTAGCTGTCAATACCTACGAATTTGTATCTGTCTGATGTGTAGGCATGTGTATGTCAAAGTAGTAGCAACTCATACTAATTGTTATAAGATCCGGTAGATTTTGAATCACTCCATACCCTGCTTTAAAAAGTGGGATAATCGCAGTTCTTCCTCACCCATCTCCGTAGATCTCTCTGCAATATGCTGAAAAAAGTAGACGCAAATCCATGTGAGGTGTAATGTTATAGAACAGTAGCTACTTTGTTCGAGTATTATTGTGTTGCAGGTATAATGGTCCTGCCTTTCTTCTACATGTGCTTCTGATTATGACTAGCGAGTCTCTGTTTTTTTTTTTTTTTGGTGAAAATTATGACTAGCGAGTCTTCTAATCCAAGATTAGTATCTTTTGCTGGAAAGTCTTGCTCAGATAAGAACACGGACACGTGATGAGGAGTTAGAGACCATGTGAGCTTTGCTGGAGCTACTGGCTCTCACCCACCAAAACATATACAGATATTTAGAGAGAGAGAGAGAGAGAGAGAGAGAGGTGAAGGAATCTCGTTCCCATACTAAATTCTAATTACATAAGTCCAAAAATACCAATCATTGTTATAACTTCTACATGCCCTACTAGGCTACTACTCTTGCTGCTCCACAAGACAGTTAAGCCATCCCTGTTCCCAAGAACATCCCCATAATAGTTGGGGGGAGCCATTAAGGAATTTGAAGATTTCAAACTCCCCCAAGACCATTGATTATTTCAATCTACAAGACCCACAAAGAGTGAAAAAAAATTGATTTACACCATAATACCCCCAAACATTCTCCCTTTGCTCTATGGGACTTTTCCAAGAGATATTCACATAGCTTCTCTTTTACTCTTCTTCACTGCATTGAATCTTCAGAGAAAGCAAAGGAGCAGTTAGAAGAGCCTTGTGAAACTGCTTTTCTAGCAGCAGGAGATGCTAGAATTGATTGCAATGCTCCTCCCTTTGACATTTCTGGCTCTGACCTTGCAGTGTCGACGTGTCGAATTTCTTTGAGCATTGCCACAACATCTTTCATAGTGGGACGATCGCTGGAACGAGTGCTGACACAAAGAAATGACACAGCTAGTGTTTGTTGCATTTCGTGCATTGTAGGATCAGCTCTTCCTCTAAGCTTTGAGTCAAGAATGTCTGATGGGTCTCGCTTTGCGGCCAAGTGCTCACGAACCCATTGAACTAAATGTGCACCACCAGGCAAAGTTGGGTCTAGTGGATGCCTTCCTGTTAACACCTCTAGCAGAACTACACCAAAACTGTACACATCACTCTTTTCATCGATTCTCTGCATCGAAGCATGCTCTGTAGTTATCAAAAAATGAAAGCACGGTTAGTCATTTAGAGGAAGAAAATTGGTTAGACAATAAGGAACCAAGTAAACACAGTGAAGATGATTTGATGTAGATTACCTGGAGCCATGTATCCATAAGAACCAGCTAACTGAGGCCTTTGACTTGGTTTGGATAACTCATCATCATCACCACTGCTACTCACGATCCTAGCTAAGCCAAAGTCAGCAAGGCAAGGCTCATATCCAGGACCCAACAACACATTCATGGCTTTCACATCACCATGTAAAATAGCAGGCACACAATCATGATGCAAGTACGATAAGGCGTGTGCCACACCTAAGACAACATCATATCTAGACTCCCAATCTTGTCCTCCTTTACCAGCACCATGTAATTGTGAGCTCAAGCTTCCATTGGGAAGGTAATCGTAAAACAGAAGCTTCAGGTTTCGGTTGGAACACCAACCAAGGAGCCTGATGATGTTCTTGTGCCTAATTGAACCAAGTGTCTGAATTTCAGAACTGAATGCTCCTGACTCTTCTGATGACCACATCTTCTTCACTGCTAGTGTCTCCCCATTTGGAATTGTCACCCTGTATACAACTCCAGAGCTTCCAGTGCCAATTACATTAGACGAAGTTAAATTCTTGACAATGTCATCAACAGAGAACTCGAGCTTCTGGTACAAGGTCATTTCCCAGCTGTCATCTTCCCTGAGAATGTTGTTGGCTATTCGGGCACGGATTAGCGTGTAAACTGCAAGCAGGAGAAGTAGTGCACTAGCACTAATGAGAATGGACATGATTAGCTTCATAACTGATCTGCTGTGGCCGGCTCTCATTCTGTCAGCTGGAGTTACAACCCCGCCTGCGATGTAGAGACCTTTGTTTGCAGCAAGGTCACTAAGAGGGAGTTTCCGAAAGAATGGGGTGTTTGGCAATTCACCGGAGAAGTCATTGTTAGAGACATTGAGGGAAACAAGGTTTTGAAGGTCTGTGAGAGTGTTTAAGTTTCCTGAGAGCTTATTGTGGGAGAGGTCAAGGACTCCTAGCTTGCTAAGACCAGAGAATTGGGATGGGATCTCACCAGAAAAAAGGTTACAGCTTAAGTTGAGAGAAATTTCAAGTGATGGAATTTGACCAAGTTGCTTTGGGATTTCACCTGAGAAGCCATTGTTGCCAAGGTCTAGCAATTGAAGCTTGGTGCAAGAAAGAATCTCAGCTGGTATGCCTCCAGAAAGTTGATTCTTCCCGAGATTGAGTTTCGTTAGTTCGGTTAATGAACCAATGCTGTGAGGGAGCTGACCGTTGAGCCTGTTGTCTGAGATGTCAACAAACTGAAGACTTTTAGGCAGAGTATCAGGGACAGAGCCAGTGAGACCATTTGAATGCAGATCAAGAAACTCAAGGTTTTGACATCCTGATATTGCTGGAGGGACAGCCCCAGCAAGGCGGTTGTTGCTCATGTCAACAAAATTCAAGCTCTTCAAGTTGCCAATCTCAGCTGGAATAGCACCTGCCAGCCGGTTCTGATTCAACCTTAATCTGTACAAACTCGAGCAGTTTCCTATATCTGGTGGTATATAGCCGGATAAATCATTGGAAAGTAGCAGAAGCTTGGTGAGGTTTCTCAGTCCAAAGATATTCTTCGGTATTGGACCAAACAAGTTGTTGGAAGATAGATCAAGAGCTTGAAGCTCCTGGCAATCAGATAGACTCTCAGGAATGTTGCCTGTAAGCCTATTTTGCCAGGCGAAAAATAGAGTTAAGCTCTTGAGGTTGCCAATAAGAGGAGTAATCTCCCCCGAAATATCGTTGTTGTCAACTTCCAAGTGTGTCAGATCCTTGCAGTTTGAGATTTCAGAAGGGATAGTACCTGATAGCTGATTGACACTCAACTGCAGCTCCTGAAGTTTCGAAAGCTCACCAAAAGTTTTCGGTATCTGGCCTCTCAGAATATTTTCTGATAAGTCCATGACTGTGAGCTCACTGCAGCTTCCTACCTCATTTGGAATTGAACCCACCAAGCTGTTCTGCCACAGCAGAAGACTCTGAAGCTTGCTGAGCTCACCTATCTGCTTTGGGATTGGACCGGTGATTGAGTTCTGGTACAAGTACAGGTTCTGCAAGTCACTGCAGTTCCCAATCTCTTCTGGGATTGGACCGGACAAGAGAGACGTGTATATGGCAATTGTTTGGATACTTTTCAGTAGTCCAATCGAGGAAGGAAGACTTCCGGTAATGCTGGTCTCAGCAAGGCCTAACATGACCAAGTTGGTGCAGTTGCCAATCTCCCGAGGAATCTCACCATTGAGGTTTTTGTTCCCTCCTGCTCTGAAGACTTGTAGCTTGCTCAATGCTCCAATACTCTTTGGGATTTCGCTGTTGAGTTGATTGTCGTAGAGTGTCAGGTACACTAGGCTTGAGAGGTTTCCAATGCCTGAGGGGATTTTGCCTTCAAGGAAATTCGTGTTGAGAGATAAGGTTTCGAGTTTACTCAGCCTGCATATTTCCTCTGGGATTTCACCAGAGAGAGAGTTGTCACCGAGATCAATGAAACTTAGCTCATGATAATCTCCAAGCTCTTTCGGGATTGTCCCAGTGAGATTCGTTGAAGAGATGATGAGGCTTCTCAAGGACTTGAGAGGCTGAAAATTTGAAGGCAATGAGCCTTGCAAATCTATTGCCTTCAATGTTATCTCTGTGATTTCTCCATTCGAGTCGCTGCAGCGGATCCCAAACCACTTGCATGGACTTGCGTCTGAAGAAACCCATGATTTCAATGCATCTGAGGAGCTGTTTAAACTGTTCTTCCATGCTAGAAGAGCCTGGCCTTGTTCATCAATGGAATAACAAGAAGAAAAGAAAAGAGAGTTTATTGAAAGAACTAAGATTATTGAGAAGAGGTTATTGGGAGAAAGCAATGGATTCCTTAGAGTAGCAGGCATTGCTGAGAGAGGAGAACAGTTGATCTGTTTTGGGATTGTAGAGGGAGGAACCCCATGTTTTGTTTATAGAAGAAAAGCAGAAGATCTGGATCCAAGAGAAGGCAACTTCTTTATTCTATTAATTAATTTGTGATTGGGTATAGTTGTTAATTGGGGGAGATGGTGATGCAGATGGGGTTTTTGGTTTTATTTATAAAAGTGGGTTTTCTTAAATGGGACTCGTTGCTCATTCTGTGTCAAGTAATTAATTGGCAGAAAAGGATTTGGTTTTTTCTCTCTAGATGGACTGTCTTTGGTATTTTTGTTAAGCAAGTCACTTTCTTTTACCATGTGTAATGCCCAGAAATCACATTCCTTCTGTCATAAAAGAACATTTCCTTTTGCATTGATTATTTTGACAGTTAAACCCTAACTTGGTTGAAGAGTAAAACCCTTATCCCAATTTTTGGGGATCAGCTCTTAGACAGTGATAGCTTAGTGATCAAACCAACAAGACAGAGCAACTCATTGAATGTGTTAAGCTGTGGATTGTGTTAATCAAGATGACAACATCTTCTTAAATCGAGCGAGGTCCCAAACCAAAAATGTGGTCCATCAATCTTTGTGGCCACAGCTTTCTTAGCAGCTGCTTGTAGTAAGTTATGGTGATTGTAGTAGGTAAGTGCCACTCCATGTTCCTACTCAATTGAGGAACACACCCTTCTAAATAACCTCGTCACACACGAATATTGAAAAAATTGGTTTTGGTTAACTAAGAGTAAAAAAAAAAAAGGCAAAGGAAATTCTTGTTTTGCAATCATTGCATACATCCTAAATGCTAAAGCTATCAAGAAATGAACCAACAATGTATTTGAAGCATACACATTTCTTTAGGTGCAGCCATATCATGCGAAAAACCTTTAATTATCGAGAAATGAACGGATAATGAATATCATACTAATTGATTTCTATTATTTATTTGAAATATACTTGAATTTCACGGATCAGGAATGGTTAATCTTTAGAGGCAGAATGAGTTGTAAATAGTCATTCTTTAAAGGATGGTGATCTATATATTTGAGTTTATGTTTGGAGGAAATATGTATGTGGAATGACTGGAATCTGGTGGAGTAGTGAAGTGCACATGGAAGTGAGGAATATGTGAAAATATGGTTTTTTTGGTTTAATTACTGCAAATCTGATCATGCTGTCGGATGGTCTCGCTGGAAAGATTAAAAGAAAACAAAGAAGGAATGCTGGCCTGCTTGTTTGGAAGGAACAAAGTCGCCAACTAAGACTTGTTAATTAAAATTAGTTCTAATCACAAATCAAAACCAAATCACCTATATGTGAAGCACAATGAGATCATGTTGTTTATAATATTGATGGCCAATCAGCATAATTAAGAGTTCACGGGCTTAAGAGCTTATTAAAACTAAGTAGGTTTTTACATGTCTGTTTCTTGGGATTGTGTGGTGGACTGGTGGTAACATGCTTCTTTTGTCTCAATTTTCATTAATAAATAAATTACTTAATTGTGCATAATTTAGTTTTACTACATGATAGTAGCTAGCCAGCAGTACAATTTGAACCATTAGTTGTGTGAAGATGTGCTTTTTAAGGATAATGTTATTGATATATGAGCAGATATACAAATTCCATATATACCAGCAAACAAGTTTTAAGCTTTTATGAGTGTAGCCAGGTTAAGTTCTCTTGTTTTTTCGATGGCAGAAATGAAATACAAGAAACTAAAGGACAAAACCTCTACTAACACCCCCTCCCAGCTGATCCAAATGGAATGCTAGGGACACAGCAAGAGGTAAACAGAAGAACCAAACAGAATTATTAGTTAGTCTTGAAGCTAGAAAGAATACAGAAATAGAATAAGAAAGAGCCCACTTCAAATTAATATTAGTTTTATGAGAACTATGATCCAAAGAAGCTAGATGATCTGCAACAAAATTTGCTTCCCGATAAATATGCCTGAAAACGATCGAATCGAAATGTTGAGCGAGCCAATTGCCTTATATCCTAGACTAGAAGCTGAATTCTCCATGGAATGACGCGTCTTCCTTGAATACAGTCAATAAGCAGCTTGGAATCACCTTCAATTGAAATATGATTATGTTGATGAAGAAAAGCAGTGTGTAAACCATCCGGTAAAGCAGTCGCTTCTGCAACAAGAGCATTAGTCTTCTCCAACTTCCTGTTTGAAGCAAATAAAGGATTGTCATCCGCATTTCTAATAACATAAGCAATAGTAGCAATTCCATTCTAACATACCTATCAAAGTTTAATTTAACTTGATCTGTGTTAGATGGTTGCCACTTAATATGAAAATATTAGAAACTTTGGGATTCATATTCTTAGGATTTGCTAAGACATAATTTGAACCCAACAATACAGCCTGACAGAAACATTGATGAGGAGTAATACTGAAATTCTAGAAAATTAATTTATTCCTAGCATTCCAAATCGACCAAACAATCATTAAGATAGAAGAAAGATGTTCTCTATAATCAAAATTACTACTTACATACTCAATCCAAGAAATGAAGGAATTATTCCAATTAAATGGCTTGGGAAGTAAGAGATCTAGATCAAACCTGTATTGCAAACTGGCAATCCATGAATATGTGATCAACTGTTTCAACAACATTAGAGCAAAGAGAACAAATTGGCGAAATATGCTGATTATAACTTGAAACTCTATCTTTAGTTTTAAGGCCATTCCTTAGTAAAGTTCAAGCAAAATTTTTTACTTTAGCGGGAATATTTAACTTCCACATCTTATTTAAAAGCGGCGTTCTAGAATGATTAGGAGTTTGCTGAGTCTGAATCGAAGATGCACTTTTAATAGTAAATTTACCTGAACCTGAAGATCCCCAAACAAAAGTATCCTAAATAGGATGAATAGGCAAAGGAAGAGCTATAATTTCATTAACAATATCTTGAGGAAGAATATTTAAAAGAGCATTCTTATTCTAAGACATGTTCTGTATAAAATGATCAACTGTAAGAGACCAATCTATGTGGCATCTTTGATGTTCAGGAATCAGTAAAAATAAAGGAGAGGGCATTACCCAATTAAAAAACCAGAATAAAATAGAACGGCCATCACCAACTATCCATCTCATTCCTTCAATTAGAATATCTCTAGCATCCAAGATACCTTTCCAAGCTAAAGAATTTGAGGTTTTTTTTTTTTTTTTTTTTTTCTGGGCAACAAGAAAGTGTCTATGCTTAAGATATTTCTAAGCACCAATTATCTGTTTGAGTTAAAATTTTCCATCCGAGTTTAGCAAGGGCAACTTTATTAAAAATATAGAAAATTACAATATTCACTTATATGTAATTTTCTCTTAAAAGTATGAGGTTGTCTAATGCCTAGACCACCATTTGACTTAGGTAAGCAAACTTGATTCCAATCAACGTCAGGATGTGAATTAACCCAAAAGAAGGATCTAAATTCCTTATTTAATCTATCAGTAAGGGACTTCGGGCATTTAAAACACGACATAATGTGATTTGGTATTCCAGACATATTAACGTTTAAAAGAGTTAACTTAACTCCCCTTGAAAGAGTATGAGACTTCCATCCTGCAAGTTTCTTTTGCACCTTAACAATAAGATCATTCATATTCAGAGGATCCTTCCAACAAACAATATTCTGAACTCCCAAGTACTTACCAATAGATGACTTATGTTTAATTCCAAGACATAGAGATATCTCTCTTAATAGAGGCAGAAATATTATTAGAAAAATAAATAGTTGATTTATGATAATGTATTTACTGGCCTGAAGCTTCAGAAGAAAAGACTTAAGGTATTAAGGATATTCTTAGCAACTGAATGAGTAGCCTTAGCAAAAATAAGGCAATCATCGTCAAACATAAGGTTAGAAACTTTGAAACCATGTGAAGATGTTAAAATCCCAAACTGATTTCCAGAGCTAGTAGTAAGATGATTAAGAGTTCTTATGAAAGGTTCCATGGCAAGAATAAATAGATAAGGAGACAGAGGATCTCCTTGTCGAATACCTCGATTTGGTTTAAAGTCTCCTTGAGGACAATCATTAAGCAAAATAGAAAAAGAGGCAGTGTTTAGGCAGGTTTGAATTAAACGAATCCATTTATCCTGAAAACTAAAAGCCTTCAAACAAGCTAATAAGTAATCTCAATTGAGGAAATCATAAGCCTTCTCAAGATCTATTTTAATGGCCATACAGCCTACCTTGCCTTTTTTCTTATTGAAAGATGAAAAGAGTTCATACACACTAAGTATATTATCATGAATTGATTTCCCCGGCGCAAAAGCCCCTTGATTATTAGAAATACATTTTTCTAGCAAGGGGTCGTAATCGAGAAATCATAATTTTAGTAATGATCTTATAAGCAACATTACACAAACTAATAGGCCTATAATGATTAACAGTTTCAGGATTCTCAGTCTCTGAGATAAAAACTATGTTAGTTCTATTAATCAGGGAAAGATCAAGATTATGTGTGAAAAAATCTGACACAAGTTTGAACAAAGGTTCTCTTACCTGATTCGAATGGGAATGGTAGAAGACTGCATCTAGAAGGTTAAGTTCTCTTGTTCTTAGACAAGAACTGTGATTTTAAATAGATTATCCATTTAAGAGATATAACAATATTACAGTTAACATAATGCAGTGAACAATAATTGGAACTGATATAGACCCCTTCAGGTTTGGACAGCTTTAAGAACACATAAATCTTCTTCTCATCTGTTCATGAATATCTATTCTAATGTGAATCCTTGATTGCTTAAAGATCCTTTACGCACACAATTCCATCTGTATATAATTGTGATTGATTTAATTTCTCTAAATTTTTGTACGCCTTACATTACATGAACACAAATCATCCTTGATATATATATATATGGACCCCATATATGTGCTTCTCCCTTTTATGTTTCACTCATTTGCTGTCCAGAAAGAAATCTATATCACATAGAAGGGAAGCTAATAAACAAGGGAAAATATCATAAATAGTTTATGAACTTTACGTCATTCTACACTTTGATGTACCAACTTTCATAACTATCAGAATGGTGTATCAAGTTTGCTTCAATCTTTCATTTTGATGTACGCCGTTAAATTTTCCGTTATCTTTATAAAAAAAAAAAAAAAACTGACAAAGCTAAAGGAAAGATAACAGAATTTTTTTTTTTGACAAAGATAACTGAAAATTTAACGACGTACACCAAAATGAAAGATTAGAACAAACTTAATACGCTATTCTGATAGTTATGAAAGTTGGTACACCAAAGTGTAGAATGACCTAAAGTTCATACACTATTTATGAAGATATCCCAATAAACAATACAGGGACACATACACCTAAAGAAGGGTACTACAGTTAAATATAAGGGTAGATATAATTTATGTGTCTCTCTCTCCAACACCACTTTTTTCATTTCTTAAATTTCTTTGTGAAAAGCAAGCTAGCTCAAAAAGGCTTCTTGTCCTAGAAAATTATAAAGGATTTTTTGTTGGATATAGAAATTTTCTATGCACGAATGGAAGTGGATCATGTGATCACTTTTTTACTACTCAGCAATAATGGGTAGTCAACTATTGAAATTCACAGTGCATTCATTATTTCATTGTTGACATAAATAATCTAATAATCTATATATATATATATATAGCAGATTTGTCTGTAACTTGTTCATCTCAATTATTAACCAGCTGCATGCACTAACTTATGAAAATGCAAAGGCAGTGTGTGATTTGGATCTAAATCAAATTCTCTTTCATATTTCAGATCCCATCGCATGTTTGTATATATTAATATTGGGTAACAATATATCCCATATTCATAGATACCCAGAGAACTTATATAGGAATCTGATCTTTGTCAATGGTTTGTATTGTGCACATGACAAGACTTAATGGAGTCTGGTTTTTCTTATATAGAACATCTTGCTTTCTGGTTGTTCAAATAGTGCCATGTTACAATCCTCACTTGGTGCAACTATTTTATTATTAGGGTTTTGTCAGCTCCGGTTTCTGGCATGAGACCTGCACATGTAGAGAGAGAGAGAGAGAGAGAGAGAGAGAGAGAGAGTATGGAAGAACCGAAGAAGGGTGGGTTTGGCTTTCTTTATAGTTTATGAATAAAGTTTTGTATATGGAATTTGCATATGGAGAGAGAATGGAAGATGGGTGGCTTTGGCTTTCTTTATAGTTTATGAATAAAGTTTTGCATATCGAATTTGTATATGGATGTATTTTCAGGGCGATCGAGAGTAGAAGCTAGGGAGGAGAGGAGCTGAAAGAGTCTTTGTCACGGCACACGTGCAATGGAGTTGGCAAAATGGCTATGAACCCTAGGGCTTTTTAGTTCTGGAAATAAAAACCACTGATGAATAATAATGATAGACCATGTTATTCAAAAAACAATAATGATAGACCATGATGGATCAAGGTCATTTGTCATTTGCCTATGTGATCTCATCGACTAAGATCCATAGGGTCTATTCACCGTGCAAAACAAGAGCAACTTCGGTAGGATTGCAATATCTTATTATGATGTTGATCGATGTAGTAGGCTGGTCACTCAAAAGCGCCGCTATTCCTTTGTATTGAATAGCTAAATAAAAAATAATAATTACAATATATGCTATGACTATTATTTTACTTCATCGATAACTGATATAGTAATTTAGTTAATTAATCTTAGATATAATGATATAGGATTTTTCTCGAATAAAAATACAGAAAAGTTCTGAGTTCGATTACCTCTTCTCATTTTAATTAATATATATGATAGTAACAAAAAATGCATATAGTTTGTGATATATATAATACGAATTCAATGGAGTTCATGTCATAATATTTTGTTACCTTTCTTAATTGGCCTGCACAATGTACTTTAGCTTTCCACGGTCAAATTAATTGGAATGCATAATTGGGTAGCTATTTGTATTTCTAACACTAATACTAGTGAGTCAATGAAGCACTCTAAGCATCTTTTTGTTCACTTTTGATTGAAATCTAATCTCTCATCCAGACTCTAATATGATAATCCATTTGTTTAGTAGCCGGCTTAGGATACACCAATTGTCCTCTCACTTACCCATTTGAACGCTACTTTGGCTTTGGCTTAATCTATTTTTGATTATGCAAATTGATCTTTGAACCCATCACTTTGTTTTACTTAGTGGAGAAGATGGCCCTAACCTTTCTCAATAATTTCAATACAAAAATAAGGCCTTAACATATAGAATGTGTTCTCTTGCGTAAGCACCATCAAAAGGTCAAAATCCTTGTCGCCTAGTTACAATTTGTTGTCCTCATCTTTCCTTGATTTCTGGATTTTGTTGTTTGAACACAGCCTTTAAACCATTTTGTATCACTATCGGTTGTCATTAGACTCAATTCTATAAGAGTGATTGGAATTGGTGTAAGGTAGAGGACTAAACTCGTTCCTTTATCTTAAAGCACCACATGTGCAACAATCTAAACCGCACTTAAGGCCTTAATAGTCAAAATATGTATGCCAAGGGCCCAAGGTTTTTTGCTTTTACTGTATATCTTTAGAACATTAATCAGTTTTTGATAATTTGATAATCACTTCCTAATTCCTAACCAGACATGGTAAGTCGTAACACCCTACCAATGGAAATGAAATCTGTTTTTAATGCAAGATGCATACGCAATATGATTCCAAAACTTTAAATAGCCGGCGAACCTTATTTCAAAACATGTTGGATTAAGTTTTAAACTCTAAATTCCCTACACTCGAGGTTCCAAGTCGATCAATCTCAAGGCCATTAAAGAAACCCTAAAACCAAAAAGAAAAATAAACTATAGTGTTGCCGGCAGGGGCCAGGAGCTTCTCTGCTAGGGTGTCACTGAACAAAGGAAAAGGTGGATTTAAAAGCACTTGCATCTTCAATTATACATATTGCCGCCAACTTAATAATCCATTGGTTTTGCTCAGAACAGGAGGACAAAGCATTGTCATTTCATCAAACGATTTCTTCATTGATGTGTTTCTTAGCTGTAGTGTTTCAGAGAATGAGAAAAACCAAGAAGAAAACTTCAATGTTGTGCACTTGGGCTGCAATTCCAACCTAACCCTATCTTGTTTGGGTAACATAACATGGAACAGAGCAGGGTCCAGCATCATGTGGCTTAAATTATGTGATCCATAAACTCCTAGAAACTAATCAAAATTGAAGACACAGAGAAAAAGTGGGGTTGGTTCTATGGCGCATGATAATAATGCAGAATGGCTGGTATAAGCATCCATATCTAGCCCCAACATGGTAGCCTACCACACAGTAGTAAGTAAATGCTAACTGAACCCCGAATGTAGTATCAAGTGGTTACCGAATGTAGTATCAAGTGGTTATAGTAACAGTCTCACTTCAAGACAATGAACAACTTGCAGCAACAAAGCTTTCCAATATTTTTATGGTAGTATGGTCAGATTATCCCAACAGCACCATTTGTATCCTATCATAATTTGGTCTTTTGGCACGGATCTCTGACTTAATTTAAAGTTCTAACTATGGACATACTAAAAGTCTTTCTTGCTAATGTCACTTCAAAATGCAAATTTACAGTTGTAAGTCAAGACAACTGAAACGAATAGCAGATCTATTTATCCTTGCAAAAACTTAAGAGTTGTGCAAGTATTGCTCAGAAACAAAAACCAAATACCTACACAGAGCAAAAAGTTGTGTAAAACATTAGAAGATCTAAATCTCACACATACTTTTAGCTAAACCTATAATAGATAAGCTCACATGGAAATATATACTGTCACAACTATTAGAATTTCAACATTGAGCAGACAACAAAATTACAACTCCAAAACCTATTCATAATGACATCATCCTAGTTTTCAATCTCATTCTTGTTACCACTCACCAGGCAATATGAAACAAATTGACTCGTATATATCATGCCTTGCAGAGACAGCATTTCAGCCACCTCATACTCAAAGGGGGAGACTAATAAAACAGTAAAAGAATGTAGTGTCAGCCCCATGGGATGGCCGTCCATGACATTGCCTTGGCCAGCCATCCCATTGCCTGGGCCAGTAGATACTCAAACAGGTTTACTGCCAATAGATTCATGGTGTCACTGATTCACACTGAATTTTTTTTTCTTTTCTAATGAAGGTGCACTATCAACTTCCAAAGGAAAGAAACTCTTACATTTCTTAAGGGTTCAAATTAGAATTCATTCTCATGCCATCCCATAGTTTCAACTAATCTTACAAAAAAACTTAAGCAAGAAATATACACGGCAATCATAGAAGTAAAAGAGGTCAATGTCACCTCCCAAAACATTTCATTACTGAAGACGTAAGGGCAGAAGATAGGAACTTCAAACCCGCTGATCCACCAGGAAAGTATGAAACAGCATAGTATGCAAGTGCCAGAACCTGGTAATATCATTTGAGCATGAGTGTCAATGTCTGATTGGACATTTAACTATCATAAGATGCACATATACATATATATATATATATATATATATATTTTCCTGATCACTAAAACAACCAGGGTAATGAAGTTTCAGGAGTCACAACTAAATTCATATTAGATCTACTTCAAACAACCAAATATGAGAAGCAGAGAAGGACTAGACAATCACAGGAAATCATTTGAAAAAGCACAATCAGCAACTAAAGCCTAAGAACAGAACTAAGAAGAAGAATGACAGAAACAAAGTTAGATACCTGTAATACAGAGAAAAACACAGAGAGAATATAGCTGTGAAGCACCATCGAGACATATATGGTACCCACCATACTGCCTAAAAATCCAAGTGTGAAAGGAAGTCTCTGCATAAGTAATGGAAAGTTAGAAAACAGTGAAGTATACATCCCGTATATTAGCTGGGAGACAAGTTACAAAAACAAGAGCATAGGTAAATGTGGTAGAGATACCTCTTTCGAGGACATGTGAACAAACTGATTCTTTGGACCTTTAAGTGCAAAGAAGGATCCAATTATAAAGGCACACCCGAGTGTAAAGCAGATAGCAAACTTCTGTGGCATCAATACCATAACCGGAAGGAACATGGTAAATGCAATAAAAACGAAGAACACCCCAGTTGCTAGAAACAAGCCAAAATACATGAGAGCCTTTCCTGAAGGGACACTACTAGTGGCAGACTGGAGGTTCCCAGGTAGATCTCTAACTCCTTTGGAAACCCTAAACATGTATCAACAAAAATCAAATAAGGATTCCATTCTGAGATAAATAATGACACAGAACAAAATTAATATGAGACTCTGGTTTAGAATTTACCAAACTTATCCCCTTCACCATTAATATGCCGTTAAAATTTAACGAGTGATGATATGTTACAGAAGAATAACAACCTTTCTGAGATATATATTACAGAAAAACCATTGAAATAACTGGAAAATTTCAGTCTTGTTTTAGTTCTATTTATGAAACTGCAACACTAAAAAGACAAGGTTAGCCTCAAACCTCTAGTTTACTAAAATCCAGAGTGCTAAACTCAAATCTTCTACGGAAAACCTACATAGGTACACATTTTCTTCAGTCTATAAAGTCAGCATTCTTAATTTCCTCCATGATGGAGCTAACTCTCCATATTCTCACTCAAAAACTTTCATCGTAGAAGCAAATGCTTCAGTTCCGTAGCATTCAATCACGCAATCCGACACAAATTGCAAACCTTTAAATCACTTTTCGAAAACATAACCAACACCCTGCATCAGATCAAGTAGCTGCCCTTACAAATTTTCAATAATGAAGCAAAGTAATCACCTCATAATCAGCTCCTAAACCCCTACAAGCCAACACCAAGACCCCAATATCCGATTCATCTTCGATTTCAGAGTCACCAACATACAGTAGTACATACACACAAACATCACCGATCCAGTATCAGATTTCACTTAATTTTACACAAATCAACAAATCCCACTATCAAATCCACCTAAACAAATCAAATTCCAACTAAAAATGCTGACTTGAATCAAGAGATAGAAGAGCGAGATCAAATCAGATATCTACTTACACGCTGAAAGTGCCCGAAACGGTGTCGTTTGCGGAGCGGACCGCGGATTCGAGATCGAAGCCGATGGCCGAAGAGGAGCTGTCCTCTGCGGATTGGGAAGCGGCGTAGGAGTTCCAATCGGCTAAGAGAGAAGACGCCGGCTTCTGAGAGTCGCCGCCGGCGCCGGTGCTGCCGCCGGAGAACCATTCCTGTGCCATTTTCTGCATTGTGGGTTTTTTTTTTTTTTTGCCTCACCCAACAGTCGCTGACTATAGGCTTTTTCTGGGAATTTAAAATTGAAAAGGGTAAGGGAAGAAACGTTTCGGGTTTGAATTGGGGGAGTTTATTTTTGTCGAAACGTCTGTTTTGGTTGTCGCGGTTGAGAGGCTCAGGAATTAAGCAAGAAGCTGAATAGTTTCCATTTAAGAATGGCGGTGATGGTTTTGGGTGTGGTTAGTTTAGTGGAGAGGGGATTATTGTGCTTTCCTTTTAGTTTTTTGGCGACGAAAAATTTTAAAGAGAAATTTGACCCGCCAATGAATGCGAATTGGAGCAGGAGCTAATCAGGAATGATCGAGAGGATTTTCCCTTCGTGTCTGACCTTGATGTCGATGAGATGGTGACTTCTCTTTGTCCCTGACCTGACGACAACGAGGCACGCTTTCCTTTGTCTTTGACCTTGACGTTGACGAGGCAGAGGCTTCGCTTCGTCACTGATTTGAGGAGAGGGGGGGGGGGGTACGTGCAGAAAACTCTCTGATTTCTAAGTCAGTAATTGTCTAAACGATGTGTGATAGAAAGAGTTGGAATGAAATATCTTACTTGGTCGTCGTGCATCTTATTTATAGATGAGGGAGGGCTTCTGTAATAAGTCGCAGTTATTACCGACTTTATACCTGTACTCATTCTCGACCTTTATGATCGTCATCATTCTCGTGCTTAATAGTCGTCATCATTGGCACGTCTAATAGCCGTCATCATTGCAGAAATTACAACCGTAATTAACCATCGTATTCATGGTCATATTTACTCGTATATTCATGGTGGGGTTTACTCGTCCTAATTATGAGTCAAATCCGTTGACTACCCCCACAGAGTCTAATATGTGGTTCTGCTATCCAACTTCGTTGAGCTGAGCAGGATATATCTAAATCGAGAGTTGAGAAGCATTTTTTTTTTCAATAAAGTCTAAAATGACTTGTTATTGATATTCAAGTCACAATAGTTTGGGCCAGACACCCCAATATCACCCAAGTTCTTTTATAATCAGCAAAAACAGACTCTCCCTAAGATCAAAGTGAACCAGGTTCCTTCTGAGAACAATGTGACAGACTTGTTCACCAAGTCATTGCCTAAATCCTCTTTCGAGAAACATGTTGCTAGCATTTACGAAAGTCATCCGAACTCCCATGATTGTACTCATCTGGGGGAGATATCTACATGTATGGTCTCGAAACGTAGAGGGTGTATTGTGTTCTTTTTTCCCTTCAACTGAGGTTATTTTTGTCTCATTAGATTTTTGTTACTCAGCAAAGTTTTTGATGACTCAATGAGAGGAGCACCATGTTTGGGTAACACAAAGGGTAGTGTTTAAGGACACCTAGTTGGTGTGTCCGGCCTAAACTAGTTACTTGTTCAAATTGTAATAGGATACGTCTTACAGATATCTTCGTAGATATTCTAATCATTGTACGATTTAGTTTCTTTGTAAGACATAGATTCTTTGCTTGTAATCCTCTATATAAACATGCCCATATTATCAATTAAAGTATAGATCATTCTCTCTGCTGGTCTCTACATATCTTGATTCCCTAAAACAGTTTATTAATTGTACTTGAAAATTGAGGCGTGATAGTTAACCAATGCTGGAATTAGCCAATGAGGGCATCCTAATCCTTCAAAAGTTTCTTGGATAAAATTAATAATATAACCTTTAACATGGTCTTTAGATTAGATAACTAATGTGCAATTAATATAAGAAAAATATGAGGGAAAAATGAATCTTATGGGGTGTGGGAGGATCAACTTTTCCCTATGTTCCATTCATGCAGGAAAGTTGTTCATTTTATTAGACGTGCTAAATACAAAAAATGATAGAGTTCCCTTCCCAAACTTTCCATTCCGCTATACTAAGACAATTATAGAAATAACTCACAATCAAATGTATCATGACCGAACTAAATATTTTTTGGACATCAATTTTCGTCAACATTCTAGTCCCGACAATGGCGCCTCTTTCTTCTAGGGTATTCCAGAACTCTTCAGAGAAGGAAAGCACTAATAATAAATTAACAATTAAAAAAGGATTGCGATAAGAAAAAACTGAAAAAAGTTGACTACGAACATCAGTACTATTGGGCATGGTGATAGAGCGAGTTCTCCAATAATTGCCACTGATTTACCAGTACCGTAGCAAAAACATATCACCAATATAAGATGCGCGATCATCCCTATTATTCTTTAACAATACCTGACCTAAACTGCTAAACTTTAAATAAATATATTGCAGTTC
The DNA here is from genome assembly GCA_025331145.1 of Rosa persica. NCBI lineage: Eukaryota > Viridiplantae > Streptophyta > Magnoliopsida > Rosales > Rosaceae > Rosa > Rosa persica. The sequence continues at coordinate 61,161,535 of WFKR01000005.1, forward strand.
GTAAAATCATACCCTTAAAATTCACATAATTCTAAGTAAAAATGCCGAGTTGAATTGAGAGAGAAGTGAGATTGGATATCTACTTACATGCTGAAAGTGCCAGAAACAGTGTCGTTTGCAAAACAGACCACAGATTCGAGATCGAAGCCGAGGCCTAAAGAGGCGCCATCCTCTGCAGATTGGGAAACAACATAGAGTTCCAATCAGCTATACGAGAAGACGCTGGCTTCTGCGAGTCATCAATGGAGCCGCTACTGCTGTCGGAGAACCATTACTGTGCCATGAGTTTTTATCATGAATAGAGTCTGAACTTTTTTCAACGTGACAAAATAGTACTGAAACTCTAAAAAAAATCAAATAGGTACATGAACTTCTAAAATCGAATCATTGAAGTACACTTTCGTTAAATTTCTGTTAAGCAGGAACATGTGCCTTGTGCATGACCAGATTTTCAGGGTTGAGAGTGTATGTTCCCACCCAATCAGACCTAGACATGATCTGAACTCTGAAGACAAAACTACATTCTTTTTCGAAAGATTCCAGTGCTCCTTTGCTAACTTTAGCCGATGCCATTCCCGTAAGTGAGTTTTTTTTTTGAAGTTGCGCAGATTTTCAAGTAACACAGCTACAGACCTTGATTTCAGACTGCTATCAGAATTTCATTAAAAATAAAATTTGGAGAATCGGCTGAGCTTTCAGGAGATTTAGCTTTAGAAATCTTCTTGTACTATTTTCGAATGATCTTGGATTCATACTTTATGGTGTGGAACAACTGTATACTTGGTTCCTTCTCAACTCAAGGTCGTGGTTGATTAAGCCTTGTCTCCTATGTTGAGAAACAGAGGTGAATCAAGTTCTCCATAGTTCTTATTCAATGATTCCATCATGAGCTGTGGCATATGATAATTGCAAATTTTTTTTTTATGGAAATAGGTCAGCTCTTTCATTATAATTCAGCAAACGGTACAAAAAAGAAACACTCATTTGGAGTCGATAGAAAGAATTGTTCCTTAGAACCTCCTGAAACCCTATTCTAGAAAAATAAAATCCCAAAAAATCATGAGTACACCCACCTTTTGGTAAATTTACGCATCTTTATTCTAACAAAAACCTAAAAACCTTGAAACTTACATAAAAAAATTTCAACTAAGGCATTGGTTTTTGCAACCCAAAACAGAATTAAACTGAAGCATTGGTGGAATGTGAGCCATCACATTCCACCGATCTCTCTACAATAGTGAACTATTGATAAGTATTTTCGTTGGAATTGTTTCTTGATAGGTTGTTGCCATAGGTACAGGTTATACATGAAATATTTCTAGAGAAATTGATTGGGCTTTGTGTGTTTGAACTATCTTAAATTGAATTCATCTTTAGTGTCAGTTTTCTTGAATAAGTCTTAGGGAAAAGAATCAAATTGATATCATTGCATAGGTGATTTAAGGTGGAACCCCGAAACCTTAGTGTCTGTCACTACTGAATTTTCTCTTCAACTAAGCTCGTTCAAATGGTTTTCTTTTCAGTTTATTCATAATTCTGTGTATTCCCTCACTGCTCTCGGCGGAAACGGCACTCGTACTTCTGAGTCTATACTACTACGCCACTCTTGCACTTGGGATTAGCAAGCAATTTTTGGCGCCGGTCGCCTGGGAGCATTTGACGAAGCACGCAGACTATTTCTACATTAGGTACATTCGTTCCATTTTCTTTTTAATTTTGTTAGTGTAAGTTAGTTTAGTTTGTTTTCATTCTTATGCGTTATAGAGACTAGTTAGGTAGATTTGCTAAACAGCCTGAGTCTGAAACTTTGTTTGGAAATTTGTTTGAGTCTTCGAGTTCATCTGCATCATCTGTAAACATGGAAGATGACGAAAATAATATTGTAAACAATGACCAAAACAATGTTTTGAATAATGTGCTCAACAATAATTTGCTGCCCCCACCTCCTCCACCTAGGACTTTGCAGACTTACTTGCATCCTGCACGTAATGCTCAGCCTTCCTGCATCATGTTATCGCCTAACATGCCCAATATTGATTTCAGACCTGGCATTGGTCAACTCCTTCATGCATTTCATGGTTTGGAAAATGAAATTCCATATGTGCATGTTAGGGCATTCGAGGAAGCAGTTACTGCATTTTATGATCAAGTTGCAACTGTTGATTTTGTCAAATTAAATTTCTTTCCATTTTCTTTGCAGGACAAGGCAAAAGCTTGGTTGTATTCTTTGGGGGCTAGATCTATAGGTTCTTGGGCTGAAATGACTGAAGCATTTTTCAATGAGTATTTTCCTAATCATAAGACAATGGCCTTAAAGAGAAAGATCGCTAATTTTGCTCAAAATGAAAATGAGTCATTGCACCAAACTTGGAAAAGATTTAAGGAACTGTTGAGCTTATGCCCACATCATGGGTTTGAAACTTGGCAGTTGGCCAGTTGTTTTTATAAGGGACTTCTCCCTTGTGACCGTCAGTTTATTGAGTCTATGTGCAATGGGAATTTCCTGAAAAAAGATCCTGATGAAGCCATAGAATTTTTGGATGAGATTGCTAAGAAGGCTCACCAGTGGAGTGACTCTTCAACTTTTGAGAGCACTGATCGTTCTAAGCCTTCCACACCTTCTGCGAGTAAAGGAATTTTTCAATTAAAAGAAGAAGATCATTGGAAGATGAAATATGAGACCTTACTTGCTGGTTTGAATAAATCTCACGTGCCTCGAACGGTTAATTGTAATCAAATTTGTGATTATTGTTATGAGATTGGTCACTTTGGTCAAAATTGTCCTTCTTTGCAGGTGATGAATGAACACGAGTCGCTGCATTGGGAAACTTTCAGCGACAATATTCACCATATTCGGAGACTTACAACCCAGCAACAAAGAATCATCCCAATTTTCGTTGGAGGAATGAGTCTCACCCCCAGGTAAGTGTCCCTAACCCTCAATTTTCAGCACCTAATACATTTAATTCTAAGCCATCTCTGGGAGACACTCTTCAGACATTCATGCAAGAGCAACAAAAAAAAAGTCAAAGGTATGATGCAATGTTCACTAAATATGATTCTATGTTTGGTCAGATAGTTGAAGAGAATAAGGAAATTAAGAATCAAATTTCTAAATTAACTAATTCTCTTGCTTTTAATGAAAAAGGCAGGTTTCCTTCTAATACTGAACAAAACCCTAAACGTGTCAACTCAGTTGAAATAGTTGAGCATGCTTATTCTATTACTCCTAGGAATGGAAGAATAATTGAAAATGCACCTCCTGTTAAAGAGGTAGAGAAACCTAAGAGTAAAAATGAATTTGATGAGTCGAAAAAGAATGAAATTGTTGAAAATCATTCTGTGCCTGCACCGTTTCCCAAAGCTTTACTTCCTTTAAAGAAAGTGAATCAGAATTCTGAAATTTTTGATCTTTTTAGGCAAGTAAAAATAAACATTCCCTTGTTAGATGCAATTAAGCAGGTGCCATCTTATGCAAAATTTTTGAAAGACTTGTGCACTGTGAAAGGAAGCAAAATGTGAAGAAAATTGCATTTTTAGCTGCTCATGTTAGTTCAATACTTCAAAATAAAATTTCTCCAAAATACAAAGATCCTGGTAGTCCTACTCTTGCTTGTGTCATTGGAGAACATTTTATTGATCGTGCTTTGCTTGATTTGGGTGCTAGTGCGAACTTACTTCCTTATTCAGTGTACTTGCAGCTAGGTCTTGGTGAGCTTAAGCCTACAAAGCTTAAATTGCAGCTGGCTGATCGTTCTGTAAAAATTCCAAGGGGAATGATTGAGGATGTGTTGGTCCAAGTGGACAAATTTTATTATTTTGTTGATTTCTTTGTTTTGGACACGGAACCTGTTTCACACTCTAAAAATCAAATTCCTGTTATTTTAGGACGTCCATTCTTAGCTACATGCGATGCTAACATTAGTTGCAGGAGCGGAGTGATGAAATTGAGTTTTGGGAATATGACAATGGAAGTTAATATTTTTAATGTGTTTAGGCAGCCATATGGAGATGAGGAATTTGAATTTGTTGATTTTATTGGAACTCTAATGCATGAACAATTTATGAAGAGCAGTGTTGTAGATGCGTTAGAAAATTTCCTCATGAATTCACCTGATTCTACTGCTGCTGAAACTACTGAAATTGTTGCAATAAGTTCATATTTTGATTCTTTTCAGGTCTAAGGAGTGACTGGATGGACGCCTAAGTTTGAGAAGCTTCCACCGCGAGTTGAGAGCAAACCATCAAGTGTAGAGGTGCCAAAACTGGAGCTAAAACCTCTGCCAGCAGGCCTAAAACATGCGTTCTTGGGTCCAAACGACACTTTTCCTGTGGTAATATCCTCTTTACTTACTGTTGAACAGGAAGGTATGTTGTTAAATGTGTTGAAAGCCCATAAATCTGCTATGGGTTGGTCTATTGCTGATATTAAGGGAATTAGCCCTCTTGTTTGCACACATAAGATTTTTTTAGAAGAGGATGCTAAACCATCTAGGGAGCCACAAGGTAGACTAAACCCAAACATGAAAGAAGTTGTTAAAACTGAGGTCTAGAAATTGTGGGATGCGGGTATTATTTATCCAATTTTCTGATAGTAAATGGGTTAGTCCTACACAGGTGGTACCTAAGAAATCTGGAATAACGGTGATCAAGAATGATAAAAATGAATTGATTCCTACTAGAGTTGTTTCCAGTTGGCGCATGTGCATAGACTATAGGAAACTTAATTCTGCAACTAGGAAAGATCATTGTCCCTTACCCTTCATTGATCAAATTTTAGAAAGGGTTGCAGGCCATGAATTTTATTGTTTTCTAGATGGTTATTCAGGTTATTATCAAATTGAAATTGCCATGGAAGATCAGGAAAAGACTACTTTTACATGTCCATTTGGTACGTTTGCTTTTCGTAGGACGCCATTTGGTTTGTGTAATGCCCCTGCCACATTTCAAAGATGCATGATTAGTATTTTCAGTGATATGGTAGAGCAATTTCTTGAAGTTTTCATGGATGACATATCTGCTTTTGGTGATTAATTTGATGAATGTTTGTCTAATCTGGAAAGGGTGTTGATAAGATGTGAAGAGAAAAATCTTGTTCTGAACTGGGAAAAGTGTAATTTCATGGTCCCTTCTGGAATTGTTCTTGGTTACATTGTTTCTTCTAAGGGAATTGAAGTAGACAAGTCTAAGATTGAACTGATTGCTAAATTACCTGTTCCAAAGAGCATAAAAGATGTTAGATCCTTTTTAGGACATGCTAGTTTTTATAGGAGATTTATAAAGGATTTCAGTGCCATATCTAGACCTTTGTGTAATCTCTTATCTAAAGACACTTCATTTATTTGGACTGATGCTTGTCAGATTGCTATTGAAAGATTAATTGCATTACTCACTTCTGCTCCTATTATGCAATCACCTGATTGGAATTTGCCTTTTGAAATTATGTGTGGTGCTAGTGATTTTGCAATAGGGGCTGTGTTGGGGCAAAAAAAAGATAAGAAACCATATGTCATTTACTATGCAAGTAGAACTTTGAATAGTCCTCAAATGAATTACTCGACAACTGAAAAAGAGCTCCTTGCGGTAGTATTTGCATTAGATAAATTTCGTGCTTACCTTGTTGGATCACCTATTGTTGTTTTCACTGACCACGCAGCTTTGAAATACCTTCTCACCAAGAAGGATGCCAAGGCTCGACTTATTAGGTAGATCCTCCTACTCCAAGAGTTTGACATCACTATCAAAGACAAAAAAGTAGAGAATGTGGTGGCAGACCATTTATCTAGATTGGTTTTTGATGAAAATCCTCACTTGCAGCCTATTAATGATTCTTTTCCTGATGAGCAGCTTTTTGTTATTTCAGAATTACCTTGGTTTGCTAACATTGTTAATTATCTTGTCACAGGTAAAATCCCTCCGGATTGGAATGCACAAGATAGGAAAAAGTTCCTAGTGGAGGTACGCACTTTCTTTTGGGATGACCCTTATTTATTTATATATTGTGCAGACCGAATTTATAGGAGATGTGTACCTGAGAATGAAATGCATGATGTGATTTCTTTTTGACATAATGAAGCATGTGGTGGCCACTTTTCTGTTAAAAAAACAGCTGCTAAAATTTTGCAATATGGATTTTATTGGCCAACTCTGTTTAAGGACACCAATGCATATTGTCGAACATGTGAGTGTTGTCAAAAGTTAGGAGCGATAACTCGTAGAAATATGATGCCTTTGAATCCCATTTTAGTCATTGAAATATTTGATTGTTGGGGTATTGATTTTATGGGTCTGTTTCCTTCATCTTTTGGATATCTGTATATCTTGGTAGGCATTGATTATGTATCTAAATGGATTGAGGCTATTCTTTCTCGGAAAAATGACCATAAAACTGTTTTGAAATTTTTAAAAGAAAATATTTTCTCTAGACGTGGAACACCTAGGGCTATTATTAGTGATGGGGGTAAGCATTTTTGCAATAAGTCTTTCGAGGCCTTGATGAAGAAATATGGAGTTACTCATAAAGTAGCCACCCCTTATCACCCACAAACAAGTGGTCAGGTTGAACTTGCCAATAGGGAAATAAAACAGATTTTGGAGAAAACAGTGAACCCAAACCGCAAGGATTGGTCTTGACGACTAACCGATGCACTTTGGGCTTACCGTACAGCTTATAAAACCCCAATTGGTATGTCTCCCTATAGATTAATCTATGGAAAAGCTTGTCACTTACCTGTAGAATTGGAACACAAAGCTTATTGGGCGATCAAGACATTTAATTTTGGTTTGAATGATGCAAGTTCTCTTAGGAAACTTCAGTTGAATGAATTGGAAGAAATTCGGAATGAAGCATATGAAAACTCTAGGATTTACAAGGAACGAATGAAAGTTTTTCATGATAAGAAAATTTTGAGAAAAACTTTTGAACCTGGTGAAAAAGTTCTTTTGTATAATTCTAGATTGCATTTGTTTCCTGGTAAGCTTCACTCTAGATGGACAGGTCCTTTTGTGGTTAAAGAGTTTTTCCATTTGGTGCTATTGAAATTGAGGACCCAAAGAATGGTAATGTATTTAAAGTTAATAGGCAGCGTTTGAAACCAATTTTGGAGAATATTGTTCTAGAGGATGAAACCATCTCTCTAGAAAATCCTATCTATGCAGATTGATCTGTTGGACTCTTAGTCCATCTGTTGTAAAATGTAACATTCTTTTCAGTTTTGTTTGTTTCTCTTTTCTTGTCCGGTCACTAACAAGTTGCAGAGTCTTGCGTGGGAACATCTCTTCTTTCAGGTGCACTCTTTCCTACTCACTCTTTACTTTATTAACTTGTCTGTTATCTTTTGCTACTGATTATCACATTGAGGACAATGTTTATTTGAAGTTGGGGGTGATGATGACAAATTGTGGCGACGGACCTTCAGAGGTCCTCTTAATTCCCATGGCGGTAGTGCTTGGAATTGGAGATGCAATCGAGGTCGATGGCAACGACAAACCACAACTCTTCAAGCTCACAATTCAGGCGAACGATCTGAATCTTCTAGCATCATCTTTCTGAGCTGAGAGAGAGAGAGAGGGGTAAACAGTCATTTTGGACCACCTTGTATGAGATTTGAATGTCTGAGTAGTAATTTGTTAAAATAAGAATAATAGGGTCTGAACTTGTAATACCCAGAAAATTCAAATTAATTTCTGATGACCTTTTGGAAATGATTTCATAGTCATAGCCACAAGTATGATGTTTGGAAAGGTGGTGGAATTAGTTCGGATGATTTTATTTCAAAAACGAACGTTATTTAGGAGGGTCTCGAAAATTGACTTTTTATACATACAAAATTTGGGAAAACTTCTTTCATAAAATTTGTAGAGCTCGTTGATACGAGTTCGTGCATATGCGGAACACAAGAATAAGAATTCGTATGAATTAGTTATCGCATTTAGAAGAATTTTTCAAATTGGGTATATATATTATTAGAAATTTTTCCCAAAATATGGTTTCCATTTTGGTCCGACCGCACTATTTATCTTCTTCCTCTCCTCTCTTCCCGAGCATGAGCCCAATTTCTGGGCTTTCCTTTGTCCGGTCATATTTCCCTCTACAGACCTCCATGGCCTTGGTTTCAAAAGTATTTTCCTTCGGCTTGAAGTCATTTAAAACTTCCTAGAAGACATTGATGGGAAAAAAGAACCGTGCGAGGCGCTAGGAGGCTGAGAAGCCGCACAGCTCGACCTGGAACTGGCCCGAGCTGCTCTCCATTCACCGGCTGATATCTCTCTCATCCGACCTCCAATGGACTTGATTCCAAAAGTAATTTTGCTCACCTTGAGCTCATTTAAAACCTTCAAGAAGACATTGATGGGAAGTAATCATCGTGGTGGCCGCTACAAATCGAAGAACACAGTGCAGTTAAGTTGGCAATCGCCTCCACCTTTTCGATACCTTCTTGTCATTTTCTGATAGCATGCTTTTGGAGTTTTTTGATAAGCTTGATGAGATGAAGAAGAGCAGCCCGACCCCGACATCATTGGAGGTGGTCGGCGGCGGCTCTGTCACTAACTCCGGTGGCCATTTCCGGCCACCTTCGGGGGTCACAAGAGCAGTTTCTAGGAATTTTTAGATTCTACATTTCAATACGATCATTTCGATATATAATATGCAGTTTTTGGATATCGTATGATTTAGTTATGAATTTTTAAGTTTCGATCGATTTCGATCGTTCAATTTGTGATCTGTGAAGATAGGACTGTCCGATGAACTTATAGTTTTGATATGTTGATCGTATGAATGTCCCAGTGACTTTGTATGGTCATGGATAAAGATCCGACCGTTGGATCTTCGTATAATTGCAAAACAGTGATTCATGAGGCGATTCGTGAGAATCCGTCCGTCGGATTTTCGTATAACTTAGAATCCGACCGTTGGATTGTCATTTGAGTATGTTTTTGAGTTATTGACTAAGTTAAGGTCATGTTTAATTAGGTGATTTACGGACTTACTTGGGTGAGCAAGTTCGGTTGTGAATTGTGTTAATTTGAAGACGCAGCGAGAATATCGAGGTGAGTAAAACTCACGTGGTTCATATTACGAACCGAATACTTTTAAATTAATTTAGTTTGTCGTAATTGTGTGAGAAATATTTATGGAATAAATATTTGTTTTTAAAATCACATGGACTTGATCAACTACTGGTCCATAGGTAAGTAAAATGAATTTTAAGTATACAAAATGAATTTCACGATTTTCTTGTGTGAACTATAGATGGTATTAGTGGTCATTCCTGAGTGGGTGATTATATATATATATATATTTATGTGATTATATACGAATTGGTATGACATTGAAGAGTGTGGAATTGTGATGATTTAGTTTGATCATGGATTAAGATGTGACTTACCATATTTACGTGTTATATATATATATATATATATATATATCTGGACAGTGTGGTATTGAGTGATGAAATAATGTTTAATCTATTGGAATATTATTTTGAGCAATTATTATCTGAGAATATGTACTAGTGATTTTGTGGGGATATGCAACGTGTATGAGTGAGTTCGTTATCGTTTTGGGGCGTGACTTTTCGGGAAACAGTATGTTGTGAGAAATGATATTTCTATTGTTTTGAAAGGTGTTTGAAGATTTGGGAGTCACAGGTTGTGATTTCTCCTTTTCATGATTTGAGTAACATTTTGGGTCCAGTGTGACTCGTTTCAAATGTTTTGATCTAAGGGTCAGGTTGGCCTAAGGATCCGGGGTTATAGGTTGTGACCTCAGGCAAAATATCGTAATTACGCCTTTAGCTGGGTTAGTGATTGCGATCAGTTAGAGCTCTAGTCTGTCTGCCAATGTGTCCAGGTTGGACCGGGTTTTCATATTGATTTGTGGCGTTAACATTTCCTATGATTTTGTCACGATGTGACTTGTACGAGTCATTTTGGTAAAAGGTGTTGAGCTTTGGATGAGTTTAATAGAGTGAGTTGATAATGTTGTAATTAATCTTTCTGGTGACTTCTTTTGTTTAAATTCTATTTTTTTCATTTCCGTTTATGTTGTTTAATATCTCCATTTATTTTCCTTGTTTATTTCTTCCGTTTGATTTCCTTTTTATTTCTCGTTTTCATTTTACTGTTTGATTTTAATATAATCTCCTAAACTAAATTATATGCAGGGATTACTATGATTTTTGATTGCATGCAATTGGTTATTCCTGCATTAATTTTTATGCATGATTTATGTTTTATTTGGTTAATTGTGGAGGGCAGTGATGGGTGAGATCCGTAGAAAGTTGAGAAATATTATTATGTATTGTAGGGATTACTATAATTTTTTATTGCATACAATTGGTTATTTCCTGCATTAATTTTTAATCATGATTTATGTTTTATTTGGTTAATTGTGGAGGGCAGTGATGGGTGGGACTCGTAGAAAGTTGAGAAATATTATTATATATTGTGGGGATAAATGCATCTTGTTAAGAGGAGAGATGAGTGATTCATCTGATTGGTTGAGATTCAATTGATTTAGGTTGTCACGGGTGTGACTTGTATATCCTTTGATTTTAGATATACTCATTGTGTTGGTTCTCTATATTGAGTTAGTCACCGTATTGTATAAATACGACTTCGGAGTCTTGAGAAGAAAGATGTGAGTTTAGATTCCGTATTTATTCTTGATGATTTGGTGATTGATTATTGAGATTGTTGTTATTTGTGGATGTTGAAATTGTTGGGTGTTGACTTGGTGAAAAGAAATACGATTTAATAAAACAACCGTTCCTTCTTATTTACTCACACGAGCTTTCAGAATGCTTACCGGATTTTATGTTGTTGCGATCCTGGTACACTATTCAAACGATGTAGTGGGTGAGCCTACAGGTCAGGAGAATCAGGAAGGTGATCGAGCAGCTTAGAGTAGCTGCACTTGTGTTAATTTGATTTTCTTTTATGAGGTGTGTTATGCTCATTTTAGCTTACTTTTTATTTGGAGAGAGCGTGTTGTAAAATTTAAATCCGAGGATTATTTTAGAATTTGAAATCCAATTCGTGTGGTGTGATTATTAAGAAAAAAATTCAGGATGATTATTGTTGAGCTGTAGTAATTCATGTTTCGGATTTTAAATGATTATTCAAAAAATTCGAGGCGTGACCGAACAATCGACGCCTTAAAAGTATAAGGAGTGACCAGTAATTTCCCCTACAATAAATTATAAGTGTGGTAAAAAATTTAGCTAATTTCACCATATTTTCGAATCCGATCGAATTGGTCAACCGTCGTCACTTGTATGTCTTCTTGGTTGACCGATAACGAGACGATCGCGAAACGTACTTATTTTTTCACATCACGTTTGTAAATATTTCATCGATGGATGTACGTGAAAATAAAATAAAAATTTCAATTTTAATTACAAAGACGTTGGCTTATACCAATTTGTTTCCTAAAGTTGTATGACTTATACATTGCATTTAAATTGAGGTTCATTCGAAAGTAACCATGATGTGGAAAATGAGTTTGGAGAAACCAACAGCTCGATGGAGAGATTGTAATGTTTTATGGTGGTTGTAAAAAATTCAGCCAATTTGGTTCTAGTTTCGAATTCGATCAACTAGATCAAGCTTAATTACGTTTATAAATCTATATTTATATATCATACACTCCAAAGGGCAAAATCTATCAATTCAAAGAAAATGGGGAAACCGACCATTAGATAAGATTATTACCATAAATTATGAGTGTGGTAAAAAATTTAACCAATTTCACCATATTTTTTAATTCGATCGAATTGGTCAACCATCATCACTTGTATGTCTTCCTGGTTGACCGATAGCGTGACGACCGCGGATATGAGGGTTCAAATATAATAATAACAGGCACTACATGACAAGTTCGTGAAATTTTTCTTTAATTATTTTTGATACCCAAGTTATTTTTAACAATTTATGGAAGTGTAAAGTAAATAAGATCAAGCTAATTAAATTAATTTACGGGCTTTTACGGGCTGGGCCTGACGGGCTTTTGGCGGGCCTGGTTTCAAACCCTTAAACTAAGCTTGGCTCTTCACCCACCAGGCCGGGCCTATTGCGGGCTTTTATGCGGACCAGGCAGGGCTTTGAGCCCGCATGCCTTGCGGGCCTCCATTGGCCCACGTGATCCGCGGGCCAAATGATGAGGCCTAATTGGGCTTTTGCTTTTGTTTTATGGAGTCTATTTGTGGTTTTGCCACTCAACATTTTCAGCAAGGCCATTCTAGTCCGTACTCCATTAGTTTACAGTATATTTGATGTGATTTCACCAAAATAAATTAAGGCAAACTACAGTCAATCGAGTTAAGCTTCACTCACAACTCATAAGTCAATTATTTAATTCCCACTTATTACATGTCTTGCCACCTATAAAACTTGGCAGATTCCTATTTTCACTAGTGATAATGCAATGTTATGAAATAGTTTTATTATATAGAAAAAAGAGAATGAAATTCACACTCCCTAATTTATAATCAACAATCATTCTTTTCTATTTTGGTTGAAATTCTTATAAAAATCAAAATTTATATTAGTAAAAAAAAAAACAAGAGCTAATTTCATTTTACCTCCCAAACATTTACATGTTAAATCAGTTGTGACCCTGCACTTTTAATTCCATTGCATGTACCTCTGTGCTCTCCAATTTAACAAATCATGTCCAATAATTTATTTTTTGGTTAAATATTTTATAAATTGAAAATGTGGCTATAATGGGCTCCCTTGTATGAAACGATTCAGTAATGTGGCATGCAAAGTTATATCGTATGTGACTATAATTTCAAAATAAATCACACAATAGTTGGCAAAAAAGCCAAAAGTTAGACAAGATTGATTGAAATTGATAAGTTCAAGGGCACAAATAATTTAGGATGTAAAGATCAGAGAGGTAAAATAAAATTTGTCTAAAAATAAATTTAAGTTACGAAAAAAGAAAACATAGAGTCCGTATTTTTTTAAATCTAGGAGTGTGAATTTCACTCCTAAAAAAATAATTGATTAGTTTTGAACCACTATGTATAATCGCGTATTGTGGTCGGACTAATATTATTAATCCACATTTAAAATCAAATATGTTGGTTAATCTTTTGATATCATTTTTTTTCACCATTTGTAATGGTCTCCACGTAGACAATTCAATTATATTTGGGCAACTGAAGCAAATGGTTGTATCCGTGTCTAGTGCAAAAGCATAATAATGAGGAAGAGCACATGGGGTAACAGAAGTTTCAAGTCAAAGGAAGCATAAGGCAGTTATAAAAATAACTCACAGTCAAATGTAAAAGAAGTTTGGAGACTATCTAACCTTGATGCTCTGCCTTGGAATGAGGATTATCTTCAGGTCTTCAGGAAAATGTTTATTGAACAACCTTGCAACCAAGACCTATTTGCTAAGCTTCTAACTCTATGCTGGCAAATAGGGAAAGCTAGAAACGATGTTATTTTCCATGGAGTCATTTCCTACCCCAAGTCCATTGTTGCAGTAGCTGCGACCTTTCAAACACTGACATTCAGGAAGTTCGGTCTTCTGGTGGAGGTCCTCCGCAAAGTTCTCTCCACACCATCGTGTGGCAGCCTCCACCACCAGTGTGAAAATCAGTTTTGACAGGTCAGGACATGGATCATCTACGGCGGGAGGATTTGTAATCCGGAATAATGAAGGTATACCCCTGTTTGCGGCTGCTAAAGGCTTTGGCAAAGCAACCGTGCCAGTGGCTGAAGCTACTGCTCTAAGAAATAGCCTGGATTGTACCTTGCGACTAAATTATCTGAACGTTCAGGTTGAAGGAGATTCCAAGGTAGTTATTGATGCTGTCTAGGGAAGAACACCCCCCCCTATCGGAGGATCGCTAAGATTATTCAAGACATTAGAAATCTAGCCTCTAGATTTACCACAATTACCTTTAGACATATCTAGAGAGAGGCGAATTTGTTGCCGATTCGATTGCTCACCTTGGGCACTCTTCTATTGGCAGACTTTTCTGGACAAACATTGTCCCCAAGAAAGCGTCAAATGCCCTTTTATTTGATGTTGTAAACTTTAGTTGCCGAAGAGGATTTCGTATTTAATATAATCTTTTCGTATAAAAAAAAAAAAAAAACTCACAGTCAAATGTATCATGAAATGTTGAGGTGGACCGTCACTTTGTCAGTGAGAACTTAATTAGACATGAAAATCATTGACTTATCATTTGTTCAATCAGAATATCAATCACCAAATATTCTCAGAGACTTATATTTTGAAAAATATTTCACAACTCAATCAACTAGATATCATAGATTTGAGAGTGAGTACACATTGTGCTAGTGTAATGAGGATTACTCTCACAATAAACCTTGTAAAGAAAAAAATAAAATCATCTATAAAATTTTATATTCGTTATTCAAATACGTACAAATATCTTTTCCTTACAAAATCAAAAATTAAAAAAGAAAAATAACACTAGAATCGTCGGAAGTCTTTAACAAATATATTTGCTCCATAAGTAGAAATGAAAATCTCAATAAAGAAAGGAAATTGCATCCATACAAATGATGCAATTGGCACACTAGAAAGAAAAATAACTGGTATAACAATCCATAATTTTCCATTAAGTGTAATAAACAAGGCAGTAGAAAAGGCAATCATCATAGTAGCAACGGAGAGAAAAAGTGTAAATAGACCTGCTATCATTTTTGAGGGCAATGATTTGATGAAATCATTCATTTTGTAACGTGATGTAAGGATTCCCAAAAATATCATGACTGAGGTTGTGGAAGAAAAGAGTGATATAGCATCAAAAACTATAAAAATCATAAAGGCCTTTTCATTTGAAAATATGGGAAAACCTGTTTCTCCATTATTGCCTCCAGGAACTGTGAATGCGGCTGCAAACATCATGGTTACGATTAGAGCACCTACAACAGTACAAGAAGTTGCAGTTTCTTTCATAGACTTCTCTCCATCTTTCATCAAGTCTTTATGATACTTGGCAAACACTTCAACTGGTTGCAGTTGGTCTGTATGGTTTATCACATCAAGACACTCCCACGGTGCATAACGGACCACCTCCTGCATTTCATCCAACAAAATCAAATTTAAACTTACAGATGTGTTTCTAAAGTAAGTTTATCTTCTTATAAACGTGTGAGTGTGATTTTGTTCTTTTATTTTTATTTTCACAAGTTTTGTGCATGTCTCTTTAGTTTGTACTTTAGAGTTATAACAAAATCCATTATGTAATGTACAGAAATAAAATAATTTAGACATCCTGATTATTTTATATATACTATTATTAAGAGAAGATGTTTTATTAGCTAAAAATTTAAAATTTTACAGAATTAATCCTAGAAGATTAGCAAACTTTGAAAATTAATTAACTAACAAGGATAATTAAGACATTTAAAAAATATATTATTATTAAAAAAATTTAAAAAAATACCCACAGCCCGCTTTTTCTCTCTCCCATTTTCTTTTCTCTGCAATAACCAACTCTTTTCTTTTTTATTTTCTTTTTTTTATTTTCTGAAAAATTTAATAACTTGCATATGCTCTTTTCTTTTTTATTTTATAAATATAAACAGATTGCCAAAGATAACTGTTTTTTTTTTCTCCAACACATGGTGCACAATCACAAGGTTTATATGAAAGAAGAAAAAATCACATGGTTTATAAAGAGCATCGCCTATTTATTGTATTTTTTTTTAATGATATAAAAAATGTCAGAGATCCATTAAATTTTGGCCCACATGCAATTTCCAGTTTATTGACTTCTTATCACTAGCATTAGGGGAATCAGGCTATATATAGAGACAGAGAATCTAACCGAGAACCATTGTGCTCTCTCTGCATTTGCAGTGCTGCACCTCGAATATGATCAATTGTAGCTTGTGCATGTGAGGAAAAACTTCCAACTATATGTAGCATATTGTTGTCAAACTTGTCTCTCCTACGATATATATTATCTCTGTCTGTGTAATCAAACCCATATGTAAGGTTATAAATTTTTTCTTGACGACAATCAGCTGCAAATTGCAATACCGTCCTGTCTTTTTCATTAGTAATTCCTTGAATGTTTCGATTTTCTCTAAATATATGCGTAATGAACTCAACCTGCCCTTTTTCTACTGCTCGAAAAATTGTTGCTCGCAAGAGGCTACTTTCTTGCATTTCTGCAACACTTTTATTTCTTATCTTTTCGCAAATGCAATTTAGAAGAGTAAGGACTTGGCTATGGATGATTATCTTGTTTTGTATCCAACCACCTCCTAGGTTGACATTGAAAACAAGAGAAATAATTAACGACATAATAAACAAATCGCATGATAATCATGTAACAAACAATTAATGGGTAAAAATCAACGATATGAATGTAACATACCGAAAAGTTTATATAGATTCCTCACTTGTCGTCTGAATAAACTCATATCTGCACACAAGTTTATGAAACAAAGATATGAATAGCTTTAATCATCATTTAAATATATGGAATAAATTAAAATGTGCGCATTTTGATTTTTGTAAAAAGGATTTCAAATTAGTTCTTATCAAGATATTAAGAATCTTAAGATTAATTCTCTCCTACCCAAAACACTCTAAAGAAGTCTTCTCTAATATCCCATTAATTTTTTTTGTTTATTTTTGAGACTATTTTACCCTCACCTCTTTGTTACTTAAAGAGAGAGAGAGAGAGAGAGAGAAGCCATAGGAGACTTCGTAGGATTCAGTCACCGACCACCGCCCACCAGACTTTTCTGAAAACCTAGCCGGAGGTCGCCAGAAAGTTTATTGTCCCCCAATAGACCTCTATTACCCCCAATAGAACTTTTGTCGCCAGAATGAGAACTAATCTCTCTAAATTTAGACAAATAAAACTTTGATTAAAGGAAAAAAAATGAGAAGTTACATCAATTCAAGACATCTATTGCCCCCAATAAAATTTTTGGTCACCAAAATGAGAACTAATCTCCCTATATTTAGACAAATAAAACTTTGCTTAAGGAAAAAAGTGAGGATATCACATCAATTCAAAACATCTATTGCCCCTTAATAGACATCTATTAGTGGGCAATATACTTCTATTAGCCCCAATAAAACCTTCTTCTTTTTTCTTTTTGGGCCTTCTACCCATATTTTACCAAAAAAAATAAAAACTGATTTGTGCACCCAGAAAATGATTTGGGCAACCATGTCCTCTTCTCCATTCCAGTTGCAATCGAACTCGAACCCGATAGTCGGAGTCAAACTCGGACCAGCAAGGCGTAGAAGACCATATTTTTTTGAGGCCGTGGAGCATGGATCAGCGGCGATTGGGATTGGACGGCGGAGAGTCGGCCATGACTTCTGGCTTTGCATCGAGATCCAAGTTCTCCACAGGTGAGGTAGCTCCGATAGGAGCTTCTTCGTCATCTTCAGGCAAGCTGACAGAGAGAGAGAGAGAGAGAAGAAGAAGTCGGTGTCAGCAGAGGGAGAGAAGAAGAAGTCATCGGCAGAGAAAAGGAGGGGAGAGAGAGAGGAGAGAGAGAGAGAGAGAGATAACGCATCATGCTGGCTGAAAGAGGAATTGAGTGGCATATGTGTAATTATTTAATTAGGTTGAGGGTAAATTTATTCCTCCCTAAATTGGGTTAGTGGAAATAAAAATCTGTTGCTGATAAGTGGGATAATTTTGGCCAATTTTAGTGCTTTGGGTTAAGGACCCTAATGGAAAACTCTATTATCTCTCTAGCAACGTTTTTCCTTGCCCTCGGGCTGCCGGCTTGTCTTCGCTCCAATTCCCTCTATTGCCCCAGTATAGTGGTTTCCTCAGGCTCTGACTGCTGATTCAGATCATTTCAAGACGACCATCGTTCTTTGATGGAGGCTATATCAACCGGTGTCTGGTGGAATTTTGGTACGAGAGGTGCTGACACAGGTTGTTGTAGGTGGCGGCAATATGAGATTTTGGTAGTGGCTAGCTATTAGCGTTGGTGTAAGTACCGAATTGATATTCTGGTTTCTTCAAACCACACAGGGCGATGCTACTGGCGGAGGTGAGGGTTCTATCGGTGATGTCACCGGGGTATGCTCGGTTTGGTTTGGGAGTTACTGTGGCAGATAGAGCCGTATTGCTTATTGATAACATGCATTTTTATGCATATAATTGTATCTAGAATACGAGAATTAAGTTAATCTTCAAGTTAATTATAATACAATTAATCATTTTTATTTGATTTGTAGAAAATAAGTTGAGTTGTGGAAATCATGAGAAAACGGTGCAAAATTGTGCTTTTCGACAAAAAGATAATAAGTCAAATGGTTAACCATCGGGTCAACCAAGAGTCAACGAGGAAATAATGAGGAAAGTCAACACCCAGAAGTGATATACAATGGATATTGATATTTGGAGCAAAAAAAAATAATAGATGACAATAGAAACAGAAAACCGAAAAACTCAACCGATTGACCTACCGGTCAATGCTGGATTCCGATCAACCAAGGTGGTTTTCGGCATGTCATGGTTGTATCAGGTGATGGCTAGTCTTTTGGTGTCATGTAGTATACATTTAAGATTTAAATCTCATTTTATGAATGTCTCTCTATCATGGTCTATCATGGCCTACTTCAATATATCTCAATTCAACCTCACACAACTATATAACCACCAAAAATTTCATCTCTCTCTCTCTCTCTCTCTCTCTCTCTCACACACACACACACACACACACACACACACACACACACAAACACACACCCAAAATGTGAGAACCACTTTGGGGTCTCACTCCCTCCCTTTTCTACCATCTTTTCATTTCTCTCTCTTGTTCATCACATTTGTTCATCAATATTAATCTTCATCATTTGACAAGGAAGGAGGATGAATTAGGAGGAAAACTTTGAATCGAAGTTGTAGAGCATCATTCTATCTTTGTTTTGAGTGGGATATTGAGTGGAGAATACCACAAAATCGAAGCATCCCTCTTGGCTCTCCTTGCATTCGTCACTCCTTTCTAACTCTTTTAGTTTGCTAAATTGATTATGGATACGATGATAAATGTAATGAGTAGTGACTAATTTCTTTGTTGGAGGTTAGGATTGTGTGCCCTAGCTAAATTTTATGTAATAGTGCTTAATTTAGTTTATTTGTGGCATTTGTTAATAATAGCATGCTTGTATTTTGTGAAAATTGATTGGCATGCATAAGAATTCTCAACTCTTAGGCCTCGTTTGGTTTGTAGATAGAAACTATATGATTCATTTGTCTTTCTCATGAGAAAGGAAATTAAATTTTCGAAGAACTTTTTATTCCGATGTTTGGTCATAAGGAAAGCTATCCAGAAAGTTGCTAAAATTTTAATTAATGCAATAAAATAATGTGTTGTGAGTAACAAATACAAGAAAAGGAGGGAAAGTGATTTCTTTTGGAGTATGGAACGAACCATTTTCCCCTCTATCATTTGCTTCAGGAAAGTTGATGAGACTAATATTACATATGTTTTTAGTGCATTTCTCCCTACCTTTTACTTAGTTATTCCTTTAACAATATCATTTCTAACTTATTTTGTTGTACTTAGGTACATTTGAGCTCCAAAAGCTGGAAATGAGCTAACAAGAGCTAGAAATGAAAGAAATGAAGGCAAGGTAGAAATGTGGTACAGAAATGATACAGAAATGGAGAAATGAAGCTTTCCTAATCCTACTAGGAAAAGGAATCCTTATTGAAGTATGAGTCCTAAGTCAACTAGGAGTGAGCTCGGGGAAATGAGAAATGACAGAGTCCCAGTTGGACTAGAAAAGCTGATCACACTAGGAGTCTTGATGCTACTAGGAGGCCTGGTAAGACTAGAAGATGTTGTGGCTTCAAGATGACTCAAGATTATTCAAGAATATTCTAGAAGACATGAGAATTTCTGCAATTAAAGAATGGGCTTTGAAATTGTCCAATTGAGAAGTCTGGCCTAAAGATTGAAGTATATGACTTGCACATGAGTTTCTAGACCCTTCTTGACGTTTTGGAGGAATTCTAAACCAATAATTATTGGTTTTTGCTGTGAGAATTACAAGGAATACTAGAAGATTCTAGAAAAGTCAAATTCGGATTAGTTTTGGATTTCTATGGATTTTTGGAAAGGAAAATAAAGAGGATAAATATCAATTTAGGTTTCCTGATTCCATTCTACATGCGAGGCAGAAATATGGTCTAGGTTCATTTAGGATTTTCGGCAATGAGAAGATTACTTTTTCTCCAATTCTAATGGAATTTTCTCATTCGTCGAATTATGCAACAAGAGGAGAATTTGGAGGAAACCTAGCCTAGCCATGCACTATATCAGGAGACGTGAAAAGCATCATCAAAAACCCAGAATCAAAGTCGAAAATCCTTCCCTTTATTCTCTTAAAGTTTCAGCCTCTCCATTGTTCAAGACTTGAAGCCATGAAGCAAAGTTCCATGCCTTGCCATCCACCACCTTTGAAGATTTTCTTGCATCCTTGAAGCTTCTTTAAAAGTGTAACAATGACCTCTACTCTTTTGTTTTCGGTTTTTAGGTTTTGCAACATAAAAATCAGATTATGTAGCGTTCTATGTTTTTGGTTTAAATGGATGTTTCAATTCTTTGTTAGAATAAAGTATGTGTATTGATGTTTACTTTTCTTAAACCTTGAAGCATGAAAACATTTTAGGATTTTCTAATTACAAAATTGTGATTTCTTTAATGAACTTGGATGTTTGTTGATTTTGTTCTTCAATCCCACCTTTCGTGGTTTTTGATATCTTTGATGGCCAACTTAGGTTTCGAATTGCATGATTGACTCCATACTAAGATTGCTAGCATTCTAGGTCCTGGTAGTTAAAGTGGAAAACCTATAATTACTTTGGTGAATCAACAAAGAGAATTACATGCTTGATTAACGTTCTAACTTGTGTATTTTTCTTAAATCAATCAAACTTTCTAAGTGCATATTGCGTTGAATGTGTTTTGTTAATGGATTGCTCATTCAATAGCATTGCATGTTTAATAGGGTTAACTATGGTGCGTTTATCTAGTTAATTTAACTAAGAAAAGTAAAAAGAACTTTGTATGCGTTCATCATTGTTCTTGATTGATTTCTTCCAAGTGCATGTTTTGATTCGTGATTTGTAGTTTGATATCTTATTTTCGTGTTAATGGTTGTTGACTTCATCATATATCTCTGCCGTCCATCTTATCTATGATTCATGGTTTAATTGATAAATGTTATTAGTTTAATTTAGTTTAGAAATAAAAACAATTATAAAAAAAACCCCTTCCCTTGTAATTTTCGTAAATAATGTATAGTTACAATTAATATTCTTTTCTTTAACGTTTAAATGACAGAAGTACCATCAATCCTCGGATAGAATAATCTCTACTTGCTATATACTAACAATTGTCAACATGGTTAATTTTGAGAACTCAAATTGAGCTCATCAAAAGTATTTCCTTTCCTAATGCTTACTTTCCGTGAATAAAAAGAGGTCTTAGGTATGTATTTTGATATTTCTAGATCAAAATTTAGGGAATGACGTTCTTAGATTTTAGAGGTAGAATCCCCATTTCATATTCGTGGGAGTTCCAAGCATGGTTCATTACATAACTAGCTTGATTGCGGTTACGGTGAGCTTGGTTGCCCAATTCTTTGATTTCTAGGTCTCTTGATGTGAGTTTGTCACCTTTGAATAAGGGGGTTCCTACGGCCCTTGAACCGTAGTAGGAATACCATGAAAGGGAATCTTCGCCCTTGAGTTTTGAAAAGCCTTTGGTACGGCTACTACTATTTTTAGTAAATTTCATGTAAATTAAATTAGTATCTATAGCATTGAATTAGAGTTAGGATTCATCCGTAACTACCAATACCCTATTAGTCTCCATTTCTTTCTTTATTTAAATTAGTTGTTAGTTAAAGTTTTCATTCAAATTATTGCACTTTAGTTTCTAGAAATTCAAATTACAATTTTTATGAAAATTTTTACCTTATTGTAAATATTCATCGCTAGGCTCGTAGCTATGATTAGGCTTTGGTGCGAACCAAAGCCGAGCATTGTAAAGGCATGGTGCCTTAGAGTAGAAATTTAAATTATTTTATTTTTTCTTTGCATGCTAAATGTCTTCATTTATGATTATCCAAGGATTGTGGGTTAGCCACTAATCCCCAAGGCAATATAAATTTCGGGTTTAATATTTCCCATACTTGGCTTCGACATATGCGCTTGAGTTTAGCGTAAATTGCGTTGAAGTCACTAGACCTAACTACCCATGTGTGGCAGTGCAATTATGGTTGCAACTTGGTTGATGATAGAGGCGGTGAAGGCCAGCGCTGCTAGGCTGGCTATCGAGGTTTCGTTTCCAAGGGCTTGGGTGCCCAATGTTCTTAGGAGGCCCAAGTGTGTAGAGCTGCTCTAGGCTTTTCTATGGGCTCAGGTTACATCTAGGGTTTGGTCTTGATGTTTAGGCTCTTGGCAGTTGATTTTAGGCCTTGTGCTCTGCTTGTTGATCATTGATATCAAGGTTATGGAGAATTCTGGGCTTAAGGTGTAGCAAGGACCTTTAAGTTGATGAATGCATATGGGAACTCCAACCCTAAAGGGAAGGAGATTGTGCTTACTTAGGGTTTGGTCTTGGCCTAGTCTATCTTAGGGGAAGATCCTCTATGAGTCCTAGTATTTTCAATGTGCATATCACAATTGCGTCCTCAATGTTGGTTAAGTAACAGCCTATATGTTCCTTTGAAGGCTAAGTGTCTTTGTTAGTTGTTTTAATATTTTTTTTCGAGTAGTTTATGTACGAATGTAGGTGTAGGCCTATGTCTTGTATTGGTCTATGTACTATTCCAACCTTGTGGTTGTTTTCATTTATCCAATGAACCGTTTTGTCATTAGAATAAAAAGAAGTAAAAATAAAAACCAAAATGAAACTTCCAATATGTATTATACCTGAACTAGTGAGATGTTCTCGAGTACCTTCCGCATTTCTTAACTCTTCAAAATCGATACCTATAAAGATCAGAACACCAAAATGAAAATAGAAAAACACCCAGTGCAGGATTCATGCAAAAAAACTCTTCACACGAGTTAGAGTCTAACATGCACTTATACAAGAAATTTGACTAACAAAATAACCAAAGAACAACCTCGATTTCTAAGGAAAAAAACTCATTCATCTAGCCTCACTCGCTAGTACGCAATTGTGGTACATATAAAAAACTAGAAACATCACAGAAAGCTCATAGAAGTCATTCATTCTAAAATAAGGCTTGCAACCTAAATAATCTAGAACATCGCAGGCTCCTTCCCCTTAGGGCAGAGCTTGAACCGATTTCAGTAGCTAACAACCTCGGCAACATGTTACTCTTCTTAATCTTACTCTTATCTAAAACAACTTCAGCATGCCTGCCTAAACCTGAGCCCTATCCTATAGGCCCAAGCCCAAGCCCAAGCCCAAGCCCAAGCCCAAGTCTAGCAGCAAGGCTATCCTGCATCTTCTACCGAAGATTCACGGCCACCTTCTCCCGCATCCCTCCCTTCCAGTGTGTTTGCGCCGACACCGACACTGACAAGAGGAAGGTTGGCGAATCCATTACCTCCCCTAATTTGAAGACAAGCACGGAGCAACAGTGCAAACAAACATCGGCACTAGAACAAATTTATATTGCTCTTTTATGAGCAAATCATTATTATCTCTACTATTGTTACAACCTTTGGGAACAAAAATTTATATTCATATCTCTACTACTATAAATAGAGGCAGTCCTTTGGTTCAAAGGGCTTCACCAAAATTTAATTTTCCTAAAATGCTCGTTCAAGCATACTTTATTAAATTTATTGATTCAATAATTTTTAAGGATAAAATTGTCAAACAATACCACCAAATAAAGTGAAAAACAAAAATTGTGCCTAAATTCTCCAAGAAAAGCTTCAAGAAAAAAAATTCTCCAATTTCTATTAATACATGATTAACATCACTCCAAGGATTATTTTCTAACCAATCCGAGAAGGATTTTTCTATACAAAACTGAAAAAGCAAAAAAAAAAAAAAAGAGAGCTTAATTAGGTATTAGGGAAAAAAAGAGCAAAATCAATTACCATATTAGTAATGGGAATTCCATAAATTTGGTGGAGTAAAGGGGACTAATTTCCCTAAAATTAGGGTATTTCGACATTTCCCCATTATTTTACTATCTTAAGTGTTAATATAAAGTGTGGTCGGAGCAGGTTTTTAATTTTTCCCAACTTAGAAAATTATTTAATGAGTTGAAAATATTCTTCAGGCAAGCAGAAAACTCTATATGACGAGTACAAAAAGCAATAGGCTGCTTACAATTATAAATCCATTGTTGCCAGAATGTGAGTTCCCGTCCGCTTAAAAATATATCGCACATATCGGCCAATCTATATAACGGGGATTTTCCACTTAAGTCTTTTGTAAATCCTAGAACCGGGTAGCGCTGAATCAAATGCATGGGAATATCTACAGTAGAATGAAAGCATAACATAATTATTATACGAAAACAGATCGATTAAGCCATCAATAAAATATAACAAGTAATATCTGAAATTCTTACCAAATTTTCTTTTTTTTAAACAAACGGAAATAAGTTCGGCCGCTTGACGAACATTCACAGTGCTGAATGGAGTGACAGCATACAAATAGCGAGCCACTTTTTCTAGGCGCTGACTATCAATTGAATGAGCCATAACAAGTGGAATCCTGTTGGTGGTAGGATCCACAATACTTAGTAATCTCTCATTCTTTTCGACCATGCATTTAGCTATTGCGGTCTTCTCTCTAGCCGATAGATATCCCCCAATTAGATCCAAACAAAGAGCGGTACGACCAGAAGGATCCAATATTTCCAAGTCTTCAACTGTCATCAACTGCACCAACTTTTTTGCCACATCCGCCTTTGCGTTCAATAGTGCCAGGTGAAGAGCTGGCATGCGGGACGATGGATGTGTTTCTCTTACTGTCTTAGGATGTTGTCTAAGAAACTCGAGCGCTTGATTTCTACTCCATTCACTCTCATGACGATTCTCCAGATATTTGAAGAAAGGTTTATAAATGTTCCTCTGCCCATATGCTGCCAAAGTCACTGTAATTTAGTTTTCTTATTTTAGGGTTACAAGAAACGTATATATATTTCAAATAAAATACAAACACAACAGTTGCACCAAAAAGAATAATGACCCTCCCAATAAAACTCTATCATAAAAACTCTTCCTGAATCGCCAAAAAAAAAAATCTTTTATTCTGTTTTTAATTTAATTGTCATGACAGTTGATGATTAAAGTTAATTGTCAATTTATATTTACCTTCAACTTCCACTTCAACTACCGCATTTATCTCCAAGTCTTTCAGCTGTAGCCCATCAAATCCCTCATCTGGAAATGGAATTGTTAGTATTAAATGTTAAAATTAATTTGAAATTCAGTTGTCACAAAAAAAAAAACATTAATTTGATATTTAAATTTGACGGACAAATTTTTCTTTTTGGGTCAAGTAATCTACATTAAAATGAAAGAAATTGTTATTAGCATGAATTATACAACCATGAGCTATTAATTGGGTATTTATTACAAGAGTCATACCAGCAGGCCTAACATTGAGCAAAAGTCCTTTTCTTTCATTCTTTATTTTCACGAGACAATTATTGTACTAACCTGTGTTTTTCGATGCTCTAACTGGCTTCAACTTTTTTGCTAAAGTATCCCACGCGTCCTTGGCCGTCCTAATGTCGCGGATGAAGGCAAACGCATCAGTCCCACAAGAATTTTGAATTGCATACAGAGCCTTGGCGTTCTTCTTGCTCCAATCCTTATATTCAGTTTCACCTGTACTGTCTCCCTGATATGGAGTTTCAGCCGTGGCTTTGACAACCTCCGAAAGACCCTTGGCACATAAGTAGGTTTCAACCCGAAAACTCCAATCTTCATAGTTGTTTAGGTTTAGAACTTCAAGAATAGTGTTTGCACTGGGGACAACTGTATCTGCCATGCTCACTCTGTCAAATTTCAAATCAAGGTGAGTCTCCATCGAGCTAGCTTATGTGGAACGAAAGCCATACTCAAAATGAATTGAATTGAAGTATCTAGCTTACTGAATAACTTGAGAATCTTTGAAAGCCATACTAAAAAATGATGAATTGAATTTAAGTATCTAGCTTACCTGGATTTAGAATCTTGAAAAAGCTGCGAGTAGCTAGTGTGTAAAATTCCCCATCTGCTATGTGCAGTACAAAGTTCTGATTTTATAGATCCATAATTTTTTTACTTCTGATTTAGTTAATAATGAATTAGCAATTAAAAAAAGACTTGGCGACAAGACTGGTGCTCATTAGTCGTAGGAGTACGGATGGGCATTATTTTACACAAGAGACAGGCTCTTCTGAGACAGGTGATTTCATCCCGGGCATACAATGAGCATAAAATAAAACTAACCCCTTAACATGTGTTCCGCGAATATATCAATTGGTTTTTGTTTTTATTTTTTTAAATTAAAAAAAGTTACAGTAGTTTCTATCTTAATTTTGAGAAAGTTTCTCCATTTTTATGGGAGATATTATAATCTTTTAAAATATGATATAGTTAATTGACTATCTTATCTTCATATATAAATAATTTAGTTATTAATATCTATATTATGTGAGGACATATATAGTATTTCAAAAATTTAACTATTCTCTCAAGAATTGGCTTAATTATATAAAATATACAACTCGCTGCTTGTTACTCTAAGTCTCAAGGTTAACCTTGAATCTGCATCTACTTTCACTAAATAGTTTGAATTCCAATGTCACACTAAACGTTAATTGGACTTTCTAGAGAGAACTTCACGTTTGAAATTCAATGCATGTAGTTCAATAATTGCCACCATACATTTTCTAGTTAAATATATCAATTCTACAAAAAAAATCAATCAAACAAAAAACACATTTAACCATTTAGATGATGCACTTCAATTGTTTTCACAATTAGATGTTGCTGATTGTTAGGAAAGATGGTCCTTGTATAGGAACCTAATAAAAATTAAAATGTATGGTGGTTGAAAATGGTGAAAGTTAGCCCATAATCAATTTTTACTTTAGAGAAAATCATGCAAACAATACCTCTTATTTGATCCACTATTAATTTTAATACGTTAAGTTTAAAAAATATCACAATTACGTACCACTCCCGTTAATGTTAATGGCACCGTTAAGTGCAATGTTAGTTGTCATTTCTCCGTGGGCATTTTAGTCCATTATGGTCCATGAGTATTTTCATTTTCCTCTCACTCCAACTCGGCATCATCGTCTCTCTGCAACTTGTCTCCATCATTCCCGAAAATCCCAAGTTCCTGCTACTACTCTCACAATCTAACCATGCTCATAACCAACATCACCATGAATCAAATACTCCTCCTTTTCCTCCCCATCCTCTACTCTGTTCCGACTACCACGACCTACTCTTCCATTCCGGACACCACGGCCATCGACATCTCCGCCCAGAGCCCCAAACTATATTTCGCCAACTTCTCCCGCTCTAACACAGTCAGAAAAGTAACCATAGGTTTACAAGCAATAAACCTAAAATAAGAATTCTAGAGTCCACCAGAGATAAATAAGAAAACTCTCAATTTGATTGATAATATGATAAAAGATGGATTCTGCAGCCATTTAAGATTGCTTATATATGAGAAAATAAACCCTAGGACGACTAACAATGAAACCCTAAAGCCCATGGGTAAAAACAAAACAAATCCAAAACAAACTAGAAAACCGAAGATTCTGAAAAATAGTAAATTGCAGTTTTGAGGTCCTAAACAACCCTGAAAGCCCGAAAAAAACCCACACATCATGCCACGTGTTTTGTTCCTGGCGTCGTTCCCTTTCGAAAAGCTATAACAATCATGATTCGGACACTGAATGCCAAAGTTGCAGCAAACCGGGTTTTTCTCCTTTTCCACGATTGAGCTGTTCTTCAATTTGGATCGCCAATCGTTTTACATCACGCTCCGAGAAGCTAGACCTGAGCCCTTGACCTTGCCAATTTTCACATCTTTGTTGTCATTTAAATTACCAAAAATCTGAGTGTTATCGAAAACCCACTGTGAGGATGGATGCCGGATCAAATACCTCCCAAGTGTATTGCTCATTGTACTTTCGGCATAGACTGCTATTTATGGTTCGAGTACGAACCCATTTGTGCCCATAATTTGCTACACAATCAGTATCTGATGTACCCTTCCCAAGTTTCCAACCCTTGTTTTCATTGGGTGTAGACCATCAGCATTTAGAATTCCGAGCTCCAAGACACCAATGGATGGCTCTAAACACACCAAGCACATGATACCCTCCATTAAGATAAACACGAAGATGAATTCTGCCGGAAAACTAATATGTTTCTTTATATTTCTTCCGCTGCTCTCCCTCCATTTCCATGGCATCTGACATGTGCTTTCCAAGGTTATACCACCGCCCACGGATATTTCCATCATCAGCACGCATCTCAACAGTGTTCAATGGTATGACAACTCTTCCTTAAGGTCATTATAGGACTCTAAGAGCATCTTTAATGGAGATATCAATCCACGTGGAGCTCTCTAACAGTAACAAAAGACATATGAAATCCCAACCGAGAAATTCTTAAATAGGGCAGATGTACCAACCACATGGTATACCCAGTTAATCACATTTTTTTATTTTTTAATTGTATTCTAAATCTACCCATGTTTAATTGAAATAGAAAATTACATATAAGTAACATACCAAATTTACAAAAACAGAAACCCCATCTTGTATTAGATTTATACAATTAAGGACACAAAACCCAAGCCCAAAGAGAATGGAATAGACTTAACGTCTGAAATTTCATGTGTAATTACGAATTAATATAATTTTTCATTAAAATTACTGCAATGTCATTATCTGAAACTTCTATCGTCTTTCTTCTCTCATCTCTCATCAGAAAGGCTTCAAGGACAGATCTCTCAATTCTTGTTCAATGTCGCCTCGTCCAACTCCGGACACTGCCACAGCTCGGTGCCCGTGGTCGATCTTAGGTTAGATTTCGACAAGTCCAACTCGAAGCTCTGGAAAATGCAAAACCCGCCGGAGCTGCTATTCGCTTTCCGGCATTTGTACTCCGTCCACGGTGCACGATCAGACGAAGCATAACCACAGGAGTGAAGAAACGAACACGATAGGTTTCCAGGCTAAAGGTGGTCGAAGTGAAGAATTCCGGTCGGATCTTAATTCAGGTCGCGGGTCGTCGATCGGGTCGAAGAAGCTTGAAGCTTCTAGTAAAATCTGGTGTGCTCAATCGTATTCCAGCCACTATATTCTTGATTTCAATGGTTGATATTAAGCTATGGAGATAATATACGGACCAAATTAGGCCAGAAATTTTTTTATTTTCTGAAATAATTTCTTTAATCTAAAACTACTAAAATTCATAAAAATTAGTTCAGATATCCGAAAAATTCCTCGAAAATTCCCACAAACTCATCTTGTTGCGTCCTTTATTATCAAACTCTTAAATTAAGATCAGGAAGAATGCAATAGCAAAACTAGACGAGTATGTGTGGAGTAGCAGGATTAGATGATGAAGAGTGCATTAGCAGGATTAGACGATAATGAATGCAGTAGCAGAACATGAGTACAAGTGTCGTAACATAATTGGATGAGTATGAGTGCAGCGAGTACAGTAGCGGGATTGGACGAGTGCAGTAGCAGGATTAGGTGATGACGAGTGCAATAACAGAACACGAGTACAAGTGTAGCAGCAGAACTAAACGAGTATGAGTGCAGTAGCAGGATTGAACGAGTGTAGTAGCATGATTAGACAATGACGAGTGCAGTAACAGAACACGAGTACAAGTGTAGTAGTAGAACTGGACAAGTATGAGTGCAGTAGTATGATTGGACGAGTGCAGTAGCAGGATTAGGTGATGACGAGTGCAGTAGCAGAACTAGACGAGTATGAGTGCAGTAGCAGGATTAGGCGATGATGAGTTCAATAGCAGAAAACGAGTAGCAGAACTGGACGAGTATGAGTGCAGTAGCAGTAGATGATGAGATGAGAGTAGTAGGAGAGTAAGGTTTTGTGAAGTAACATAAAAGGATTATTCTCAAGGAAAAAAAAATAACATAAACGGATTATTCTCAGAAAAAAAAATAACATAAAAGAATTATTCTAAAAAAAAGTAACATAAAGAATTATTCTCAGAAAAAAAAAAAGTAACATAAGGGGATTAAAAGTCCAAAAAAGTAATTAAGGGTAAAAAAGTAAATTAACTCATGACATGTGACAAGTTGAGAGCATATTGTAATTATTTGTAAGATTTGATCCTTATAAAGGGATTAGAAGTCAAAAGAAGTAGTTAAAGGTAAAAAAATAAATTAACTCATGACATGTGGCAAGTGGAGAGCACATTGTCCTTATTTGTAAGATTTAGTCCTTATATGTTTAATTCAATCTTTAGAGGATGTATTTGTTAAGTCATCTTTTGTCAATAACTTATATGTAATTTGTTATAATTAAAATAAAATACCCAAAACACTCACTGCATAAATACTGATTGACCGGGCGTACCACGGCACACCTGCCCTACCTAAAAATCTCTATGAAACCACTCCAACCCATCAATCTTATCCCAGGTGTAAATGACTTATGGACTTGGGCGGTCAAATTTGACCAATGCAAAAAAACTGTTTTTTTAATTATTATTATCGTTTCTCTCTCCTTCTCCCTCTCTCCTTTTCTTCTCTTTCTTTCTTCCTACCAGAACCCAGACCAATAACTACTGCAGGTGCCCAGAAATTCATGGATTTAGAAAGAAAAACTCACCAATTGGACTGAATGAAATCAAGTCCCGACCACCTATACTAAAATAACGCCTCTGCAATCCAGACAAGAACAGATCGATGGAGAAGATTCCAACCTTGGTGATGGGTTGTTGGTTTTGGTGAGATGAGGCTTTTTATGTTGAATGAAACCATATTTATAGGTTAGTTTTAACCGGTTTGGCTTGTTTGTACCATGTTTTGCACACCCCTAATGGTAGGCTAGTTACTGAAAAACGCCACTATTGCTTTGTATTGAATAACAAAATAAAATAAAAAATTACAATCTAATATAGTAATTCAGCCAACTAGTATCAGATATAGTGATATAACGTTTTTCTTGAGCAAAGTATTAATAAAGGTTCTAAGTTCGATCAGCTCTTTTCATTTTGATTAAAAGACATGATAGTAACAAAATATGCATATAATTTGTGGTATATATAATATAAATTCAACGGAGTTCGTGTCCTAATCTTTGTTTACCTTACCTAATTGGCCTACACAACTTTAGCTTTCCACGGTCAAATTATTTGGAATGCTAATTGGGTAGCTATTTGTATTTTAACACTATTACTAGTGATTCAATGAAGCATTCTAAGCATTTTTTTGTTCACCTTTGATTGAAATCTAATCTCCCATCCAAACTCTAATATGATAATCCACCAGATAGATAGCCGCGCTTTGCTGCGGTTATTTTTATTATGAATATGTATTTTTCAGTTTAGAGGAGTACATAAATAACAATTATCTTTTGGTAGTTAAACCCTAAATGAAGCTAGATAGCCCGTGCTTTATTTCTGGATTTTCTGAGTCAAAAGAGCAATACTAAGTTTCAATGCAAAACCAATGGCAACTGTAACTCCAATCCCCAAAGGCTTGAACATGGCTACGGTAGAAAATTCAACTAAACTTGACTGCGGGATAAAACTGGTGATAATTGTAATATAACCGCCAAAGGTTGAGCATAGACACCATGTCGATACACCAACCTGGAAAGAAGAAAGACGAAAACCGATACATCATCAGAGTGGCCCAGTAGAAGAAAGAAGAAAACCGATAGAAAAATGGCAGAGCCGTAAAAAAATTGCAAATGAGGGCAAAATCATCTTTTTCCCCACTAATGAACAGTTTTTGTTGAGTAGCCGGCTTAGGATACACCAATTGTCCTCTCTCTGACCCATTTGAACGCTACTTTGGCTTTGGCTTTTGGTTTCTGCTTAATTTATTTTTGATTGTGCGAATTGATCTTTGAACCTATCAGTCATCACTTTGTTTTTACTTAGTGGAGAAGATGGCCCTACCCTTTCTCAAAAACAAACTTAACATATGGAATACATTATCTTGCATAAGCTCCAGCAAAAGGTCAAAATCCTTGTCACCTAGTTAAATTTGTTGTGCTCATCTTTCCTTGATTTCTGGATTTTGTTGTGTGAACACAGCCTTTAAACCATTTTGTATCACTAACCATTGTCATTAGACTCATTTTATAAGTGATTGGAATTGGCGTGGGGACTGAACTCGGCCCTTTACGTGTGTAACAATTCCAAACCGCACTTAAGGCCTTAATAGTCAAAATGTGTGTGCCAAGGGCCGAAAGTTTTTTGCTTTTACGGTATATCTTTAGAACATTAATCAGTTTTTTATCAAATTAATCACTTCCTAATTCTTAACCAAACATGGTAAGTTGTAACATGAGACTTGGGCCCTTAACCAAACATTAAGAACATCTCCAATAATAAAAGCTATTTTTGTAATACTCAAAAAAATCCAAATTAAATTCCGTGGATTTTTAGAAAAGTTTTCGTGGTCATGAGTGAGGTTACGAAGCTTGGAGAGGTTGTAAGATTAGTTCGAACGATTTTATTTTCGAAAACGAACGTTATTTAGGGGGTCGTGAAAGTTGGAAAAACTTCCTTCATGAAAGTTGTAGAGCTCGTCGATACAATCACGGGTATATGTGAAACGCATTATTCGGAGTTCGTATGAATAAGTTATGAATATTTGAAAATTGAAATTTTTCTATAAATAGCAAAAAAATCATAATTGTTTCATTAAGGACGAAAAAATTCAAATTTTGCATTTTAGCCCCCAGCCCCCCCCCTCCCCCGCGATTCTCTCTCTCTCTCTCTCTCTCTCTCTCTCGGCCTCAGATCCTTCGAGTCTCGTCCAACTCGATCCGGGCGAACGACCCTCCTCTGGCGCCCTCCTGCCGCTGACCTGGCCTTCCCCGAGCTCGCAGCAGCACGGCCAGCCGCCCTGTGCTGCTCCCTCGCCCAGACGAGGATCAAAACACCCCCCCCCCCCCCCCCGAGCCTAGCATTTGACCCGATCGGATCTTGGCCGTGCCAGCGTTGCACGGGCCGATCCTTCCCATTTTTGTGATCTCCCCCTCCTCCTGATCATCCTCATATCCTCCTTGCATGACGATTTTGAGTGTGGAGTGAAAGATCACGATTTGAATTTTTCGACGGTTTTGATTCAATCTGAAATCTGATCAGACGCACGAAATTAATCTAACTTCAAATCTCGATCTAAGACGATCTAGACCAAATCTCGCTTAGCTCCAGGTATGAAAGTTGATCACCTTTTTATTTTGAAGAAGTTTGTAATTGACAACTTTTGCATCGGAGGTGGTTGACCTGCGTTGACCGCCCTGTTGACCACCGTCTGACCGCCGCGTGTGGCTGCGTGTCGGACCATATTTTGAGTTTATTTTATCTGGACGTTGATCTATGCATCCTTACGAGCGTTTTGATATATTACAAGGTTATTTTAGAAAAAGTTGATAAATGGTGGATTTACGTGTTGACGTTACTATTTACGATTTTTACGTTTTATCTTCGGTTTACGATCTGCGGAGATCAGACCATCGGTTTTGCTTCAAATTTTGATATGTTGATCGTATGACTGTCCCAATAACTTTGTGGGGTCACGAGAGAAGATCGGACCGTTGGATGTTCGTATAATTGTAAATCAGTGATTCGGGAGGCGATTTGTGAAGATCCGTCCGTTGGATTTTCTTATAATTTTGAAAGGATGTTTCCAAGGGCAATCCGTGAGGATCTGACCGTTGGATCATCGTTTAAATTCGATCCAACCATTGGATCGTCTTTATTTTAGACTCCAACCGTTGGATTGTCTTTATTTTTGAATCCGATCGTTGGATCGTCGTTATTTTAGAATCCGACCGTTGAATCATCATTTAAGTTTATTTCGTGTTCGTTTGCTAAGTAAAGATTGTACTTGATTAGATACTTGACGGTTTGAGTTGACGAGCAATTGGATTATTGTGATTTTGATTGATAGAAGACGCAGCTGGACAAGAGGTGAGTAAATCGCACATGGTTCATTTACGAACCGAAATTTAGTGATTTATATTGAATTGTGAATGTGTGGAAATTGTTTTATGAAAATAAAGATTTGTTTGAAATGATATGAATTTGATCGACTACGGTTCATAGAGTTGCGGCTCATAGGTTAGAAAATGAATTTAAGTATAAAATGAATTTTGTTTTAATGCATGTGAACTATAGTTGGTATTGTAGTCATTCTTGCGTGAATGTCTATTTATATATATTATTTATGTGATGATATATATTTATTGATGGATTGTGTTGATGAAATGATATGCATGATTGTGTTGCTATTATTGTTTTGGATGTTTACTTTTCGAGTATTGAGAAATGTCTTTAGTTTTATTGTTTGAAGAGTAGAGTAACATTATGAAGTCAATCGTGACTTCTTTAATTGTGTTGATCTGTAGAGATCAATAGGTCACGAGTGTGATAATGGTAAATTATCAGTGAGCCATAACCTTAGGGGTTGTTGGTTACTGATGTCGGTGAACCATGCTCTGAGGAGTTGTTAGTTGTCGATTATCGTGAACCATGCTCTTGCACCGAATTGTTGGTTGCGATCAGTTAGAGCTCTAGTCAATGTTGAGTGGTTTTATGAGAGTAACGTTGAGGTTACTTGAGACTCATAAGTATGAGTTTTAAAAGAGAATCTTGTGAGTATTCGTTCCTTTGTGTTCTGTGTATTGTGGAGTTACCTTGTGTGCTTTATTATTAACTTGAATTGTGCAATCTCTAAATTTACTCATACGGGATTTCAAAAGCTAACCGGGTTTTGTGTGTTGTAATCCCGATACACTATTCAAACGGTGTAGCGGATAATCCTGCAGGTCAGGAGAACCAGGGCGGTGATCGAGCTGTTTAATGTAGTAGTGTTTGATTTATCGCATTTGTTTTTGTGAGGTTAGTTATGCTCATTGAGCTTTACTATTTAAGTGGGTGAGAGTGGGCTGTAAAAATTAACTTGAGGATTTGGTTTATATAATATTGAGTGGTATGAGGCGTGATGGTTTCTGAGAAAAAAATTCAGAACGTTATTTGTATTTGTTATTATTCATGTTTCGGATTTGAATTTGTTATTCAAAATTCGGGGCGTGACAATTTTTTAGCTAAATCATCTAAAAGTTAAATTTAGTTAGTAACTTTCTAGCTTTTGCTCCAGCAATGCTAGCTAAACTAAAAAAATTGAACGTGAAGTGTTTAGCTTTTTGTTATTTACTCTCTCCTCTGCAGCTAAATTTAGCTAGTAATTTTAGCATAAGCCAAATTTGACTTTAATATAGATATTCTGCTCAAGTGCTAAACATTTCAAATTACCCAAAGTTTTAATTTCTTATTGAAATAGCTAGTACGTTGGAAATGCCCCTACCAATAGAAATGAAATCTGAATTTAATGCAAAATGCATACGCAATATGATTCCAAAACTTCAAATGGCCGGCGAACCTTATATCAAAACATGTCGGATTAAGTTTAAACTCTAAATTCTCTACACTCGAGGTTCCAAGTATGATCTTCTATCCCTCATGGCCATTAAAGAAACCCTAAAACCAAAAAGAAAAATAAACTGTAGTGTTGCCGGTAGGAGCCAGGAGCTTTTCCGTTATGGTGCCACTGAACAAATGGAAAACATCACAAACAGTGTATGAAGTATGAGTTATTCGACACTTTGGTGTACAAACTTTCATAACTATCAGAATGGTGTATCAAGTTTGCTCCAATATTTCATTTTTGTGTACCCCGTTAAATTTTTCGTTATCTTTCCGTTATATTTACAAAAAAAAAATGACAAAATATAATTAGCCCATTAACTGTTTGTAATTTTTTTTTTTCGTAAAGATAACGGAAAATTTAACTGCGTACACCAAAATGAAATATTGGAGCAAACTTGATACATCATTTTGATAGTTATGAAAGTTGATACACCAAAGTATCGAATAACTCATACTTCATACACTGTTTGTGAAAATAATCCCTGAACAGATAAAAA
The DNA here is from genome assembly GCA_025331145.1 of Rosa persica. NCBI lineage: Eukaryota > Viridiplantae > Streptophyta > Magnoliopsida > Rosales > Rosaceae > Rosa > Rosa persica. The sequence goes on from WFKR01000005.1 coordinate 61,197,687, forward strand.
AGGTTGAGTTAAAAGAGCTTGCATCTTCAATTATATACCATATTGCTGCCAACTTAATAATCCGTTGGTTTTGCCCAGGACAGGAGGACAAGGCATTGCCATTTCATCACAAGATTTCTTCATTGATGTGTTTCTTAGCTGTAGTGTTTGAGAGAGAGAGAATCCAAGAAGAAAAACTTCAATGTTGTGGACTTGGGCTGCAATTCCAACCTAACCCTATCTTGTTTGGATAATATAACATGGAACAAAGCAGGGTCCAGCATCATGTGGCTTAAATTATGTGATCCATAAACTACTACAAACTAATCAAAATTGAGGACAATTGCATAGAAAAAGTGGGGTTGGTTCCAAGGCGCATGATAATAATGCGGAATGGCTAGTATAAGCAGCCATATCTAGCACCAACACGGTAACCTACCACACACAGTACGACAGTAGTAAGTAAATGCTAACCGAACCCTGATTGTAGTGTCAAGTGGTAATAGGATTAGTCTCACTTCAAGATAATGAACCAACTAAGCTTTCCAATATTTTTATGGTAGGATTATCCCAACAGGCCCATTTGTATCCCATCATAATTTGGTCTTTCGGCACAGATCTCTGACTTAATTTAAAGTTCTAACTAGGGACATACTGAAAGTCTTTCTTGCTAATGTCACTTCAAAATGCAAATTTGCAGTTGTAAGTCAAGAAACTGAAACGAAATACAGATATATTTATCCTTGCAAAAACATAAAGAGTTCTGCATTAGTATTACTTGGAAACAAAAACCAAATAACCTACGCAGAGCAAAAAAATTTGTGTAAACATTAGAAGATCTAAATCCCACACATACTTTCAGCTACACCTATAATAGATAAGTTCACATGGAAATATAAACTATCACAAATATTAGAATTTCAACATTGAGCAGACAACAAAATTACAACTCCAAAACCTATTCATAATGACAACATCTTGGTTTTCATTCTCATTCTTGTTACCACTCACCAGGCAATATAATACAAAATTGACTAGTATATATCATGCCTTGCAGAGACAGCATTTCAGTCACCTTATGTTCAAAGGGGGAGACTACATTTTATTTGAAACCCCCCTCCTTCTCTCCAAATAAGAATAATAATAACAGAATAAATAGATACTCAACCAGGTTTACTGCCAATTGATTCATAATGTTGCTGATTCACATTGAATTTTTTTTTTTCTTTCTGATGATGGTGCACTATCAATTTCAACGGAAAGAAACCCTTACATTTCTCAAGGGTTCAAAATAAAATTCTTTCTCATGCCATCCCAAAGTTTCAACTACACTTACAAAAAATCTTAGGTAAGAAATATACAAGGCAATAATAGAAGTAAAAGAGGTCAATGTCACCTCCCAAAACATTTCATTACTGAAGACGTAAGGGCGGAAGATAGACCTGCTGATCCACCAGGAAAGTATGAAACAGCATAGTATGCAAGCGCCGGAACCTGGTAATATCATTTGAGCATTGGACATTTAACTATCATAAGATGCATACATACGTGTGTGTGTGTGTGTGTTATATTTTTCTGATCACTAAAACAACCAGGGTAATAAAATAGTTTCAGGAGTCACAACTGTATTCATATAAGATCTACTTCAAACAACCAAATATGAAAAGCAGAGAAGGACTAGACAATCACAGGAAAGCATCTGAAAAAGCACAATCAGCAACTAAAGCCTAAGAACAGAACTATAAGAAAAATGAGAGAAAAAAAGTTGGATAACTGTAATACAGAGAATGTAGCTGTGAAGCACCATCGAGACATGTATGGTACCCACCATACTGCCTAAAAATCCAAGTGCGAAAGGAAGACTCTGCGTAAGTAATGGAAAGTTAGAAAACAGCGAAGCATCATCCTCTATATTAGCTGGGAGACAAGTTACAAAAACAAGAGCATAGGTAAATGTGGTAGAGATGCCTCTTTCGAGGACGTGTGAGCAAACTGATTCTTTGGACCTTTAAGTGCAAAGAAGGATCCAATTATAAAGGCACACCCGAGTGTAAAGCAGATAGCAAACTTCTGTGGCATCAGTACCATAACCGGAAGGAACATGGTAAATGCAATAAAAACAAAGAACACCCCAGTTGCCAGAAACAAACCAAACCTGAAGGGACACTACTAGTGGCAGACTGGAGGTTCCCAGGTAGATCTCTAACTCCTTTGGAAACCCTAAACATGTATCAACAAAAATCAAATAAAGATTACATGCTTTAACTACAAAATGAATCCATTCTGAGATAAATAATGACACAGAACAAAAATTAATATGAGACTCTAGTTCAGAATTTACCAAACTTGCCCCTTTACCATTAATATGTCGTTAAAATTTAACAAGTGATGATATTTAAAAAATTAAAAAAAAAACTCCACTCCATTCCCACTTTTATTGGGGCTCGAATTCCTGACCTCTTATATATGAGACTAAAGTCTTACCGCCCTACCAAACACACAAACCCTTTTTAAAAAAAAAAAAAAAAAAAAAAAAAAAAAAACCCCACCCCATTCCCACCCTTATTGGGGCTCGAACAATTTTTTTTTTCTTAAAAAACCTCACTCCATTTCCACCCTTAAAAGATATGTTCAGAAGAATAACAACCTTTTCGAGGTACATAGAACAGAAAAAACCGTTAAATAACTGGAAAGATTCAGTTCAGTCTTGTTTTAGTTATATCAATGAAACTGCACATTAAGAAGCCAAGGTTGGCCCAAAGTCACTAGTTTACTAAAATCCAGAGTGCTAAATTCAAATCCTCCACGGAACACCTACGCAGGTACATGTTTCTTCAGTCTATAAAGTCAGCGTTCTTAATCTCCCACATGATGGAGCTAACTTTCCATATTTTCACTCAAAAACCTTCATCGTAGAAGCAAATGCTTCAGCTCCCTAGCATTCAATCACGCAATCCGACACAAATTGCAATCCTTTAAATCACTTTTCGAAAAACATAACCAAAAGATGAATGATTTCGTTGCAGAATGTGGGGTGATGGTTTTGGGTTTGGTTAGTTTAGTGGAGAGGGGATTCTTGGTACGACTTTATTGAAATAATCATATTTCATGCAAACTCACAAACTAATCACTTTAATTCCTACATAATTATATTTCTCGTCCAGAATTAGTTTATATAATCATATTTTCACTAGAAATAATGGGATGCTAATCCTTTTGAAAGAATAACTAATGTATGGTCTGAGACTATCACGTGTCTGTGATCCTAATTACTGTGACATCAACACATACATATAAAGCGAAGAAAAAAATAGAGACAATAACTTGTGAGACGCAGAATAACTTGATGATGATTTAGTCTCCTTCACTAAACAGTCTAAACCTAGCCAGACTCACCTTGAATTATGGACTCAGTCCAAGATATTGATCAAACATTACAGGAATACATGATACCATAAAGATGACAAACTCAACCACCCTAATCTGGCATGGAAAAAGAAGATTGATGATATTTCTACTATTATAAAGCGAAGCCCTTAAAAGTTTCACCAAATTTTAGACTACCTTTATTACCCATATTAAGTTAATTGAAACAAATATATACAAGGATTATTATAGTAATAAGCAAAAGAAATAAACAAAATAAATAAATAAAGAGATGGGTAGTAGGAGAAGTATATGATAGATACTTGCATTCACTCTAAATTCCCATGTCTAAAAACAAGTGGATGAATTGATTATTGCATATTTCTGTTACGTAACTTTGTGAGTCCATGCAAATGCGCGATAGCATGGGTAAAAATAGTACGCTATAAACCACAATCATCATGACTTTATTGTCAAGCTTAAACAAACAGCTCCATATCAGTGTCTATTTCTAGTTATTTTTTTCTTTCTTATTACGTGTACATACCTCTACTAGCAAGCTAGTTTGCTATCTCACCAAGTATAAGTAACACCCTCTTTGGGGGGCCACAAGCTATGGTGGGACCCAACCTCGACATGCATCCCGTAGCCTGATGTCAAGCTACGCCACGGTAGTCGGAAGCGGTCAATACCTCGCCGGGAACCCACCTTTCCGGCCTTGTCAAGTTGTCTTCATAATATTGCTTTCTAAGACTAGAATAGTGGTTTTGCATCTCACGTCTAAGAAAATGTAAAGGAGAGGAGTTCCCTTACCTATAAAAGGGACCCCTCCTCACACTTAAACATCCATCCCATCACATCTCTTGTAACCCCTTTGGGCCGCAAGGCCCAAACTCACTAGTTGAGCTCTCAAGTGGACGTAATTTCCCGTTAAGGCGAGAAACGAACCACTATATTTATTGTGTCTCATTCTCTTCTTTCTCTCTCTCTTTCTTTTACGTTAATTAGGCCCCGTCTGGATGGCAGGAAATCATGGTATAGAATAGGAATTAATTTCATTTTCCATGTAGAGGCCGTTTGGTTGTAATTAGAGATTGAAAAGGAAATAAAAAATGAGATTTGACTGGAAATTGACTCCCTCATAAAGCTTGAATTGAATTACTTAGTAAGGGGTGATATTCTAATACCATTTCTCACCCTCAAAGGCAAAATTACATAAATTATCTAAAAAAATTATATTCTCTCGCAAACATTCCTTATGAGTTAATGTCATATTTGTACTTTAATTCGTAAAAGGGTGTTATTGAAAATTATAATTTTATATTACATTCTTATGACTTACCAAACACTATAATAAGAATAGAAAATAAATTCCATAATTTAATTTTTAATAATGTTCCAAACACTCACATGGAAATACCAAAACCTATTCCATTCTATATTAGTCTGTAAAGGAAAATAAATCATTTTCTATTTTGACATTTCTGTCAACCAAACAGGGTCTTAGAGTCACTGATTCTAAACATTAACATTACGAAATTATGCTTTTATAGATAGACAGTCAAGAATTACTTCTCAGTATTTGACAAAGTAAGAGCTAGCTCAATGATTTCCAAAAGAAAACCACACAATTTCAACTCTTCTTCGTTGATATGTTGCTTATTGGAATTTTTTCACGAATAGCAATAATGGAAAAGAACTTGTTTATTGCAGGAGACATGGGAAGGCAAGGACAGAACAAAGAGAAAAAAATTATGTTATGAGAGAAAGTCTTTATAGACAAGTTGATCTTTAGTTGTATTAAACAAAGCGAGAGGACAATTTTTAGTGGTTTGACCATACTATTATCAAAGAAAAAGATGAATGAGTAAATCAGTACAAATATCAAAAGATGAAATAAAATTGAAAACGCTTGAACATTATCTTTGAATTGGAACAATCCTTGGGGTCCTATATGAAGGTGGCTTCTGGGGATGGCAATGGGGAGGGTAGAGAAACGGGATTGAGGCGGGTAATAAGATACCGGACTTCATTCTCCATCCACTTACTCGCCCCAATCCCCATAATAAGATATCGGGGATTCCCCATCTCCGTCCTCATTGGGGATTAGGTCCCCGTACCCGCCTCAATCCCAGTTAACAATATTACTAATTTATTATATAAAAATTTATACAAATAATTATGGATTGTAAAATATGAAGTTAAAATTAAACATCAAAATAAAATAAATTTCTTATTTCAATCAAGGAAAATTGATATGTTGATAAAAATCTTTTATTAAAAGAATCTTCCTTTTTTTGAACATATTTATTAATAGAGTTTACATATTGACAAAGATGAAGTTTATATAAATATTTATTTATAAATAACAAAATACATAATAAATAATATATATATATATATATATATATATTTTAGATAATTCTTATTAGGTGGGTATGGGGATGGGGATCAAAATATCATCCCCGTCTCGTATCCGATTTCAGAATTCGAATAATGGGAATCTCCATCCATGTTACTCGATTTTCCCCAAATTTCTCCCTGTTAGGGTCGAATACCCGTTAAATACCCTACCCGATGAAGATTTTTACCATCCCTAGTGGCTTCATAGTTCTACCTCTTTAATTACATCTCTATAGATCGTACAAAAAATGAAAGAGCAACATATCAGATTTTGTAGTATATATGTATCAGGTAGATTGCTTCCTGAGAAACATGCACTGAACTTCTATAGAATTCCATTGATATAAGGTCTTGAACAGAGAAGAACATGAATATATAAGGGAAGAAGAAATTGAAGATAGTGCTAAAACGCGCCTTAGCATCGTGGATGATCAAAAATTGTCCCACAGAAGTTTTTTTTGGTCACTGCCGTTTGGCTTATGGCACAAGGCGAAAATTAATTTGATACTACTGGCAAAGCAATTATAGAAGCGATAGAACACTGCAGCCTCGAGATCAGCAGAGATGACTGGATTCAGTGGATTGCCAGCAGGTTCGTTCGAGATGGACACTCGAAACACTGCTACACGCGTATACCAATTGTCCATTAGATCCTTTCCAAGATACCCCAACCACATACGGCCACCGTCACATTTACCCATTGCAAAATTACTAGCGAGTAAAAAAGGACAGAATATCACATCAAGCTCATGCAGTACCCGATGCAGCTTGGGGACTCCATTTGAATCCCACCGATAAGCAGCAGCCTTTTTCCGATCTGAGTTACGGCAATTAAAAAGCCCTTGAATTCTACAACAGCATGAACCTCATAATTCACGACGTCCTCAGTTAAATCATTAACGTAGGATGCCCTATTAAATTCTTTTTTTATTGGACCATCCTCCCATTTCTCTTCACGAGTGTTGAACATGAATGACTGCGACGCAGTGCTGACAACAAGCTTGTGGCCTAGAGCAAAGGGCACGGACACATTTCCACAGAAGGAAGGCAGACGAGGAAGTGCTTTCCAAGATTGATCTTCACCAAAAACCTTAAGAGATGGATACCCATAACCATCAGCTTCCCCCAGAACATAGAATTTGTCCTCGATATCGATGCCGGTGAATGTGTAACAAAGATCCTCGGGAATGAAACGCTCGCATTGGCGAAGGGATGGACCCTCTGGGTCAGTTGCATCAAAGCAATAAGTCACTAGATCACAGTCAGGAGAAGAATGATCGGAACCCTCAATGTACAGTTTAGAACCCACAAGTGTGTGTCTTCCATCTAGGGGAATTTTTATATGTTGTCCAGTGGGAATTTTACTCGGATGATAGTAATCATCGCCGTCAGGAAGGTCATCATCATCGTCAGGATGAGAAGCATCGTCGTCAGTATAGTTATCTTTGAGTTCATACAAGCATTCAAATAGTAACGGATTCTCAGAGTTTCTTTTGCAGAATTCATCAATATTTAGACGGCATATATGGTCCGGCATCGTCAAGTACAAAAACCAATCCTTCTTTGAGGTTGTTTCTTCCATCTCAGTCTAAGCTTCTTGATGAGACGACGATTGCAGCTAGCTAGCTAGGGTTTGTGTTTTGTGTTCGTGGGAGGTGCTGCCTCCATATATTTATAGGATTGATTGAACTATCCATTTCTACTTGTTGCAGTTCCTTTCTCCTCAAGTATTAGGCTTAGGGTTTTATTATTTTGGTCCGTTTTATTCCCTTTTTTTTTTTTTTTAGGTACAATGGGAGCGCAAGGCCCAGAAGCAAGGAAGGAAACAGAAATAAATTAACTAGTCTATCTTAGAAGACATAAAGGTTCTAGGCCTAGAAATGCCATCATTATCATCCATCACAGCTTGATAGAGAAAGGGAGGAATGGAAGGACATCTGCAAAGACCCAACTCCTGATCAGTACTTCTCTTGGCTAAACCATCCGCAACCATATTTCGCTCACGATGAATATGCTGAATAGAATAAGATTCAAGAGGGGTAAAGCATAATCTTACAATTAGAAACCAGAGTACCCAAGGAATGGAGATCAATGTCAACGCTCATCATTAGGTTCAAAGGGTAGCAGAGTCGGTTTCCCCGTTTTAGTCCTTTTTCCTCCAGCAGATTCGAGTTATGTAATACAAGGAATAAACATAATCCTATTAGTAAGCAGGCTCTTGAAGAAAGCATATTATGGATTGTATTTCATGGCTTGTAAGATTATCAAATTACTTGTCATGGCCTAAAAACAGAAAGAAAAACCCCAATTTTTTTTTTTTTGCTTTGTTTTTTCTGCGATACAAAGGATAATCTCAAGTATGTCATGTAGACCATAGATTATATCCCTTTGATTTATTATGAATTTTGGCTTAATTGACGTGCTTGATCAGACAAAGATGTACAGAGATATCAACTCCTGCATGTTTTGGATTCTGCTGATGTTACACCCTTTGGTCAAGGTTGGTCAACACCAGTGCTTTGGCACCATCTTTGCTGTACTCCGTAGCAGAATGGTGAATACTAACAACAATAGTTCAGACCGGCATCCATCCATGGTTGGTTGTTAAGTTATAAGCATTTTTTCTGTTAATTGACAGGCATCAACAGGAATTGGAAGCAAAACCTCAGAGCACCAAATCACAATGGCAGAGGCTCCCCGTCATGAACCAAATGTCTAAATTCGAAGATGGAGGAATCCTTTTCCAGTTTTCTACTAGCTAGAAGTTGGACTATTGGTGCGATTACTAGGCATGAAATTATATTACAGCTCTTGAAGGTGCACAATCAATTTTGTTCAACTAATTGAAGAAATTTTGAATTTTCATAATCAGTGGGATCAAAGGTCCAAATAACTACATCACTCGGGTGCAAAATCTTAAGAGGATTTATCTTGGTACAACTTTGTGAGTATTTGCATACATATACACTTGATAAGAGTTTGAATATATTCACACTTTATAAGTGCTTTAGTACATATACACTTCATAAACTCATAGCAGTTTCAAGAGCTGCACCTCGAATATCAGAGGCTCATTTACATGAGATAAGAGGCTGCGTCGAGGGCCAAACTGCAACCAACAGAATTAACGCAGTATTACTTTAATCTGTGGCAACCGAACTTCTTCAACTACAGTCATAGCTAGGGAATGAAATATAGAGAGGGTTTCTAAATGAATGGCACGCCAAGAAGAAACCATTTAACAATAGAGTTGAGGGAATGTATCAAGTATTGATAAGTTTACCTCTTCAGGAATTGGTTGTAAGCTTTCATTTGTGTATCCCACCGAAGGAGGTATCAATGCTCTCCTCTTTCCTGAAAAGTACGCTGAATATGAGTAATTTTGTTTCTGCGCATGTATCTAATAACTCTTTTTTGGTTAATACTATGTATGCCATAACAAAACTAAAAAAGATGGTATCTCAAGCCTAATAGCATCATACCAACAGATCAACAATATTTTAAAAGCCATCTTTTTGCTTTTTACTTTTATTTTTATTTTTATAATTTTTCTCTCATAGAATGCTAGAGATTTTGGACAGAATTGAAGACATCTCCAACATAAGATACATTACGGATGATCATATTGTTAGTTTGTTACACAATGTGTGACCTAGCAATGAGAGGAAGTATAGCAATAACCAAGAAGTACATCTATCAGTACAAGCGGAATAGCAAGAGGAAAGATCAACCACAGTGATCCACTTATCAAGTACATTTATCAAAACTGTACTTTATTTTTACTGTATTCATAATTATAAAAAGAGTAAGAAACAGGCAAGCAAGTACATAATGCAGCTCTTATAATTGTAGCGTTAAGAGTTAGAACACACCTCCAATTCTCATGCCAACCAGAACCTCCTCCAAGCCTTTTATAATCTGAATAGGAAATTATGCAAGACATGATGACGTATTCAAATAAAGTCTGGAATGCTAACATTCTCAAGAACTCATATGCTACAATGAGACAATATATAACCTGATTTTCGTCCAAAGGAAGTATCACAGGTGTGCTTTCTCCACTGAATTGATCAACAGTGCTACATCAGAACAGATTGCTAGTAAGAAAGTTGAAGAGCTAGAAAGATGAAAATTCCAAATGACACTGCTCACAAATGGAACACAATCCACAGGATTTAGTTATCTACCTATGAACAAAATAGCCATTTGTCCGCCGGCATACATAGTTAATTTCAACCAAATCTCCTTCGGCGGCTGCTGGTCCTTGCCCTTCAACAATCTCTAGGAAAAGGAAACCCCGGATTAATATCACTCAAGCTTAAACTGACTTAATCACATAGGTCCAAGGTCCCTTGTTGCTGGGACAAATGATACAATTCTATGAAACGTGAATGTGATTCCACTGCACACCATGTTTTCAAAATTTGGAGCTCAAATTACCAACAGCTACACTCATGGAATAGCACATCAGATATCTTAAGAGTTTCATAGGGTATTGCAAGTGTGAGCAAATGAAACCTAAATCCTGTCAAGGCAATGTGAAGATTGGTACGTACTACTGAATAATCATTGAAGATCATAAGGCGTAAGGCCACATCACTGAAACTGTTCACCAATTTTAAAATACCAATTACAGGCAAATCCTTCCTGAGTAACTGAGTAAGCATTATGTGGAATCTTATAAATTCTGTACCTTGGATCCTCACACCACTGGGAAGCTTTAAGGTCCTGGAAGCTTCAAATTTTTCCAAACAAATATTACATATGAGACTCATACACATTTTAAATACGAAGTTGTTCAATCCTCAACATAGACATCTGGCCCTCAACTTTGAGCTCAAATTTGAAAGCAAAATCAAAACCAAAAGGAAACAAACAAAAGCCCACACACAAAATCTTACCGAATCACTTCAGGTTCCTTCATCTCCAGCATTGGTGCAGCCAAAACAGGATGTGATAAGATTGGGAAGAGCCCCATAAACTGCAAAAGCAGCCTCCTTGGTAATCTTCTGGGAAGTCTTTCGCTCAAGTTCTTAGCCGCCACATTGTTCTTGGCTAGCTCTTTATCTACAAATCTGGTTTACACACAAGGTTTACACACAATAACATAATCAATATTCTTTCCCAGAAGTAAAACCAATATCTTAGAGTGTAAGAAATGATAACGACATTAATCTCAATCACCCAAAATTGTCTGTGTAGCTCCAATCAGAACACTGAGAAGCAATTTGGTAAGGACCCAAAATTGCCTTGAGCACATTCTTGTGATCAATATGCGAGTATGAGAAGCAAAAATTGGATTTACAAGTTTCAATGTATATGTAAGTCAATAGAAGAATTTACACGCAGTAACATAATCACTAGTCTTCACACAAAACTGAAACCAATATATGACAGAACATAGTCTAAGTAAAAGAACATAAATCTCAATCACCCAAAAGTGAATCTTTAGCTTGAATCAGAACACTGAGAATCAATTTGGTTCTTGAGCGCGTTGTTATGCAGTTCTATAAGAAATCTTTTCATGGGTGATCAATGTAATTTGGTTTACTATATTGAATGCATTTGAAAGTTGATAGAAGAATTTACCTTGGATTTTTGGGAGAACATGGGAGTTGAAGCAAGCTTGGAAATGAGAGAGTTTCCATTTGCCAAAGGGGAGTCGAAGAATTTGGAGATTAATGGATAACCTGGAGGGACCTAAAACGTGGACGCTTGAGAAGGGAGGGAGAGTTTTTGCTAATGTGTTCGGGTGTGCATGGAACACTCTATGGGCCATTGATTTTGGACCTGAGTCACCCGACCCGGAAGGCAGGGTCTTCGAGTCATATTTTTCAATGTTATTTTTTTGAAATTATTTTTTTAGTATAAGAGGAACCAAACCCATGATCTAGTATATCATAACCAAATCTCACCACCTAAAGCTAACCCAGGCTCAAAATGGAAATACAAACAAATTTTATGAACAATAAGTTTTTTCGCGGAAATTGCAATATTCTTTTCTTAAATCAGAAGAAAAGAAAAAGCCAAAAAAGGAAGAAAGAACCATTCAAACGTGACAAAGACTCCCCTAAACTTCATAGCAACTGACAAATATTTTCCCCTTTCCCCATTGGGCTGTGTCCTTTTCTCTTCAAGCCGACGAAGGGCCCAAAACCCTCCCCCTTAGGAACAATCTAGACTTTCCACGTGGCACCAATCAAACGCAGGTCTAACCTAACCGGGGCTCCCACAAACCTCAACACCCAATAAAACCCGGAAAAATAATAAAAAAAAACAGATCCAAATTAATTGGCAAGCCGAAGGATCTAGAAACCCTAGTGAGTCCGCTATAAAACCCATCGCTTCACTCAACTTGAAGGCCAGTTCGCTTTTCTCTCTAATATCTTCGTCTTCTTCGTCTCTCTCGCTCTCTCTGAAACCCTAGATCTGCTTCGAAAACCCTAATTCCGAGCGGCAATGGCGGACACCGAGACGTTTGCCTTCCAGGCCGAGATCAACCAGCTTCTCAGCTTGATCATCAACACTTTCTACAGCAACAAGGAGATCTTTCTCCGGGAGCTTATCAGCAATGCCTCCGACGTGAGTCTTCTTGGCTTTTATTTGTTAATATGGATTCGATTTCAGTATTTGAATAGCGTTTCTTGATTGTTCGTTGTGGTTTATTGTTCTTGTTTGGATTGTGAGCGATTGCATTATGGACTGGTTTTCTTTACATTCAGTGTTGGATTATTAGAGATCTGGACTCTTTAGACTTGATTATTGATTCTAGGGTTTATGATGGTTTCTTAGTGATAAGAGAGTAAACGATCTGTGGTTTAGTTGTTAATTGGAAATCAGTAATGAAAATTAGATAATGATTTGTGTAGTATTGTGCAGCCGTTGTTTGAAATTTGTAGTGAAGGGTTTTTGACTTGGGTGTTTCTTTGTGGCCTAATAGCTCTCCGTTTTTGTTTAATTTTGTAGGATTTGGGGGTTTAGGGTTTTGATTTTAGTTAGGGGTTTTGGATTGTTGTGTAACATGCTTTGGGCTCAGTGATAATCATGATCAATGGCGTTTGGGTGTTTTGTATTTCTCATGCCATATGCATGTCATCATGTGGAAAGAAATAGTTTAGTTTAGTGTCTTTTGAATTGGAATTGGTAGGGGGCATAGTTTTTAGGGGATGAAATACAAGCTTATAAACTGTATTCAACGAATTGAGTTTCATTTCAGATGTTTTGTTTTGATTGTGAGGATGCTTGTTATGTTTTTGCTTGAATTTGTGCCTTTTTGTTGTACCAAAGTATTTTTGCTCATGTATGGTGTTCTATTTATGCAGGCTCTTGACAAGATTAGATTTGAGAGCTTGACTGACAAGAGCAAGCTTGAGTCTCAACCAGAGCTCTTTATCCATATTATCCCCGACAAGACCAACAACACATTGACTATTATTGACAGTGGTATTGGGATGACAAAGGCTGGTAGGTTGCGTTGCTTTTCATTATACGCCTTTTTTGGGGTATAATTATATGTTATTGCAATATTGAAATTGATGTTGTGGTATTAATGAGTTTGCTTTATTTGTGTTTTCAGATTTGGTCAACAACCTTGGTACCATTGCAAGGTCTGGAACCAAGGAATTCATGGAAGCCTTGGCTGCTGGTGCTGATGTTAGCATGATTGGTCAGTTTGGTGTTGGGTTCTACTCTGCATATCTTGTTGCTGAGAAGGTCATTGTCACCACCAAGCACAATGATGATGAGCAGTACATCTGGGAGTCTCAAGCTGGGGGATCATTCACAGTGACCAGGGATTCTGGTGAGCCTCTTGGCAGGGGTACAAAGATCTGCCTTCACCTCAAGGAGGACCAACTTGAGTACCTTGAAGAGCGCAGGCTCAAGGATTTGATCAAGAAGCACTCTGAGTTCATCAGTTACCCAATTTCCCTGTGGATTGAGAAGACCACTGAGAAGGAGATTTCTGATGATGAGGATGAAGAAGAAAAGAAGGAAGAGGAAGGAAAGGTAGAGGAAGTTGATGAAGAGAAGGAAAAGGAGGAGAAGAAAAAGAAGAAAATCCAGGAAATTTCTCATGAGTGGTCGTTGGTGAACAAGCAAAAGCCCATCTGGATGAGGAAGCCAGAAGAGATCAACAAGGAAGAGTACTCTGCTTTCTACAAGAGTCTTACCAATGACTGGGAAGAGCACCTTTCTGTCAAGCACTTCTCAGTTGAGGGTCAGTTGGAATTCAAGGCCATCCTCTTTGTTCCCAAGAGGGCTCCATTCGATCTCTTTGACACAAGGAAGAAGCCCAACAACATCAAGCTCTATGTCCGCCGTGTCTTTATCATGGACAACTGTGAGGAGTTGATCCCTGAATACCTTGGATTTGTGAAGGGTATTGTTGACTCTGAGGATCTTCCCCTCAATATTTCCAGAGAGATGTTGCAGCAGAACAAGATCTTGAAGGTCATCCGCAAGAACTTGGTGAAGAAGTGTATCGAGATGTTCACTGAGATTTCTGAGAACAAGGAGGACTACAACAAGTTCTACGAGTCTTTCTCTAAGAACCTCAAGCTCGGAATCCATGAGGACTCCCAGAACAAGACCAAGCTTGCTGATTTGTTGAGGTACCACTCAACCAAGAGCGGTGATGAGATGACCAGCCTTAAGGACTACGTCACAAGGATGAAGGAGGGCCAGCAAGATATCTACTACATCACTGGTGAAAGCAAGAAGGCAGTTGAGAACTCTCCTTTCCTAGAGAAGCTGAAGAAGAAGGGATACGAGGTTCTGTTCATGGTTGATGCCATTGATGAGTATGCAGTTGGTCAGCTCAAGGAGTATGAAGGCAAAAAGCTCGTCTCTGCCACCAAGGAAGGACTCAAGCTTGATGAGACTGAGGATGAGGCGAAGAAGAAGGAAGAGTTGCAGGAGAAGTTTGAGGGACTCTGCAAGGTTGTCAAGGATGTGTTGGGTGACCGTGTTGAGAAGGTTGTGGTGTCTGACCGTGTGGTCGATTCTCCCTGCTGTTTGGTGACTGGTGAGTATGGCTGGACTGCCAACATGGAAAGGATCATGAAAGCTCAGGCTTTGAGGGATAACAGCATGGCTGGTTACATGTCTTCCAAGAAGACCATGGAGATCAACCCTGAGAACCCAATCATGGAGGAGCTCAGAAAGAGGGCTGATGCAGATAAGAACGACAAGTCAGTGAAGGACCTTGTGCTCCTTCTCTTTGAGACTGCCCTGCTTACCTCTGGGTTCAGCCTTGATGACCCCAACACCTTCGGCAACAGGATCCACAGGATGTTGAAGCTTGGACTGAGCATTGATGATGATGCCGTTGATGGTGATGCTGACATGCCCCCATTGGAGGACGTTGATGCCGAGGCTGAGAGCAAGATGGAGGAAGTCGACTAAACAAGAGATCCCACCCACCAGTAGATGTTTACTTTTTTGCGCAGTAGTGATATTTCTGTCCTTTTATTTTATTTTGTTTTACCTGGAACCTCTTAATATTTTGGATAGTTTTGGATGGTTGATGGGGTTTGCTATCGGATATTATAATTTTTAATGCATTTTGGTAACCCATTTAATCTCCCGTCTTCTCTTACTCTTTTAATTTCTGTTTGTGAGTTTTATTGTGGATATATGTTCGTGGTTGAGTTTTTATGTTGTGTTGATCTTACCTGGTTGTTAGTCTCAACATGTTGATCTTACTGGAATGCTGGAATGTTCTAAGCCAGAAGAAAAGGCTGTGCTGCCCTTTGCTGTGGCTTTGATGGTCAACTTGTTCGTAATTGCTCTTTGGCATGGAGGTTTCATTATGAGGTTCTGTGGGTGCTGAATGGGCAGGAGAACTTTTTCCTTCAGAGGTTCAGGTCGACTAATCACTAATGTTGACACCTTAGGGTGAATAATCGAAGTCTACATGTACACCTACACTGACATCTTCCAGTTGTTGAAGATATGGAAATGTCAAGTTGACAATTACAGATACTCATAGCTTCTGAACATTCATAGAATCCAGTAACTCCGTTGTTTGGCTATGAAATTTCATCTTTCTAAAAGTAAATTCTCATACCCTTATGGGTAACATGGAAACTATCATGTACTTACTTTTCTTCTTTGGTCATTGTTGAATCAATGATACTAGCAATTGTTAGCAAATGTTCAGTCCTTGATCACCTGTTAGCCGACTTCATTTTTCTTATTTGGTCATTGCTGACTGAGTGATATGAGCACACCATTTGTTAGCAAAACTTGAATCCTTGATCATTGGTTAGCCGAAGTTCGGGTGCGAACGAGAATAATGAATATTAGCTAAGCACCCGTGTGTCTCTACCACTGAATACACACCTAAGAAGTATCTAAAATTCCTTCAACCAATTCAATATAAAAACCATTGACATTCTTGGCTCTACATAATCAAGCTAATCCGATCAGAGACATTTTTTAACCTTTCTTCTCAGAAGTCAACACTGTCAAAGTTATAAGCAAGATTGCAAGAATGACAGTTGCAGCAGTGACATTAGAATATAGATTAAACATCAACATCAAGTGTATTTTTAACTCAACCACCTTTCATAAGATTCAGTATCATAGAAAACCCAAAATCAAAATCGACATATCATTAGAGCAAGGTCACTCGTTGAGCATAAATTACACACATCCAAAAATATTCCAAAGAAAAAACAAATATGGTATGAAGAAAATTCTCTACCTGGCCCTTTACATTGAAGTGGACCATATTCTTCGGAAACATGCAAATCGGAATAAGTTAATTAAAAAATAATGTCTCCTCCGCTTAAAATGGAAATTTGAACTTCTAGGTGTCGTCGACTTGTGAGTGAAATACAAAGCTTGGGAATGTTGTGGTGATGTCTCTGCTCAGAAAACAAACAAAACAAATCATGGTTATAACTCAGAAGTCGAGCACATGTAGTGGATCTATAAACAAGTTAAATTATACGTGGAATCTGTAAACATGCTGCAGGCTGTTCATCTAGAACCAAGGCAGAGATATGAATAACAAGATTAGGGTGACACTTTTGGTTGAGAAACCAGATAAAAGTCAAAAATGTTAGTACTCTTAAAGCAAGCATAGTGGAAAGGTTGGTGTGTGTGAAAGGCTCCAGCATGATTATTGTATCTGGGACTTACTTGAGGTACTGAAGAGTCATGTTTTTAAGAAGGGATGGGTGCCGCAAAACAAGGCTCCTCCACTCTTCCTTATCGATCCTCCCATCATGTTTTGTATCAGCTTCCTCAAATGTCTGAAACCAAGTTCCAAAACAAAGAAAGTAAAATCAAAATCAACTCGAGTAAGAGACCATAAACTCCTCCACTTAATCAACATGTTCCTTAAATCACAGAAATGAAAGGTGGATTGAGAAAGCACCTTATCGATTATACTTTCTATCACCTCGTCTGAAAGATTCATGCCAGATTCTGCTAGGGTAGCCACTACCATTTGCTTCACCTAAATGTAGAAATACATTATTTGTTAAAAACAGATGGAAACTTATAAATGAAATCAAAGATAACAAATGAAACAAAAATATTACCTCCTGCCTTTCAATGAAGCCTTGTTGCTTGAGATCGTATAATTGAAAAGAAACTGGAATTTGACATCATAAAGATCAGTAATACATAAACTATACTGATCAAAGGCTTAAGTCTTACGTTCCGCATTGATATACCACAGAGTTAGCACAATAAACGTCGTTTTACAATCAACAGCAGAAAATATTCATAATGAATTTCAGATACGTACACTCAATCTTATCGTCGATGGGGGCGTTAGGATGAAAGACAGAGAGAGCGCGAGCAAACTCTTCAAAACCTAGTATTCCATTGTGCTTTGTGTCAAATAAGTCAAATACCTGCAAAAACAAGTGATAAATAAGCGGTTCCTTATCAAGACATTAAGAAATTGCCTTGAGATGGTCTAATGATGGAATATACAATAACGATATGCGATTAAAAAAAAGACTATGACAAGTTTGATGAGGATTTAATTTCTCACAGAAAAACGTACACGATCAGCGAATAAGCTCTCTTTCTTGTTTGTCTTGAATAATGCCAATTGAAACTCCTCCTACACAATGGCATAAAAGAAAGACAAGGGGTATGAAGCAAAAAGAAAAGAAAAAACAATAATTGAGCAACTAGAAAGTGACCTAGAATATGATAATCTGCAATATGGGAAACCCAACTCTATACAGGGCAAGTGTAGAAAGAATGTACAAAATACAAACCTTGTTGATCAATCCGTCATCAATCACTGCACTGCTGATCTTCTTAAATAACTCATAAAGTGCCTCTATCTCACTCACGCTAACTGCATAAGAAAGGTAATAACAAATTCAGTAGAATCAGCATCTATTTTAGTCAACACGAAGAGATTCAAACAGTGGATACAAATAAAAATTTATCTTGGGGTTAAATAACATACACACTGTCTCTCTAGCTAGAATTTCAGGGTCTTCTAATCCTCTCGATTGTTTATACAAGTCAAGATCACAGCACCTCAGTAGGGAAGCACATAAATGCTTTAACCCCTCTACGCACTGCAACATGATATTTTTTGGAGATCAAAACACTCCATACCTGGTTCACATGAAAAAGAGTAGAAATAAGACATTAAATTCAAGTGTTTCATTTAAATTAAACATTCTATAACTTGTGGATAACAAAATGAACCTTTTAACCATTTCCTGCTTCTTTTTATACACACCCAAATGCCAAGACCCTGTGAAGCAGCCAAACCTAGATCTGTCTTGACAGATAGATGAGCTGTGTTAGAGAAATATCTCACCAAAAAAAAAAAATTACTCTTATAAAGCTTGATAATAGACCGACAATGAAACAAGCAAAGTATATAACTGGACATGAAAGTCTTGTAACATCAAATAGGGCCTAGCACATAGGAGTCTTAAACAAACAAAACCATCATAATGCAAAACTTAGCTAGACAGTCCTAATCCAATATTCGAACACTATTTGGTGACAATTTCATGATTACTCGTATCTATCAAACCAGTGACCTTTAAAGTACCTCGCTACAGATACACACTAGCTCATTCATACCAAAATCAGAATTGGAGTCTCAAAATCAAAATGGATTTGAATATGGAAAACACACACATTCTTATCACCAATACAATCCTCAAAATCACTAGACCAATCTTCAATCTAAACCATAAGAATCGAATTCAAACGACGAATCTTCACCCAGCTAACTGAATTCTACCATTCTCAATGCTTCGCAACACCAACTGGCTCAAAAATTATAAAATCAAAGAAGCATAATTGAAGAAAATTCACACTAAATTTGAACTTAAAATTTTGTGAAAGTGACTATTAGCTCACACCACAATCATTCATACAAATTCTATACAAAACCATCTAATGATAAACACGAATGGGTTTTGAATCGAATCCGAATCCGAATCCGAGATCCAACCACAGAAAACAACAAACCGAACAGATGAGCATATACAAATTGAAACAGAGATAGCTAAGCGATCTGGGTGGTGGCCCAGAAAATTGGGAAAATAAAAAAACAGTTGAAGATATCATAAAGGTGAGATTTTGATTTCAGAATTTAGAGGATTACATGTAAAAAACCAATCTTTACTTGGAGAGAGAGAGAGAGAGAGATAAAGAGAGAAGGAGGGTGGTGGTGGTGGTGGTGCAGGATCTCTGTGCAACTGGGGGTGGCTTTAGAGAATCTGAAGAACAAGGGTTAACAAGGAATGTGATTTTTAAGATTACAGGAAGAAGAAGAAGAAGAAGAAGAGAGGAACAAGAAGCCTGGTTTTTGTGTCTTGTGTGTTTTATGACGTCAAGTGGAATACGACGCCGTACGGGAGTTAGATTGGCGGATTGTCATGCGCCGATAATGCATTATTGGGAGAGGTTGGGGTTTGTTTTTTCTCTCTCTCTTTTTTTTCTTTTTGGGGATTTTGAGTTTGATGTTGAAAAAAAAATGGAATATCTCTAAGCAATCATTCTCAACTTTTTAAAAGTCATCATAATTAAGTATTTTGAAATTTTTGTCATGATTTTTTTAAAGCTTGAAATTTATATAAATACAGACACCATGCGACATATGATAATAAAAATGTCTAAGAAGTTCAATATAATATAATAAATATTAATAATCACTGTTTTTTTTAATGGGATGATAATCACTTTTTATATAAAAGGGGTTTCGACAACGACAAAAGCAATTCACAATATAATTAACGGTTGATTTATCAAACTTAATGACTACAATTAGATACTTTTAAACCATAAGAGCAAACGTAACCATGACCCTAAAGCATATGGATAATTTTACCGTTTTCTCTTTATAATAAATAGATTCGACAATGAAAAAAGAAAGCAACTCACTATAGAAATAAGGTCTGACTAATACCATATCTGATGGAAATAAGTCACTAACAAAACACAGGCACACCCAAAATTTTTCGGATGTCTTGAGTTATGAATTACAAACTAAGGAGAGGTGGCATTTATACAACACTAAACTAAGGAGAGGTGCATTTCTACAACACTTGTCCATAGAGTTAAGAGGAATAACTAAATTAGGGAACCTTAAAGGGTATCAAAAGCAAAAGAAAACACGAAACCAAAACTCTTGTCAACAAAAAAAAGTTAGAAAAGAACAAAAACTCAAAACCTCGAGGCCCATTGGACCAAAGGAGTCGGTCTAGTTAGGTAGGGATTTGTACTCAAATAGTCCATTTCGGATATCCGAACCAATTATGACCGTCCACCAGAACCATACATATATAAAGCGAGAATCGCAGAGAAAGTGAGCAGAACAGAGAGAGAGGAAGAAGAAGAAGAAGAAGACGAAGGGCAACAAAAGCTATTCCTTCTTTTCAAATCAAAATTATTGAAAGCTTTGAAAATAGGGCAAAGCAAGCTTTTCGAGCTCAGTGTATGAGAAGCGAAAACCCTCAGATTCCAATCCATGGGGAACCGAAAAGAACGACGTCGTCTTGCTGCCATGTCCAATTCTGGTCGCAGAGTCAAGCTCGATCTCTTCGCCGAACCCCCTGGTACTCTCTCTCTCTCTCTCTATATATATATATATGCATGCATGAATTTATCTATATGATTATTTGAGTAAACCAGATTAATCTGTTTAGGGTTTTTGATTTCATTTTTGGGGTTTTCTGCTCTTCTTGCTCTTCTAGTTGTGACTAAGTAGATTGTATCCTTAATTAGACTGAAGAATTGTAGCGGAATTGCTGAAATTTATTGTAATTAGGGCAAATTATTTTGAACTAAAGATTGTATTGTGTGCGGCTGTGTAGGAGGAGATTTGGGTGGCTCTGCTGAACATGAGGGAGGTGGAGGAGAAATACATTCGAAAGGCGAGTCTGGGTTACCCAATTCACCATCTTCTTCAGGTGGGTTCCGTCAGTTTTCTTCAAAAAAGGACTTTGTAGAGAGGACATGTGTGCCCAACATAATGTTGTTCTCGGTGGAATTATGGAAACTATAATGTACAAGACATTGTTATGTTGTTTGCCCTCCCCACCCCAAAGAATTTGTTTTCGGACTGTAGGTTGGAGGACGTTCACTGGTCGGCCACAGTGAAATTATGAATCACTCCCCATTCAGTTTGCGCTTTTTGGCAGCGTCAAATCATTCTGGAGATTTCGGCTGGGAAATTTTTCTATCGGTTCGTATGTCCTTGGCTTTATTGCTTTGCGCCCTGCTGACATTTTCCTTCCATTTGTAACAGGTGCTTGCGATGAAGAGATCTGGAATCTCAGTTCAATTATTATTTTGCATGCTTAGACAGCTTTCGCCTCTCCCAATCTTAGTTGCAATTACTTCCATTCACATAGATATCGTAGCCTTTCTGTTTGCTAAGGTTTTCATATGTTGGTGATTACTGAAGGAGGTATTATGAAGGATTGAGTAGTATTTGACATGCTAGTATTATCATGTCTGCAGGTCAGCAACCAGAAAATCCGCTGCTTTTACTTGGCCAGTATAGTGATGAGGAGTTGGATGATGGCTCAAATAAAACTCTTAGTGATGCTGCTGTAGAGAATTCCTCGCCTCAGAATAATGATGAGGTAATCAGAATGAATTTCTCTTCTTTCCTTCCATTATACCTCATGGCCTCACCAATCTTGATCTCAGTTTCTGAGTACCTTGGTGCTTGTACAGTGTTCTCTCTCTCTCTCTCTCTCTCTCTCACACACACACACACACACACATATTCTTTTGTTGTCACAAATTTCTTACTTAACATGCTAAATGCTTTGCCTTTATCAGGTT
This sequence comes from Rosa persica, assembly GCA_025331145.1. NCBI lineage: Eukaryota > Viridiplantae > Streptophyta > Magnoliopsida > Rosales > Rosaceae > Rosa > Rosa persica. The sequence continues at coordinate 61,219,731 of WFKR01000005.1, forward strand.
AAGAGTGCACTTAATGAATTGGGCCAGAATTTGGATATCAAAGGCGGCGATGAGCCTGCTTCTCAGAAATTCAATCAAAAGGAAGTGGATAGGAACTCTGATACACTGGATCGTGATCAGAGCATGGAAGACAGTGATAAAAGAGAAAATGGTGATCTAGCCCCCAGGGATTTTCGTACAGAAGTGGATTTGACGGAGAACGTTTCTTTGCCTGAAAGTTCTGATGTACAAGTCATTGGTGATGTCAGTTCAGGTTGGAAGATTGTGATGCATGAAGAAAGTAAAAGCTATTATTACTGGAATACTGAAACTGGGGAAACTTCATGGGAAGTGCCTGATGTTTTGGCTCAAGCAACCAAGTTAACCTCTGACCAGCCTTCTGTTGATGAAAAAACAGAGAATGTACCTGTTGGTACACAAGAGTATTCTAATTCTGATGTGATTGAAGGGTCTTCCAATATGGTTCCTCAGGGCATATATAGGGATGGGTCCCAGATGAATGACTGGAATCTAGGATGCCATAATGGATCAGAGATTGATCCCTCTTCTCATCTTGTAAAATATACGGAGGCTTTGTTAGAGAGATTGAAGTTGCTACAACGGTACTCTCTCCACCCCTCCTAACTTCACATAGAAATACATCTTTAACATTTACTTATTTTCTCATTCATTCTTCATTAGTTGTATCTTTCCTATTTTGTTTTTTTTTTTTTTGATAATAATTACTTCTTTATATGCTTCAGGTCCAAGGATCAAGTGCAAGGCGTTGACTGGATCACAAAGTACATTTTGGAAGTTGAAATTAGACTGTTTGATTTGAAGTCACTTTTTTCCTATGGGTCATCTCTGCTTCCATTCTGGATGCATTCTGAAATACAGCTTAAGCGGCTTGAGAGTGGTATTAATGATGAAATGTCCAAGATTGTGAAATCTGGAGAATCAAATGAAGTTGAGGCATCTCATACATCATTCTCCCAGGGAGAAATAAATGCCCCGGAAAGCATGGGGTCTAAAACTGAAGTAGATCGAGCAGAAAATAAGCAACTTATTTCTTCTCTAAATGATTATCAGGGTTCTCTTAGTGGGGATACAGTCAATGAAGATCAAGAAGTTAAAGACTCCATTGTAAAAAATGAGCATGTTTCTGCATTTGGCTCCCCAAGTAGACATATGGAGGTTGGTGCGAGTGAACAAGTTCATGGGATAGTAGTTCCTGATGAGTCAACTATTAAGAATGAAGTTTGTGCTGAGGAAGATGTTGACATGGATGTGGACATGGAAGTTGAAGATTCAAATCCAGCAGGAAATACAGCTGTTTCTTATGCATTGCATGCCCAGGAGTTCGCTGCAACAGAACTGCCAAATCAGTCTAGTCCACCTTCCCTATATACATCGCTAGTTTCAGAGGATACTTTCGTGGTTCGACCTCCTCCAGATGAGGAATGGATTCCTCCACCCCCACCTGATAATGAACAGGTTCCTCCGCCTCCACCTGATGAGCCACCACCTGAACCTCCATATCCTCCACTGCCGTCTTACTCTGAGACAGGACAACCTCCCTATGCAGAACAGTATAGTTATTCCTATCCAGTTTCCAGTTTTGAATATTATGGACATGCAGTTGCTGAAGCACCTGGTGGTAATTATTATGGACACACTGAAGGATGTCAAGTTGCTATACCCCATGTACCAGTTTACTATGGTGCAGTTCCTAGCACCTACACTGAAAATGCTCAGGTTGTGGCAAATCCTGTTGCGCCTGTCACATATTATGGGCTTCAAGATGGAACAGTACCTGCCGCACCTGTAGTCAGTAGTGTAGACTCACAATTTCACAGCGGGGCTGCTCCTCTTAGCTCTGACAACCTTGCATCTGATCACCCTAGATCTATCAACTCCTTTGAAGGAGCAGGCAGCAGTGGTTCAACTGTGCAGGCTCCATCGACCTCAGCCACAGTCCAAGCACCTGCAACTATTATGGAAAAAGATACTATTGTTCCATTAAATAATTCGGTCTCTACTGCTGCACCTATTCCGGCTACATCAGTGGCTGCGAAGGTTCAATCAAAAGGTAAAGCTTTTGATCTATGGGTATCTTTGTTGTTCATGATAATGTTCTCATAAAAAAACCTTGGTCTCATGTATGGACTTTTTACTAGTTGAATTTTTGGTAAGTATGCATCATTACTAGATGGTTGATATTGTACTTCAGTGGCCTGTTATATGTGTTACAGCTGTTCAATTAAAGTGTAAACTACTATTTCTATATTTTTTTTTGGGGGGTAAAGTTAGTTCTGAATTTATTAAATACAGTACGTGTTTTTCTTGATTGGATGACGTGTATTCAGAAGGTACAACTTGTTAAAGAAATACTCCATAATCTTCCTTCAAGTATGTCCTACTTAACAAAGGATTGTAAATGAAATCTATGAAGGTGTTGATGTTGCACTACCGCCACTCTCGTTCTTTTGTTCTATTCTTGAATTCTGCAGTGAGTTTGCAACTCATTGGCAATATAATGTGTGAAAGAGATTTTTTTTTTTTTTGGTCTTATTGGCTTATTCCCCTTTAGCCTGCATAGTTGCATATATTATGAAAACAACAAGCCAACAAGTACCTTTTTTTCATTTAATCATATGATATTAAACCTGCTAATTGACGACATGTATATATTGAAGGAACTCTCATTATTTAATTCTCTTTTCAGTTGTACGTACTAAAAAGCGGACAATCCCAGCTTCTTCTTCCTTGAGGTCTAATAAGAAAGTCTCCAGTTTGGTAGACAAGGTATGTTCCCTCTCATCTATTTTGCCACGATACTACTCGTATCTGAATATTTTGGATTCACCTGAATTTAATATGTAAATTTGAATCAGTGGAAAGCAGCAAAAGAGGAGTTGCTTGAAGATGAGGAGGAACCTGAGAATACATATGAGTTGCTAGAGAGGAAGCGACAAAGGGAAATAGAGGTATGCTGGAATTTATTTATACAAGTTACTTTGTTTCGACTCCTGGTTTCTTACATTCCTTTCCTTGCAGGAATGGTATTCGCAACAAATTACGAGCGGAGAGGCCAAAGATAATGCTAATTTTCAACCTTTAGGCGGTAATTGGTATGGGAAATCTTTGGTTAAAGACATTTTTCAAAGAAATTATTTAGTTTCCTTAGCGGCAGTAGGGATGATGTTCCAACAAGATTTATATGCATAATTGTGATTTTTTTAAAATAAGATAATTGTGACTTAGTTGTTTTCTCCATGTTGTATATCTACTTCAATGCGATCTTATGTGATGTGAAATTCTGTTTTGTACAGGCGTGAGAAGGTGAAGCGAAGAAAGGCTCAGTTAGCCCGTGAAGCTGCAGAGACTGCACCTGAAGCACCTAGTAATGGGAACCAGCAGCCCGATCTAACAGAACTTTCAAGGGATCTGCCCTCTGGATGGCAGGTATATATATTACTGGAACCCTTATTTTTCCACGAGATATTGTTTACTGGCCAGTAATTTCGCTCTTTAATGGACAGGCTCTCGAAGTAATCCTTATGTGGATTAATTTCATGCCTTTGATGATCAATTACATTTTATGGCTTCTCAATATAACCTTTGCTTCGTCCGATTTTCAGGTTTACTGGGATGAATCCTCGAAGCAGGTTTATTACGGAAATACTGTAACCTCACAAACTACTTGGACGAGACCAACAAAATGAGTCATTTCAAATTTTGAAATTTTTTGAGAAGATAATGTGTTTTTGCTGTGTATAGTCACCCTTCCGTTAGCAGTTATATCACTTGCCTTCTGTTGTGCTCAAGCGATCTTGTTATCGTCAGTGTTATATGCAACTAGTTGCAAGTACTTCTAAGAAGGAACCTAGGTTTTTGTTGCAATGGAAAACCCCCCTTTATGCATCCTTCAAAGGAGGAAAGCATCTAGTACTAGGTCAGCTTTTAGCACATTATGCAAGGTTCGTTGACAATTTAATTGTTTCTCTTGTTGATTATCATTTTTTATTTATTTATTTGTTAGCCGAAAATATCAAAGATATTACAGAAACACAAGAGTACTCTTTCGTGGTTCAATTTAACAGTTGTCCAAAAAAAAAAAAACAATAACTAACGACAAATAGAAAAGATAACAAAGAAGAAAATCTTACACTAAACTCTGCGTCTAAAATTGCCATTGCCTTCAAACTACAAGATGGTTATGTTTGCGTATCCAGAGGGGTTTTTGGCAGGTATTTGATAAGCTCGGTATAGATTTCGTTGGCTTTTCTTGAAAAATCCGCTAGCTTTTCGAAAACATCAGAGAACCCTGTCTGAAATTGATTCACCATTTGCTGCGTCTCCTGCATTTCACTTTGATGCGTCTCTCTAGTTCGCTCTATCCTCTCCTTTAACTCCTCAATCTCCTTCAAGGTCTGCTTCTCGTTCGCAGGAGTAATCATCTGCTTCTTAATCTCGAGTCGGCTCTCAAGTCGCTTGACCTCCCTCTTTTGGTCATGCTCCTTCTCTTGTTGGCCTAAAAGGGCTGCAACATCTTTCTGGAACCTTTTCATCTCAGTAGTCACCTCCTTTGCATTACTTTCCAGATTTTTCAGGTTAACCAACCAATCACCATCATTGTCTCCGAGTATTATTGGTTCGTCGTTATTAAAGAGCCACCAACAAACAGATTCCACGTATTTCTTTTGTAGGGAAACGTAGGACTTAAAGCAGTCGAGCCAATTGCAAAGCTGTTCCTTGAGCTCTTTGGTAGTTTGTTGGTGCAAATCTTCGCAGAGTAATGGACGGTTGGGAGATTCTCTTACTGGAGACATAATCTTCTTTTGGTTTTCATGAAACTCTGACATTGCTTTCCAGTTTCGCGCCAACCCATCTAGTTGCTCACCAAGTTTGGGTAGCAAACATTCCTTTCTCAATCTTGTAATCTCTTCGGAGTTATTATCAGCAGCCCTTTTGGCAACTTTACATTTCACATTCGACATTATCTTCATCTCGGTTTCTGAATTAGGATGGTTTTCGCTGCTGGAATCTTCGGGTTTCTGCCTCTTGGGTTCGGCCTTTTTGGTCTCCTTCAGTTCATGACAGAGTTTCTCCTCCCAAAGCCTCAGTTCTTCTAGGATTTTACCCATTATTTCAAAATCATGAAAGGTTGAACAACCAACTCTAGAGCTGCTTCTTGACAATGACCTGAACAGTTTCAACGGTTGTGATGATGCAGCATTGATTCCAATACTGCCTGTCTCCAACTTCTTTGAGACATCCTTACCAGACTCATGGGAGTTGCGAAATTGTTTTTCGACCTCTTCCAATGCCTTCAAGAATTGCGAGACGTCCCTCCTTTCTGGCACATCATTATTCCCTTGTCCCCTTGTGATCATCAAACCACCCTCATCAGCATTCTCCATAATCTCATCTTCATCTTCTTCATCTAGTTCGCCTCGGGCTTGCGGGGTTTCAGAGGGAGAGGGATTCTGTTCTTCGATGAACGCCTTTATGGCCTCGGCTACTTCTTGGTGACAACGATTAAACTTCAGCTGTCCATCCGCAAGGGTACGCCTTCGCTCTAAAGCCTTTGTCAGATCCTTCCGTCTCTTTTTACAAAGAGATATTTGTTTGGCTAGAAATTTATGATTGGACTCCATGTGTGACGAGGAATTGCCCATGTTGATCTCTGTTTGGTCTGGATTTACGTCCGACTTTGGTAGGAAAGAGAAGAAGGGGTTACGGTGCGTAGTTGGCTGCAAAAAAGTAAAACTCAAAAGCTGTGGTTTTGTAGAGGAAGCTACACTACGCGAAACAGTTTTGAATTGTAATAAGTGCAAGAGGTATGCCTTTTATATAGGCAAATATGGCAAACCTACAAAGATAAGGAAAATATATAGTGCAAATCTATTAAACAATAGCTAGGAACAATAGTGCAGACCTAGAAGGAACAGGAATATCTTTTTTAGTAAGTATATATCTTTTGGTAAGTAATGCTCACCAAACAATTTCAGATTTTCAGGTGGTGTTCGTTGGTGGTTATATCTTTAATTTTTTTTGGTAATTAATATTTTGTCGGGTATGATTATATTTAGAATTTTTGGGTTGTGCCTCTGACTCTGTGGCCTGTGGCCTGTGCCCTGTGGGACTTGGAAAGGGATCATATACATAACAGTTGAAATGTTGAATAGCACGTTGATGTAATTAACAGAATATTAAAGTTCCAGAGTTTCTTCCACTTTGGATGTGTATCTTCTCCAAGAATTTTTTTAATTTTTTTATCTTCTCTTGGATTGTTGGGATTGCGGACGAAGCAAAATATAATTTTTATAAGAAAATGTACTTTAATGTGAAGTGGTGAATGATGCTGAAAAGAAACAGGCCTACCTGTGCCTCTTTGTCACAGTTTTGGCGGATGAATTGACAGAAACAATTTAATTGATCTTTTGAAAATAGCTAAGGGTGTTATTGAGAAGTTTTCCGGACTTTAGAAACCTTTCTTAAACAAGTTTTATTTCTGAGTCTTGACTGATCCTCCTGCAATCCTAAATAAAGTGAAAGAAGGATATAGAATAATGGATGTATCAACGAGAATATATCGATTCTTTGATAGAATTTAACATCAAAATTCTCATAAAAAGTAAATAATGTTGTAGTATAAATATATTATTGTATAAATGTATATATCATGTAATAGGAGTGTATAGATATGATATTTGAGTGTATAAATGTAGGTATGAAGACTTGTGTGACATATAGTATATAGAAAGACAACAAACATAGTAATTATCATCATTAAGCAACTCTTCATGATGATCATAGTTACCAAATTGGTTTTCTCCTAGAGCATTCACATTATCTTATATTCCTATATAAACCCTCAATTTGAGAGAAGAATAAACACACATTACACTCAATTCTCTGCATTTAAACTCTCTCCATCTTTTAAGTTATTTTATGTTCATTTTACAACACGTTATCAGTATGAGTCCTAACCCGAGCCTGCTTGCACGTCGAGAAACGTCTTTTTCAGGACCTCTAATCAAAATCTTTTCTTCATCAAAGTTGTTCATCTCTGTCTCTTCTATCTGATCTCCAAATTGCAGCCCTGTTGGAGTCGTTTTGAGACCTGTACACCATTTGAAGTGAGATCTGTTAAGAAGAAAATTTGCTTCGAATTTCAACAAGTTTTAAAGATTAAAGTTCCAGTTTTTGAAGTTTTATTCCTTTTCCAGTTTTTTGAAGTTTTTATTCCTTTTCTCTTCTTTTTTGGGGATTTGCAATTAAAAAGCGGAATTATAAGAATTCACGCTAAACGAACTAAGAGCGTTCGCAATCAATGAACTAAGAGTGTTCATAATATTCGGACTAAGAGCGTCCGCAAGCATCAATTTATGACCATATTAAACATTATTGTTTTGGTCTAAATTTAAATATTCTTGGAAATTGATTTCTTGGTAGCATAGCTCGAAAATCTTATTATTTTAGTTTTTGTGGAAGTTTAAACTCCGAAACTAATATATATATATATATTGTCTTCTTATTTTCAGGATGTCGAATGAACCAAGACTCAACTTTCAAATGCTTGACTCAACAAGCTCGGAATACCATAGCTGGATAACCGACGTTGAGAACCATCTCACTTCAAGAGGGATATTGCCCATAATCCAGGCACCTCAAGAGGGTCTTGTGTTCCAACGAACACCCACAAAGCATGCACTAGCACTCATCTTGATGCGACGCCATATGGACAAAGCACTCAGATTAGAGCACATGTCAACCAAAGATGCAAGAGACCTATGTGATTCCCTCCTCCCTGACTTGAAGGTTCAATGGAACAATATACACTTCTCCAACTTCAAGTCTGTCGCTGAATATAATTCAGAAGCTCTTCACCTTAAAGCTATGTTGAGGTTCTGTGAACAACCTCTCACAGAATAAGAGATAATTGAGAAGACTCTCTCCACCTTCCTAGTCGCAGCAATTTGGCTATCAAAGCAATATCACACTGAAGTCAATGCTGGACGAATTACGAGGTTTAATGAGCTCATCAATGTTATGTCTGTGGCTGAGAAACACGACAACATCTTCGTAAAGAATTATAATTCAAGGCCCATTGGAACTAAGAGCATTTGTGAGGTGAATTATAATGCACCCAAAAGAGGGCGCAAGGAGCGGTACCCTAATAATAGGGACATGAGTACCCTAATAACAGGGGACATGGAGGACGAATGGGTCCATATAACAGCCCCAATAAGGAAGGAAACCGCAACTTTAGAGTAGGCACACGTGATGACAACTCCACACGTGGGAGAGGTGAATATGGCAACACTGGCCATCGTGATAGCACCATGGGCCGTGGAGGTCGCACCATGAGCCGTGATAGTAGCAGCAACCCTCGTAGGGAATATCCACAATGTGCAACTCAAATGAAGGGAGGTAACAACAATGACATGTGTCATCGATGTGGATCAATAGAGCATTAGTTCAAGCAATGCCATGCAAGTATCCAACTAGCTGCAAGCTACAAGGAGTATAGGCAATTGAGAGAGCAAGAAATCTACTTTGCCGAAGATGAAGATGGTGAAGATGTCAATCTCACCATTGAGGACTTCAAATTTGAAAATGAAGTGCACGAGGATGCCGCAAACTTTGATTAGAATAGTCATTTCTATTTTCAAGAATAGCAAATATGCCTTAGTCAATAAATAACAATTGTATTAACTCTTTCTCATGTGGCGCATCAAATGAAGTATGATGTCTAGGAAAGTAATTGAGATAGTGGTACTTAAGCGAGCCTCGCTCCACCAAAATCTCTCTCTACTTTCCTGGTCATATTTCATTGGAGTTACCAAACAGATTAAGTAACTACAATTTGTCTAAGTTTGATTTTATTTTGGAATAGATTTTGGAAACTTTGATGTAATCATTAGCCATTTTCCTTGTTAATAAAGTGTCGCATTATTATTCAATGTCATGGACATGTGTTAAATTCTGAAATTTATTATTTTTCAGTATGTTTTCCGGAGAGTTGGAATATTTTCTTGATAGTGGCACCACACATACTATATTGCTACATATGTAACTATTTTTATAGATGACGCCTAATCGATCTTCAGTGACTACGATGGAAGGACCATCACAACTAATTTATGGTCGAGAACCAGCTTAATTTATGTTGCCAAATGGCACAAATATTAATGTCACCGAAGCTCTATATGCTCCAAGGGCTGGAAGAACCCTATTGAGTTTTAAAGATATAAGAGATAATTGTTTTCATTTGGAAACACATTGTGAGAATGGATAAGAGTTCCCTTACATCACCTCTAATAACTACGGAAATACACGAGTATTAGAGAAACTTATGTGTTGCTCTAGTGGATTATATGCAACCACTATTAGAGTCATTGAATCCAACCATGTAATGAATGAAAATTTATGAGATTCTGACATATATAGGCTTTGGCACGACCGTTTAGGACATCCAGGTCGTTATATGATGATCCGTATATTAAAGACTTCACGGACATCCATTCTTCAAAACCAAAAGAAGTACGAACCAAAGATTGGTCCAATGAGTTACTTCTAAAGCCTATCATTCGTTTTGCAAAGCTTGCTCTTTAGCAAAGGTAGGATCGAGACCATCCTATGCAAAGGACACTACAGAAAATATACCATTCTTGCAAAGAATCCAAGGTGATATTTGTGGACTTATCCAACCAACTTACGGACCATTTAGATATTTTATGGTATTGGTTGATGCATCAACGTTGGTCACATGTCATGCTCTTATCCATAAGAAATGCTGCATTTGCTAAACTCCTAGCACAAATCATTAAGTTAAGGGCTCACCACCCTGATCATCCTATTAAGTCAATTCGTCTTGACAATGCTGGAGAGTTTACATCAAATTGTTTTGATGATTATTGCATATCCATTGGGATCGAGGTTGAACACCCTGTCCCTCATGTTCACACCCAAAATGGTCTCGCAGAAGCTGCAATTAAAAGACTTCAAATGGTTGCTAGAGCATTGGTTATGCTCACCAATTTCTATATTTTTGCTTGGGGCTATGCAATATTACATGCAGCTATGCTTATTCATCTAAGGCCCACTGCCACTCAACCATTTTCTGCGTCCCAGATGGTAACTGGGTATGAGCCTGATGTCTCACACTTACGCATATTTAGGTGTGCAGTATATGTGTTAATTGCGTCGCCACAACGCACCAAAATGGGTTCTCAAAGACGATTAGGCATTTATGTTGGATATGACTCTCCAACTATTATCCGCTACTTAGAACCCTTGACAGGTGATCTATTTACCGCTAGATTTGAGTATCGTCACTTTGATGAGATAGTCTTCCCGTTGTTAGGGGAAGATATGAACACTAATGATCAACATAAACGACAGGAATTGTCGTGGTCTGTCCCCACTTTCTCTCATCTTGATCCCTGAACTGAACAGTCCGAAATTGAAGTGCAGAGAATTCTCGATCTTTAAAACGTAGCAAAATCGATGCCTGATGCGTTTTTTGATATCGCTAAAGCGATAAGGTCACACATACCTGCTGCAAATGTGCCTGCAAGGATTGATGTTCCTAAAACGAGAGGACATGACGTCCCCTATATGGGTGACGCTGTCTCCTGCCAGGAAGCGCGGGAGGCCTATAGGTTCGATGAATTCTCGCCCAAGAAAGAAAGCGAGTTTGGCACAAAATAATCCATTAATCATCGATACAAATAATCAATCTCATGAGAAAACTCCGGATTATGGTTATGTCCAAGAGACATTATTAGGGGACGTTCCAATAACAGAACCAATTCCAGAGAATAGAGAGATCTCCATGAATTACACTAGTATACATGGGATGATGGATAGAAACTCAATAGCTATTGATGATGCATTTGCATATCATATTGCAAAAGGAATTATAGAATACGATGATATCGAACCTAACTCCGTTGAAGAATTTCAATGAAGAGCAGATTGACCTAAATGGAAAGATGCGATCCAGACTGAATTGGATTCACTAACAAAGAGATAATAATTTGGGTCTATAACGCTGACACCCCCAAATATAAAGCCCATTGGCCATAAATTAGTCATTGTTAGAAAGCGTAATGAGAAAAATGAGATTGTTACATACAAAGCTTGCCTTGTGGTACAAGGTTTCTCACAACGCCCTGGAATCGACTACGAGGAGACATATTCTCCCGTAATGGACGTTATACCGTTCCGCTACCTTGTCAGTTTGGTAGCTTCTGAAAAACTTGACATGCAGCTTATGGATGTGGTTACAGCATATCTCTATGGGGATCTAGATTCAGAGATATATATGAAGGTTCCAGATGGACTTCAATTACCTAAATCAAGTGGCTCTAAACCACAGAGCGCGTTTTCAATAAGATTAAGATGCTCATTATATGGATTAAAACAATCCGGACGGATGTGGTATAACCGTCTAAGTGACTACTTGAATGGAAATGGATATGTTAACAATGAAATATGCCCATGCGTGTTCATTAGAAGGACAAGTTCTAGACTTACAATTAGCAGTTTATGTCGATGATATGAACCTAATTGGAACTCTAGATGAGTTAAAGGAAACTGCTAAATACTTAAAATCTGAATTTGAGATGAAAGATCTTAGGAAAACACGGTTTTGTCTCGGAATAGAAACTCGAGCACTATAGTGATGGGATTATGATCCATCAGTCAGTGTATACTCAAAAATTACTAAGATGCTTTAATGAAGATAAAGCAAAGCCTGTAAGTACTCCCATGATCGGCTGTAGTCTTGAGCCCGGAAAAGATCAGTTTCATCCAAAGGATGAGGACGAAGATTGATTAGAGGTTGAAATGCCATATTTAAGTGTGATAGACGCACTATCATACTTAGCTCAATGCACAAGGCCAGATAGCTCATTCGCAGTAAACTTGTTAGCTCGACATAGTTCAACATCAACACACCGCCATTGGGCTGGTATAAAGACAATCCTTGAAATGTACAATTGATACGAGATTGTTTTATCCCTACAGAGAGAAAAGAAAAGACGGAAGTATGGGATCGGACCCCACAAGGCAAAACGCCACCTTCCGTAATGAAGACGCCGGCACCACCATCCATGGTGGTGACGTTCTCCCCCTCCCCTCCATCAAAATGATGGTGATGTTTTGATGGGTTTTGCTGATGCAGGGTATCTCTCTGACCCTCACAAAGGTCGCTCTCAAACAGGTTATGTCTTTACCTTGGGAAGCACTGCGATATATTGGAGATCTACAAAACAGACCCTTATTGCTACTTCCTCAAATCATGCAGAGATTATTGCTCTACATGAAGCTGTGCGTGAATGCATATGGCTAAGGTCTAAATGGACACATTCGAGGAACTTGTGGTTTAAAGTTTACCACAAATGAAACTACATGCATTTACGAAGATAATGCAGCTTATATTGAGCAAATGAAATTAGGTTTCATTAAGGGCGACAATACCAAGCATATATCGCCTAAATTCTTCTACAGTCAGCAACAATAAACACTTCTAAGTATTGAAGTAAATCAAATCCGATCAAAGGATAATATAGTGGACTTATTTACTAAGTCGTTACCAAAATCTCACTTCAAGAAACATGTGAAGAGTATCGGATTAAGAAAGTTATCCGAAATCCCATGATCTTTAGGGGGAGTATCCAGAAACATACTCCACACTCAACGTGCGTTGTACTTTTTTCTCCTTCAACCAAGATTGTTTTTTCCCTCAGGGTTTTTATTACTTGACAAGGTTTTTAACGAGGCAACTTAGAAGCGCACGACCTAGACAATACTATTGACATGAAATATCCAAGGGGGAGTGTTGTAGTATAAATGTATTATAGTATAAATTTCTATATCATGTAATAGGTACTTGAGTATATAGATATGATACTTGAGTGTATAAATGTAGGTATGAAGACTTGTATGATATAAAGCATGTAGAAAGGCAACAAGCATGGTAATTATCATCATTAAGCAACTCTTCATGATGATCATATTTACCAAATTGGTTTTCTCTTAGAGTATTCACACTATCTTGTATTCCTATATAAACCCTCATTTGAGAGAATAATAAACACACATTACACTCCATTCTCTACATCTAAACTCTCTCCCTCTCTCAAGTTATTTTATGTTCATTCTACAACAAATAAGCATAAAACAATAGATGAATAAACTAAAAGATATATCACAACTACTTTTAATTTTTTAGACTCTTAGCAGCATTAATTTCGTATTCAAATTGAGTAGGCTACCAGAATTACGTTGTTGAAGAGGTCTTGCTGACATCCGTTGCTCCATATCCATCTAAAGCAATATCTGCATTGGCGGTGTTGTATTTACACACCACTACACCAGTTCATCCTCGAGAATGCAATATACTGTATGGAAATTAGATGAAGTAGGTTACCGTGATCATGGAGAAAAAAGGGAGGAGTAAAGATACTTTCTGGTGGCTGGAAGTTACCTTTAGCTAAAGATTAAAGTTGCAAATAATTTTTAAGGGGCAGTTCGGTAGGAGTTGGCGCATCAACTTTGATCAAATTATTAAAAAAGAAATAGAAAAAAAAAAGGAATGTCTTTATGCTAAGTTGGTTTGAAAACATGAAAAGAGGCACTTTTAAGAGAGCAAAATTACCAAAACGTCACTCGATGACATGCATTATGATAAATAGCTAGTTTACTTATAGACAACATTCCTATCCCAGATAAGCTGATCAGTACGTTATTTCCTTTTTTCATGCAACACTTCATTTTCTATCATGGAGCAGAAGGGGAGGATATTCTTGATTTTGGTAGCAATGGTTTTTCATGGCACTGAATCTTTAACTGATGATGATGGACCTCTTGTTCTTGACTATTACAAAGAAAAGTGCCCTTTGTTGGAAGCGATTGTGAGGCACAATGTTGAAGTTGCAGTTTTTAAAGATCCTCGAATGGCTGCTTCTCTCCTTCGCTTGCATTTTCATGATTGTTTTGTCATGGTTACTCTCTCTCTCTCTCTCTCTCTCTCTCTCTCTCTCTCTCTCTCTCTCTCTGTAAGACAAAATCTTTCATAGTGGCAGTTGATATTTTTCAACGCTAAGTTGGTTAGCTCCAACTGCTAGATTTGTGCATCTTTATATAAGAAATAATCATAATGCATCCTTAAATTGATTTTGTTTTCTTGTTAATTTCGGTTTCTTCATTTCTTGTGTGAATCTTCAGGGTTGCGATGCATCTGTTCTTTTAGATAGTTTTGGAGGCATAACCAGTGAAAAGCAAGCAGGGCCCAACCTAAATTCTTTACGAGGATTTGAGGTTATCGATCAGATCAAATACCTCCTGGAAGAGGCTTGTCCAAGAACAGTATCATGTGCTGATATTCTAGCATTGGCTGCTCGTGATTCTGTTGCATCGGTACGTCTCTCTCTCTCTCTCTCTCTCTCTCTCTCTCTCTCTCTCAAATATGCCACTTGCAACTAGTACTGTAAGTTTTTTAGGGTATGTTTTTTCACCTCTGTAAGAGATGTTATCAGATGATATGGTACGTAGATGCATGTAACAATACTAATTTACTAATTAATTGAACTTCTTTTCTTTTCTTGAAAAGAGAGGAGGGCCTAGCTGGGATGTGTGGCTAGGCAGGAGAGACTCCCTGCAAGCAAGCTTCAGTGGTGCCAACCAGTTCATCCCTGCTCCAAATAACTCTCTAGAAACTCTCATTTCCAATTTCAAACAACAAGGACTTGATATAGAAGACTTGGTTGCCTTATCAGGTAATATATTCTTCAGTTAAATAATTTGATTATCAAATGCTTGAACTCATAACGATTTATGAACAGGTAGCCACACAATTGGAAAGGCAAGATGTTTAAACTTCAGGCAGAGGGCGTATGATGTGAACTTCAAAGGACAGTACGAAATATACGATAAGTACAGGAGGTATACTTCGTTCCGAAGAATCTTACAGTCCATATGCCCCAAATCAGGGAGGAACAATGATTTAGCACCTCTTGATTTTATGACACCAGCCAGATTTGACAATCATTATTATGTCAACCTACTCCAAGGAAAAGGTTTGCTGGGTTCTGATACTGTATTGGTCACACAAGATCATGAAGGGGAGATCCTAAAGCAGGTGTGGGCTTATGCCACTGATGAGAAACTTTTCTTTGCCTCATTTGCAAACTCTATGGTGAAGATGGGAAACATCAATCCAATCACGGGAAATCAAGGAGAAATCAGGAAGAGTTGTAGGTTTGTCAACACCTAGCTAGGTAGTACATGTATAGAACTCAGAGTTCAGCTTAATTATGAGTTATCTATATCTGTAATTCTGTATAGTAATTGCAGAGCATTTGCAGAAGAAACTTTATGAAGTGGGATCCTATGTGTTATATGTAGTTTTCAATTCTCATATTATGTTTTATGTCCAAAATTACATGTTCTTAAATTTCTACTTAATCGTTTTCTAATGTAAAACCTTATAAACTAAATGCTAACCCTTGTCCAAATATTTGCACAACTATCTTCTCCTTCCCCGGCCTCTCACCATTTTGTAATGTAACCAGCTCTCTCTGTCCAATGCTTAGTTATTTTAGTGTGGAAATATTTGGTAGAATATCTCCTCACCTACTTCCCTGACTAGAGTGAGAGTGAAGGTTTATGGTTCAAGAGGTTGTCTTTACGTTCTCGGGATTTGGATCAGTGTTGGCAAATCAAGTTGGATAGGGAGTACCGGAAAATTAAAAGGTACTCCAATGCCTAAGTTAGTAATTGAGATTAATTGCTTCACTCGATTGTGCACCTTACCAAGTATTTATAGGTGAGCCTGAGCGGATATCTCGATTAGTGACCGTTTTGGCATGCAATATTCACAAGCCATGCTTTAGTGGATCAATTACGCCACGCTCAAGACAACATGGGGAGCGCTTCCTGCTTGCTATGGATTTGGCCGAACTGACCGGTTTCGCCTTATCTAGATACACCTTGAAGGAATTTCATCTCAAGGTGATCTGACCTTTTCAAATTTTCCAAATAGATTGGGCCGTCTTTCTCTCAGTCTGTTTCCAAATATTGAACATGATTCTACCTTATCTAGATCCGCCCTGAGGGATTTCACCTCGAGTTGACTAATTCTTCTTCTATCTGGATTGAGTTTGAGTAGATTAGCCCTCAAGGAAATTTCTTGAATAGATAGGGCTGCTCTCCTCCAGCCCTTTTCTTGATCAGGAATCCATACAATATTTTACACCCCGGCAGTGCCCTTTTTCCTTTCCACACAAACTTGGAGTGCTGGAAAAAAAATTTCTTGGATATGCTCCGACCCTTTCCAACGTTATTCGTGTTTCCCTATCTACTATGTGAGATTTACATTAATTTTCTTCACGCGATATGCCAATGTAGGATATTCATGATAGGGTCTTCAACACCAATTACTTCAACCTGACCTACCTTGGCATGATTTCCCTAATGTCGATGGTTCATCTCCTGCATTGGGGTACAAGTTCCACATTGAAGACTTAGCCAATCACATCAAACACTTGGTAATAATCCAATCGGAATCTTTCCGATGACCAATTTAATGAACCAAATCAGATCCATGAATTGGATACGTGATTGGAGAGGGACCAACTATGATATCATGTTAAACAGTGACAAGCGTGGCTCATGACCCGCTATTATACCAATAGTGTCCAAACTTAACAATTCATTATAAGTTATATTTTTATGTATTACTTTTTTAATGTGAGATCTTTCGTTTCCAATAGTTCTTGCCACTCATGACATGATATTTGCACTTTAAAGGAGTCTAGTTTTTTTTTTTGGCTAAAAAAGTGCAAAGGAGTAACCCTGTTCAAACGAAATCATCTAGGCTAGCTTTTACAAATATCCCTAAAGCTAAATGTACGTTAGGCGTAGTTCAATTAACAATTAATTTTTTTTTTATCAGGAAAAAACTTCATTAATAAAACTGTAATTACAATGCAATCACAGCACCCAACCAGGTTTTACAACAAAGAACAACCACCGACAGTTAACAACACAAATACTCACTCTAACAAAGCGAGATTGACACGTCAATAGATCCAACAACACAGATCGAATTGAGTCGCTGATCGTGCAACGTTGACCAAAATATGTAGCAATTATTAGAATAGGAACTGACCACAATAAAAGACTATTGGGCGGGCTATCCCAACTGGATCTCCCTTTCTCCTCAACGCAGGCTGATAAAGATAAACCAAACACAAAGGCCGGATAGGACTGAGTTTTGTTAGCAGCGAGCCAGCAACCCAAATCGATCCGATCGCTAGAATCCACAACGACAACCATAACTCCATACAACAATTTAAATTCTTTTATTCTTGTTGACTATCCTTTTTTTTTCGTTGGTTAAGTTTATGCAAAAATATTAAGATGTAGCACAGGTGTAACATTATAGTGGAAAATTTAGCGTGTCGGGTATCTACACGTTCATGCTCATTCAAAGTGCATTAGTTGGTTGCTTGATTAGTGTTGTTTTGCAGAATCTCGAACACAGAATTTAAAAAGAAAAGAATACTCTTCAATTAATCAATTTTCCAAAAAAAAAAAGCAGCACATTAATTATAACCAACAAAAATAATGAAAAGAGACCAACACAAAAGAAAAGGCGCTCACTGTCTGAAATTGACATGCCTTGAAACTAAAAGATGGTCATCTTTACGTGCGCAGGCATTTGATAAGCTCAGTGTAGATTTCGGTAGCTTTCCGTGAAAACACTGCCAGAGTTTCGAAAACTTCAGAGAACCCGGTCTGAAATTGATTCACCATTTGCTGCGTCTTCTTCATTCTACATTGAAGTTTCTCATTATTTTCCTCTATCTCGCCATTAAACTTCTGAATCTCACCCTTTAACTCCTCAATCTTGCCCTTCAATATCTGGATCTCTGCTCCATCACCCTCATGAGAAATATTTTTTACGTCATTCTCAAGTTCCGAAATCCGTTCCTCTCTATGCTTGACTATATTCTCAAGTCGCTTGATCTCCATGTTTTTGTAATGCTCCTTCCTCTGTTGAGCTAACAGGGCTTCAACATCTTTCCGAAACCTTTTCATCTCACTAGTCACCGTCTTTGTATTACTTTCCAGAAACTTTAGGAAACCTAACCAATCACCATTATTGTCGCTAACTACTGTTGATGGGCTGTTCTTCGAGAGCCAACAATAAAGAACTTCAAAGTATGCCTTTTGTAGGGATATATATAAAGCAAAGCTAGGGAACCAATTGTGAAGCTTTTCTTTTAGCGTTTTAGTAGCTTCTCGGTGCACGTCATCGCAGAGTAATGGGGGAGATTCTTTCATTTCAGACATAATCTTCTTTTGGGTTTCATAAAACTGTGACATTGCTTTCCAGTTCTCCTTCATCCCATCTAGCTGATCAACTAGTTTGGGAAGCAACTGTTTGTCTCTCAATTCAGTAATTTTCTTGGAGTTGTTTTCAGCACTCTCTTGGAAAACCTTAATTTCGGCGTTCACCATTATGATCTGATCCTCCTCTTTCTTGGTTTCTGCATGGGGATTGCTCTTATCTGATTTCATGGCTTCCTTTTCGTACTTCAAATCCTTGTAGAGTTTCTCCTCCCACAGCTTCAATTGTCTCAGTGTTGAACCCATTATTTCAAATTCTGCAAAAGTTGAACAACGAACTCTAGAGCTGCTCCTTGATAGTGAGCGGAAGAGTTTGGAAGTTTGCAATGATTTAGGCTTGTTTTCAATACTCTCTGTCTCCAACTTCTTTGAGACACACTTACCAGACTCATAGGCGTTACGAAATTGTTTTTCGACACCTTCCAATGCCTTCAAGAATTCCAAGACGTTCCTCCTTTCTGGCACATTATTATTAATCCAAGCCAACTGGCGGGCTTCTGTCATATAATTATTCCCTTGATTCCTTGTGTTCAAACCACCCTCACTGACATTCTCCGTAACCTCATCGTCATCGTCTTCAGGTAGTTCGACTGTATAATATTGCGGGGCTTCAGAAGGAGAGGGGTTCTGTTTTTCGATGAATGTATTTATGGCGTCGGCTAATTCTTGGTGACAACTATTAAACTTCAACTGTCCATATGCAAGGTCACACCTTCGCTTTAAAGCCTTATTCAGAAACTTTTGTCTCTTTGTACAAAGGGATATTTCTTTGCTTATAGACATTTGATTGTGTGAAGCAGAATTGCCCATGTTGATTTCTGGTTGTTCTGAATTTGGCAGAAAATTGAAGAAAGATTTTGGTGGTTGGGTGCAGAATGACTGGTTTTGTACAGGAAGCACTACTTGCAACTGTATGTGATAAGTAAAACTGAAGAGGTATGCCCTTTATATATATGAAAATTAAAATAAGGCAAAACCTAGGAAGTACAGGAATATCACAGCATACCTAAACGAATAGGAATGTCTGAATGTGCATGCAAACCTAGAAAGTATAGGAATATAGTACAAAATAATAGTGCACTACTAGAAGGAAAAGGAATATCTTCAAATATTACCAAAAAATGTGTTGGTCGTGCAGTAGGGATTGATGGAGTCCAATTATATTTTCTTACAATTGCTGGCTTGTTGGCTTGTTACTGGCTCGGTTATATATTACTCGTAGTTTGCAGCAATTTAACACTCACGATTGACCTACTCTTGCAATGACTTTACTCGTGCAATATTGAACTTTTCAAAAATTCTACAATTGAGTTCATTTAACTGATCATGTCTTGGGCTATTTGTGCATCAAACTGCTCATGCATTTCAGCCAAAAGCAGACAGTATCATGAAATACAGATTTTTAAACTTCCCAATATTTTCGGCATCAGTATGCTAAGCATTTGAATCATACAATTGTGAATTCTTCATTAACTCTGTTATTGTTGTAGTATAAATGTATTATAGTATAAATGTCTATATCATGTAATAGATACTTGAGTGTATAATGTAGGTATAAAAACTTGTGTGACATGCTTTATACCAAGAGGCAACAAGCATGACAGATTTCATGATTGAAGAACAACTAAGTGGAGTTGTTGATGATGATCATGGTTATCAAATTGAGTTTCTCTTAGAGCATTCACACTAGCTTTGTATTCCTATATAAACCCTCAATTGTGAGAAGAATAAATACACATTACTCTTTCTCTCTCTCTCTGTTAATTTTCACTTGTCCTCAAACACGTTATTAGCACGATATTTGCAAACCGACAAGAGAAGAGGAAGTTTATCATTCAAAGCTATTTAGCACGCTCGTTCCTGTGCGGATTAGCCTGCTTGCACACCCCGAAGAGTCTTATTCCGGATCTCTAATCCAAATCCTTTCTTCATCAAATTTGTTCATCTCTATCTCTTCTATCTGAACTCCAAATTTCAGCCCTGTTGGAGTCGTTTTGAGACATGTACACCATTCGAAGTGGGAGTTGTTCAGTACGCTCGTTTCTATGCAGATCAGCCTGCTTGCACGCCGAGAAACTTATTTTTCAGGACCTCTTATCAAAATACTTTCTTCATCGAAGTTGTTCATCTCTGTCTCTTCTATCTGATCTCCAAATTTCAGCCTTGTTGGAGCCATTTTGAGATCTGTAAACCATTTGAAGTGGGATATGTTCAGAAGAGAATTTGCTCCGAATTTCAACAAGTAAGTTTTAAAGATTTAAGTTCCCGTTTTGAGTTTTTATTTATTTCTCTTCTTTTCGGGAACTTGCAATCAAAAGCAAAATTATAGAAATTTACGCTAAACGAACTAAGAGCATTCATAATCAATGAACTAAGAGTGTTCATCATATTCGGACTAAGTTTATGATCATATTAAACATCATTGTTTCAATTTAATCTAAATATTCTTGGAAATTGATTTCTTAGAAGCATAGCTCGAAAATCTTATTATTTTAGTTTTTGTGAAAGTTTAAACTCCGAAACTAATATTTTCTTCTTATCTTCAGGATGTCGAATGAACCTAGACTCGACTTTCAAATCCTTGACTCAACAAGTTATGATTACCATAGCTGGAAAACCGACGTTGAGAACCATCTCACATCAAAAGGGATATTGCCAATCATCCAGGCACCAAATGCGGGCCTTGTGTTCCAACGAACACCCATAAAGCATGCACAAGCAATTATCTTGATGCGACGCCATGTGGACAAAGCACTCAGATTAGTGTACATGTCCATCGAAGATGGAAGAGACCTATGGGTAGCGCTAGAAGAGCGCTTTAACAATATCCAAGATTCTCTCCTCCCTGACTTGAAGGTTCAGTGGAATGATGTACGCTTCTCCGACTTCAAGTCTGTTGCTAAATACAATTCAGAAGCTCTTCGCCTCAAAGCCATGTTGAGGTTCTGTAAAAGACCTCTCACAGAAGAATAGCTAATTGAGAAAACTCTCACCACCTTCCTTGTCACAGCAATTTTGCTATCAAAGCAATATCGCACTGAAGTAAATGTTGGACGAATTACGAGGTTCAATGAGCTCATCAATGTATTGTCGGTAGCTGAAAAGCACGACAACATCCTCTTAAAGAATCATAATTTAAGACCCGTTGGAACCAAGAGCGTTCGTGAGGACGCAAGGAGCGGCACCCTAATAATAGGGGACATGTGTACCCTAATAACATGGGACATAAAGGACGAACATGGCCATATAACCGCCCCAATAAAGAAGGAAACCTCAACTTTAGAGCGGGCACACGTGATGGCAACTCCGCACATAGGAGGGGTGGATATGGCAACACCGGCGATGGAAATAGCACCATGAGCCGTGGAGGTCGCACCATGAACCGTGGTAGTAGCAGCAACCCTCCTAGGGAATATCCATAACGTGCACAACCTGTAGCTCAAATGAAAGGAGGTAACCACAATGACATGTGTCATCGATGTGGATCAATTGAGCATTGGTTTAAGCAATGCCATGCAAGTACCCAACTAGCTGCACGCTACAAGGAGTACAGGGAAGCAAGGGAGCAAGAAGTCAACCTTGTTGAAGATAAAGATGGTGAAGATGTCAATCTCACCATTGAGGACTTCAAAGCTGTAAATGAAGAGCACGAGGATGTCGCATACTTTGATTAGAATAGTCCTTTTCTATTTTCCAAAAACGGAAAATGTGCCTTAGTCAATAAATAACAATTGTATTAACTCTTTCTCATGTCGCGTACCCAATGAAATATGATGTCTAGGAAAGTAATTGAGATAGGAGTATTTAAGAGAGCTTCGCTCCACCAACATCTCTCTACTTTCCTGATCATATTTTATTGGAACTACCAAACGGATTGAGTGACTACAATTTTTATAAGTTTGATTTTATTTTGGAATAGACTTTGGAAAACTTTGATGTAATCATTGACTATTTTCCTTATTAATAAAGTATCGCATTATCATTCAATGTCATGGACATTTGTTAATATTCTGAATTTTTTTTTTCAGTATGTTTTCAGGAGAATTGGAATGCCTTCTTGATAGTGCCACCACACATACTATATTGCGACATAGGCAATTATTTTTATGGATGACGCCTAGTCTATCTTTAGTAACTACAATGGCAGGACCATCACAATTGATTTATGGTCGAGGACCAGCTCAATTTTTATTGCCAAATGGCACAAATATTAATGTCGCCGAAGCTCTATATGCTCCAAGGGCTGGAAGAACCCTATTAAGCTTTAAAGACATAAAAGTCAATGATTTTCATGTGGAAACACATTGTGAGAATGGACAAGAGTTCATTTGCATCACTTCTAATAACTACGGAAATACACGAGTATTAGAGAAACTTATGTGTCGCTCTAGTGGATTGTATACAACCACTATTAGAGTCATTGAATCCAACCATGTCATGAATAAAAGTTTATGGGATCCTGATACATACAGGCTTTGGCACGACCGTTTGGGACATCCAGGTCGTGATATGATGCTCTGAATATTAAAAACTTCACACGGACATCCATTCTTCAAAACGAAAATAAGTACGAACCAAACATTGGTCCAAAGAGTTACTTTTAAAGCATATCATTCGTTTTGCAAAGCTTGCTCTTTAGCAAAGGTAGGATCGAGCAATCCTATGTAAATGACACTAAAGAAAATATATCATTCTTGCAAAGAATATAAGGTGATATTTGTGGACCTATCCAACCAACTTGCAGACCATTTAGATATTTTATGGTGTTGGTTGATGCATCGACACGTTGGTCACATGTCATGCTCTTATCCACAAGAAATGCTGCATTTGCTAAACTCCTAGCACAAATCATTAAGTTAAGGGCTCACCACCCTGATCATCCTGTTAAGTCAATTCGTCTTGACAATGCTGGAGAGTTTATATCAAAAAATTTTGATGATTATTACATGTCCATTGGGATTGAGGTTGAACACCCTGTCCCTCATGTACACACCCAAAATGGTCTCGCAAAAGTTGTCATTAAAAGACTTTAAATGGTTGCTAGGGCATTGGTTATGCGCGCCAATCTCTCTATTTCAGCTTGGGGCTATGCAATATTGCACACAACTGTACTTATTCGTCTGAGGTCTACTGCCACCCAACCCTTTTCTGCTTCCCAGATGGTGACTGGATATGAGCCTGATGCCTCACACTTATTTGGGTGTGCAGTCTATGTGCCAATTGCACCGCCACAACGCACCAAAATGGGTCCTCAAAGACGCTTAGGCCTTTATGTTGGATATGACTCTCCAACTGTTATCCGCTACATAGAACCCTTGACAAGTGATCTATTTACCGCTAGATTTGCGGATTGTCACTTTGATAAGACAGTCTTCCCGTCATTAGGGGGAGACATGAACACTAATGTTCAACAAAAAAGACAGGAATTGTCATGGTTTGTCCCCACTTTGTGTCATCTTGATCTCTGAACCGCACAGTTTGAAATAGAAGTGCGGATTCTTGATCTTCAGAACGTAGCAGAATCGATGCCTGATGCGTTTTCTGATATCGCTAAAGTGATGAGATCACATATACCTGCTGCAAATGTGCCTGCAAGTATTAATGTCCCTAAAACTAGA
This sequence comes from Rosa persica, assembly GCA_025331145.1. Taxonomy (NCBI): domain Eukaryota; kingdom Viridiplantae; phylum Streptophyta; class Magnoliopsida; order Rosales; family Rosaceae; genus Rosa; species Rosa persica. The sequence continues at coordinate 61,243,763 of WFKR01000005.1, forward strand.
GGACATGATGCCATCTCAAGAATAAATGAGAATGGTGCCAACATCCCTTATAATGGTGACGCAGTGGCTAGGCCCACGGCTCCTTCCAAGAAGCGCGGGAGGCCTATAGATTTGATGGATTCTCGCCTAAGAAAGAAAGCGAGTTTGACACAAAATAATCCATTAATCATCGATACAAATAATTCATCTCATTGGGGGACGCTCCAATGGCAGAACCAATTCCAGAGAATAGAGAGATCTCCATGAATTAAACTAGTATACATGTAATGATGGATAGAAATTCGATGGCTATTGATGATGCATTTGCATATCATATTGCAAAAGGAATTATAGAATACGATGATATCGAACCTCGCTCCGTTGAAATCTGCCTAAATGGAAATATGCGATCCAGACTGAATTGGATTCACTAACAAAGAGACAGGTATTTGGGTCTATAACGCTGACAGCACCAAATATAAATCCTGTTGGCCATAAATGGATCTTTGTTAGAAAGTGTAATGAGAAAAATGAGGTTGTTAAATACAAAAACCAGCCTTGTGGCGCAAAGTTTCTCACAACGCCTTGGAATCGACTACGAGGAGACATATTCTCCCGTAATGGACATTATAAAGTTTCGCTACCTTGTCAGTTTGGTAGTTTTCGAAAAACTTGACATGCAGCTTATGGATGTGGTTACAACATATCTCTACGGGGATCTAGATTTAGAGATATATATGAAGGTTCCAGATGGACTTCAATTACCCAAATCAAGTGGCTCTAATCCATGGAGCGCGTTTTCAATAAGAATAAGACGCTCACTATATAGATTGAAACAATCCGGATGGATGTGGTATAACCGTCTAAGTGACTACTTGATTGGGAAGAGATATATTAACAATGAAATATGGTATTACATGTTCATAAAAAGGACAAGTTCCGGATTTGCAATTGTAGCAGTTTATGTCGATGACATGAACCTAATTAGAACTCTAGATGAGTTAAAGGAAACTGCTAAATATTTGAAATCTGAATTTGAGATGAAAGATCTTGGGAAAACACAGTTTTGTCTCGGAATAGAACTCGAGCACCGTAGTGATGGGATTATGAACCATCAGTCAGCGTATACTCAAAAGTTACTAAGGCGCTTTAATGAAGATAAAGCAAAGCCTGTGAGTACTCCCATGATCAAGCGTAGTCTTGAGCCCAGGAAAGATTCGTTTCTTCCAAGGGATGAGGACGAAGATTTATTAGAGGCTGAAATACCATATCTAAGTGCGATAGGCGCATTATTGTATTTAGCTCAATGCACAAGACCAGATATCTCATTCGCAGTGAACTTATTAGCTCGACATAGTTTTGCGTCAACACGCCGCCATTGGATTGGTATAAAGACAATCTTTCGATACCTGAAAGGTACGATTGATATGGGCTTGTTTTATCCCTACAGAGAGAAAAGAAAAGACAAGAGCATGGGATCAGACCCCAGGAAGCAAAAAGCCACCTTCCGTAATGTAGACGCCGACAACACTATCCATGGTGACCAACGTTCTCCTCCTCCCCTCCATCAAAATGATAATGATGTTTTGATGGGATTTGCTGATGCAAGGTGTCTCTCTGACCCTCACAAATGTCGCTCCCAAACAGGTTATGTCTTTATTATGGGAAGCACCGCGATATCTTGGAGATCTACAAAATAGACATTTATTGCTACTTCCTCAAATCATGCAGAGATTATTGCTCTACATGAAGCTGTGCGTGAGTGCATATGGCTAAGGTATGTAAATAGACACATTCGAGGAACTTGTGGTTTGAAGTTTATCACAAATGAACCTACATGCATTTATGAGGATAATGCAGCTTGTATTGAGCAAATGAAATTATGTTTCATCAAGGGCGACAATACCAAGCATATATCGCTGAAATTCTTCTACAGTCAATAACAACAAACACTTATGAACATTGAAGTAAATCAAATCCGATCAGAAGATAATGTAGCGGACTTATTTACTAAGTCGTTACCAAAATCCCCTTTCGAGAAACATGTGAAGAGCATCGGATTGAGAAGGATATCCGAACTCGCATGATCTTCAAGGGGAATCTAAATCAGGGAGAGTATTCAGAAATATACTCCACACTCAACGCGCGTTGTGCTCTTTTTCTCCTTCGACCAAGGTTGTTTTTTCCCACAGGGTTTTATTACTTGGCAAGGTTTTTAACGAGGCAACTTGGAAGCGCACCACCAAGACAATACTATTGACATGAAATATCTAAGGGGGAGTGTTTTATAGTATAAATGTAAAAAAAAATCATGTAATAGATACTTGAGTGTATAATGTAGATATAAAGATTTGTGTGACATGCTTTATACCAAGAGACAACAAGCATGGCAGGTTTCATGATTGAAGAACATCCAAGTGGAGTTGTTGATAATGATCATGGTTATCAAATTGAGTTTTTCTTAGAGTATTCATACTAGCTTTGTATTCCTATATAAACCTTCCATTGTGAGAAGAATAAAAACACATTACTCTCTCCCTCTCTCTATTAATTTTCGCTTGTCTTGAGACAGTTATAATATATTATATGTACAACCTAAAGAAACAGTAAACTACAAAAGTCTCCATGATATGTGTTCTCAAATCTTTCAATGACCATGATCTCCTGTCCTTTTTTCTCGAAATGAACCGTCATTTTCTAAATCCTTCAAGTAGCTCAGGAAAAGAAGAAAGCCGAAAAAAATGAAGCCTCCTGATCCTCCATTGTTTGGAGGTCGAGGACCCCTCCCATTATTACCACCACCGTCATCATTTCCCTTGTTACGAGGCGGTTTACCACTATCATCAAGCTTATGCTGCAGGGAATTCCTCCTCTGTAATTTCATCAACTATTATGTGAATTTTCTGAAATTTACTGGAAAAGGACTATCTACTACAGAATAAAGAAGACAAGAAATACATTCTGTTCTCCAAATTTAGAGAGCCAGCTTTTTCAATGCCACCAGATATGCAATTAACAATAAGTATTTGCTCATGTTCAGAAAAACAATAAGTATTTGCTCTTACGGGGAAGACTTGTGATTGTTGGAGCCTGGTGTGTAACAGGATTGGTTTGTAGTGCTGTAGCACATCCGGCATTCTGCAAAGAGAGTAGCAAAATCAAGACAAAAAAAAATGTAATACATCTAAAGGCAAAGCTAGTCCATATGTTGCATGTTTATTGCAATACAACTAGAGTTGCACCAAAATGAGCATCAGTATATTTGTAAAAGGTATGACTAATTCCAGGAGTTATTGAAGCCAATCAACAATCCTACTTAATGAAGTAAAAAGCATTTTCAAAAAGAGATGATACAGAAAATGAGAACAAACTGACCAAAGCAGAAGCACATATTACAGAAGCAGACTGCATTCGACTAGACCCCGCGATTGGTGTGACTGGTTTTCTTGTCTCAAGTGACAACCCTCCACCAATCCCCACCGGTCTCATCTGAAAATGTACCACGCTTCTATCAACACAAGCTCTTCTTGAACCAGACCCATAAAGCCCAGCTTGTCTATGTCTTTGACCTGCTGAACCTACCGCATACAAAGAAACATCATACAGTACTCATATCTCATATATCAGCAAACTGAAAATCGGAGTAAAACCACATTCCAACCACCCACACTTTAATGGAAGAAATTCTTCCAAGAGAGCCTGTTGTTGTACCTGTAAATGAACCCCATAAAGCGAAATAGGTGCAAGGAAAGAGCAATATGCCAGACCAACCTACAAAAACAAACCAGTTCCTTCGTAAGTCATCGATCCTATTATGTATTCGCAGTCATATATGAGTATGTAACCGTATTAATTTGACAGAAAATTCAAGTCTACACTTCCTACAAGAGTACAAGTACTAAAAAAATGAATGGTGGATACTCAAGACAGTACCTATTGGCAGTGGTGGTGAGTTAGCAATTGTATTTGCAGTTGCAGCAGTCAACATTCCCACTATTGATATAGATTAGCTGAAATTAATACAGAGGACCATCGATGTAGCTTAAATAATCGTAAAGTATATTATGTAAGAACCCTGATGTGTCTCTTTGTTTCAATCCCAATCATACAATACTCCCGCAACAAAAGCATGATCTAATAAACATTAAAGCTGTTTCAGCTAGCCAGTAAATTCAATAATCTAGTTTCAGATTCACTATATACAATACATTGATAAGTGGGGAGAAAACTGAGCAGTGAAAGCTTTGAATCATCCAATATTTCTAATATAATTAGCAGATCGATGAAACATTTCGCGGCTTTTATCATGCCATATACAAAGAACTAGTGCAACGCTGATGGAAGGTTTGAATATTTTACATTACCTCTAAGGAAGAAAACCCCAAACGCAGAAGACTACAGAGAGAAACTGCGGCCAGCGTATAGAGGGTTTTACGTAGCATGAGACGTGTGTGCCAAGTATTTTCTACTTTTTTTTTCTTTTCTTTTTTTGGGGAGAGGTTCTTTTTTTTTTTTATAAATGACCTTTATGTTTTAGAAGAGACTTTTGCCCACGACCGATTCATCGCATCTCTTTTTATTTTGGGTTTTTATAGAAGGCTTTTGCCGAGGCATGATCCTCGGCAGTGTAATTGGCTTAAGTTTTCAAATGTATTTTCAAAATTAATCCAGAATTATACATTCAGATTCTTGAATTTCAGCACCGAACTGTACAATACCCACAGTTCTTTCCATTATGTTTCTTTGAACGCACAAAGGAAATTTCATTTGCCGAAAAAAAAAAACAAAAAAAAAAAAAGAATTGCAGATGCTACACTGATTCAATATTTCAAGTAAAGAATACAAGTCTTGTTGATGACTCTTTTTTGTAGGTATTTAAGTTAAAATTATTATTCAACAGTGAAAAATATAGCCGAAGGAAGTCGAGGAACCTTAAACTAAACTTCAATATGAAGACCTTTTTCTATTTTCTCGATAAGAACCTTCACTTTCTTTATCCTTTAGAAAGCTGAGGAAAAGAAGAAATCCAAAAAACGCGAAGCCTCCTGACCAGTTGCCTCCACCACCACCCCCACCGCCACCACCGCCACCATCATCTCTGGGAGGGAATCCTGTTCCGCCATCATCAAGCTGCGGAGATTTTTCCTTGCCTGTAATTTCATTCAACTGTTATGTGATATTTGACGAACTTGATAATATCAAGAAGGAAATGGAATACACAAAACAGCAGTCCCAAGGGAATTTCAAGTAACCATCAAACATCAAGAGCAAGACCTTGACACAATACAAAACAAAAAAAAAAAACAAACTCATCTCCAAAGTTTCAAAACCAGGTTCTTGACACCACTGTATAAGCAGCTAACACTATGTGTCTGCTCTTACCAGGAAGATGTGTAATTGTTGGAGCCTCACGTGTAACAGTTTGCGTTTGCTCTGCACCGCATCTGGCATTCTGCAAATATTGGAGCAAAATCAAGATATGTTTTCAAGTTGGCGATCAGTTTTAGAAGGGAAGACAACAAAGTGTGTATTACTTTGTCATTACATATACTTTTTAAGCATCTTTAAGCATAGCAACTTCCTGACATGTATTGCAGGGTCATGAACAACCAGAAGCTACAAAACACACAATACAACTACAACAATAAAATTTCTTTCCAAAAAAGATGAAAAAGAAAAAGAAAAAAACAAAGCAAAGAAGATGATTAATTGAGATTGGAGCCAATAACCCTACTGAAGTAAAAGTTTTTTTTTTCAAAAAGCACACACGCGTCTTCCCTCGAAACCTTTTTAAAAAGGAATGAGTGTGAAACCTATAGGCTTAGGCTCTGTGGTCAATATTCTTACAGTTCCTTCCAATTACCAGAAGGAAATTGCAAAAATATACAGCCATACAGGCTCAGGCAAAATACATACAATAGTAGATGATTAACCGGGCTGATCCAAGCAGCAATTAGCTCTCGTGAATCACCCTCGATGATGACATTTTGAGGACATTTTGTTACTGCAAGATTCAACCCAACTTTGCTTTTGCTTCAGGTATATGGATGAATTGCTTCACTGAAAGAAACATCCACACCAAGAGCCCACCGAGTCCAGTGGCAGCTACTAAACTTCGGCAACATTTATTTTACAAGTAAGTTTATAGGAAGAACAAAGTAATTAGGCTGGACAACAAAAGGAGAAGGTTTTGATCTATCTGCCTCATTCAATAACATATAGCATTTTATCAGTCTTTGAGTTCCTCTTTTAAGGGCCTGAACTCAAAATAAAGCATGCTTTTCCTTGTATATTTCTGAACTGTAACTTAAGTTTTAGATAGGTCTGTCTAGTTTCTCTCAAACTATAGCCTATACAAAAAGGGCTGATGTTAAAAGAAAACAAACCCACATCCAAAGGATATAAACTATTGTCACACATGGACAAGGAAAGATGTAGAAATGATATAGGATATCCAGTAGAAAACTAACCAAAGAAGAAGCACATATTACAGAAGCAGACTGCGTTCGACGAGACCCCGTGATTGGTGATAATGGTTTTCTTCTCTCAAGTGAAAACCGTGTGCCAAGCCCCACTGGTCTAATGTCAAAGCGTACCACACTTCTATCCACAGAAACTCTTCCTGGACCGGACCCATAAACCCCAGCTCGTCCACCCTGTTGACCCACTGACCCTACCACATGCAAAGAAGCATCATAACAATCATATATCGTTTTAAAAATCAAAAAGCAATTATTATAAAACCGAAAATCCTAGTGAAAACAATTCCAACCACCAATGCAGTTCTGGCAGAAGTTCTTCCAAGGGAAAGTATTATCCAGTAAAACGCCCGCCATGAGCACGTAAATGAATTGACATAAAAATCTAGTCCACTTTTCTTAAATTCCAACTTAGTTGGACAGCATATCCTCATTTTACAACTATTAGAAATGGTAGCACAGCTTATCATCAATTAAACAACAGAAACTTAAAAATGGTTACTTCATAAAAATGGTTACTTATGAAATACCTGCTGGCAGTAGAGGTGAGCTAGCAAGTGCACTTGCTGCAGTAAGCATCACCATCTTGATAATAACAACCACCTGAAAAACACAAGTCTTTGCACATTACGACTATAAAACAATCAACACCTACTTATATGCATATATATAATATAAAAAAATGTGAAACAATCTCCCGAATTGCAACTTCCTCCTGATAATTCTTCAAACACTTTAGCGCGTCAAAAGCAACTCTTCTGTTCCTCAATAAAGAATAGACCTTCAAATTAACTCTACTAAGCAACTCTTCTCCACTGTAAAGAATAGACCTTCAAATCGACTCTGCTTCTATTTCGCAACATAAAGTCGAAAACTATTTTTCTATAAACTACCGTCCAAGTGCGCAATGACTTCCTGGCTTTGGCTCCTAATTCAAAACTCTCAACTCCAACCACCATTGTTTCATCTAAACTGGTGAAATTATCAAACCAGTTATACATATTAAACCTCCAATACTCCCTTCCCTATGCAAAGAAAAGTTGCAATCTTTCAAATTGCTAATTCTTATTTACAGCAGGACAATGATCAATTCAAGTTAAAGAATCCAAGGTTCAAATTATACAAAGAAAAAACAAGACTGGAAATTTCAAAGTATCAATCTTTTTTAGGTGGGTACGCATCAGAATCAAAACCCAAAACTCCTTACCGGATAAAGACTCCTCCTTTGAAGATGAACAGCCGCTGCAAATCCCGAACCGGCGAACCCTTTTCGAGAGGTTTGGTTATGAGTGCGAAACCCTAACCCTAAGCCTAATGGTGTGGAATTCGAAAATTGAAGGAGAAATAGAGGATGTGGAGTTGGGGTTTTGGGGTCCTTCTATTGAAGGCGGTGAGGAACAACGAAGATGGGCAAGCAAAGCAAAGGCTAACGAACTCTCAAGTTTATGATCTTATTAAAGTTACGGTCTTGCCCTTGTGGACTGGTTTAATAACGATTTTGCTTACATGTAGCCCAAGTTTCTCAGATTTGGGCTTTGTTTGCATTTTTCACCCAAACCAAAGTGAGTAAGTGACCATAAAAATCTAAATTTTTTGGTGAATCTTCTAGGCCTTTGCTGTTGTTTCCACTTTTGAAAGGAATGGAATAATTGTTCACAACAAAAACAAAAGGGAATGGAATAATTCTAGAGTGAGAAAGTCTTGCATACGTGTTTCTGTAACGGTGACGAATCAGTGCCATATAGGGGGTGTTTTGAGTATTTATTTTTTAAAAAGTAGGGGTAATTTGGAATAAGAATAAGCCAGTCTAAGAATAGTTTTGTTTGGATTTTGATTAGACAACCGCACCGTCACGTGGTATGACTTCTGTATTTTAAAAACAATCTTCAAGAGTTCCCACTATTGTTACCAACAAAAAATTGACAAAGAAATTCAAGGGGTTATCGCTAGAGAAGAAAAGAACACTTCTGAAATGTCTCAAAATGGTTTTGAAAATCTTCAAAACATTTTGATGCAACGAAATATTACTTTTAGCTTTTTAAGATAGATATATTCAATCTATTTTATTACAATTCTTTTATCGAGCAATGCTATGGGGCTTTAATTTAATGTTTAAGCTCGCTTTTCAAATTTTGACTAAAACACACTTACAAACGAGAAAAAGAGCTTATTTTCAATTGCTTTTAAAATTCATCCAAGACCAATTTGATTTTTGTAACTTACAATTGTTTTATTGGACAATGCTGGGGCCTGGGAGGCCTTATTATATTGAGGTATTTCTATGTTAATATGTAAATTCCTATGTGCAGGTCCACGTCAACTGCTACCACAAATGATACTATACCATGAACCCGGCCTAATTCCAAGAAGGCAAGAAACTAGAGTAACGCCACTTCATGTTAAGGCCACAGATAGTAGTTGTTAATTAAGGCCAATAATCATTACCCTCTTTGTGCATTTATAACTAGGGAGGAAATCTTCACTCTCCAATTTCCCGTCTCCTTCCATGTCTCTATTAATTAGTATGTTGACATTAGACGTGTAATGTGTTATTATGACTAGTTCTTTTACTAATTCAAAAGTTTTTTTTTTTTTTTCAGAGAAAGTGATTATGCAATATTAATTCCTCAGAGACAGATAATGTAGGGAACTTGTCCCACCCTCAAATCCGAAGGTAAATGGTCTGCCTCACTCTGGGAACCCACCGCCTGTCCCCCAATTCTATTATTAATTAAGAAGAAAAATACATCGTCAAAGAGAGAAACAAAAAAACAGCGAAAGAGAAGAGAGAGGGAAACTTCCCCCTCATGAACAAATCTAAAAGAAGAAAAAATCAGCCACAGAATTGAAAAAATGGCACTCGAAATATGCCAAAAATCAGCTCCTTATTAATTCAAAAGTGTTTATAGCCCTCCCAGAGCAAGAGAAATGCAAGAAAAACAATCGAGGCTCTGTTTTCCTGCACATGGGAAAATTTCTCACAACGGCCGGATTGTTTACATTTGATAACCTTAGATTTTTTTCCAAGTTTGTGAATTAAATGTTACCATCTTACATTTTACCGGAAATAAGAAAATTTTTATATGGCCTGAATAATCAGATTCATGGTGTTTAAATCTTAATTTGATGCAGTGGCAAATTCAAATTTACTACATGTTGCCGCATGAGAATCTATATAAGAATCAAAATTTGCCGAACAACTCATGTTATGATCTTCTACAATATCCCAAGTCCTGCCATTCCTTATGTTCTTCATGTTTAATTCAATAGTTTTGCAAGGGAAAAGAAAAACTTAATTGTCTGCAGCCTACGGTTCAGTAAACATCCAAGGATTGAACTCAAATATATTAATATTTCTCATACGTGCATCAAACTGCTGAGGATGACATGCATCATGAAGCATATTCAGCTCCTTATATTGGTAGATACATACATCTGGTTTCTTAGGAATAAGACAATTTGTACGAGGCTTCTTACAATAATAGTTTCTCACATAATCACATTCCTCATACAAGAGGCAAGTCTGGATAGTATCATATAGTATTACTAGATATATGCATCAAAAGCTAGCTAGCAGTTGAGAATGAACTCGAATTGAGACCAAATACAAGAACAAATCAATAACATGCTCTTGCATCACATCAAAATCGAGGATGTCATTCTGGTGCTTGTAGAGTTTGAATTCAGCGAAACATGCTACTCAGCCACCCAACTCGTATGAAAAAGATGGAGCTAGGCTTAATGATCCCTACATTATGAAGTTACTGAGCTTCAACTGAGTCCTGAAGGGGACTTGACTTACGAGCCTCGGCCAGCTCCGCGTAGTTGGAGAGGTTGGAGCCAACAGAACCTCCGCGGGGAATTGAAGTCCTGTGGTGTCTGCAACGGAATGATCCGACGTGCGTGGTGGGTGAGCAAAGGCAGTTCTTCCACCTTGCACTTTGAGGTTTTGCAGATGGTGGTGTGGCAATATGTGAATGCTTCTTGAAATCTTCCAAACTAAACTCTGGTATGGTTAGGTTGGGACCCTTGCACTTCACCCTTGGGCCTTGGAATTTTTTATCCACCTTTTCAGCCATTTTTGTCTTCAAACTTTACCAAAGAAGAACAATAACCATTATTCTTCAATGTATTCTTCTCTTTGTATAATTTAATTCAATAATGGAAACTTTTCATGTTCAGGTCCTTCAAGGATTATTTAGGTAAAACATCAATCGTATGGGAAACCTTTCGATAATTTGAACTGTCTTGACAGATACATTCTGCCATATATACCTAAAATGATCACGAGGGTAACCATGTGTGCTAAACGATTTTCATTTTGACTGATCTTTTGTAAGGATTACACTTCAAGAAGGACTCACAGTACGAGCAGTTCGCGTCGTGGACACATATCTAAAATGAGTAATACCATTGGTGCATCATTTGTTCAATGTTGAAGTCAGTGATAAATCCAATGACTTTTTGTCATGTAAAGAAGTAAGAACTTAATGAAATACATATGATGGATATAAGGTGAATGTAATGTCACTGCAGCTATTGTTCTATATTGCTATCATAAATTGATCAAGAAGAAAAAAAGCCCCAAAAAGAATCAATGAACTTGAGGAAAGTGATATTACAGAAATGATGTTTAACAAGAAAATTATGTTACCTGGAGATTTAATTTCTGGAGTTGGCCGAATTTCAACCCCAAATGGCCAAGCAATGTTTTTTTTTTCTTTCTCAGGCTTGTAGCAAGAGCAAGGAACAAGGGTGAGAATGTGATGAATATGCTTCACATTTATCGTTCTACCCACCCCCAACACACAGAGAAAGATTTCTTAATGTGAAATGTCCACAAATTTTGACAGCAGTCACTAAAAGCTGTATTTTTGGCTTCAAGTTTCAACCACCTCCTTTTTTGCAGCAGTAAATTTGTGGTTACAGCTTACCCTGAAGATTCCAGCCACCAATTTAGTTTCCATTGTTTCTGGCACCTCTTATGTTCTTGTTCCGATTATAATTGATGCCATGAAAACCATCCAATAATTGTCCAAGAATATCTGTGTTGTACTTGATCTAAAACTATCATTGGCTTATAGGATTTATAGAAATTGAGTATTACTGGCCAAAAAAATTAGGCACGCAACCTTCACTTTGTTATAGAACGAACCAAAATGGTTTCTGATTCTGAAAATTTTCCAATGAAATCGAAGTGCTAATTTTAGCTAATAACACAATGTATTGTATTAATAATTCCACAAATTAGCAAAGTTAGGCTTTAGTTCTTCATGAGAGCCTAAGCAGAAAACAAAAAGGTATGGGTATACAAATACATTTCAATCTTTCTTTTATTTTTCTTTCTCGCAGTCTTTTATTAGAAAATGAGCCAGGCTACTTCGGTATGTCTGTCGCTACTTCTGCCTCTTGTATATCTTTGCCAAGAATGACTTCAACACAGCCTGTACCGCTTTACTTGGATGAGCTTCAATGGATTTTGTAAGCTTGTCATAACTGCTGCTCTCATACTCCGCAAACACACCCTACAAACACCAAGTGAAAAGCACAAAATGGTTAAAGGATTGGTTCCAAGTCTGAGTAAAATGTAAAGCAGAAAGAGGAGACCAGGAGCCTAACCTGAAGATCAAGGACGTTGTATAGCTCTTTCACTTTTGCAATACACTCTTGATCATCTTTCCCATAGTTCTCCTGGTAACATAACAGAAACATAGATACATGTGATCAAGATCAGCTATGATATTGGGGCATAGTACTTGCTAATGCATATGGGAAATAAATTTCTTGCTTACATGTAATAGTTTCTTCTGTTCCTCGTTGGAAAGTTCTAATGCTTTAACAACCATCCAAGAGCACTTGAAGTCTTGAATGTCAGTCCCAACCTGATAGTTTCAACAACCAGCAATTAGGTCTCCCATGGCTGTATGATGGTAGAGAATAGAACGACTGAAAGCTAAATAGTATTGATCCACAACATACCTTTCCAATCACTTCAGGATCACCAAAACAATCCAAGTAATCATCCTATAAAATACAATAACAGAGTATCATTTAGAAAGATGTATGCTAGTTTGACTGCCTAAAAGACAGTGGAAAGAAAGAAAACAAAGGGTAGTCATAGGCATCAGTATTGATTGTCTTTGGAGATGATGTTGTAGCTGTCCTTGTTTACTTTTGCCTAAATTCCTACAGTTCATTGGAAATAAAATAACAGAAGTAGTTCCATGAGAAGTCAACAGATACCTGTACTTGAAAATAAGTTCCCATCTCAATGAGAATATTCTTCACATCAGCATGGCTTTCAATGTTTTCGCCTGCCATTACCAACGCACATGCTACCTAAGCGCATAGATGGGTCAAAATCATGTTAAGTTATCAAAGAAGATCACTAAATTCTGGCACAAACAAACATTCCCTAAATCCTGTCACAAACAACAGTTTATGAATCCATAAACAGGGGTTTGTACTCACTGGAAGGTAAAATGAGTAATAAGCAGTTTTGTATTGAACAATGCGCCGGTGACTGCATGATAACATAACCGTTTCAGTGTCATGAACCAAAAATAGCAAATTGAATATACTGATGGTCAAAATTATATAAAATCCAAACCATCTCAAATTTCACTTACATTTCCAAGGAGTACTTTGATAGATCTTTCTCTCCTTCATGAGTGGTGATTAAATCAATCATTTGTCCATGGGCGGTTTGAAATTCCACCTGCATACCAATATTGTTGATTGGTAAGTACTTAAAAGATGAGAGCAACCCACTGATCCTGGTTTACACTATATGCAAACGCAACAGTACCTCATTAAATAAATCCAGCAGATCCACATAGTACGGCATCACCCTAAAATGGTTTTTGAGAATCCTCGGAATATGGTTACGAAGAATGATGCCATCATTCGCAGCAATCATGCCAATCTAGGATTAACAATATGGATATTAGAATTTTTCAAAGCAATTAGAAAGAGAACTGCACAAGGAAAGGTGAACATTTGTTAAAAACTCACACCTTTGGTTGTCTGAACCAGCAGAGCTGACCCCTACGCGTATGAGAGCCATCCATGATATCATCAAGAACAAGAAAATATGCTTGAAGCTGCAAAACTCAAACAAAAACAAGGGTCAAACTTGTGATCAATGAGAAGAAGAAAAAGCTGCGTGAAGAGGAGTCGTATACCCATTCAATACACCAACCAAGTGCACAAGACTGAAAAACTTCGTCATCTGTTAGCTGCCTTCCTTCCTTAAGTAATCTAAAGCTGTCAACAACGGATAGTCCTCGGTTCAGCTTTCCTCCTGGAACGTTGTAGTCCAGCATCTGCAAAAAAAGGGACACATTACACACATACTCCATTGTGATGTACAAATATTAGTAAGGAATAGAAACAGAAGTGATTGACAGCAACAGAAAAATTTAGATCAGAGAAAAGAAAATCCACATATGAGCCTTCAAACATTATCTAGTTCCACAAGAACAATGTTTAACCTCAGTTTTATTGGAACTAAGATAATCCCACACAGATAGGTGTGGATACAGTGTGGATACACATATGCCTGCTATACAAGGGCTTACATTGCTATTATGGTTGCACCTTTAAAATACACAAACACATAGCAAAGAAGATAAGATAATCTTGCATATGTGCAATTAGATAAGATAAAGAAAACCATGTATGCATGACTATAGTTGCTAAATCTCATTCCTGTTAAGATGGAATACATAATTCTTAACTGTAATTTTATCAGTCACTGATCTTTGGAATTGGCTTTTATACAGTTCTACAGGCCTCATGCTTGATTACTCTAGCTTCTAAACAGAGGTTCACTGGTACAACCTTTTACAGATTTATTTCTTTTTTTTTTTCCATTTTTCTTTAGACCATCAGTATTGACAATAAGCCATAGATTTCAATAACCCTTGCTTCGAATCTCAACTAAGTCAACTTAGGTAAGAAAGGCCAAAAACCAATGGCAGCAATATCTATCATACCAACATTCTTATAAAACGTCATATGAATCTGACCGATCTAAATCTAACAAAAGCAGTAACCCATCAAAATATTTCAGCCCAGAAAAAATAACTAGAGCAATAAGATTTGTCCAGATTCGTATGTGAACCAAACTCAATGAAAGAGTAACATGAAAACATTCGATCTTTCGATCCATGCACATTGAGACTTGAATCGAAAACAAAGTAAGCTCATCAGAACTTTCATCCCAGGAACAAAATTACAAAAGTACAGAATCGAATTACCTTCCAAAGCACCAAAAAAAAAAAAAAATTAAATAAATAAAAAACTCAGAAACGAAAACTCTGTGTAACACTAACACAATAAAATGGTCGATCTTTCAAAGCCATGCACATTGAGACATGAATCCGCAAACAAAACCCAGAAACAAAATCAGAAAAACAAGTTTTATACAAATTCACATAAACTTCCACAGCACCAAAGAAGTTAAAAAAACCAAACTCAATGCAAAAATAGCACACAAAAACACTCGGATCTTTCCGTAACCATGTACATTCAGATCGAACAAAACCAAGAAAGAGAGAGATGGCAATACCCGCTCGATCCATTGACGAGAAACGTCTGTGAATTCGAAAGCAGGGTCGTTGATGAGCTCCGATTTCAGAACAGAGTAGACCTCCATGAACTTGCCTCTTAAATTGCTCATTCTGTTTCAACTGCAGAGTTAGTGTTGAAGCTCGGAGAGTAAGAGACGAACGAAAAGGCGTGGGATTTAATATGAAACGTCAAACGTGAAGGGAAGAGGAGGAATTTAATAGCCGCAAGCCCGCAACCTTTGAACAAGTGGAGCAACAGTACTAGAGTTAGACGACTTCTGCCAGTCTCGTCTGGATGGCTCAACCTTTTTATGTTTAGTTGGCAATGCCGTGATTGCTGTCTCTTCTTAGCTAAAAAACAAAATATAAGATATATATATATATATATAGATGCTTATGGTACGGTGTGTGTTAAAAAAAATAAAAATAAATTAAAAATGATAAAAGAATTTGAGAAAAAAGTTTTTTCATATTTAATGCCCAAAAGAAAAAAGAAATCCCTTGTTATTTTCCTTTACAAAAATAGCAAAAGAGAAGGGTGTTGTATTTAACCAATGTTTCTTGTTTGTCCATGACTAAGTGTCGTGTTACAATAAACAATTTTGGCAATTGTGACTTGTTAAGTTTACGATGGCCATTTATTCAAGAAAAAAAAAAAACGTTTACAATAGCCTACGTCAATTACAAAGCTTCGGAGTGAACGACAAAATCTTTTAGACTTGTTCGGCTATCTCCTTTTCAACGGTGCATTGGTTCACCCCAACTACCCAACTGAAACGACGTCCTACTACTTTGAACTCTGGAGCAAGGACGTCACCTAGCAGTCCAGTACCCAACTCTCTACTTTAAAAACGGACAACTAGCCTATAGAGATACAAACAATCCTGCAAGGGGTACACATACAGCAGAAACAATGGGTCCAAACATGGCCCAGCCCAGGTCGGTGGTTACCGAAAACTACACAGAACACACCTTCGCCATTAGGGAATACGCTGCCGTCGGAGAGCTTCCTATGGATCCTTCGTCGTCTTCCTTCCCCTGCTCGGTAGCATGAAGCTACAAGCCTTCTATTCGGCACCCATGGTGAAGTCTCGGCCGATCTCCCCACACATTTGTCCCTCGAAGGGACTGGGTCATTTTAGAGTCCATAGCACCGTACGGTTACGGGGACCATTTTCTGGTGAAATAGAAGGTATGTGAAGATCCTAGAAGGAGCCTAGAGGGTGGTGAATAAGCTTACAACTAATTTTTTCGTTCAAAAAATTTCTCAGGGATTGCAAATAGATGGTCAATCCTGAGTATTGATATTGAACAAATGTATGTAAAATCAAACAAACCAACTAAAGCAGTAAAGAACACAAGTTTTTGTTAACGTACGGGGGGTGTATTGTATATGGAATTATTGAAACTTTTTAACAAATCTATGGAATTTAAAAGTCCAGGTATATTCAATATAGACTTTTAACAGTCCATGAAAGTCTCGGGGTATTCAATCAGAATTTTAAAAGATTTTATGAATTCCACCAAAATCTAGGTGTATTGAATTAGGACTTTTAAAAATGAATGAAAAACAGAGGTATTCAAAATATCATTCATACTTAAGGACTTAGAAACTCATGGATAATTATGGACTTTGTAGTGTTAATTATACACACTAAACTCCAATAATTTTCCAGCCATCAGACCAAAGATTTGGAAAAGTCTATGATAGACTTTCTTTTTGCGGGGGAAGAGGTTGATATTCTATCATCTCTCTTTCTTTCTTTTTTTTCCTTTTTTTGTGTCTTTTCTTTAATCGTTTATGATATCAATGTTTTTGGATACCCAACATGTTTACTAATACCCAAATATTGTGATCTACCAACCTAGAATAGTGTTGCTATGAAATATTGGATTGTGTCTTCTTAGTTATTCTCATTTATTTGAGTTTATATTTACGGTTCAAATGAAGCTTGAAAAATTGAATTTCAATTGATTGAATATATATATATATATATATATATATATATATACAGTCCTTCTTGGCTAAGGACTTCCTTAGTTTTTCTTAGGTACGGATTTCCTGTTTTAACCCACTTTCCAATCACATTTTCACATCTTAACTGTTCAGTTTTTAGGTCCTAATGTATAGATCACCTCTGAAAATTTTCAGCCAATTTGGTGATCGTTAAGGTATCCAAAACTGCAATTTACCATTATAAATACGAACGGTTCCGGTTCGACAAATTCGGTCCGTTCGTGTAAATTGCAGTTTTGGATGTCTTAACGATCACCAAATTGGCTGAAATTTTGCAGGGGGGATCTATACATTAGGCTCTAAAAACTGAACGGTTAAGATGTGAAAATATGATCGGAAAGTGGATGAAAACACCAAATCCGCACCTAAGAAAAACTAAGGACATCCTTACCTGAGAAAAATCATATATATATATATATATATATATAGACAGTGACCAATATCTTGTCATGATATATGTTAATCGGCGAAAACAAGATTAATGAGAATAATTAACTATAAATATGAAGTGATTTATATTGTATTTTTATGCTGGTTGAGAGATTAGGAATGAGAACATACTAGCTAGACAGAGTAATAATCATTCATTTAAGTCAATGTCTACCAGAAAATACTTGACCATTGAGGAGGTAACAAGCTATTATCTTGGTTTGCGTTTGAGTTGGACTGATTGTATGTTTTATTTTTTTTATGTGCTTGGAAATCTAAAGAAGTCATTCATAATAAAAGTATATAGATTTCATAAATCAATAAAAAGTCTATGACTAAAATCAATGGTTTTTAGAAATCGATAGGAGCCTATCAACTTTTTGAAGAGTCTATGGACTTTTCAAAAAGTTTGTCATTTAAAAAAAGTCTACACAAATCCAAATACAAATACACCCCCTGTAGTAAACACCATACTGAGAGTTAACATATGCGTGGTTTTTAACTCTTGAAAGACCAAAACCAAATCAACAATGAAAACAAATTACAAGTTTACAACACAGGAATTGCACTGATCACGGCAACCCTTCCTAGACTAACTAACTAGGGTGTGTAATCACTCCTTGCTAAAGGTTTATACAAGTGATAAGTCAGAAATCTCAGTTATGAATGCAACAAGTTCTTCTTAGAGATTTCACCTTTGAAGTTTGTAATACCCAAATGTGGGATGCAAGAGATGAACATGTATGAATGAATGGTTTTGTGTTTTTCAAATTGCTTTCAACATGGAACAAGACACTTTGAAAAGTAGAAAATCAAATAGAATAACTCTTTAACAACAAAGGGATTGAAAACCAAAACTATTTTCAATACCCAAGAAGGAATATATATATATATATATATATATATATATATATATATATATGAGGAAGAAAATCAGTTCACTCAAAAGTCCCTTAAGCTCAGTTGGAGTAGGTAAAGTCATACCCTTAATTTCATATTTCACAGGTAAACTCATATCCCTAATTTCAATTGGGAAAACCAATTCTAGAAGCCAAACACCCTAATCCCTTAATCATGGCTGACATAAGAATGAAACCCATTGAAAAATCCATGCCTTTGTGAAAGAGATGCAATGCATGAGCTTACCTGAGCCATAAGGATAAAGAGACTTCTTCTGATCTTCAAGCTTGATCTTGGACAAGACAGCAAGCTATGATGAGGAAGCAAGTTGCAATTAAACTGATCTTCAACTCGGTCTTCGATAGCAAGACAACCACAAAAGTAAAGAAGATTGCAACTAAACAATCATGGTCTTGGGCTTCAAACTTGGGCTTCTTCAAACTCAAACTAATGGGTAGAGTTTTGTTAGAGAAGGAATGCCAACAATATATCTATACTGACAGTATGAGACTTGTTGATGTGGGTGAAATTACAATAAAATTATAATTTCTATATGAGAAACTCGTTGACAATAGGCTGAGGCGCGGGTATTTCGCTCTCTTTAAGGAGATTCAAGCCCTCTGCGGAACAATGTCGGTGCACCAGAAATCTCTTGACTTGTCCCCTCCAGGATACAACAGTCCAACAATAAATTGTATGACTCACACCAATCTGCACAAATTGGAGGAACCAAAAGCTCCACCAAAAGAACACCTTTCTTTGGCCAAAAAACACACAAGACACTTTTGGGCGATTTTGGAAAGAAAGTTGATGGGTGAATAGTAGTGTTTCGTAATAGCATTAGCAAAGATATATTTTAGCATGCAACAAATGGTGCTATTTATAGGCTCTTAGGACACCCCCTACAATTAATAGGGTAGTAACCAATAGCCATAGGTTACAAGAATTAAAACCCAAAATAAATCAAAATAAACACCATGAGTTACAAATAAAACTCAAAATAAATTCTGAATTTAAACACACAAATAAATTCAGATTTTAAACACAAAATAAATTCACCCAAATTTAATTTCAATAATAAATAAAATATTAAAATGTTCCAACATTCCCCCACTCATTTTAATATTTTAAAAACAAATATAAACAAAAGATACCGGCCAAAGACGAACCATTATGCATCATGAAGGTGTGCTCTGCATTGAACCTTCACTTAGTGAAACAACAATCCCTACTCCAGAGTTGATAGTGGTCTCAGACTTGAACTACAGCTGCTTAAGGGAAAATAAGAACTACTGCTCACACATAATAATTCAGGTGTTAATATGAGCTTTATTAACCAGCACGTTACGGCCTTGTGCTTATCCCGGTTTTCATGAGTGTATTTCAAGAATAAGCCCAATTCTCATAGAGAGCGGCCTCACTCTCACACTCATATAGGTAAAATCCGTCAATGATGCTCTTGTAACTATGACATCCCACTCATATGAGCTACAGATTTTATTAAGAGTTTTAATGAACTCAACCTACATATACGTTACAAGATTAATGTACTTACATCATAGGGATGAGTAAGAAACTATAGTGCATTTTTTCTTACGGTCACCTTATGATTCGTTTTTCTCATTGAACCCAGTTTTTAGGATCTCTAATCACCGGGTTGGGTGTCCTCATATATGGCTCATGACGATATGGGCTTCAATTCCATCCCCCTTGATGTACTCCAGACCTTATCTCTTGCCAAACCTTTAGTTAAAGGATCTGCAAGATTATCACATGATTTAATATAATTCACATTAATAATTCCATCACTCAAATATGATCTCACAGTACTGTGCTTTCTTCTTATAGGTCTGGATTTACAGTTATAATAACAGTTATTAACTCTACCAATAGTTGCAGTGCTATCACAATGGATCAATATAGGTGGTATAGGTTTTTTCCACAAGGGAATTTCATGCAATAAATCTCTCAACCAATTTGCTTTTTCACTTGCTGAAGCTAGAGCAATTAGTTCAGCTTCCATGGTTGAATTAGAGATTATTGTTTGCTTCTTTGATTTCCAACAAATAGCACATCCACCTATTGTAAAAATATAACCAGTGGTAGAGAGAGAATCACCTGACAGAGTATTTCAATCGGCATCACAAAAGCCTTCAAGTACAACAGGATATTTTTTATAAAATAATCCATAATTTTTAGTACCAAGCAAATATTTTATAACACGCTCAATAGCATGCCAATGTTCTTTATCTGGTTTACTTGTGAACCTGCTAAGTACTCTAACTGCATATGCAATGTCAGGTCTAGTGCAGTCAGTTGCATAACGCAAACTGCCTATTATTCTAGCATATTCATTTTGATTAATCACATCATTTTCACTTTCAACAGGAAATAAATGAATACTAGAATCAAAAGGAGTAGACACATGTTTGTGGCCAACATTTCTTCAAAATTTTCTCAATATAATGTGACTGATCAAGAAAAATACCATCACATGTTTTTGTTATTTTCATGCCCAAAATAACATTAGCCTCACTAAGATCTTTCATATCAAAATTGCTCTTAAGCATAGTTTTTGTTTCATCAATTACATGCAAATTTGAGCCAAAAATTAACAGATCAACCACATAGAGGCTAATAATAACATGTGAATTTTTTCAAGATTTATAATATATGCACTTGTCACATTCATTTGATTTATAACCATTTTCAATCATGCAGGAATCAAATTTTTCATGCCACTGTTTGGGAGCCTGCTTTAAACCATAAAGAGATTTAGATAACTTACATACCTTGTGCTCTTGACCAGGTTCTATAAAACCTTATGGTTGGTTCATATAGATCTCTTTATTTAAATCACCATTTAGAAAAGCTGTTTTCACATCTATTTGATGAATAATCAAATCATGAATTGCAGCAATAGCAATCAATAATCTAATGGATGTAATCCTTGTAACCGGAGAAAAAGTATCAAAAAAGTCTAGATCAGCTTTTTGCTTAAAGCCTTTAGCAACAAGTCTAGCTTTATATTTGTCTATACTTCCAACCGGTTTGAGCTTTTTTCTAAGGACCCATTTACACCCAATGGTTTTAAAACCTGTTGGCAATTCTACTAATTTCCAAGTATTATTAGAAATTAGAGACTCCATTTCATCATTCACAGCCTCTTTCCAGAAAATTGCATCTGGTGATGATAAAGCTTCATGTAAAGAAAAAAGATTTTCCTCAACATTATAAACATAATAGTCAGGGCCAAAATCTTTTTCAACTCTAGCTGTCTTACTTCTCCTAGGTTCAGCTTCATAAGTTTCTTGTATATGTAAATTAGAAGAAGAAGAACTAGGTTGGGTAAGAACATTTTCTCTAGATTCTTGACCCCCACTATTTTTTGATTTAAAAGGAAATTTTTCTTCATGAAAAATTGCATCACCAGATTCAATCACAACATGATTTTCAACATCAAGAAATCTATAGGCTATACTATTTAAAGCATATCCAACGAAAACACAAGTAGTAGCTCTAGCACCCAATTTAGGTCTTTTAGGGTCAGTTAATCTCACAAATGCTAGACAACCCCAAACTCTAAGATAACCCAAATTTGGTTTATGCCCCTTCCACACCTAAAAAAATGTGTAATTTTTGTATTTTTATGTTGCACTCTATTTAACACATAACAAGCAGTTAAAACTGCTTCACCCCAAAGATTAGAGGGAGCACCTGAATCAACCAACATGACATTTGTTAACTCAATCAAAGTTCTATTTTTTCTTTCTGCCACACCATTAGATACAGGTAAATAAGATGAAGTAACTTCATGAATCACTCCTAAAGATTGAACAAAAGAATTGAATTCAGAAGAATCATATTCTCTCCAATAATAAATTGTATGACTCACACCAATCTGCACAAATTGGAGGAACCAAAAGCTTCACCAAAAGAACACCTTTCTTTGGCCAAAAAACACATAAGACACTTTTGGGGGATTTTGGAAAGAAAGTTGATGGGTGAATAATAGTGTTTCGTAATAGCATTAGCAAGGATATATTTTAGCATGCAATAAATGGTGCTATTTATAGGCTCTTAGGACACCCCCTACAATTAATAGTGTAGTAACCAATAGCCATAGGTTACAAGAATTAAAACCCAAAATAAATCAAAATAAACACCATGAGTTACAAATAAAACTCAAAATAAATTCAGAATTTAAACACACAAATAAATTCAGATTTTAAACACAAAATAAATTCATCCAAATTTAATTTTAATAATAAATAAAATATTAAAATGTTCCAACAGTTGCTATTGCCCAAGAAAGGAAGGACAATTTTTGGATTTGGGTAGGGTGGGTTGATGAAAAATAAAAAATGGATGGGAGGATGATTGAGGTGATGACAGCAGCAGCGATCTCCACGGATCATACGGGATTTCTGTGGTTAGGTTAGGAAACAAGCTGCAAAATAAGAAAACTAGACACTGGGACTAGCTGCCCGAATGACGAACGCACTCCCCCTACTCTCTAGCCGGCAATCAAGACCCAATGGGATCCAGATCTAAGCCAAAGAGAAGGAAGAGGGGAGGACGAGATCTACTTTCTCTCTCAAGTTTTTAGAGAGAAGGAAGAGAGACGGGTTGGTTTGTGTAAAAGTATAATTACACCTCATTCACAATTAAACCATGAATGGGCTGTCGTTTTGTATCGTTACTAAATTTAACGGTTTATTTGTATCGATTTCTTTGAACTTGGATTAGAGTATCTTAACGTCCATAACCTTTTAGTCTAAGGGTACAAGTCTCGTCTTTTTATTTTTATTTTTTTGAATAATTATGTCTCACCCGGTCGTCCTTTTGACCTTTGTTTGTCTTGTAGATAAACGAAACTGATAGTGATAGTGATAAGGCACACCCCGTGATTCCGCTGGATCAAACCACCCGTCTATACAGCTGAAACATATAGTACCTGTAATATCACTATTTGAACAATTTGGTGCGTAATCTATAAAAATGACCATTTTGTATCCGAAATGATATTCCTAGTCATAATGTAGTACTTCGATTCACTTTTTTGTTAACTCAGGGTGCATTTTCATCACTTAAGTCCATTTCTCTACAAAACTACCCCCTTCTTACCCATATCATCCACTTCACACCAATTTTTTTTTTTTTTTTTTTTTTTTACAATTTTCAGGCAATTATGGTCATGAAAATGACCATATTATCTAGAGTGTCTGAACATTGTGGTAAGAACAAGATTTGGCATTAGGCTCGTCACTAGTGCTTTAATTGCTGTCATGGCTTTTCACAGCAAAAATCGCCATATCTTCCATTTTAGAGCACACAATTTCTTTTCAAAGCTGAACCTTATAACTTCATTGATGGAGATTAAGCTAATAAGGGAATGGTTGTTATCACTGATTTTCATTTATGTTTCTGATTTAACCTACTAAAGATTAAGTTATTTTGAGTATATTTTGGCCATAAAATAAAGTATCATTGATACTAATAGAATTTCACTGAGGAAACCACCACGACTACCAATCATCTTCATTTAAAGCAATCAAATATTCAAGTAAATAGGGCTTATAGAATTTGAGAAGAGGAAGAAAGAAACATTTTCTCCCATTTTCCCAACATTAAAGTGTTGTTCTTTAATATATATATATATATATATATATATATATATATATATATATATCTATATATTCCCATTCTGAGGCGGACGTCTGCACTGTTGCAAAAATCCAGACATCCATGCTTTTGCAGCGATCAGGCAGCGGTCTTGCTGGTAGGAGGCCAAGCGCATCCCAGACGACTTCACCATGAAGATGAAGGCCAAGTAGATCAAGGTCAAAGGTTTTGGGCAGCGTCCTCACCTAAAACTTCAAGCCCAATCAAGGTCGACTGTAAACTGGTAGCTGATGAGTCCACCGACAAGAAGAAGCTCAAGATCAACGTCTGGCCTCGGCTCAGCAAAAGTCGCGCTACAAATGGCTCCTAATCGCTATAAAAGCATGGATGTCCGCACTTTTGCAGCACTGCAGACGTCTGCCTCTGATCCTCTCTTTATATATATATATATATATATATATATATATATTTTTTTAATGTTCGTGAAATGAAAATATTACATGTTTCGGTCTATATTTAGGTGTGTTTGCCTCAAAAATCATCTCAGGCCAAATGAGAGGTCGAGTGACTTGAAGTCCAATGTTCTTATGGATTGCGCAGGTGTGCCAACTCACTGCCAATTAACTAAGTGAGGTTTTGATTAAATTTGGGCTTGATCTGACTTCTTCAAGTGATTGTGGGCCGAGGAAGGAATCGTCTTGATCACTAGTTTCGAATGCCTTTGTTGCAAGGACTTTCGGCGTCTTCACTGATGTTGCTTCTTTTTTTTTTTATATATATAAATTGCAAAAAGTAAAGTGCGGAAAGTAAAAGAACAAGAATCTAAATGCGAGAATTTAAATTGCATGAAATTTAAAGAAACTGAAGAGTAATTGCAGGAAATATAAAGTTCAGAAAGTAAAGACAACGATGAAAATTTAACTAGGCTAGAGTAAGAATGAAAGGTATTGTAAAGAAAGCGATAAAAGTTGACTAGCCTCAAGAGAAAAGATATTAGAAAAGTTGTAGATGTATTTGAAATTCAGTTGTGTTGTATTGTGTTGGTCGGGGACCCTTTCTCAATGAGCTAGAGGGTCGTATTTATACAATTACATACATGATATTTTGGAAGGAAAGAATAATTAAATTAAACGAATATTTCAGTCTTAATGACCGAAATCAAGATATGTTCCATATTGCTTCATTCCTAAATCGAACCATAACAACCTTCTTCTTACGGCCCCATTAGAACTAATTTTCTCTTAGTTGTGCCATACTGTCTCCAATGCCTTCAAACTCAATAAATTCTTGGCATTAATTATTTTGAAGAATAATTATCTCCGTTATTTCCTTCCCTTCTTATTTCTTATCCAAAAGTTAATATCTAATAAAATCTTCTTCCCTTCTTATTTCTTATCCAAAAGTTAATATCTAATAAAATCTCATAAGTATGAAATTTTATTGAGTATCAACAATAAAAGCACCATATTTTCTATCTATCGGCCAAAGATTTAAAGGCCAAGTACAAACGTTGAATATATTAAAAGCACAAGTAAGTTAGGAAGATCCAATTGATGGTATTAAAAGCACAAGTAAGTTAGGAAGATCCATTGATGGTTGTACCACTACATGTCAAGAGAAATTATTAATACATGGGGCTTCAGAGATAAGACTGAGCACGTCGGTCTAAGTCACTCTGATGTCAAAGTCAAGGCTTTGTATTTAATTTAGACATAGTAACGATAAGAAGTCGTTAGTTACCATGAATAAAGGTGGCTAGGCCCTTTAAATGGTCACTAATGAGGGTGTGTTTCTCTTTATTTTCCATATGGGAGAGATGTCCTCCCTATCTGATAGTGTATCTAGGTTAGGACATCTTTCCAGACAGCCTGGTTGTTGCCTCACTAATGAGGGTGAGTTCCTCTTTATTTTCCATGTGGGAGACTGGGAGAGATGTCCTCCCTATCTGATAGTGTATCTAGGCTGGGACATCTCTCCAGATAGTCTAGTTGTTGCCTCCCATGCAGGTCTTTGATGCTGACGTTCATGGTTCCAATACCTTGATTGGATATCCCGGCATGGGATGCAGGACGAGGTATTCAGATTTTAGTTCATGTTCCAGTTACCTTGATTCCTAGCTTGTTTGTACAAGTACCCCAAGATCTCGTTTAAGAGATTTCTTGAGTGGGGACTTGATTTCATCAAGTAGAACGACACATGAGTTGGCATTGGTCTCGCATAGGCCTGCTACACATGAGGCCAAGCTATACCCTTAGGGAATCCCCAAACTCCATAGTCGAGAAGTGTTTTGATTGGATCATTGTACTTTGATTGTTTCCCTTGAGTTGTGTTAAACATGGGACTGGACGTTAGGTTGCTCCGCTAGGTACCCTACTCGGTGTGAGAATTTTAGTGCAAAGAATTACTTTGGCTTACCCCGATGGAGTACCTTACTTCGGCCGAGGGTTTTAGTGCAAGCGATTAGACCTTGATTTACCCCGATGGGTACCTCTCTTGTGTCTTAAATTTTTGTTTTTATTGTTATATTATTTTCAATGTCTCTTTTGATTAGTATCGTTTTTAGAAGAGACTTTTCTGTTTTAAAATCCTATTTGACTTAGTGGAGAAGTTATGAGGGGTTACTGCATAGGATATTTTGGTGAGTCAAAAATCTTCTTTTGGGAAATTAGAATTTATGTCGATTTGGAAAATTAAGGAAGTGTTTTAAGGAATAAGAAATTGGAAGAGAATTGAGTTGTACTTTCATTGATAATAAGGAACTCTTTATATAGAGGATTACAAGCAAAGAATCTGTCGTCTTACAAGGTAACTGAATCATATAATGAATGAAATATCTTTGTAGACATCGATAAGACTAACCCTATTACAACTCAGAAAAGTGATCAGATTTTGGGTCAGAAACACAAACTAGGTGTCCTTAAACACTCCCCTTTGTGGCGTCTGAACGTGGTGCTCCTCTTATTGCCTTATCAAAAATCTTACAGAGTAACAAAAACCCAGTAGGACAAAAATAACCTCGGTCGAAGGAGAAAAAGAGTACAACACACCCTTCACGTTTTGAGATCATACATGTAGACATCTCCCCCTGATAACTACGATCATAGGAGTTCGGATACCTTCCGGAAACGATGCTACCAATATGTTTCTCGAAGGTGGAATTAGGCAATGACTTATGAACAAGTCTGCCACATTGTCCTCAGATCGAACCTAGCTCACTTTGATCTTGATGAGAGTCTGTTGTTGCTAATTATGCTTGGTGTTGTCTCATTTGATGTAGCCTTGCTTCATTTATTCAAAGCAAGCAGCATTATCCTCATAAATACTCGTAGGCCCATTTGTGGTAGACTTCAAACCACAATTGCTTCAAACATATATAATTATGGATCCAATCCACATAAATTCACGAATTACTTCGTGAAGAGCAATAACCTCTGCATGGTTAGAAGGTATAGCGATTAGGGTCTGTTATGTAGACCTCCAAGATATCGCGGTCTTACCTATGGTGAACACATAACTAGTTTGGGAATGACCTTTGTGTGGGTTAGAGAGATACCCATAATCAGCAAAATTTTCCAAAACACTAATGTCGTTTTGGGATGGGGATAGGGAATGCAGGCCAGTGTTGGCGGCATTTCTGGTGTGTGATGGGTTCGAATCTATCATCTCTCTGTAGGGATAGAACAAGCCAATATCAATCGTACATCTCAAGTATCGAAAGATATCTTTTACATCAGTTTAATGGCGTCACGTTGGCGTAGAGCTATACCTAGCTAACAAGTTCACTACAAATGAGATGTCCAGTCTTGTGCATTGAGCTAAGTACAATAATGCTCCTATTGTATCATGTAGGGCACTTCTGCTTCTAGCACATCTTCGTCATCATCTTTCGGACGAAGAGGATCCTTTTTATGATCAAAACTACAGACGATTATGGGCGTGCTTGAAGGCTTGACCTTGTCAAAACACCTAAGCATTCATAAACACGATGCTCAAGTTCCAAACCGAGAAATAATCGTGTTCTCCCAAGATCCTTTATTTCAAACTCAAATTTCAAGTGTTCAACGGTTTCCCTTAACTCTTTAAAGGCTTCCAATGAAGATCATGTAACCAATATGAACCGTGATAGAATCCGAAACTTGTCATAGAAATGTGCGGACATTTACATATCCATTCCTAATCAAGTAGTCACTTAGTGAGCGTTCCAACCTCATTGCAAATGCGCTTTGTGGTCTAGAGCCACTTAACATGGGTAAATGAAGTCCATCAGGAACCTTCATGTATATTCCTTATCTAGATCCCTATAAAGATACGTAGCAACCACATTCGTAAACTACATGTTCAGTTATTCGAAAACTACCAAACTGATAAGATAATGGAGTGCAATGACATCCATTACAAGGGTATCGTATATGTCTCCTTGTAGTCGTTTCTCAGGCATTTTGTGAGAAGTCTTGCGTCATAAGGCGAGATTACCATCTCATTTTCTCATCACGCTTTTTAACGAATATCCATTAGTCAATAGGTTTTATGTTAGGAGATGTTGGCATCACTGGCTTTATAAACCTTCCTCTTCGTTAGAGAATCCAACTTAACCTAGATCACATCTTTCCATTTAGGCCAAATTTCTCTATGTTGGTATTCATTCATCAACGGAGCGTGGTTCGATATCATCGGACTCAACAAACTCATGCGCTATGAAATGCGTGAATACATCATCAATCATGATGGAGTTTCTATCCCACGTCTTATGTACATTAATGTATTTTTAGAGAGCTCTATTGTCACGCCCCGAATTTTTTATGAATAACAATTCATAATCCGAAACATGAAAATTTTTCTTTTCTTAACACACTCACCACACGAAATAAAATCAAACCGACTTAGTCTCGGTTAATTATTACAACACAAATTCAAATGTAATGTAAAGCTCTAAATGAGCATACACACACACCTCACAACTAAATAAATAACAAAACTGCTATAACACCTAAGCAGCTCGGTCACCTCCTTGGTTATCCTAACCTGCAGGAATATCCGCTACACCATTGAATAGTGTACCGGGATTGCAACAACACAAAACCCGGTAAGCTTATGAAAGCTTGTATGAGTAAAAGAAGGAACTGTTACTTAATTTAAACTCATTTATTCCCTCACACAGCAACACTCAATTATTTCCACATATACAAATAATAACAATCTCAATCAACACCAATTCAATATATCAAGTCAACTCCAATCACTACTTTCCCCACGACTCTCTTCATCGTATTTATAAAAATACGGTACTTGACAGACTAGAGCTCTAACTGAATCGTAGCCCGTCACCTGGCCTAGGTTATGGCATCCGACATATTAATCAATTATTGTATTTCATCAATATGTATACCTATATACATATTTAGAACGTCCAATAATTCCACATACTCAACCAATCGTATCCCATCATCCACACTAGGATTAGAGCGTCCGATTACGCACACCGGTCATTACGTTAATCCTAATCCCATAAATGAACCCAACATATAACATCACATACTGAAATCAACCAAATCCAAGATACATCATATTACTATGGAATTACACAATTGTAATGAAATCAACTCAATAATAAATCAAACAATCCACTCATCAATATATATTTTCCACGTAAATATATATATACGTAATCATCCACTCAGGAATGACCACTAATACCATCTATAGTTCACACAAGAAAATTATGAAATTCATTTGTATAGTTAAAATTCATTTTACTTACCTATGGACCGTGGTAATTCAAGTCCATGAAATTTTAAAACAAATATTTAATCCGCAAATATTTTTCACACAACTACCAAAAGTAAATAAATTAAAATGCTCGGTTCGTAATATGAACCACGTGAGTTTTACTCACCTCGAACTCCTGCTGCGTCTTCGATATATATATAACTCACAATAATCCAATGCTCGTCAACTCAAGCCGTCAAGTACCTAATCAAGTACGGTCTTTACTTAGCAACGAAGCATGAAATAAACCTAATTGATGATCCAACGGTCGGATTTCTAAAATAAAGATAAGCCAACGGTCGGATCCTAAAATAAAGATAATCCAACGGTTAGATCCTCACGGATTGCCCATGGAAACATCCTATCAAAATTATACGACAATCCGATGGACGGATCTTCGTTAATCGCCTCCCAAATCACTATTTTATAATTATACGAAGATCCAAAAGTCGGATTTTCGCCCGTGACCACACAAAGTCATCGGGACAGTCATATGAACATCATATTAAAATTTGAAGTAAAACCGATGGTCTGATCTTCGTAAATCTCAAACCGAAGGTAAATTGTAAAACCGTAAATAGTAACGTTAAAACAGAAATTGACTATTTATCAACTTTTTCTAACATGACCAAGTTATATCTCAAAACGCTCGTATGGATGCATAGATCATCGTCCAGATAATAAAAACTCCAAATTCGGTCCGACGCGCCGCCACACGCGGCGGTCAGACGGTGGTCAACGAGGCGGTCAACGCCGGTCAACCACCTCCGATGCAAAAGTCGTCAACTACAAACTTCTTCAAAATGAAATTTTGAACAACTTTAATACCTGACTTTTTCGGAGATGAGGTTTGGATCGTCCTAGATCGGGCTTTGAAGTTGGATTAATCTCGGCCCTCTGATCAGTCTCCAGATCGAATCAGGGACGTCGAAATCTTCAACTCTTGATCTACCACTCCACACTCAAAATCGTGATGCAAGCTATATATGGGGATGATCAGAAGGAAGAGCACGTCACGAAAATGGGGACGATCGGCCCGTGCACCACCGGAAAAGTGGTTTTCCGGCCGGGTCGGGTTTTCACTTCGGGAGGGAGCTTCGATCCACGTCTGGGGGCAGCGGCGGGGCGTGGCGATGGCGGGGATCGACCAGGCGTGCGGCGGCGATGCGGGAGAGGGCTGGGTCCGGCGGCGGCGGGGTCGGGAGGCCCGACTTCCAGTCGGGTCGGGTCACCGGGTCTGAATGCACAGTGACCAGACCGAGAGAGAGAGACGGGGGACTGATGTGCAATAATGGAATTTTTTCGTCCTTCACAACAAACTCAGATTTTTCCACTATTTATAGAAAAATTTCGATTTTCAAATATTCATAACTTATTCATACGAACTCCGAATAATACATTCCACATATGCACGGACTCGTATCGACGAGCTCTACAACTTTCATGAAGGAAGTTTTCCCAAATTTTGAACGTATAAAAAGTCTATTTTCACGACCCCCTAAATAACGTTCGTTTTTGAAAATAAAATCATTCGGAACCAATTTTCTCAACCCACGACAATCCAAATAATCCCAAACATCACAATTCAATTAATATAACAATTATTGAATTACATAAATTTATTGTATGAAAATCTGGGTCTTCACATCTATATTCTCAGGAGTAGGTTCTGATGTTGAGGAGTCTCCCAACGATAACCATAATCCTGGAATATTCTCATGATACGGATTCCGGATTTTGAGTGTCGATGATCAATGGATTGAGTTGTGCCAAAGTATCCTTCAAATCCATGGGTCTCTCATGCATCCTAGCTGGGGCCATGGCCTGTGACTCTAAAGTGTCACTCTCTATAGCATTGGTGCCATGCTTACCTCCGTGTAGGGTAGTGCTACGTCCTCTCATAGGAACGTCCATCCTTGCAGCAGATATGTGTGATCTCATCACTTTAGCGGAGATCGAGATGAGACCTAGTGGGGATAGACCACAACAATTCTATTGTTCCTGCTGAACATCCATGTTCTTATCTCCCCCAGATGACAGAAATATTGTTTCATCAATGTGACAATCTACAAAACATTTGGTAAAAGATTGCCTAGCAAGGGTATGAAGTGGCGGACGATAATTAGAGTATCAAATCCAACATAGTTGCCTATTCGTTTGTGACGACCCAACTTAGTACACTATGGCAGTGCAATAGGCACATAAATGACGCACTCAAATATGCGTAAGTATGAGATACTTGTACCCAGTCACTAGTTGTAACGCAGAGATAGATTGAGTTGCAGTGGGTCAGAGATGAATCAGCATAACTGCATGCGATATTGCATCACTCCAATCAGATATAGGGAGATTGATGCTCATTACCAATGTTTGGGCTACCATCATATTTATTTCTATGAGACCATTTGGGTGTGTTCATGGGAATATGATGTCTAACATCAGTCCCAATGATATGCAATAATCATCGAAAGTCTTCGATGTAAACTCTCTAGTATTGTCAAGTCCAATTAACTGAATTGGATGATCCGGGGAGTGAGCCCATCATCATATGATTTATGCTAGGAGTGTAGCGTAAGTAGCATTACAAGTGGACAATGGCACAACACATGACCAGCGTGTTTGGGTGTCAACCATATCATGAAATATTTAATCGTTCACAAGTTGGTTGAATCGGTACACAAAATTCCCTTCAGATTCTATGTAAGAACATAATGAGTATTTTTGTATCCTTTACATTGGACGGTCTTGGTCCTAATTTCCATAAGGAACATGTTTTGTAGAACGAGTGAGAGGTCTTAGAAGCAACCAATGAGGATTTTGGTTTAGCTAGAGCATCTGAAAAGCTATTGGAAGCCAAGTTGGTGGCAACAACATCACCATAATGGACGTCATCCATGACATCATGGATAGGGACATTAGCAGCTCTAGGCTGGTGGTGGATGGCGGCGGGCGCCAGAGGTAGCGACGGCAGTCACACTCTATCCAAGAATCAACCTTTGATTCCTGCTTCATTTCGATTGAAATAATGGATGTTCGTGTGAAGTTTTTGGTAGACGGATCATCATATCATGACTAAGATGACCTAGTCATGGAAAAACTAATATATGTCTAAATCCAAGTGATCTGCTCTCATGACTTTACTGGATTTAATAGCTCGAATAATGGTGACATAGAATCCACTAGAGAGACACATAAGTTTCTCTAAGATAAGCCTTTATTCGCAATCATTAGAGATATTGCAAAGGAACTCTTTTCCTTTCTCTATATGAGTTTCCACATGGAATCCTTTGGCTCGAGTAGCTCAATAGGGTTCGATTTTCTCTAGGAGCGTAGAGAGTTTCTGTGACAGTAATCAAGGTGTCATTTGGCAAAATGAATTTGGGCTATTTCATGTCCTTGAACTAAACTTGATGGCCTAGCCATCGTAGTCACTGAGAAATATGTAGGCAACATCTCTAAGAATGATTGCCTATGGCAGCGAATGGTGTCCGTAGTCGCACTATCCGTAAGACATTGAAGTTCTCTAGGATTCATTCCTCAAAAGCTCAGAATTGAAATGGAGTCATAATGAAAAGGACTCGAAATTTTATTCATAAGCCAACGGTATACATCATTGTTTCTTTGACCAAAAGAAAATCTAATCCGGAATTAGCTAATGCAAAACAAAGATAGTCGTTTAACTTCTTTTGGTAACTCCAAAATAAATATGACCAGGTAAGTAGAGAGATGTCGGTGGAGCAAAGCTCGCTTAAGTACCACTTATCTCAAAACCTTCTTAGACATCATACTCACTTTGGATGAGCCTAGTTGAAGAAAAATTAAATCAATGGCATCCATTATTAATACTATGGAAATTGCCATATTATATCTCTTGGAAAAATAAAGACTTAAACAAAATCAGCGATCTATTAATCCTAGCCAGATTTGAAGTCTTCAAACCTTAACTCCAGATCACCTTCTTAATCTTCTTGTTCCATATAGTGAGCTTCTCTTGCTTCACATATGCTTTGTAGGTGGTGACAATATTTTCACAAGCTTTACAAATGTGTGTCCAATAACCAGATGCTCCACATCGAAGACAAACATCTATGTGCTGAAGCTCCCATGATTGAAGCACTTTGAAAGCGTCATTAGGATAACTCTTAGTTTTAGTGGCACCACTAACATGGCCAGAGGCATTGCCCCCTCTTTCTTTCCATGTTGACCTCTTTGGTTCCGTGTCCGCCTATTTTGGCGGTTACCTTCCTCATTAGAGCAAGAATATGGACAAGAACGTCCAAGAGGTATTGGATCAGATCAAAACAATGATGTGTGTGGCCGATCATATCTTCTCAATAAACTCTAAGTTTGGAGGTCTTAACAAGCTCCAAGGTTGGAGATAGCACGAACTCCCACAGTTCGACTTAGGTCTCCCCATGAAGAAGAAGAAGAAGGGGGGGTGGGTAGAAGAAGGGATGTTGCAAATCCCTGAGAAAAACAAAAGAAATTGAAAAAACTCAAAAATGAGAACTTTTAGTAAAAAATATGGTTAAATACTATTTACTTCATGAACTTTCAGGGAAAAAACAGTTTAGTCCCTCCCTTTTTAATTTCACACGTTTACTCCATCATCTCTCAATTTTAGATCAATAGATCCATTCCGTCAAATTTCTCGGTTAGTTACTGTTGTGGTTATCCCTTTCATGTCAAAATGTCTCATATACCCCTCAATTCTTTTTTTAATTAATTTATTTTTTTCCTCTCTCTCTCTCTCTCACTTTCTCTCTTTCTCTGTTTCTTTTTTTCCCTTATGCTTTTCTCTCTTTCATCCTCTTCCACCACCGATGGGATTGGGTGGATCCTAAACCACAAATCCATCCTCCACCTCCCCTCCCAACTTCTCCTTCATCCCATCCAAATCCGAATTACTATCGATCCCACCTTCTTCAAGCTCAACCTCCAGCTCCTCGACACCGATAGCTTCGAATTGGTGAGACGAAGAACATAGATGCCAGATTATACGAATTTGTAGACTTGGTTTGCAGAAGCACTCAAAGATCGAGACCCATATCGATCTTCTTGATCAAAAACCCAAATTGAAACCCAGCTGGCTGGGCCTTGACTGCTTGTGCTCAGATAGGGTCTGGAAATACGGCGGCGTTTTGCTTCCCAATTTGCAGCAACGTCTCAGGTGAGTTCTTCGATGGCAGTAGTGAGGAACGTTGGGGATTGGGTGCCCAAACAATTCATCTTTAAAAAAAAAAAAAATTATTCTTTCTTCTTTTTTTATTTTTTTTCTTTTGTTCATCTCTCCTCCCCTCCATCCTCGTGCTACTGCCACCGCCATCTCCACGGTCTCCACCACCATCACTACCCACATTGCAGCCAAAGGTTGCTGCGACACCCTTTCACCGCCACTATCACCCACACTTCCTTTACCCCCCTCCCCCCCTTTTCTTACTTTTCTCTCTTTTCTGCCAAAACCCATATATAAACTCTCGTAATCCATCCCCATAGCTCTCTCCAATCTCCATCTCCGACCTCCCTCAATTGGCAACACACAATACATAAAGCATAATTCATCACCGCATAACAATACACAAAACAAAATTAGCAGCAGGAAGCTCAGTTCAAAACTGAATTAGATCTACTTTTTTGTATCTATTAACAACACCCACAAAGATCAAACTAATTTGAAGTCTCAAACATCGATCCCAAATGCAAATTTGGAAATTTTGAGTCATCAAGATCACATGGTGAAGGCATTCGGATCATTAGGATCAAGATCACCGGGCCGCCATGTAAGGAGGGGGGAGAGAAGAAGTCATTTTACCGTCAAAACGCTCTCTCGACTACGTCTTTTGAACGCGCCTCACGCGCTATCTCGCTGACCCTTATCCTCACAACCACACGTCCTTTCTACTTGATTTTTCCGGCGATCCGTGCCGGTTCCATCTGAATCTTCCACTACACTGGTGACGGCTTCCTCACCGAAATTCACATTCTCCTCCCTCCCATCGGGGAGCGGCGGAGAAGAATCTGCAGCTTACAAAAGAATTCGCACCAATGATGAAATCTGTGACAAATTTCAAGCAGCCCATGTTACTACTACTGAATCTGAATCCTCTATTCCAGATTTGCTTGCCAAACAGATAGTTATGCTGCGCGTCTCCTCAACCCACTTAGCAATTATGGTTCTGCGGCAGTAGAGAACTTTGAGATGACTGATGATGACTTCCAAATTGTTGATGGAAAATTGGCACCTAACATTTGTTTTTCTCAACGAGTTAAAGACAAGCTGGACCTGGAATGGCGTTGTGCGGTCATCGTCAAACTTATGGGTAAGCCAAATACTACTAATGCCTAACTCATGTTTGATGCTCTTATTTGTAAATGGAATCCTAAAGGACCTTGGCAGCTAATTGATATCCCGAATGACTATTTTATTGTGAGATTTACTCTTAATGAAGATATGAACACTGCGTTGTGTGGAGGGCCATGGATTATTGCAAGACAAACCCTTGTGGTCCAATAATGGCTGCCAGATTTCGACCCCTTCAATGATAAGATCACTAAGATGGCGGTTTGGGTCAGAATTCTGGGTTTGCCAGTGAAATATTTTAAAGAATACACTCTGAGCAAAATTGGTATGTTGCTGGGTACTGTGATTAAAGTTGATAAGCTTACATTAGCTCAAACTAGAGGCAAATTCTCTAGACTATGCATTGAAGTTGACTTGCAGAAACCTTTGCGACCTTTTGTAGAAGTTGAAGGATTGGCTTATAATGTTGTTTATGAGGGTATTTCGATGATTTGTTTCAACTATATTTGCTATGGTCATGTTAAAGCTAATTGTTCTTACCAATACAACGGTGATGCATCCACTTAAGCCAACACTACTATCCCCATGAGTATGGATAAATCCCCAGCAACTGCTACTATTGCTAATATGCTGAGCAACGTCTCACCTGAGCTCTCTACTGTTATGGTTTCGATTGCTGCAAACTCACCTGAGCCCAATTCTTCTACTGCTAGCATGGAGACCAGTCTTTCACTTGAGCCATCTACTGTTGAAATTCCAAGTCCAGCTAGTTCAGCTCCTATTACGGGTCATGGTCCCTGGATGTTTATGTCATATAAGAACAAGAAAACCAACCCAGCTAAAGCCTCTGCCAATTTTGTCTCAGTTAAGTCTGGTTCTAGATTTTCTCTTTTGCAAACTTTTGATGCTAAAGGGGATGATGCCATAAATGAAAAACCACCAACATCCATTGACCAACTTCCCAAGCTTAACAGCTCTTCTGAACCAAAAGAAAAGTTCAGGAAAAAATAACCAATTATGTGGATGATGGTGCTACTGTGAAGTCCACAACTATTGATGCCAACTCTACCAATACTTCTACAGTGGCTCTTCATGATATTACCAACGGCAAGGCTCATATTAAAACTACTAAATCTGCTGCTTCTACTTCCAAACCTGCTGCTAGAAAGTCGTCTTTGATGAAGCATGATCCGGCTAGGAAGACTGCTTTTCCAAGTTTGACTACTTTAATCCATAGTGTTCATGCTTCTCCTATTCACAATAATACTTCTACCTTTTTGGACATTGTCGACT
The DNA here is from genome assembly GCA_025331145.1 of Rosa persica. NCBI lineage: Eukaryota > Viridiplantae > Streptophyta > Magnoliopsida > Rosales > Rosaceae > Rosa > Rosa persica. The sequence continues at coordinate 61,281,125 of WFKR01000005.1, forward strand.
TATAATTTTGAAGAATGACAGCAACAACATATCACAGGACACAGAAACTCATCAAGGTGAAAATTCTCACAGTGGCTAGGTTTGTTCTGACCCTGTTATTGATAATATAATGCATGATAATGATTCACATGTTGATATCAATAATCACAACCTACCTTCTAATGTGGAGGGTATGGCTGATTCTTAATTTTGGGATTTCCACCATTTCTGCTACTCAGTCCAATGATTAAAGCTTTATTTTGGAACTCTAGAGGTGCTGGTAGTGAGAGATTCAGATCTGCAATTGTAGATCTTGTTAAATTAAATAATGTTGACATTCTTGCCATATGCGAACCTAGAGTACAATTTGCTAAAGCTAAGGATACTCTCCTTTCTCTTGGTTTTACTGGTCATCGAATTGTTGAGGCAAATGGTTTCTCCGGAGGGATTTGGTTATTTTGGGACAGTAGCAAATTTTTGGTTGACTTTTTTGATGATAATTCCTAAGCTATTACTATCAAAATTACTATGCCTAAACAATCTCCTTGGATGCTCACCACCCTCTATGCTAGCCCTACGAACTCTGTTAGATGCAACCTTTGGAGTTATCTTGAAACACTTGGTTAATCTTCATCAGCTGCCGTGGATTTTTATTGGGGATTTCAATGAATTATATTCTATTGTTGATAAAAACTTTGGAAATATTGCTGGCAGATATAGTGGTCTGAGAAACTGGGTGGATAGAAATGTTCTCATTGACTTGGGATTTCTTGGCTGTTACACATGGTCGAATAATAGTATCAAAGAGAGACTTGATCGAGCTTTTTGTACATGTGATTGGAGGACTGCTTTCCCTGAAGCCTTCATTAGACACCTCCCAAAGATGAAGTCTGATCATTGCCTTATTCTCCTTCAACTTCATTCTAATAACTCAGTCAACAGAAAAGCTACCCCTTTTAGATTTCAGGCTATGTGGTTGACACATCATGAATTTTCTAATTTTATCTCTGCTACTTGGAATTCTTACTCTGGAAGCTTGATGGATAAGACGACAAATTTGGTGAATGATTTGAAACAATGGAATCTGCATACTTTTGGAAATATCTTTCAAAGGAAAAAAAAGACTTTTGGCTAGAATTGAGGGTATTCAGAAGGCAAGAGATAGATATGAGAACCCTTTTCTTGTCAAACTTGAAACTGAGTTAATCAAAGACTACGAAAATCTGAGGGATGAAGAGAATTTATTTTGGAAGCAAAAATCCAGAGACAAATATCTGCAAGATGGAGACAAAAATACCAGGTTTTTTCATTTTACAACTCTTGTGAGAAGGAGGAAAAATAAAATTGAGGGTCTTTTTGATGAGCATGGTCACTGGCAAACTGATATTGATAAGATGAAGAGTATTGTTGTGTGATTTTCCATAATCTTTTCTCCCTTTCCAGGCTCGACGATGTCAGATTTGTCATTCCTTGGCTATTTCCAACAATTGATCTTATTCATCTTGAATCTTTATGCAGTCCCATATCCATGGTTGAAGTTAAGAACACTATGTTTTCCATCGGGGGGCTCAAGGCTCCTGGATATGATGGATTTCCAGCCTTAATTTATCAAAAGTTTTGGCACATTTATGCTTCTGACATCTTTTCTACAGTGTCTAATGCCTTCTCCTCTGGTAGTATTCCTGCAGGTATGAATCACACCATCATTTCTCTCATTCCCAAAGTTCCTGGTCCTCAAAATATGACTTAGTTCAGGCCTATCAGCTTGTGTACTACAATTTACAAGGTGATATATATCCAAGGTAATTGTTGCTAGACTCAGGCCTCTAATGCGGAATTTAATGAGTCCTAACCAAGTTAGTTATGTTCCTGGGAGACATATATCTGATAACATAATGGTTGCTCAAGAGTTGCTCTATAAGTTTCGAAAATCCAATGGTCAAAAAGGTTTCTTTGCTTGGAAGGTTGACCTTTCCAAAGCTTATGATAGGTTGAGTTGGAGTTTTATCGAAATTGTTCTTAATGAAGCTCTTCTTCCTGCTACTTTAGTTAAACTCATCATGAGCTGCATTACTACAAGTTTTCAAATATGTTTTAATGGAGAACTAACCGACTCATTTCAAGCTCAAAAGGGCATACGACAAGGGGATCATCTTTCACCATACATCTTTGTTTTATGTATGGAAAAGCTCTCGCACTTAATTCAGTCTACAGTTAATGTTGGTAATTGGAAAGCTGTTAGAGCGTCACAATCTGGTCCAAAAATAACTCATCTCTTCCTTGCCGATGAACTTATGCTCTTTGCTGAAGCCACTCATAATCAAGCTTATGTTCTCAAACGTTTCTTGGACATTTTCTGCTCCCTCTCTGGACAATCTGTAAGCTATAAAAGTCTCTTATTTTTTGTTCTCCTAACATTGAGAATGAGCTTGCAGGTAATATCAGTCACATTTGTGGCTCTCCTATTACTTCTGACTTGGGAAAATATCTTGGCATGCCTTTACTACAATTAAGAGTTAATAGATACACTTATGCCTCCATTCTTGATAAAGTTCAGAGTAGACTTTCTAGCTGGAAATGCAAAACTCTTAACATGGCAGGGAGATTGACTCTCATTCAATCTGTGAATTCTGCTATTCCTAACTATGCAATGCAGACGGCCAAATTACCTATGCATATTTGTGAAGAGCTTGATAAGCTGAACCGAAATTTTCAGTGGGGAGATACTGAGGACAGAAAGAAAATTCACCTTGTTAATTGGGAGACTGTCTGTTTACCTAAGCTTCTTAGTGGACTGGGAATCAAGAAAACAACTGATATGAATCAAGCTATGCTAGCAAAGTCTAGCTGGAGAATTCTCAATAATGATTCTGGGTTGTGGGCCAACATTTACAAAGAAAAATATCTTCGTAAATGCACTTTGACTGCGACTAACTATCAAGTCCCCAAGGATTGTTCTAATACCTGGAGGAGGATTGTTCATGGTGCTGCTTTGCTGAAACGTGGCCTTGTTTGGAGGGTGGGAAATGGAACAAAAATTAACTTTTGGTCTGATGTTTGGTTACCCTAGAGCCTCTTATTAACCATGTTCTACCTTTTGCATCTTTCAATTTTGATGATAAGATTGAAAGCTTTTGGGATGATCATGGCTGGAACCTCACCAAACTCTCTACTTGTCTCCCTTAGACTGTCATTGATCAAATTATCCATATTCCTCCCAACTTTGATGGCTGCGGTGAACATATCCAGATTTGGGGGCACACTTCCTGTGGTTCTTTCAGTGTTAAATCTGCTTATGGTATGTTCTTTGATTCTCATTGTCATACTACTTCTCCATGGAAATTCATATGGAAAATGCATTTACCCCCTAAATGAAAACCTTTGTTTGGACTCTTTGTCATGGCAAACTTTTAACCAATGTCCAGAGAGCAAAAAGAAATCTTACTAGAGATGAATCTTGTCCCATCTGTCATACTGGATCTGAATCTTTAGTTCATCTTTTTAGAGATTGTCCTGCCATTCAGTTTATCTGGAACTCTTTTAATGTTCCTCCTGTTGTTGCAAATACGTTCTCCATGAGTTGGATTGGATGGATTAAAGCTCAGCTTCTTAGCAATATTAATTGTGATATGGATATTCAGTGGAACTCCTTCTTTGTGTTTATCTGTGGGTTTATCTGGAAATGGAGAAACAAGCACATATTTGATCCAGGTTTTCATTATCCTCACTCTCCTAATATTCTCATAACTGATGTTGCAAAGGAATGGTGTACTGCTCAAGCCAAGCTACCTTTGACCTCAGATTATTGTTTACATATACTAATTTGGTCTAAACCATCTGTTGGTGCTTTTAAACTTAACGTTGATGGCTCTAGAAGTGGCAACTCTTGAAAAATCTGTGCAGGTGGTGTCATTCGCAACTCTGATGGGAACTGGATTAAAGGTTTCCAAGCCAATTTGGGTATTGGGGAAGTTCTTCATGCTGAATCATGGGGCCTATACTACCGTCTAAAGCAAGCTCATAACTGTGGAATTAGTAAGTTGGAGATCGAAACTGATTCTGCTATCTTGGTTAATCTTATTACTGACAGTGATATATCCTTGCATCCCCTTGGCTCTCTCATCTCTTGCTGCAAAAATCTGCTTGCCCAGTTTCAATCTGTGTCTCTTAAACACATTTACAGAGAATGCAATGTTGTTGCTGATTGTCTTGCAAGGAACAGCCTTACCCATGACTATGGAACTGTTGAATTTGAAGACCCCCCCTCTCATGCCTTGCAAGCTTATTTAGATGATGTGGACTCTGTTGCTAGAGTTAGAAAGACCAGAAACAGACCTGCTGATAGGTCTTTTAGTTAATTTGCACCCTTTCCTCTTTGTTTTTGCCTTTTAGGCCTTTGTAACCAAAAAAAAAAAAAAAATTAGATATAATACAAATACAAACATTGATGCATTTGTTTACTGGGTACATTTACAACTGTACATGTATTCAATGCTATTTAAAAACTGTTGTAGTATAAATCGTATATATATATCGTATATGTCTATATCATGTAACAAAATACGTAAAAGTATTTAGATAGGTACTTGAGTGTATAATCATAGGTACTTGAGTGTATGAAGACTTATGTAAACATGCTTTACCAAAGGGCAACAAGCATGGCAGAAAATCATCATCAAGATGGTTATCATTTTGAGTTTCTCTTTGAGCATTCACACTTCAATGTAATCCTATAAATACCCCCTTTGTATGAGATGAATAAACACATTGAAATCCCCATTCTCTCTGAAATTTTACTCTCCTATTCTGTTTATCAATTCCTCTAGTTCTTAAACACGTTATCAGCACGAAGTTGCTCTAGAATTAGAATCGAAAAATTGACGAAAGAAGAGTTCTTCATCGATAGAAGTCATTTTTCAAAACCTACAAAAAATCCCCAAACCCTAGCTCAGATTAAAGCCCTTGATTCCAGGAGCCCGGAACCGGTCTCAGATTCACCGGAACCGGCCGGAAACGGCCTGAACCGGCCGCCGGAAGCCGAAAAACCGAACCGGACCGCTGCCGAGCAGCTGCCGAGGCGCTGCCGAGACCTGCCGAGCAGCTGCCGAGGTGCTGCCGAGACCTGCCGAGGTGCTGCCGAGAGCTGCGCAGCAGCTGCCGAGAGCCCTGCGCAGCAGCTGCCGAGAAGCTGCCGAGGCCCTGCGCAGCAGCTGCCGAGGCACCTGCGCAGCAGCTGCCGAGCAGCTTCCGAGCAGCTTCCGAGACGCTGCGCAGCAGCTGCCGAGCAGCTGTCGACACATCTGTCGACAGATTTGCGCGGCGACTTTCCGACGACTTTTTCGACACTTTTCCGGCGACTTTTTGGACGATTTTTCTCGACTTTTTCCAACGATCTTTCCGGTCAACTCCGATAATTTTTCCGGTCAAAAATTTCCGGCAACACTATTCCAAGGTATTCTTTACTAAAAGTTCCCGTTTTTGAGTTTTTATTTATTTTCTCTCCTTTTTCCTTTTTCTCGGGAACTTACAATCAAAAGCGGAATTAGAGCAATTCACGCCAAATGAACTAAGAGTGTTCACAATGATTCTTGGAAATTGATTTCTTGGTAGCATAGCTCGGAAATCTTATTATTTTTCGTGGAAGTTTTAACTCCGAAACTAATATTTTCTTCTTATCTTCAAGGATGTCGAATGAACCTAGACTCGATTTTCAAATCCTTGACTCAACAGGTTCGGAGTACCATAGCTGGAAAACCGACGTTGAGAACCATCTCACATCCAAGGGGATATTGCCCATCATCCATGAACCAAATCCGGCTCTTGTGTTCCCTCGATCACCCAAGAAGCATGCAGAAGCAATCATCTTGATGCGACGTCATATGGACAAAGCACTCAGGCTAGAGTACATGTCCATCAAAGATGCAAAGGATTTATGGGAAGCACTAGAAGAGCGCTTTAACAATATCCAAGATTCTCTCCTCCCTGACTTGAAGGTTCAGTGGAACGATGTACGCTTCTCAGACTTCAAGTCTATTGCTGAGTACAATTCAGAAGCTCTTCGTCTTAAATCCATGTTGAGGTTCTGTCAAAGACCCCTCACAGAAGAAGAGCTAATTGAGAAAACTCTCTCCACCTTCCCTGTTGCAGCAATTTTGCTATCAAAGCAGTATCGCACTGAAGTAAATGCTGGACGAATTACGAGGTTCAATGAACTCATAAATATTTTGTCGGTAGCCGAAAAGCACGACAACATTCTTGTAAAGAATTATAATTCAAGACCCATTGGAACCAAGAGCGTTCGTGAGGCAAATTATAATGCACCCAAAAGAGGGCACAGGGAGCGGTACCCCAGCAATAGGGGACATGTGTACCCTAATAATAGGGGACATGAAGGACGAACAGGTCCATATAACCGCCCCAACAGGGAAGGAAACCGCAACTTTAGAGTGGGCGCACGTGATGGTAACTCCGCACGTGGAAGAGGGAGATATGGCAACACCGGCCGTGGAAATAGCACCATGAACCGTGGAGGTCGCACCATGCGCCGTGGTAGTAGCAGCAACCCTCCTAGGGGATATCCACAACGTGCACAACCTGTACAAACTGTACAACCTGCACAACCTATACCTCAAATGAAGGGAGGGAACCACAATGACATGTGTCATAGATGTGGATCAATCGAGCATTGGTTTAAACAATGTCATGCAAGTACCCAATTAGCTGCACGCTACAAGGAGTACAGGGAAGCAAGAGAGCAAGAAGCTAACCTTGCCGAAGATGAAAATAGTGAAGATGTCAATCTCACTGTTGAGGACTTCAAAGCTGTAGATGAAGAGCACGAGGATGCCACAGACTTTGATTAGAATAATCCTCTTTCTATTTTCCAAGAATGGCAAATGTGCCTTAGTCAATAAATAACAATTGTATTAAACTCCTTCTTATGTGGCGTACCCAATGAAGTATGATGTCTAGGAAAGCAATTGAGATCGGGGTATTTAAGCGAGCCTCGCTCCACCAACATCTCTCTACTTTCCTGGTCATATTCCATTGGAATTACCAAACGGATTGAGTGATAGCAATTTGTCTAGAGTTTGATATTTGGAATAGACTTATGAATAACTTTGATGTAATCATTGGCTATTTTCCCATTAATAAAGTATCGCATTCAATGTCATGAACATGTGTTAATATTCCGAACTTTATTCCTTTCAGTATGTTTTCCGGAGAATTGGAATGCCTTCTTGATAGTGGCACCACACATACGATATTGCGACATAGGCAATTATTTTTATGGATGACACCCAGTCGATCCTCAGTAACTACGATGGCAGGACTATCACAATTGATTCATGGTCGAGGACCAGCTCAATTTTTGTTACCAAATGGCACAAATATTAATGTCGCCGAAGCTCTATATGCTCCAAGGGCCGGAAGGACCCTATTAAGCTTTAAAGACATTAGAGCCAATGATTTTCATGTGGAAACACATTGTGAGAATGGACAAGAGTTCCTTTGCATCACCTCTAAAAACTACGGAAATACACGAGTTTTAGAGAAACTTATGTGTCGCTCTAGTGGATTGTATGCAACCACTATTAGAGTTATTGAATCCAACCATGTCATGAATGACAAATTATGGGATCCTGACACATACAAGCTTTGGCACGACCGTTTGGGACATCCAGGTCGTGACATGATGCTCCGTATATTAAAAACTTCACACGGACATCCATTCTTCAAAACGAAAAGAAGTACGAACCAAACATTGGTCCAAAGAGTTACTTCTAAAGTGTATCATTCGTTTTGCAAAGCTTGCTCTTTAGCAAAGGTAGGATCGAGACCATCCTATGCAAAGGACACTAAAGAAAATATACCATTCTTACAAAGAATACAAGGTGATATTTGTGGACCTATCCAACCAACTTGCGGACCATTTAGATATTTTATGGTGTTGGTTGATGCATCGACACGTTGGTCACATGTCATGCTCTTATCCACAAGAAATGCTGCATTTGCTAAACTCCTAGCACAAATCATTAAATTAAGGGCTCACCACCCCGATCATCCTATTAAGTCAATTCGTCTTGACAATGCTGGAGAATTTACATCAAGAACCTTTGATGATTATTGCATGTCCATTGGGATTGAGGTGGAACATCCTGTCCCTCATGTACACACCCAAAATGGACTCGCAGAAGCTGCCATTAAAAGACTTCAAATGGTTGCCAGGGCATTGGTTATGCGCACCAATCTCCCTATTTCTGCTTGGGGTTATGCAATATTACATGCAGCTGTGCTCATTCGTCTGAGACCCACTGCCACCCAACCCTTTTCTGCGTCCCAACTGGTGACTGGGTATGAGCCTAATGTCTCACACTTACGCATCTTTGGGTGTGCAGTCTATGTGCCAATTGCGCCGCCACAGCGCACCAAAATGGGTCCTCAAAGACGCTTAGGCCTTTATGTTGGATATGATACTCCAAGCATTATCCGCTACATAGAACCCTTGACAGGTGATCTATTTACCGCTAGATTTGCGGATTGTCACTTTGATGAGACAGTCTTCCCGTCATTAGGGGGAGACAAGAACATTAATGTTCAACAGAAAAGACAGGAATTGTCGTGGTCTGTCCCCACTTTGTCTCATCTTGATCCCCGAACCACACAGTCTGAAATAGAGGTGCGGAGGATTCTCGATCTTCAGAACGTAGCAGAATCAATGCCTGATGCGTTTTCTGATATCGCTAAAGTGACAAGATCACACATACCTGCTGCAAACGTACCTGCAAGGATTGATGTTCCTAAAAATAAAGGACATGACATCCCCTCTATGGGTGATGCAGTGGCTAGACCCATGGCTCCTGCTAGAAAGCGCGGGAGGCCTATAGGTTCGATGGATTCTCGCCCAAGAAAGAAAGCGAGCTTGACACAAAATAATCCATTAATCATCGATATAAATAATCCATCTCATGAAAAAACTCCGGATTATGGTTATGTCCAAGAGACATCATTGGAGGACGCTCCAATAATAGAACCAATTCCAGAGAATAGAGAGATCTCCATGAATTACACTAGTATACATGTAATTATGGACAGAAATTCTATGGCTATTGATGATGCGTTTGCATATCATATTGCAAAAGGAATTATAGAATACGATGATATCGAACCTCGCTCCGTTGAAGAATGCCAACGTAGAGCAGATTGGTCAAAATGGAAAAATGCGATCCAGACTGAATTGGATTCACTAACAAAGAGACAGGTATTTGGGTCTATAACACTGACACCACCAAATATAAAACCTGTTGGCCATAAATGGGTCTTTGTTAGAAAGCGTAATGAGAAAAATGAGGTTGTTAGATACAAAGCCCGCCTTGTGGCGCAAGGTTTCTCACAACGTCCTGGAATCGACTACGAGGAGACATATTCTCCCGTAATGGACGTTATAACGTTCCGCTACCTTGTCAGTTTGGTAGTTTCCGAAAAACTTGACATGCAGCTCATGGATGTGGTTACAGCATATCTCTATGGGGATCTAGATTCAGAGATATATATGAAGGTTCCAGATGGACTTCAATTACCCAAATCAAGTGGCTCTAAACCACGGAGCGCGTTTTCAATAAAATTAAGACGCTCACTATATGGATTGAAACAATCCGGACGGATGTGGTATAACCGTCTAAGTGACTACTTGATTGGGAAGGGATATGTTAACAATGAAATATGCCCTTGCGTGTTCATTAAGAGAACAAGATCCGGATTTGCAATTGTAGCAGTTTATGTTGATGACATGAACTTAATTGGAACTCTAGATGAGTTAAAAGAAACTGCTACATATTTGAAATCTGAATTTGAGATGAAAGATCTCGGGAAAACACGGTTTTGTCTCGGAATAGAACTCGAGCACCGTAATGATGGGATTATGATCCATCAATCAGCATATACTCAAAAGTTACTAAGGCGCTTTAATGAAGATAAAGCAAAGCCTGTGAGTACTCCCATGATCAACCGTAGTCTTGAGCCCATGAAAGATCCGTTTCGTCCAAGGGATGAGGACGAAGATTTATTAGAAGCTGAAATACCATACCTAAGTGCGATAGGCGCATTATTGTATTTAGCTCAATGCATAAGACCGGATATCTCATTTGCAATAAACTTGTTAGCTCGACACAGTTCTGCGCCAACACGCCGCCATTGGATTGGTATAAAGACAATCCTTCGATACCTAAAAGGTACGATCGATATGGGCTTGTTCTATCCCTACAGAGAGAAAAGAAATGTGAGCGCCGGCAACACTATCCATAGTGACCGACGTTCTCCTCCTCCCCTCCATCAAAATGATGTTTTGACGGGTTTTGCTGATGCAGGGTATCTCTCTGACCCTCACAAAGGTCGCTCCCAAACAGGTTATGTCTTTACCATGGGAAACACCGCGATATCTTGGAGATCTACAAAACAGACTCTTGTTGCTACTTCCTCAAATCATGCAGAGATAATTGCACTACATGAAGCCGTGCGTGAGTGCATATGGCTAAGGTCTATAAATAGACACATTCGAGGAACTTGTGGTTTGAAATTCACCACAAATGAACCTACATGCATTTACGAGGACAATGCAGCTTGTATTGAGCAAATGAAATTAGGTTTCATCAAAGGCGACAATACCAAGCATATATCGCCGAAATTCTTCTACAATCAGCAACAGCAAACACTTCTAAATATTGAAGTAAATCAAATCCGATCAGAAGATAATGTAGCTGACTTATTTACTAAGTCACTACCAAAATCCCCTTTCGAGAAACATGTAAGGAGCATCGGATTGAGGAGGATATCCGAACTCCCACAATCTTCAAGAGGAGTCTAAATCAGGGGGAGTATCCAGAAACATACTTCACACTCAACGCGCGTTGTGCTCTTTTTCCCTTTCGACCAAGGTTGTTTTTTCCCACAGGGTTTTATTACTTGGCAATGTTTTTAACGAGGCAACTTCGATGCGCACCATCTACACAATACTATTGAACATGAAATATCCAAGGGGGAGTGTTGTAGTATAAATCGTATATATATACCGTATATGTCTATATCATGTAATAAAATACGTAAAAGTATTTAGATAGGTACTTGAGTGTATAATCATAGGTACTTGAGTGTATGAAGACTTATGTAAACATGCTTTACCAAAGGGCAACAAGCATGGCAGAAAATCATCATCAAGATGGTTATCATTTTGAGTTTCTCTTTGAGCATTCACACTTCAATGTAATCCTATAAATACCCCCTTTGTATGAGATGAATAAACACATTGAAATCCTCATTCTCTCTGAAATTTTACTCTCCTATTCTGTTTATCAATTCCTCTAGTTCTTAAACAAAAACTATGATTTGGTACAAGTTGGAGAAAACTTATAAGGAAACCAACATACATCATTTCTATTTCTGTGTTGTATTCAAGATTATAAACTTAATTGGTATATTTTGGTTACTGGTGAGCTCCACTGTACAAGCAAATTAACTCACTCAAGTAACCCTGAAAAAAAAAAAAAAAACCACACCAAAAAATAACCGCAAATGAAATACAAAGATCTCAGTCAAATAGTTGTTATCTCTGCAGTTCTTGCTTGCAAAGAGGGCAGCAAGATATGATCCGAAGCCACTGATCGACACACTTGAGGTGAAACATATGCGAACATGGCAACTGCCTCACTTCTTCTTTGTCCCTATACTTGGCCAGGCAAATGCAGCAGTCCTATAATACAAGAAACGTAAACAGATTAGAGATCTACATAGAAACAGAATAAATATCCACATATTTTCTCAACATTAAACCACTGAACTCGGAAAATTCAAATGTATATGTAACGAATGTATACTGTATAGGTAACCGGAGTTTTGATGTCAAAATCTCTTAAGATTAGAGCTGTGATACGTGAAAGCATGTAAGACAACTTTCAACTTCAAAAGCTTAAGTTGTGGCTTACTGGATCTTCATTTGTGAGGTCTAAGATGCGATCATTTCCCAGCTCTATGGAGGTGTTAACTTCCTTATATCTCCAGCTAGGTAGCTGAGAGATTTGGTCATCAGATGCTGCTTTATCAATGGAGCCCATGTTCATGTTGTATCCAAGCATGCTGTTAATTAGAGGAACACAGCAACACAGCAACACAAACAGTAGGAATGGAAAAGAGTAGCTGATTGCATTCCAAGCAAGCAGAGCAATGCAGAGCACATGGAGTTTCGGGGCTCCAGGGAATGAGCTAAGCCGAGAATCAAACACCCAAACATTACCCATTACAAACCATATTGCAAAGAACAGCTCAAGTGAGGTTCTACACCTGTTCATCAAATGCGTTGTCCTGCAAGATGTGCAAAATAATATTTAATTACTCTACTATCAACAATGATAACAATTCCCAACCATAATGACCAAAAGGAAGTAATTGAGGCATATATAAAGTACCTGGATTCTTCAACGCCTCTTTGTTGTTCTATATCCGAAAGGTTGAAACCGTCTGCTTGAGTGAGATAAAGTAGCCTGTAACGACCAAATAGTAGCAGCAAATTGAGAACACAGCCTATATCATACCCAACAATCCAAATCCTCATAGGCCAAACCGGCTTCTCCCTCTCCGAAACAGCCAGAATAATCGTCGTGATGCTTATCTGAACGACCAAAGCTATGAACTCCATCATCATCCAAGTGCTGGAATTAAAAGGGTTCGATCCAAGATCAGACCTTGACCCATTTTGGTAGTGGAAAACTCTTCTCAAGAAGGTGAACCACCTTGCTCTAGATATCCTCATAGCCATTCTGATCAAGAATGTAGAAGGAAGAGGTCTAGAAGACCTGGCCCTCACATTCACAGCCATTCTAATCTCTCCTGGAGAACTCGATGAAAACGAAACAGCACTGGCAGAGTTACACATTGAATCTGGTTGGAAAAGGTAATGGGTACTATGCATGGAGAGTGATTCTACTGCCTACTATATATCTGGCTCTGGAGAAGAGTTAAATGGTGTTAACGTGTCAGCTGGATTTGGGAGGCTAACATGAAATATATGAGAGTTGTATCACAAAAACTGTGCTGGCATTTTCACAAATAGGTGGTGTGCAGTTGGTTTTGACAGAAAAGCTTTTTATTGTAATATTCATGTAACCTTCATGTTTTCAATGATAGTCATGAGAGTTAAATGAGGCAAAAGGTGAAAAATACCATATGGGTTGAGTAGCCACAAGCACAATACAAAACTTGTATCTCCAACGACTCAAAAGCTTCAAGCTTTTAATCAACAGCAGCAAAGTGAGCAAACCCAAAACCCCAATATCAGAAGCTATGAAAGTCTCTCTTTCTCCAATAAAGCTTACACCTTTAAACTCTGAAACACCCTCCAAGCAAAACCCTCAGATGGGTTTCTCTCAAATTGAGTATCTTGATTGGATTCTAACAGAAAACCAATCAACTTTTCACCAAAGACGCCAAAAGCCCAGAAAGCCAGAAACTTCCAAGGCCTCAATATTGGTACCTAGTACCCTGAAACATGCAGAAAAGGCCAAACTGTAAATATGAACAAGATCAAAGAAACTGAAGTGTATAAAAGGGGATAGGGGAAAATAGGTGTGAAGAATATGTCAGGAAGGTGAAGGGTTGGGTCTGAGATGGTGACCAAAGATCAGCTACTAAAGAGGCTTTGCTTTGATTCCAAGGGAATCACAAAGTTTGGAGGGAGGGAAGCTAACTGTTGTTGGCCAAACTTGCCTCTTGCTTTTGTTTATTAAGCAAGCAAAGCTGAGAGATCAGCTACTGGGCTTCTTCAACTGCAAATCTCTCTCCCATCTTTATCCTTTTCGCTGATACAAAATTAGAATAAAAGCAAAAAATATTGTTGTTTGGGTTTTAAAGATGATAAATCTGGTTTTGGAAGTTAATTGGATAACAGATAAAGTGATAGTTTGACGATTACGATTAATATTTCTTGTTTAAGCATCTAACATCTCTGTTAGTTTAAATTCTGGCGGGTACAGTGCCTGGTGTGACATGTTTTGTGTTTAGCAGTTAATTTGTTGGTCACCTAATCAGATCTGCAGGTGCATCATTTTGAAGCACCATGGCCCCTCAACAAAGTTCCATATCTTATACCATTAATATTCCATTCACTATCTCTCTCTCTGTTTTTTATTTATTTATTTACTAATTGAGTTTTTGAATTCAAATCTCTCTTTTTATTTTTTTATTTACTAATTGAGTTTTTGAATTCAAATCTCATTCCATGTTAATCAAACTAAAAATAAAATCATACATCGTTTTAAATAAATTTAGACATGTCTTCTCTATTCTGATTCGTTTATAGAAACTTATGTAAATCACAATGAATATTAAATAAATTTAGACATGTCTTCTCTATTCTGATTCGTTTATAGAAACTTATGTAAATCATAATGAATATTTCGGTGTTTAATCATCCAAAGTTCCAAACTGACCATCTATTAGATAATTCTTCAAAATTATACATTAAAAAAAATCAGTTAACATTACTGAAATCATTTAGTGAGTCTGTAGATAACAACTATCTAATTATTCAAAGTTTGTTTGCAAATAGAGCTGACGGTATCAGTTCATTCAGTAGATTTATTATATAAAAACATTGTCAGATATTTTAATGTTCTATACGTCTTTTCAGATTCATTTTAAATAATTTTAATCAAAAACTGCAGCAAATTTGTCATTTTTCCGTAAATATCTGTAAAATGAAGAGGTAGAAAAATCAGAATCAGGTGTTTCTTTAAAAAACATAGCACACATATGAATCCATGAAAAAAAATAGCATAGTAAATAAAACGCATTTGCTGCATATTTCATAAAAATTGTAGAGGTAGAAAATCAGAATCAGGTGTTTCTTGGACCTTAAGACTTTGAATATCTCTGGGTCAGTACAACGTCACAGAGTATTCAAAATGATTTCCTACTCCTTCAAATCCTTTAGGAGCAAGCCACGTAGCAATTGGACTGGCGTGTCGACCATTCTCAGATTTACGATTCAGCTTAAAGCCTTAAACAGTTAAACCTGCCAATAGCATAAGAACCAATATACCTTGTGGGATCTTCAAAGTTCAAGATGATTTTGTCAACCTCATGTTCATTAATTAAGTTAATCAATTTAATTAGTAGATTGAGTCAAGAGATTAAAGAAGAAGAATATCTTCGTTGTGAATCAAATCACATTCAATTTTTGAAGCTAAAGTTTTTGTAGGGGAGTCTCACGTGTTTAGACCAAGAAATTGATTGCCTTAATAGGTCTCATCTACTTGATAAGGAACATTTAAAGCCATTTAACATGATTCTTGTCTATGATCTTGGGTCATTACCCAAATTAAATCTTGACAATGATGGCTCTAGTATTGGAACATGTTTTTAAGTATATATGATTCCTATAATACTAATATGAAAGAAAATTAAGTCTAATAATTTTCAAGATTCGAAATATGAAAGACAATTTACTCTCAAGCTGGTTGGTTTTGGCTTCATCCCAAACTCTATTGTATATTTTGATAAAAACTCAAACATGGGTAAGAAGTTCAGTCTTGTTTCGCTTCAATAAGAAGAGACAATTTGTCCTCAAATTGTATAGAACAAATATTTGTTAGGGAATTGCAATAATAATATTGAACATTCATTTCAGAAAGCCTAGCTCCATCAAGTTGTTGATTCACACATTTGCTCAGCAGGAAATATACTTATGAACAAACTTGTCTCCTTAGGATATGATTACAATCACAACGGTACATGATTGATTGTTATTCAAACTTTTTTATATGAGTATTTCTTGAAAGTGTTTTTATTTCTGTAACACAATAAAATCCAATTTTCCACATTAAGTAAATAAGTCTGTAAGAATAAAAGTATGCAAGTTCATCTCACACGTGAAATAAAACGTACGCATGAAATAGAATAAGACCAGGATAGAGACTTCTGAAAAAAGATCGGCACACATATGAATCCACATAAACACGTTTTACACTCATAACTAATTGTTTATTAGATATCTTAAGATATCAAAACAAAAATTTATGCTAATCTCATCTTAATATGATCTACGTAGTATACGACTCGAAACTCATATATATGCTTGCAACGTGTTAAAGAAAGAGGATCACATTCTTAATGTGAAAAAAGGAAGGCTAAAGCTATAAGGACACAAAGAATAGATAATCATAAAAGTTAATCAAGTTTGCTATTTCGTAATTGACCACTCAAACTTGACCGTGCATCAATCTTAATTAACCTGTAATTTGTAGCAACGTGTTCTATTTAATACATTTTGGGCATCTGAGTTTAATCTTTTATCAGCTCAGGTTTAGAAGCTTCAAGGTTTCAAGCTTTTGGTGCAGAAGATGACTCCTGTATTTTTGCGTAGAAAAGGAGATAGGAAAGAACAAAAGTTGATGAGTATGAATAATTATCTCAACAAACGTGTGATCGGATGAACTAACCGCGCGTGGACAGTCAGTTAATACATATATTCGTAAACAATACTTTATTTTAAATATCTAAATTGGAGGTTATGGAGCTATGTTTAGGGATCATATGGGGTGTTTTCTTGGAGCTTTTGCTTCTTATCTTGAGATTCTTAGTTCTATTGCGGCAGAGGTGATGCTGTGATTAAGGCAATTGAGCCGGCATGGGTTGGTGATTGGAATCACATATGGTTAGAAGTGGATTCTTCTCTTATTCTGGATTTTATTAAGTCTCCTTTGTTGGTCCCCTGGCAACTTCGTATTAGTTGGCTCAATTGCTTGTACAAGATTTCTCAAATGACTTTTCGTGTATCGCATATTTTTCGTGAAGGTAATAAAGTAGCTGATGCTTTGGCGAATTATGATACGACTTCTCCTAATATGGTGTGGTGGAATGCTCCTCCATCTTTTATTTTATCGCATTGTCAGAGTGACGAATTTGGTATTCCTCAATTTCGGTTACGATAGCTTGTTCTTTTTTCGTTGTTTTTGTAGGGAGGTTTGGTTTGGTCCCCCTCCTAAGTTCCTACTTTTTTAATAAATTCAAGTAAGGGGAAAGCCCTTTATTTGCTTCAAAAAAAAAATCTAAATACACAATATTTGTCATTGATTTATTATTATTATTTTTTTGAATAAAGGGCGGTGCGGCTGGTAGGGGTGCAGAGACAGCCAGGAGGTTTGCCTAGAAGCAGCCACCCTTGAAAGAGTGCATAATAGCTCACTGATCGAGCGCCCTCAAGCCTTGATTAATGAAACTATCGAATACAAGAGGGGTCATTGAGCCAAAACCCCTGAATACAATAGGCAACTAGAGAACATCTTGAAATATTATCATGATTCTCTACTAAACAACTGTATTCAACTAGGCACCAACTAGCAAGGAGCACTTTACTGGCGACTCTATTTGCTTCGATACAGCGGTTACATAATGAAAAGATAACTCGATTTACAACTCGATTACAGCATAGCATAATTTTCATACACACATATCGAGGTCACAACATCTTCTTTGCCTTGCCATATCTTAAAGTTCAGCAAGCTAAAAGAGCTCAAACTAGCTTTACTTCATAATCGAGTTGTTCTACCATGCTGAATGAGTTTTTAGTTGCTATATTTGAACTTGCGATCTCAACTGTGCGTACTGGTTATTTCAAATAAGCAGCAGACTACAACATAAGTTGTCACAAACATTATGAAAAGAATACTCATCAATGATCGATGTACCTACTCCATTTCAATCATTCGAAGATAATTCTTGAGTCGTAACTCTCACTTTCCCAACAAACGAGAATAATCATCTTCAAATTTAAACAATTGGCCCCTGCAATGGTTTGGTTCTTCTAGCCGAATGCTAAGTGTATAAAAATGCTGGTTTATGTGTATGGTTAACAACTACTATAATTTGGATTGATCCTTCTATTTTGTTTCTCTCGTATGTTTTCGGTGTTTATTTGTAATTGAGTAGCCAAAAGTACGTACGAAGTATGGAGCACCGTTATTACTGCATGATCGAAGACATCGTTTTATGATAGTTCATGGCTGCTCTAGAGTCCAGCCAGTACATATGTATCTTCATGTGTGTACTAAATTTTACATTTTCTTTGTAGATTGTTTGTAATTGAGTGACGAAAAGCTAGCTATGATTAGTATGAAGCATGGTGTTGATGCACTAATCACAGCTGGAATAGTGAGCAACTAGCAGAGAATGCTAGCTGAAGTTCCTACTGCACTAATCACCCATATATTAGCTAGCCCAAACACTAACCACCCAAGTATATGCATTTTCTGTTTAAGAAATAACAATATTTCTCTTCAGTTCTGCTTTGTTTAATATCGTGGATTCATATATGAACAACTACAATCCACTTTCGTTCATTCAGAAAGTTTATAATAAATCGAACAAGCCTTCAGTCCCAGAAGAAGTACAGAATCCACTAGCCAAGTAAGTTTTGACCTAGTCTATGCACTTTGTGTACTTTGTTACGTTCTAGTTCGTTACTAGAATAGAAGGGATTTGATGTCAAATGAGTGATACTATCTTACGCACAAACCTAGTTGGTTTTGTCCTAATCTATGCACTTTGTGTGCTTTGTTATGTCTAGTTCATTATTAGAATAGAAGGAATTTGTATGTAGTGAAAGAGTGTAATGTGTCATTCTGGTCTGTACGTATTCCTAAAATGATCTATGAACGATTTTTACGCAAAAAATTATGATCAAAGCTACACATAATTACTAGTTTTTCAAAGCACTTCTCAAATGAGTATTTCTTCAAAGAGCATCTATTCTGTAATACAGAAAAGACAATTTTCTATTACCATAAAGTTTGCAAGAATCAAACATGAGAATTGATCTCACACGTGAGATAAAAATGCATGGAATAGAATAAGATCAGGATTGAGACTCCTTGAAAAAGATGGCACACATATGAAGCCACATAGTTACGTTTTACTCTGATAACTAATTGTTTATTAGATATCTTAGAATGTCAAACAATATAAAGTTTATGCAAAGCTTATCTTAATATGATCAACGTTGTAGATGACTCGAAACTCATTATATGCTTGCAACATGTTAAAGAAATATGATTACATTCTTAATGTGAAAAAAAGAAAGCTAAGCCTAGAAGGGAAAAGAAAGAATAGAGAATCATAAACGTTAAAGCTTAACTTGTAGCAACGTGCTCTAATTATTACATTTTGGGCATCTTAGTTTACTATTTGGAAAATACTTCAGTATATTAATGTACCGATATATTAAGTAGATTAGGTTCAGTACAGAGGTAGACTAGCTTGGTACTAAGATAGACTAACTCCATACATGTATACCCATGTACTGAGCTAGTCTATCTCTGTATTGAACTAGTCTACTTGATGTATTAGTACATTAATGTACTGTAGATGATCCCTTAATCTTTTATTGTATCAGCTCAGGTTTATAAGTTTCAAGGTTTCTAGCTATTGTTTGCAGAAGA
Organism: Rosa persica; assembly: GCA_025331145.1. Taxonomy (NCBI): domain Eukaryota; kingdom Viridiplantae; phylum Streptophyta; class Magnoliopsida; order Rosales; family Rosaceae; genus Rosa; species Rosa persica. The sequence continues at coordinate 61,300,588 of WFKR01000005.1, forward strand.
TGACTTGCCGATATGTTTGCGTGTGTATACGTTCACATGGAGGTAGAAAAATGACATAGAAAGTACAAAACTTGAGGAGTACGTATAATAGTTATCTTACGGATGCAGGTGGACTAACCGCGGACAGCCGGTTAATGTGTATATATATACTCCTAAAATATACTACATTTCATACCTCTAAATATGGAGTACTTGTCATTGTTTCGAAGCTAAATCTGCTTATTATAATAAAATTTCAAAGGCTAAGTGATAGACAATTATTGTCAGAATATTATTGTTACGACCTGAACCTAAAGGTATAGATTTATGGGTCTTTTGGACGGTAAATGAGAGTTAAACCGACTCCGTTTTGACCGTTTAGGGGGTCATGAAAGATGACTTTTGTTCGGGTCAAATTTGAGAAAGCTTTCTTCATGAAAGTCGTAGAGAACTTTAAACCAAGTGCAAGCATACTTAGTTCGTAAAAATTAGAGTTCGTATGCAGAAGTTATAAGCGAAATACGAAAGTTACTGTTCATGATAATTAGTATAAATATGGAAAGTTACTGTGGGTAGGTCAGAACGTACCTAGTCACTTTTCTCTCTCCCCGATTCCCTCTTCCTCTCCGACCTCTTCACCTTCTTCCGGCTATAACTCCTTCATCCGGCCATGGATTTTGACATATAAGATGTCCTTGGAAAGCTCTCTTCATTCTCTTCATTTATGGGTTGGTTTGGTAGCTTAATTTGAACTGTGGAAGATGTAGCAAGGAGAAGAAGAGGATGGTGCTGCTGTCTTCTTAGATTTTTGGTCGGAACTTGAGTTTTCGGCCACCTCCGACGATGATTCTTTCTGAGTCTTGGAGCTCTTGGATCATACAACCATTCTTCAAAGTTTCTTGATCAAATATGAAATGTGGAGCATGAATCGAAAGTTTGAATTTCTGGGTACTATTCGATTTTTACTGTTTGAGCTTAGTTTCGGGTATTTTCATGTGTTTTCTGACTTTGTGGCAGTTGAGAAAAATGTTTGGATGGTTGAGACGAAGCTGCTGCCAAAGTTTGGTGGCCGGCGTTGGAGGTTGCCGGGGCATGAACAATGATTGCTGGAGCGTGAACTACGCGGTGGATGAACAGTGCCTTAATTATGTTTTTAGTTAGTTGGATCACATAATTGAGGTAGAGTTTGTATATGCGATTTTGGTTGAATTGGAGAAGGAAATGCAGATTTTAGAATCGTATTTAATTGTCGAATTATTGTTCACAGAGTATAGTACATGACGACATACTGAGCTACTGCTTGACGAAGTACATGTATATGTGGTTGCCTAAATAGTACTGTGAGTGGAATTTTGTTTTAAATAATGATGCATGCGTTTATTTTGAAATTATTGATTTATTTAATTATCATTTTATTTAGCGAGCATAATATTTTGTTTTGGATCATAATTTTGGTACTGGTTTTTCCATATGAATTTCGGATATGAATTTATTATGCTCGGATTTGGATTTATGATTTGTTTTTGAAAATATGAATTGATTTTCAGAGATTAATTATGATTTATCTCGATTATGATTTGAGAACTAGATTTGTAATACTATTTCTTGGATATTGAGCTTTCAATATTTATCTCCGATATATGATTATTATTTGAAAATGTGATTTATGTGATTTTTAACGAATTATTTTCGAGGTGATTTTTGTAATTCAATATTATATTTTATTCGTCGATTTTGAGATTCTGGAATATTATCATAGATGAGATTTTCGAGACAATTATTTATACTTATTATTTTCGCCGACTTGTTTATGAATTTGAGAATATTTGGGCGTGCGGGGCGTGCGGGACTTATTATTTTCGTCATTGGAATATATTTTATTTTTTCAGAAGAATTTGGGGAAGCTTTATAGATTTATTGGTTTTCGGATTTCTTATGCCATACGTTAGGTGATTATTTATCATGCTAGCATTGAGTCTGCCTTTGTAGCAAGGTGATTGGATCACCGAAGCCTGTCCGCCTTTGTGGCTCTGGTTACTGTCTCTTTGACAGTAATGCTGAAGTCCAGTATCTTGATGGCTACACTTAGTGGTGTAAAGGTATATAACGGAAGTATGTGAGTACTTTAGCCTGGAGGACTATCACCCAAGCCTGAGGGGCTCATCTATATGGCAAATTATCTTCCCCATATTATATTTCAATATTTTTGGCTAGCGGGGCTAGTCTGATTATTTATTGGTCAGCAAGGCTGATATGTTTTGTTGGAGTTCCAAGGTTTACTAAATAAATGGCAAAAGTGTTGTATAATTTAGCTCGAACGAGTATTTTATAAAAATTGCATGCATGAGACTTTTAAAGAAATACTTGAGGGAAAAGTATAATTTCTTTTTATTTCAAATATTTGTGAAACATTTATTTTTGTCCACTCACTCTAACGTGTTTTATATTACTTTCCCCTAGGCCTTTTGGTTTCAAATAACCAGTTTGCAGGCGAGATTAGTCCAGGTCGGGCGTACATGGAGATGAGACATAGTTGTCATTGCTTTCGCATTGTAGGATCTATCGATCATTTATTCTCTTTTCATTTGTTTTAGAATTGCTCTGATAACCTATAAGAATTGGTTATTATGGAAATGAAGTTATTGGTTTTTGGGGAGCAAAATGGCTCTAGAAGTATAAGGATGGCATGCTTAGAAGTGTGGTTTGAATTCTTTACAGGTTTGGATTGTCCATTTCTTGGGAAAGTTCTGTTGAACTTTCTCGAAAAGTGGACCCCGCAGAGCCACCTGAAATTTCAGGGTAAAATTCGGGGCAGGTCCTGTCAATCATTTTTGCCTTGCCATATCCTAAAATTCTGCAAGTAAAAAGAGCCCAAATTTTAATTCAACTGTATAATTATTCTAAATAACCCTAAACCCTTGTTTGGTTCGGGGAAGGGAAAATAATTCCTTTGTCTTTCCATGGGAAGGGAAATCAAATTCAAGAAGAATTTTCTATTCCGATGTTTGGTAACATAAGGAAAGTTATCCGAAAAGTTATTAAAAAGTTTGTAATTAATGTAATAAAATAATGTATTGTGATAATAAATGTAATGAAAGAAAGAGGGAAAATGATTCATTTAGAGTATGAAATGAACCATTTTCCGCCATATTTTCCTTTGCTTCAAGAAATTATTTCATTTTCTTTTGCATCCCATACGCAAGAAATTTTTTTTTTTTTTTTCCGATACTTATTTTTTCCGCGAACTAAACGAGACCTAAAAATCCTAAATAACCCACATATTACAGCTCACCATCTTGTTCTGTTTTTCTTTTTTGGTTGAAAAGAAAAGGTTGAGAGCAATCCTTTAGCCCAAATTGGATAGTTGGGATATCCAGGGCACTGGGCGGTGATGCCTTAGCCCAAACCCGAAAGCTCTCCCCACTCCAAAGTCTTCTCAGTTGAACTGCACACTCACTCCACTTTCTTCACCAGAGCTCTTTGCCCCCCCCCCCTCCTGTGAAGCATTAGGGTTGACCTGGTTTTTAGTTTATCTGCATTTATTGCATTTACTGCTTTGTTTTGCTTTCTGTTAATAACAATACCCTAGTTCTTAGGGCATGTAGTTAGTGTTGTTAGTATTTTTATTTGTTGAATTGGTCTTAGACCTAAAACCACGTTTAGGATAATGTTTAACGTGGTGTTTTACTTTGTTTCTCATTCCTTGTAACAGGCTTGTATAAAAGCCAAAGTTTGTTATTCAATAAAGTGTGCTTCATCTCCATATATTGTATGATCCAATTCTGAAGTATTTAACAATTGGTATCAGAGCTCCGATTAGGAGCCTAATTAAGAGTTGTGAGAGAGGTTAAGTGAAATACAGAGTGATTGAGAGTAAGAGAAACACAAATAGATCGGTATCAGAGCTCCGATTAGGAGCCTAATTAAGAGTTGTGAGAGAGGTTAAGTGAAATACAGAGTGATTGAGAGTAAGAGAAACACAAAGAGATCGGATAAGAGTGAGACTCTTAGAACTCGAAGTAGAGTTTGAGATGTCAACAGAGAAGTATATTCAAGATGCCATACCTAGATTTGATGGTCATTATGACCATTGGTCTATGTTAATGGAAAACTTCCTGAGATCGAAAGAATACTGAAACTTGGTGGATGAGGAAATTCCAGTAATAGCTGATGGAGCTGCAGCAACCGAAGCACAACGCAGAGCTATTGATGATGCAAAGCTTAAAGATATGAAGATCAAGAATTATCTCTTTCAGGAAATCGACAGAGAGATCATGGAGACTATTCTAGACAAGGTGACTGCCAAAGCCATTTGGGAGTCCATGAAATAGAAATACCAGGGCTCCACGAAGGTGAAAAGAGCTCAGCGACAAGCATTAAGAAGGGAGTTTGAAGTTCTTGGCATGAAGGAGGGTGAGAAGGTGGATAACTATTTTTCCATAACCTTAACCATTGTGAATAAGAAGTCACATGGAGAACGAATGGAGCAAACTATGGTGGTGGAGAAAATTCTCTAGTCTATGACTTCCAAATTCAGTTATGTAATGTGTTCTATCGAAGAATCAAATGATCTCAGTATTATGAGCATTGATGAGCTTCATGATAGCCTGTTGATTCATGAGCAACGAATGCAAGGATATTAAGAGGAAGAACAAGCTCTAAAGATCACTAATGAAGGAAGGTTTGGAATCAGGAATGAACAAAGGGTTGAAGGTAGATGAAAAGCTCGCGGGAGCTTTTGAGGAAGGGGTCGAGGCAGAGGAAGAAGCTTCACCAAAGATCTAGTAGAATGCTTCAAATGTCACAAACTAGGGCATTTTCAATACGAATGCGGTAGCTGGGAGAAAAGTGAAAATTATGCAAAGCTGGATGAGAATGAGGAGATGCTACTCATATCGTATGTTAAGATGAATGATTCAAGCATAGAGAATGTGTGGTTTTTGGACTCAGGATGCAGCAATCATATGTGTGGCATAAAGGAGTGGTTTTCTGACTTTGATGGCGAATTCAGGCAATCGGTGAGGCTAGGAGATAATTCAAGAATGATGGTAATGGGAAATGGCAATATCAAACTATAGGTTGATGGTCTTACTCAGGTAATTACCTCAGTTTACTTTGTTCCTGATTTGAAAAATGATCTCTTGAGTGTTGGGCAATTGCAACAAATAGGGCTTGCTATTTTGATCAAGAATGATATGTGCAATCTTCATCATCCAACTGGAGGTCTACTTATGCAATCTAGAATGACATCAAACATAATGTTTGTCATTTTAGCCTTGGTGATGCCTCAAGTTACGACATGTTTTCAAGTTGTCTCTGAAGGTAACACACAGCTCTAGCATGAAAGATTTGGGCACTTACGCTTCAAGGGCTTAAGAACTCTCCTTTACAAGAAGATGATGCTAGGGTTACCAAAGTTTGCAGCCTCAACCAAAGTGTGCTCCGATTGCATGAAAGGGAAGCAGCATCGAGAAGTATTTCCCAAAAGAAGTTTGTGGAGAGCAACACAGCCCTTTCAACTTGTTCACACCGACATCTGTGGTCCAATTAAGTCGGAATCACACAGTGAAAAAAGGTACCTAATTAACTTCATTAACGATTATAGTAGAAAGACTTGGACTTATTTCTTGACAGAGAAGTCTGAGGCTCTTGGAGTGTTCAAGAAGTATCACTCAAAGGTTTAAAAGGAAAGTGGTAATTCCATTTGGTGTTTGTGATCTAATAGAGGCGGTGAGTTCACTTCCACTGAGTTCAGTCAGTTTTGTACACTACTAGAATTTTGGCCTTAGACATCGGCTAGGAACCGATGTTAAAAAAAATGTACCGATGTCTTAGTGGGTGATGTTAAAGATCGGGAAATCCCAGACATCGGTTTTTAGCCAATGTTAAAAATGACTCTAAACATCAGTTTCTTAGAAACTCCCGATGTATAAAATGACTCTACACATCGTTTGATTTATAAAAAATTGATTTCGTTTCCTACTATAACATCGTTTTACATAAGAAATTGATTTATATATCAGTATTAGACATATGTTCTATTGATAAAACTGATGTCCTTTTTCATTTATAACATCAGTTTGTTATTTCAAGTTGTTGTGGTTTCATTCTTTTTGCTTCAATTTCTAGTTTAGAAGTGATTAGTAAATCAATTTCTTTGCTAGAGAAGTTTCACAATGAGTATACCAGCGGTAAGTAAAAGAAAATTCTCATTAATACTATTGATAAAAGGAGCATAAAGAGTAGGGAGAAGGGGACATATGGCCTAAACTTCTCCATATACAATAGCAAAAGAAAAGAACAAGATTAAAATCTCCTAAATAAACCATATGAAGACAAAAACGGTTTGTAGATACAATAAAAGAAAAACAGAAAAAAAAATAGCAGTTTGTTATAAGATAAAAATACTTGTAACTTGAATTTCCAATCCTTGGTGTAGTTGCGAATGAACCTAGCAAAAAATGTGCCAATGAGTTGATGAGAACTAGTTTCACAGATATCCACTTAAATTGCAACTTCAAATCACAAAAAGTAGTTAAAGTAGAGGGCAATGACTTAACAGAATAATCTCTTGACTAGAGCGAGAGCGCGCATGTAATAGTATTAAAGGGAGGATGCCATGTGCTGCCATCTTGTAGAGGAGGATGATGAAAGAAGACTCGACGGGAAGGTCACAACAACAACTGCATTTGAAGATCGTAGCATGCTTTTTAGAGATCTAAGGAAGGAAAGCATATCCCATTTCTGCAATCCAATAGTATTAACAGTATTATGCTTGATTCAGTAATACAATATATTGATTTGAGTACTAAATACTGGCTACTACCCTGTGGTTTAAGTCTAAAATCAATTCAGTTCCTGGACTTCTAATTTCATCAAAAACACCCATGCACTTTCAATTTTGATCTAATAGGTCCAATTCGTTAATATTCTTTTATGAGTTCAAGTTATATTTGAATTATTTATTGAAAAACTATTTATTTTTAATAGTAGGACTCATCTTAAATTGACTAGAGGTGGCCTGCAGACACTACATCATAAAACATAGGCCATATATGAGCTATATTAACAAGTCAAATAACTAAATTGTCAGAAAACTAACAAATTGGACCTATTAGATCAAAATTGAAAGTGCATGGGTGTTTTTGATGAAATTAGAAGTTCATGGACTTAATTGATTTTGGACCCAAACTATAGCGTAGTAATTTGTATTTAGCCCTTAAATCTTTAACATCAAAGACATAATCAAAGGGCACCACTACTACTCACAATTAACCAAAATGTGATGGAAAGCTGAGCTCCGGATCCCACTCGTTTTCCAAAAACTCTAACCTGTGAAGAACCCGATGTTCTTTTGTCAGGCACTTCGCCACAAAATCATAAAACATGAGAGACCTGCAAAAGAAGACGACCTAAATTCATAAGATGTTCAAGAGCATCTGAGCATGATCTGTCACAATGAAATTGAGATTACACTAGCACAATTCCTAAATAGCATTGAAATTGAGATTAAGCAAACCCATACCAGCAGGCTTCCTTCAGATCCTTCTTGGATTTCTTTGCCTGAAAAATAAAATGAACCCTATCATTGATTCCGACCAAGTCCAAGTACTCAAGAGTGAAAATTGGTAAAGGCCCAAAGATTTAAGTGGATGGATTAGCTGAATTTTTTTACCTCTAAGTTTACTTGAGACCAGAGTACAGACAAGAGAGAAGAAAGAAGCACATACGAGAGAGGGAAAGGAGAGAGAAAGTTGATCTGGAGGAATCTCTCTCCTCTGTCACCGATCTCTGACCACCGGGGTAGACTCACCGTAGCCACATCTTCTTCGCCTTCCTCTGACAAGTCAATGGCAGGCTACACCTCTGAGATGAGCCGGCCACAAAAAAGTCTCTACAAATTCATTTTCTAGGGTTGTGTGGTTTTGGTTATATTGGAGGGGAGGGGAGGGGAAGAGAGAGAGAGAGAGAGAGAGAGCGTGAGCGGTAGTGAAGAAGGAGTAGAGGGACAGGTTTCGGGGAAGAGTGAGAGAGAAAATGGGTCGCAAGTTTTATGTGTGAAGGTTGGAAAAAAAGTGAGTGAGCTAAAGTGGGAAATTTTGTACCTGCGTGTATGAAAATTTTTAACATGGTCTTTCCGCATTTTTGAAAATTTTGAAATCAAAATATAGACATCGGTCAACAGTAATAAACAATGTTAATTATATAAATAGAAATCGAATTTTCAGAAATCGATATTAAAAATATTTTTTTACATCGCGTGAATTCCTCACCGATGTAATTGTCGTGATATCTAAGAGCAAAGTTCTAGTAGTGGTAGTGAGAATGACATAGCAAAGGCAACTTACAGCTGCCTATACACCGCAGCAGAATGTCGTGGCTGAGAGTGTTTGGACCCAAAATGAGCATTTTGGCCTGACAAGGCACGTCTTGGAGAAATCGAGCCAATATCAGTGGCTCAAGCTATATATTGTCGACAAGTTCGAAATATATATTTAGAGGCTAAATAAAGCCTACTATGGAAGCGTGGAAATGAAAAGTCAACTTTAGCACATTTTCCTACTTCGGCTAGGAGAAACCGAGCTAAACAAGGAAGGAGGGGCGGCAGACTAACCATCCGAACTTCAAATGAGTTGAAACTTTCCAGATTCATTCTAGACATCCCAAGGATCATTTCTTATGAAGAGTGCTAGAGCTTGTTCGAAGTGGAAAACCTTCAAACAATCAGTCCAATTTTCTGCAGAAGCAAAACTGGAAAACTGGACCTGTAAGGAGTCCAGTAGCATTTTCGGCCCAACCACATGGAAATAAATTCTGAAATTTTACCACAATAATCTACATCCATGGTGGATCATTTCATATGAAGAAGTCGAAATTTAAATATGAATTCTTAGTGGAGATAAAAATTAAAAGAATAAATAAGTGTTAGTGGATTTGGCCTAACAAAATCCACTAAGTGTTAGTGAATTTGGCCTAACCAAATCCACTAAGTGTTAGTGAATTTTGCCTAACCCACTATGATTTGTTTAAAGGCCTAATAGTGTTGCTTGGAAGCCTATATATAGAGGCTACAACAAGTATCATCTCACCAATTCACTCATCAAAACATCTATAAGATGATCTAAGTTCTCTCTAGAGCAACCTCTCTAAGAGCAATTCATCTCCTTCTCTTTCTCTTATCTGTGATCACACTCTAAGTTCTAGTCTCCTTAGGAGCCAACTTTCAGTACCACCAAATCCTCTGTCAAAGTGCTTTGGTCCTAGTCTCCTTGGGAGCCGACTGTAGTACCACGACCACAACGGTTACGGAACCAGCCAAGCAAGGGTAACGCCCTCGCAAACCAGCCAAGCTAGAGTCACGCTTTAGCAAGTTCTCCTCACTTTCCAGTGGTTTTCGCTCTGCTCGATCTACAACATCGAGTATCGATTGTGATTTTGAAAAGGCTCAGCAAAAGTCCTCGCCACGAGGCACAAAGAACCCCACGACGAGGTTGGTGCTCTCCTCGTCCACAATCGCTCAGAAGAAGTCAGGTCAAGGGACACCCCCGACGACCGTACCCGAACGGTGCTGGCACGCCCACGCAAGAAAAGAGACTGTTGACCAGCTCAAGAAAAACTGGAGCCAAACATTTTGGCACGCCCAGTGGGACCTACTGCGAGCTGTAAACCACACCACTATTAAGAAGATGAGGTTGGTAAGGGGTTGTGAATCATAACGGAATAGGTGAAGTCTCTTTTGTTAATATTGACCTAAACTCCTTATTGGTGCCTAGTTCAGGTCCATTAAGGTTAAGGGCGGTTTTTATTAACACTTGTTGAACTGTCTTCACACTTATGATCTTTCTCATCTTAGTAAGTATAGCCTATGTGAAATGGTGTCTAGAAAGGGGACAACGTTCATAACAGGCTATTGAATCCAGAAGTACGTGCAAATGGGCCTAAACCACTATGTGGGAGTAGTTCATGCCAAAATGGATTCTGCCTCTTTTGTTCGCCCTCCCCCACCTGGCCATTTCAGTAAGGTTGCCCAAAGGATTTGAAAGAAAGTTTGTGTCTAGGCGACTATACTTGGGCCGCAGGTCTAAACCTTGATTCACAGTGTCTTATTGAATTCAGACTTCCAGAAGCCATTGGGAAGTCAAGCATAAACCCTTATCAAAAGGTTTACGTTAACTGCCCGAAACATAAGACCTCCAGTTACATACCGCACTCGCGTGCAGACTGTCGTGGTCTTTCCGAAGAACAGGTAATCCAAAGATTTTCTTCCCACCCTCCATCGACAGAGATGTCAACTGAACGAGGAGGAAATAGACATCCTACTACTGAAGGCGAGCAAGTTCCTGCCGCCCAGCCTAATCAGGCTGGCGATATATCTAGCATCACCCAGGAAGCCACGAGCGCAGTTACAACTATTGACTTTGTGCCTATTCTCATTCCAGAAAATGCGACCATAGAAGAGCGGCTTAATATCCTTCAACAGAATTCTGCAGCATACCATGAGAAGATGGAAAAAGCCTTTGCGGAGGACCGTCGACGGCTTGATGAGTTCACATTCTCGATCAAGAGGCTTGAGCTAGGGGCACAACAAACACAAGGGCAATTGGATGGCATGAACCAAAAAATGCAGAAGAACCATGAAGAGCTGTTGGTCGCAAGCAAACACATTGCTTTGGAAGTCGCGACGATTCGCAAAGAAGGATCCAACGTCGTAACCCAGGTGGCCATGCCGAAGGCTGACCTCGATCAGGCCAGAGAGGTTCTACATAAAACACTGGGAGATCCTAGTGCCATTCTAGGCTCTCTAGGTCAGTCCCCCATATCTGCGAAGTACATACCACCAAATGCTCGCGGCGGCAGTACATCCACATGCGCTACTGCCGCATCAGTCAGAGGCAAAGAGACTACTCTGGCAACGAGTGGGAAGAACAACGCCGCGTCATCAGTCACGCAAGGGACCAGGACTTTGAAAATCAATGATGGGGCCTTTGTTGATCATAGCCCGTTTCCCCAATATGACAGTGACGGAGTTGAATACGTGCACCACGATCCACCTCCAGCAAGCCATTATGGTATCGACCGGGTTGAAAGTCCAGCGAAGGTCACCGTAACCACAAAGGGTCAGCCAGCAGTGGGTTTTGCGTCACAGACGTCAACCCGACATAAAATGACCCACGGAGGCGGCATGTCTTTGGTTAATCAAGCTTCACAAGCACCACCGTTGATCTGGTCAGTTGAAGATACAGTGGTTCCCCCACCTCCTCCTGATCCAAGATATGTAAGGAGAGAAGAGGTAGAAGCAATGATCAGGGCCGCGAACCAGAGGCCTAACTTGGAGGAGGCCTACTAGGGGCCCTTCCCACCGCATATTACACAGACACCTTATCCTAGGGGATATAAGAACATTACGTTCTCTACTTTCTCGGGAGAGGAAGTCGAAAATGCCGCAGCCCATTTGGTTAGGTTTCGAGTACAGTGTGGCCAGTACCAGAACGATGATAATCTGAAGTGTAATATCTTCGCTACTTCTCTATCGGGGTCTGCCTTCACCTGGTTCACTAAGCTACAACCGGGATCAGTTACGAGTTGGCCCGCGATGGAGAAGCTGTTCAAGGAAACCTTCGGGACTATCGAGCCGGAGGTAGATTTGGCTTCACTCACTCAGATGGCTCAGCAGCCAACTGAATCTGCTGTCATGTACCTTCAGCGCTTTCAGATCCAGAAAGGAAAGTTGAACGTGATTCTGCCGGAGAAAGAACTGGTGAAGTTGGCAATCAAAGGCTTAGAGCCCCGCCAACGCAAAAAACAGCATGGAAGCATGTTCAATTCCATGGGGGAACTTATCACAGAAGTAGGAAGTTTCGAGCACTTGCTCAGGGAAATGGACGCTATCAAAAACGCCTCAAAAGGGACATACATCCCAGGGAAACGCCGAATAGTGGCTGCGCTCAGCCATCAATCTAGTCTCTTTGATCCTTACTACAAGAGTGAGGAATCTAGTACAGCAAAGGCTGACGAGTCTGAAGAAGACGAGATTGCTGCGCTGGAACTCACCGGAAAAAAGGCTTCAACACTAAAGCAACTGAAGCTGTGCAAAGAACCGGTGAAGCTCAAGTCGGTGGTTTTCACCAAACCAGAGTTCGCAAGTTATACTTACGACGCGAACAAAGCGCATGAAATCTTGGATGAAATGATCGCCGCGAAGATGGTGAAAACCGACTTCGGCCCATTTCCTAAACCAGAGCAGCTAAGGGGGAAGAAATACTGCAAACTCCATAATATGTGGAATCATAATACAGTCGATTGTGTTAAGCTAAAGGATCAGATCCAAATCTGATTAAATAATGGTAGTTTGCAAGTAGAGGCACCAACAACAGCAGCAGCGTTGGTGGACCTAGATCCCTTCCCAGATACCGGCATCAACATGGTGGACGTGGCATGGGATGAAAAAGATCAGCAGAATCAAAGTCCAGACTATGGGGTTAAGGATTTGATAAAGGCTGGAGACAAAGCCGTGAAGCGGGAATCCAAGACTCGTTTACCCATTGTCCTATGCTCGCGGTGCAAGGAAGAATGTGACACTCAAGCCCTGCATGAGGAAACATCCCAAATTGTCCAGTTTGGATCTCTGCCGCCAATACGGTTAGTATCATCCTCTAGAAACTTCCAACCATGCAGCCCAAGAGTACACAGTGGTTTAGAAACTCCTACTCCAAGGGACTCAAACTTATTCAAAAAGTTGAAGACTGCGAGGGAAGAAGGGCAAGCAGATAAGCGGCAAGGGGTTTTTACCAGACCTTACATTCCGCCAGTGTCAACATCCTCCATCAAAGAAGGGAGATGGTATACCCAAAAGAATGGCAAGGCGGTGGAGATGAGCTCTTCAAAGAAGAGAAAACTCCAACGAAGGTTTGGAGAAGCAAAGCGAACTTTGGAAGCACTAGATCAAGGACTAATCAAACCATCGCAATTACTGAAACCTCCAGAAGAGTATCAAAGACAATTGGAGGTACTGGCCTCCGAGAGATTCGTTTCCCCGCTAGTTCAGAAACTGCAGCCCAAAGTATTACGCCAAGGGCAAAAGCCATGTGCCCCCAAGATCAGTGCTCAGGAGAAATCCCTAGTTCCAGCGAGGCAAGAACCGCCGCCAGCTCGTAAAAACAATGTTTGGCGGAGAATATCTCGTGAAGGAAGCAATAGCGAGCCTTCCATCTTCGACAGGTTGGGGGGCAAAGACAATCGGTCCGCGATTGTGCAGAAAGTTCAAAACTTGGTGGTCACTCTCCCAGAGGAAGTGCCAGGAACGAAAAAAATTTCAGAGTCACTGAACCAGATTCCTATAGTACAGGAGCACGAACAAGCCAAAGCAGTGGTCCCAGCAGAGAAATCCTTGGTTGCTTTCATGGTTAAACAGTTTAACGCCGATATCCCAGCAGATGAACCCAAGCTCAATCTTGATGATGACATGGACGAAACAGAAATGGTGGATATCTCTTGCAATATGGTTTATGTGCTCCCTGCTAAGTATGCCTTACCAGTCGCTGCGCAGGAATGCATAGAAGCTGACGCAATTGGAGAACAGCAGTTGCAGATCACTTCAGCCGCAACAACGCCGGTGAAAGAAGCAGTGTCCCTTGAGACTGAAGATGCTAACAGCAAGAGTTTCTTCATGAGCTTCACAAGACCCACACCTGCCATGGTACAACACATGCGACCTTTGTATATCACAGCAGAAATTAATGGGACTAAGGTCAGCAAGATAATGGTTGATACCGACGCGGCTGTGAATGTCATTACTACAAGGACCATGCAGCTTTTGGGAATCAAGAAGGAGAAGATCCAGTCTACCTCTCTCACATTGAAGAACTTCGCGGGCACAGTAACTAAGACGTTAGGTTTACTGTTCCTAAAAATCAAGGTGGGTCCCTCAGAAAGCGTTTATGCGTTCTTTGTTACGGATTGTTACGCGGCCTACAGTGCCATCCTGGGAAGAGATTGGATTCACCGAAGCTATTGTGTTCCATCAACACTCCACCAAGAGCTGATTATGTGGAATAGGGTGACAAATAAGGCTGAGATAATTAAAGCAGATCCCCGCCCTTTTGCTGTTTCCGCGAATTACGTAGATGCCAAGTACTACTTGGAGCCAATTACTCCATTGCAAGTCGGTAGCATCGACAATAAGGGTCGCCCCACAGGGGTGACGGCTTCTGAGTTGGCACAGTGGGGACTCACGCTTGCAAAAGAAGACCTAGCGAGGCCCGGCCATGTTGTGCCCCGCACAATGGGTAATTAATGGATTACGACCTTCCAGAGGAAGGGATAGAGGCCTTCCATTCCTTGTACGAGAGGCTATCCTCATACTTGGTGGAAAAAGAGGCCTATGATCGAGTTGCGACCTTAGAAATTGTTTATGAAGAGTTCATGGACCAAGAAGAGGAGGAAGAAGAGATTCAGCTTGCTCCAGCGGCATTGGATGACACACCTCCGAAGGTTAGGGACCCTACTGAAAAGGTCAATCTGGGAACAATTGATGAGCCTATAGAAGTGGCTATCAGCACTTACTTAGAGCCTAGCGAGAAACAGAGGCTCATCGACTCACTGCTAGAATTCAAGGACTGCTTCGCGGAAAAATACGAGGACATGCCAGGCCTATCACCAGACTTGGTATGCCACCAACTACCAACGCTACCTGATAAGAGGCCTTTGAAGCAAGAGCCGCGAAGAATGAACTCAGAGACCCAAGTACTGGTCAAAGAGGAAGTTGAAAAGATGCACAAGTCAGGCATTATCAGGGTAGCCAAGTACAATCAGTGGCTGTCCAATATAGTGCCTGTTCGCAAGAAGAATGGTAAGATGAGGGTCTGCGTGGATTACAGAGACCTTAATTTAGCTACACCTAAAGACGTCTACCCCATGCCGGTGGCGGACATGTTGGTAGATGCAGTTGCAGGGCACGAACTGTTGTCTTTCATGGATGGCACAGCTGGATATCACCAGATACCGGTTGCAGAGGAAGATAGACACAAGACCGCATTCCGCTGCCCTGGGTTCACGGGAGTTTTTGAATATGTGGTCATGCCTTTTGGACTGAAAAATGCCGGAGCAACATATCAGAGAGCCATGAACCTGATCTTCCACGACATACTTGGGAAGATCTTAGAGGTTTACATTGATGACGTCGTCGTGAAGTCTAAGAAGAGTGGAGATCACTTCACGGATCTCAGAAAAGTTTTCGAGCGCATGCGACTACACATGCTCAAAATGAATCCCGCCAAGTGCGTTTTTAGAGTTCAGGCAGGCGATTTCCTGGGATTCATTGTCCATCAAAGGGGCATTGAGGTCCCTGAGGATAAGGCAAACGCGGTCATCAACGCATCTTCCCCGCAAACGAAGAAAGAATTACAGCGACTACTAGGTAAGATCAACTTTTTGCGACGTTTCATTTCTAACTCTGCGGGCAAAATCCAGCCCTTTTCCCCACTGCTGAAGTTGCAAGGACAGAACGAGTTTGTGTGGGAACCTAAACATCAAGAGGCTTTTGACAAAATCAATGCCTATCTGGCGAGCCCGCCAGTACTTGTTCCTCCCAGAGCTGGATTTCCATTAAAGTTGTATGTTTCAGCAGTTGAGGCTTCCATTGGCAGCCTCCTCGCTCAGGATGATGAAGAGGGTGTCGTGCCATCTTTTACCTCAGTAGGACACTCACAGATTGCGAAACAAGGTACACTCCAATGGAAAAGCTGTGTCTTACATTATACTTCTCAGCATGCAAGTTGCGGCATTACATGTTGTCCTTTACTACTTGCATCATTGCTCAAACCGATCTAGTCAAGTATATGTTATCGCGACCTATCTTGAGAGGCCGTATTGGCAAGTGGGTGCTCGCCTTATCAGAATTCTCATTACAGTATGTCCCACAGAAAGCAGTAAAGGGGCAAGCCATTGCGGACTTTCTGGCACATCACCCTATGCTAGATCTCCCCGCGGTTAGAGATTTAGAGGTCGCTATCACAAATTTAGATCGCCCAGAGTATGCCACACTGTATCAAGCCACAGTCTCACTCCAGCCCTGGGTTTTATATTTTGACGGGTCAAGAACGGATACGCTAGCAGGAGCAGGAATTGCACTGAAGAATCCGGCTGGAGATCACTTTTCGTACTCATTCCAGTTGGAGTTTCAATGTACCAACAACCAAGCAGAATATGAATCCTTAATCATAGGCCTAGAAGTACTGCTGGAAATGGGAATTAGAGATGTACAAATACTTGGCGATTCTCTCTTGGTTATCAATCAGTTGTGCAATGAGTTCAGATGCAATAGCTTCACATTGGTCCCTTATTGGAACAGGACATTAGAACTGTTGGACCAATTTGATAACGTACATCTTGAGCACATTCCTCGTGAGAGAAATTTTGCCGCGAACGAGTTGGCCCAGCTGGCAACAGGGGTAACATTGAGATATGGCGTGCGGGAGAGAATCCTTAAAGTCGAGCGTCGCACCCTTCCTTCTTGGATGGCGAGAAGAGATCCTCTAGACGATACGTCAGTCGCAACCCTGGAATCCATTGACGTGGATTGGCGCATCCCTTTGATCAATTATCTCAAGCATCCTGATCAGACCACAGATAGAAGGATTCGCTATCTTGCCCTCAACTACTTCCTCAGAGGTGATGAACTTCGCAGACGAGGAGAAGATGGCATGTATTTCAGATGTGTTTATGGCCACGAAGCCAAACAACTCATGCGCCAAGTTCATTCTGGCATTTGTGGAGCTCACCAAGCAGGTCCAAAGATGCGATGGTTGCTCAGACGACATGGATATTTTTGGCCCAGTATCTTGAAGGATTGTATCGCGTTCGCTAAAGGTTGTTTGGACTGCCAAGCTCATGGGCCGGTCCAGCATGTTCCTAATATTCCAATGCAGCCCATTATACAGCCTTGGCCTGCAAGAGGATGGGCGCTGGATTTAATTGGGATGATTCACCCACATTCATCACTTCAACATAAGTTCATCATCGTTGCGACTGATTTCTTTACAAAGTGGGTTGAAGCAGAACCTTTGAAGGAAGCATCTGGTGGCACGTTGCGACAATTCCTATTCAGAAACATCATCTGCAGATTTGGGATCCCAGAAGTTTTTGTTTCGGACCGGGGGGCAGCTTTCATGGATGGTGAAGTTAATAAACTGGCAAGAGAATGGGGAATACAGTTCATCCATTCCAGTCCGTATTATGCTCAGTCTAACGGTCAAGCGGAGGCCAGCAATAAGATCATTATCAATTTGCTGAAGAAAATGTTGGAAGCTAATCCACGACAGTGGCATGAGACACTTTATGAAACTCTTTGGGCCTACCGCACCTCTAAGAGGAATCCCACCGCGACAACACCTTATGCTTTGATGTTTGGCCATGATGCAGTCCTGCCATTGGAAGTCAACGTCCAGTCATTACGAGTTCAAGAGCAACATCATCTCATTGGAGAAGACTACGTTCAGGCTATGTGGCAGGAACATGAAGACCTTAGCGAAAAGCGCTTGGAGGCTTTAGATAATTTGGTCATGGAAAAGCAACGAGTCGCTCGTGCCTATGACAAGAGGACGCGGGGAAGGAGTTACAGCGAAGGAGAGTTGGTTTGGAAAGCAGTTCTCCCCCTTGGCGAAAAATTAGATGGTCGCGGCAAATGGACTCCAAGATGGGAAGGCCCGTACATCATTTATAAAATCTTAGAGAAAGGAGCTTTTCATCTCAAGGACCTAGATGGAGATGTCCATCATAACCCTATCAATGGGAGATACTTGAAGAAATACTTTCCCAATGTTTGGGACTCGGAGGAGTCGTAGACAATTTATTCGCATGAGACATGGGGGACAATTCTAGTGTTCCTACACTCGCAAAGCCCATTTATGAAGGCCTGTTTTTAAGGCCCATAATCATTTCTTCGCTATGCCTAGCAACACTAGGGGGCAACACTGTACCATACTAAGCCTAAACCCGCCCACTGGGCAACTTTGTATATAAATATTCATGCTATTTTATTAAAAAAAAAAAATTATAGATACAACTCTTAGGGGACAATTCTAAGTGTTCCTACACTCACGAAGCTACTAAGCCGAGTCAGCGGCTCCGAAAGGTTTTTCCAGCTTTGCCTTGCAGGAAAGGCTGAGCTCAAGGGAAGTGTAAGAGCCACCACCGTGACCGCCACCTCCATCGGAAGTAGTTTTCATTTTGCTAAAGATGTCCTCACCATGCACGGGAAACAGTGAAAGGGTTTCAATCTCCTGGTGATCTTTTCCTCTTTGTTCCATGAAAGTTTGTTCTACATTCATGTCAAAGAAAGTAGAACTAGTTCCCACTCCAGTTGAGATTGAACAATCCCTAGCACTATTCTCCATGTTCATAGATCCATAACAGCCATAGTTCCCCATCTGCCTGTTAAAAGCAGTCATCAAACCAGCAGAAGAAGCAGAAGCAGGTGCAGAAGATCCAAAGTTAATATACTGATCCTCATGTTTCCAATTGGTAACATTATCAGCACCAACAAGCCCTGATCTTTGCATGGGCACATGAACATCCGAAGTGGACCTCTTCTTCTGCTTCTCTCGAGCCCTTTGGTTCACGAACCAATAATAGACGTTCTTGACCTCGATCTTGCCGTACCATTTCAGCTGGAGCTAGATCCTTTGAATCTGCTCTATAGTTGGGGATCTTTCGCCCTTGTTGTAGAAAAGCTCCTTGAGGATTCTTATTTGATCTGTAGTAGGAATCCACCTAGTACTGCTCCTCCTGCGAAGCATCTTAGCACTACTCCCGGCTGCTTTGTTACTTCCTCCATCTTTGGTTGGATGCCGGTTTTGTGGTTCCATTGGTGATGGATTGAGAGAATGCAAAAATTGAAGAGTGGTGATGATGAGTAATTAAGAAAGATTGCTGTTAGAAATATTCGAGTTGATGAAACGATTTTGGGATTGGAAATTTGGGTTTATAATGTGGAGGAAGATATAGGCATGCAAATATCCGCCCTTGGATGGACGGTCAAAGAGAATAGTCAAACTAAGTGTCAGTAAAGCGTGATTAAAGTTGCCATAAATCTCGGAAAGAATGGATTAGTAGCATGTGAGGGAACCGAACGGTTTTCGAGGAGGTAACTGTTCTTTTCACGAGATTATTTTTTCACGGTGGAATTTTCAACAGCTAATTAATACAACTTGAGTTGGGGCCAGCAAGTGGATCCAAAAGATAAATATTTTCTCAAAACCCTCATCGCGAGGCTCGTTTTAACACAGAACATATTTTAAAAGTTCATATTGTTTTCAATATACAACTATGGGGGCCTATATTTGAGGCCTTGCGAGACACAATTCTTGGCTTCTCACGGATATTGGAATATCAGGATAAAAAATATTATTGTATTCATAAAGTGGCTTTGCGGCCAAAAGCAGTACATTCATTACAAAGCCAAAGGTGGCTAAAATACAAAAACAGGAATCCTCGGATATCTTTTGAATCTTTCCTCAAGTGGAAGCAGCTATGGAATCCAATGTTGAGTTAAACAACGCCATTATACCAAGGAGAGGCAAACTTCAGGGAAGGAAAAAGAGAAGTAACGGAGCCTCCGCGCCCCATTTACATGGAAGCGGTAGAGGAATACAACATAGGCTTGCCCAACACCATTATCCATGAGAAAGGGAGACTCCAGTGAGAGAAAATGGAGCATCCAAGCCCCCTCAATTGGAAGCAGCTATGGAATCCAACGTCGGTTGAGCCGCGCCATTATCTCCGGGAAGGGCAGAGAGTGAATGAACCGAATATCAGCTTGAGTCTCTGCACCCCCTCTAGCCATGGTAACCACCATTAGTTGGACGTGAAGTATAGGAACAGCCATTCTGTAGCTTGAACCCATTCCTTCAAAGAGCCCATCCCTTCTCATCCCTCTAAGATTCTTTCAAGAAGAGAAAGGGGGAGAAGGAGGTGAGAACCAAAGCATTTTCCATCTGGAGGGCACAACATGGGCCGGGTCCAGAAGGAAGGAAACAGAGGAGGAAAGATGAACCACAAAGTGGCCTTCCTCCTTTTCTCCGTTTCGCTCCGCGTGTGGGATCCTAACAAAAATGATCTCGCATGATCGTGGATCCCACACTCGTAGTTCCCGTAGGCGGATGGCTCGCTCATTTAAAATATCGCGGGAGAGGTCCATTTCTTGAGAGACACTATTCAAAGCCTCTTGAGCGTCGTGAGCCTGGGTGTTCGTGGCCGATTGACGTCGGCGGGCCATATCAAGTTCATTCAGCAGAGAGTCGATAGCACTAAATTGCCATGAAGTCAAAGCTTTCTCCTGGCGGAGATACCTTAGAGCTTCTAAGACTCGCGGGAGGATGTCAGTCTCCAATACCCAAGGACCTAGATGTTCACGAAGCACCAACTTAGCCTCATCCACAGTAGAAGGAGGAGTTACCTCCAACACCCTCATCAATCTCTCGAATCTGGTAGGAGGAGGATGCGGCGGAGACGCCACAGGATCACGAACCACCACTGCAAATGGGTGGACAGCTTCCTCAATTTCTTCGTCTTCAACAGGTTGGTCTGTCCCTTCAGCCGCAGGAGAATCTGGAAACTCAACTCGCGGCTCACCATAGGCAAGTGGAGCAGATTCATGCATAGAGCCCTCAGCTCCGACGGTTGTCTCATTTATTCGCAAGACTTGGGGGGCACCACCTCCGTCAGTATCATTTTCCATCTCTGGGGCGACTGTCCCGCCGATAGAACCCTCAACTTTTGCAGCCACCTCCTCGGTACAAATAGAATCCTGGTCAGATTCAGAAATGTCAGAGAGCGGGGTTGGATCAGAAAGGGAAATGGAAAACATTGGCCAACAGTGGCTTACCTCTCGAGTTGTCGGGTCAATATCTGATATGTGGTCTCCAAGAGGAAGAGGCCTCACCTCATTCACCTCTTGGACCTCTAGTGTCGTGAGAATCTCTGTCGTCATCAGTTCCTCGTAAGCGGCAGAAGCCTCAGAGTGGCTTTCCACGCTTTCATGCTCCGAGGACTCATCATCGGAGATCGTTATTAAAATGGTAGGACCTTGCAGATGCTCTTTAGATGTGGAAGACGGAAGAGGCGCCACGGGGTTAGTTGATGCTTGAACTAGTGAGAGAGTTGGCTTTTCTGCAGCGGCTGAGGATCTAGCCTCGCTCAGGCGAGAGGGATCAGTGGTCCTCTGACGAACCTGTCAAAAGATACATAATGAAGATCCTGCACAGATTCTAAAATTTAAATAGAATAAGACGGGGCCGGAGTTTACCAATCGCATTCCCAGAGTTTCGTCATCTTCAAAACTCTCTTCGACGGATTGAGCTCGATCGCGTTTGCAAGCAAAGATAGCAGTGGCCTGCATGACAAAAGAATCACAACTCAAAAAAGGGGAAAGCACCAAAAATGCAAGTTTGGGATCGTTCTTAACCAAATTACCTCAGCAGAATCTTCATCATGAGAAGATTCTCCCTCAGGAGTCCCCTCTGCTATTGCCTTTTGTTTCCCGGCCTGAACAGAGGCTGTCTTGCTCCGGGTAGTTTGCTGCAAAACACACTCAGGAATAAGAGCGGGAAAATCAAGACAAGGAAAAGGAATGGTGAAGAAAGACAAAAACTTACTGTTGCCCTAGGCTCATGGATTTGTATCCCTGCATACGATGAGCGAGAAGGTAGAGTAAGTCGCCGAGGTTGTGCTGTAGGGTTGGAGAAGCGCTCAAAAATCTTGCGGTCCTCCGGACCAGGACTACTCATTCCACGAAAGATCTGGACGAAGAGTTCGTCATGTGGCAGGTCCCAACAGTTCACAGACACTTCTTTCCACCAATCAACATAATCATTGTCGACATCGTTGAGGGGATACAGCGCTCTGACCCAAGGAGGAATCACTATCAAAGTAAACTGACTCTGAAAGGAGGCAGACCCAGGTGGGGCTAATCTCCGCCAAGAGGTGTAGTAATTGGCAGAATCAACCAGAGGCCAGGGTACCAACTGGGCCAACCCAAATTGGCGAGCAAAGTGGTTAGGGGCATAGAGCTCATAACTTACGCGGTCGGTGGTAAGACGAATATCCGAGCAGGAGATGGCTCGACGAAAGGCCAAGAGGGCTCTTTCGCTATGATCGCGTCCACTGGGCAGAAAGCCATCATCAAGGGGAGGAGTGAATCGCCTAGAAAGGACTATTTTTGGGTCCGGCATCTCTCCCAACAAGTACAAGTAAATAAAACACTCGGAGTAGGGTCGAGCTCGATGCCTTATGTTGCCACAAAGCCAGTTCCCCAAAAGGGAATCGACTGGAGGTTCCTTTGGAATATCACCGCGACGGAAGCGAGGGAAATAAATCTGCAACCAAAAGGCAAGGATCCAGAATGGACCACTAATGTCGGTATCAAAGGGGCGCATTACAGCTCTATAAAGGGAGCGATATAACGAACCCAATACAGGTTGCCCAAGGCCAATGCAAATACCATTGTAGAGAGCAGTGGCCAGAGAATTCCAGCGCCCAGTAGGTTTGTTGGAAGAAGTGCAAAAGATAAATTTGCAAAGCCAGAATTCCAAGAATGCGATACCTCCTGTATGGTCACACTGGGTGCGGTAATAATCACGCCAGATAGGGTAGGATTTACTGTGATGCCCCCGACCAGCCATATCCATTCTCAAAGGAAATTGAATACCATCAAACTGACCATGCACATAGGGGTCAAAATCAATGGGCAACCCCGTGATGGTAAGAACATCCAGCAGAGTTATGCTCATCTGCCCAAACCGGAAATCGAATGTATTGCTGGAAGTGTTCCAGAAGCAAAGAGCAGCGGCAAGCGGTGCAGGGCTAGTATTATGGGGAAGACAGAAGCATAGATCGATGGTTTGGGTGATACCCACCGCATCCCATCGAGCCAAATCTCTCACTCGGACCTCCTGATACCAAACCTTTTCCTCGAGAGTGATGGTAGGCCAGAAGCCCACTTTCCTCCTTGGTCCCCAACTGCTAAAATCACCAGGCACCTGCCGAAGAGCCACTATGGGACGGCGGATGGGAAGCCCATAATAGGCCATAGCATCATCTGGCAAACGATCGCGAGGTGTGGGACCCAAACCCGCTTGACTATCACCTCCACCAAAGCTCATCAGTCGACTTCTCTCCTCTCTGGTCTGACTTCTACATCGAACACTCATGTTAGTCCGCCATGTGAATGTGGCTTTCTTAGTGATTTCATCTGCCTGATCGATAACGAATGGTTTCTTGGATGTCATTTCTGGGTCACAAGGAACACTTCTCCATTACACCTTGATTTATAGCTCAAGTGTTTTTGGAGATTAATTTATTAGCTGGGCCAGTGAGTGGCCCTAGTTAATAATTAATGAATCACTATTCTATCTTGAGAATCGCATCTAGGGCGACAGTGAAGATATTCCACATTTTCCCACCGCAGGGCCAGCATAGTGGCCTGATATTATTTTTAATAAAACATGATTAAAACCAATGCGGTTTTAGATGCTAAAGTTGTAGCAAATATGGTGGTTTCATTTCGTCACATGTCATGATGACGATAACCATGATTCAATCATCATCTTCAGCATAAGATTCGCGAAGGATTAAATGGCAGCAAACAGTTTGCTATTCAACATCTTATTTTGCCAAGTACTATAGGCCTTGATCAAACTTGATCTAGCCAGCAAAAAGGCTCCAAACACCTACATTTGAGAAAATCAACAGAGAGCCAGCGATCAAGGCAGATACTTGCTGCTATACACATGGCGAAGCTACCACCAAAGAAGAGAAGGATCCTCATTCGCAATCAAAAGCAGTCTCCTTCGCATGGGGGGCACGCTAAAGTTCTGATATCCTACAACCTGCCTGAGTTTCGCCAATTCACTGCATACCAGACATCAGATACTGGGACAATAAAGTTGGCAAAGAAAGCATCAGTTTATGACAAAGGCAATTCAGATTGTGGCATCCAAGCTTTATGGCCTATTTAGAGGCCTATATGGAATCAATCAAGTAATTTCAGTCAAGCCAATACAAGTGGCTTCAGAGCAACGATATTATACGAGTGGTACTGATTCAAGACCTCTTCAATCAAGACGAAGACCTTTGACTTCGAGGTCTGGGGGGCAATGTTTGGACCCAAAATGAGCATTTTGGCCTGACAAGGCACGTCTTGGAGAAATCGAGCCAATATCAGTGGCTCAAGCTATATATTGTCGACAAGTTCGAAATATATATTTAGAGGCTAAATAAAGCCTACTATGGAAGCGTGGAAATGAAAAGTCAACTTTAGCACATTTTCCTACTTCGGCTAGGAGAAACCGAGCTAAACAAGGAAGGAGGGGCGGCAGACTAACCATCCGAACTTCAAATGAGTTGAAACTTTCCAGATTCATTCTAGACATCCCAATGATCATTTCTTATGAAGAGTGCTAGAGCTTGTTCGAAGTGGAAAACCTTCAAACAATCAGTCCAATTTTCTGCAGAAGCAAAACTGGAAAACTGGACCTGTAAGGAGTCCAGTAGCATTTTCGGCCCAACCACATGGAAATAAATTCTGAAATTTTACCACAATAATCTACATCCATGGTGGATCATTTCATATGAAGAAGTCGAAATTTAAATATGAATTCTTAGTTGAGATAAAAATTAAAAGAATAAATAAGTGTTAGTGGATTTGGCCTAACAAAATCCACTAAGTGTTAGTGAATTTGGCCTAACCAAATCCACTAAGTGTTAGTGAATTTTGCCTAACCCACTATGATTTGTTTAAAGGCCTAATAGTGTTGCTTGGAAGCCTATATATAGAGGCTACAACAAGTATCATCTCACCAATTCACTCATCAAAACATCTATAAGATGATCTAAGTTCTCTCTAGAGCAACCTCTCTAAGAGCAATTCATCTCCTTCTCTTTCTCTTATCTGTGATCACACTCTAAGTTCTAGTCTCCTTAGGAGCCAACTTTCAGTACCACCAAATCCTCTGTCAAAGTGCTTTGGTCCTAGTCTCCTTGGGAGCCGACTGTAGTACCACGACCACAACGGTTACGGAACCAGCCAAGCAAGGGTAACGCCCTCGCAAACCAGCCAAGCTAGAGTCACGCTTTAGCAAGTTCTCCTCACTTTCCAGTGGTTTTCGCTCTGCTCGATCTACAACATCGAGTATCGATTGTGATTTTGAAAAGGCTCAGCAAAAGTCCTCGCCACGAGGCACAAAGAACCCCACGACGAGGTTGGTGCTCTCCTCGTCCACAATCGCTCAGAAGAAGTCAGGTCAAGGGACACCCCCGACGACCGCACCCGAACGGTGCTGGTACGCCCACGCAAGAAAAGAGACTGTTGACCAGCTCAAGAAAAACTGGAGCCAAACAGAGAGAAAGAACCATACAGTTATGAATCTTGTACACTGCATGCTATCAGGAAGGAATATATCTAAAAGGTTCTAGCCGGAAGCTGTCAATTGGGCCATTCATGTCTTAAATTGGAGTCCATCCTTAGCTGTCAAGGAAGTAACACCCGAAAAGGCCTGGAGTGGCAACAAACCCTCTCTTGATCACTTTAGGGTCTTTCGGTATATTGCGTATGCTCATGTTCTTGATGCAAAAAGGTCTAAACTGGATGATAAAAGTGTGAAATGCATCTTGTTTGGTGTAAGTGAGGAGTCGAAGGCATATCGGCAGTACAATCCTGATTCGAAGAAGATAATAACAAGCAGAGATGTGGTCTTTGCAGAGAATGAGTCTTGGGACTAGATGATAAGTGAGGATGAGCTGAAAAATGACATATTAGAGTAGGGTGATGAGAAGGAAGAGAATGAAAAAGCTCAAAAAGTTAATAAGGAAGTAAATGCTGAAGTGAAGAAGGTTCAGGTGTTAACTCTCCAGCAAATGAAACAGATAACTCTCCAACAAGTCCAGCTAGCGAAACAAATGTTGAAGTTTCTGCAAGTCCAGCTCAAGGGAGGAATAGGTGTGAGCCGGTTTGGATGCAAGACTATGTATCCAGTGAAGGGTTATCAGAGGAAGAGGGAGAATCTCAAAATTTGGTGATGTTCACTGCCTTTGAGGATCCTGAGACGTTTGAAGAAGCTGTGAAGATGGATAAATGGAGAGAAGCTATGGAGTTGGATATCAAGGCCATTGAAGAAAACAAAACTTGGGAGCTAACAACACTGCTAAAAGATGCCAAGAAAATAGGGGTGAAGTGGGTTTTTAGAACGAAGCTCAATGAGAAAGATGAGGTAGACAAGTTCAAAGATCGTCTTGTGGCGAAGGGCTATTCACAGCAATATGGAGTCGATTATCATGAAATGTTTGCTCCGGTTGCTAGATGGGACACAATCCGAGTCATTCTTGCCCTAGCAGCTCAAAAGGGATGGTGTGTTTATCATGGAGAACTAATTGAGGATGTGTTTGTTGATCAACCACAAAGGTTTGAGAGAAAGGTAGAAGAACACAAAGTCTATAAGCTTAGAAGGGCACTATATAGACTAAGCAAGCCACCTGAGCTTGGTACAGCAGGATCGCAAGGTACTTCATCAAAGAAGGTTTTGAGAAATGTTACTGTGAGCACACCCTATTTGTGAAGACTGAAGCTGGAGGTAACATTCTTATTGTGAGTCTCTTTGTAGATGACTTAATTTTTACTGGAAACAATGAAGATATGTTTGTGAGGTTTAAGCAATCGATGATGAGAGAGTTTGCCATGACTGACCTTGGCAAAATGAAGTATTTTCTTGGGGTGGAAGTCATACAGATTGAGCAAGGGATTTTTATTAATCAAAGAAAGTATGCACTTGAGGTGTTGGAGCGTTTTGGAATGTATGATAGCAACTCGTGAAGAATCCAATTGTTCCTGGGTTTAGATTATCTAAGAGTGGAGGAGGAGCTGTTATGGATGCTACAACATACAAGCAAATGATAGGCAGCCTGATGTATCTAACGGCAACGATTCTAGACCTAATGTTCTCAGTAAGCTTGATCAGCAGGTACATGGAGAGGCCCACTGAACTTCATTTGCAAGCTGTTAAAAGAGTCTTTAGATACTTGAAAGGTACAGTTGGTTTGGGAATTGCTTATCGAAGAGGAGTTGAAGGCAAATTGGTGGGGTTTGCAGATTCAGACTATGTTGGAGATGTTGATGATCGTAAAAGCACATCGGGTTATTTTCATGCTTGGGACTGGAGCTGTATCATGGTCATCAAAGAAACAACCCATGTTGACCTTATCAACTACAGAAGCTGAATGCATTGCAGCTGCTTACTATGCTTGACAAGGAGTTTGGCTAAGGGGAGTGCTTGAAAAGATAGGGCATGCTCAAAGTAAGTGCGCAACTCTCTATTGTGATAATAATTCAGCTGTAAAGCTTTCAAAAAATCCAGTTTTACATGGGAGAAGTAAGAATATAGATGTGAGGTTTCACTTTCTACGTGACTTAACAAAGGATGAAGTTGTTGAACTGGTACATTGCAATACTCAGGAACAAGTTTAAGACATTATGACAAAGCCACTGAAATTGGAATCCTTTTTGAAGCTTTGCGACAAGCTGGGGATGTGCTTGGAGTTGAAGTAAACTGATTGCACTCTTGTGCAATGTAGTTTAAGGGAGGACATTCGAAGCATTAGGGTTTACCTGGTTTTTAGGTTTATCTGCATTTACTACATTTACTGCTCTGTTTTGCTTTCTATTAATAACAATATCCTAGTTCTTAGGGCATGTAGTTAGTGCTGTTATTTGTTGAATTGGTCTTAGTCCTAAAACCACATTTAGGATAACAATACCCATTTTGATTTGTTTCCCATTCCTTGTAACAGGCTTGTATAAAAGCCAAAGTTTGTTATTCAATTAAGTGTGCTTCATCTCCAAATACTGTGTGATCCAATTCTGAAGTATTTAACACCTCCCAGCGCTGTTTCTAGCTAGCTCTGTCGTGTTAAGTTTTTCATTGTTCCATTGTTTCATATTCCGCAGACCCTTTTGGTCTAATAGAGAAATTCACAATCACCAAGCAAAATACTCTGATAGATTCAAATAAGTTTTGCCATGAAAATATATACCTCTACATTGCAGTGAAACCAGACTTCGAGTTTTTTTGGTTTTGTTTAGTATCAATCTGTTCAATGTCGAAGGAGGAGGAGGTGGTTTTCGATCTCCCTGAAGATGTTCTAGTCAAGATTCTTTGATCCAGTTCACTTATGTCTCGAAACGGTGGCGTTCGGTTATCATTTCCGACTCTCAGTTTGCCAGATCCACTTTTGAAGTTGCATCACAGACGAGAACCCTCTGTCCACGACTCCTCCTCTGCACCTACCCTTATGTTCTAGATCATTGTCCCATATTTGAATGGCAACCCTCTCGATTTGAGTGCTTAGGAGACATGTACATGCCTTGTTTCGGAGATAATTCATTGGTTCATCGTCCTGGATTTGTATGGGAACCTTCTCGACTCATCGTCCCGCCGGAGGTCAAATTAGGAAGGGTAATGGCCTCATGCAATGGTTTGGTGGTTCTAGGCCAATTATGCTATGGCCCTTACATGAATTTGTGCGTGTCGAACCCATCAACTGGATTCTTCTGCAAAATACCTAGTCCAGAGTTTTCGATGAAAGAGGGAACAAGTATTATCTTTGTAAGTTTGGGTTTTGGTTATGTCATGGCCACTGATGACTACAAACTCGTTTTCTTTGTACCCATAGATTTTACAGTTCACATATTTTCAACCAGGGATAGCTCATAGAAAGTTATCAGAGGTCCTAACATATCATTCCCCGGCTATGATGGCAAGGCTCGTGTAGTTTCTACTGGAGCAATTCATTGGGTGAGCACTGGGATCGGGGACCCAGCTATCTCTGCTTTTGATTTGGCAGACGAGGAGTTCCGACAATTGCCATTGTCTTGTGCTTTGATCCAAAATGAAGATATCATGAATGCAAGACCGATAGGAACTCATGTTCTCAAAGGAGGACGTCTTTGTGTATGCTCACATGGTTCCCTGAATCTTGGGTTAAACTATTTCAGTTTAGTGTGCTCGATTTACCAGATGCGTTTACTTTACCGTATGGTTGGACTCCTGTTTTTGTTACAGAAGGCGGTACAGTTGTGATCCGCCTTGCTAATAGGTTTGTCAGAATCGAATGTCACAGAGAAGAGAAACCTGTCTGTAGTGGCCGGTATGAGATTGAGGGTGGTGTGAGGGAGGGTTATTCTCAACATGATGTGACGGTATATGATGAAATTAACTCTACTTTCGGTATAGCTAAATGTTATGCTAAATCACCACGAGGCATGAGGACTTCAGCCGTGAAAAACTAAGAACCAGAAATGAAGAGGGATTGCTCTCTGCATTCAAATTCTGGTTGGCGTTGATCTGTTGACTATTGTAGTTTGAATTCTCCACATTTCATTGATGTTTAACTGGGGATAAATCTATTTTGTAATTTTGTTTCTCTTAATGTGTTTGCTGGACTATGCATTACTATTACTATCAGTAAGACTCTGGTTTTATGGTTGTTCTTAGGGGTGGGCAAAAAACCCCGTAAGTCCGAAAAACCGGTCCGACCCGGCAGGTTCGGTTCGGGTTTTTTAAAAAAATTTGTAAGTTTTTTCGGACCCGGGCCCGTATCTATAATTTTCGGGCCGGTCCCGGGCCTTGAAATTCAGTTTATATTAAACCCGTTAGGCCCGGTCCAATACCTTTATGCCTTTCCTTTTGTCTGTTTTCTTCTTGTTCTCTGAGCCATTCCTGAGCCTTTAATTTGGTCCAATACCTTTATGTCTTTTTTGTCTGATTCCTTCTCATTTTCTTCTTTTCTGGAACGACTCCCCAACCTTTTATTTCTTCATCTCTCTTCAAAGTCTTGCAAATAAATCCCAAAACCCAAAAACTCCCAATTCTTCTTCTGTTTTTCTCTTCAAACCATAAATCTATATGCAATCAATTAATATCTCAATCTTATATCCTTGTTCACAAGTCCTTCATCAAATCATTCTCAATCTTTCAACAAGCCTAGGTGACAATTGCATTAAGACCAGCTTCAAGGAGTCGAGTCACAACCTCTTGCTCTTCAAGTTCAATTCTAGTGACATCAGGAACTGGAAGAACCCAGGACTTTGGCAGCAATCCAAATCTCTTCTCCCTTTGATTTTTCAAAGCCAAACACCATTCTTCTCCCTGTTTCAAAGCCAAACACCTTTCTCTCTCTCTCTCTCTCTCTCTATTTCAAAGCCAAGCACCTTTCTCTCTCTCTCTCTCTCTCTATTTCAAAGCCAAGCACCTTTCTTTCTCTGTTTTTCAAAGCCACAGATCTCAATGCATGCAGGATCAGAGCGCGATGGAGAATTGAAAATCTACACGTCTGTTTTTTTATCTCTCTCTCTAAGGACGGATTGGACGCGAAAGCCCGAAAATCCGGCCCGTTGAACGGCTGTCCGGGCTCTGTCCGGTACCCAATGTCTAAAAGTGATAGACCCGACCCAAATTAGTGATGCCGGTTTCGGTCCCGGGCCTCAGAAAAAGGGTGCCGGTCTGGGACCGTGCCCAGCCGTAGTTGTTCTGGACTCTAGCCATATGTTGTTCTAGCTAGCATCCAGAAATTAAGCCTTTCCATAATGTTTGCTACAACTTATTTTAGACTTGGTTAAGTATATGCAGAAATTAAGTCTTGCTAAAAATATAGAGCACTGTTATTACTGCATGGAGACATTGTTTTATGATTGTTTAAGGCTGCTCTAGAGTCCAGCTGTATGAATATCGGGAGTGAGCTAACGTTAGTAACACATTCATCCAGTCAGCATTCAGACCGAGGTTTACGAGAGTATCCCGGCAAAGATGGAATAATCTCCTGCCGCAGGTGTAATAACCAAAAGGACCCTCAAACCTATTGGCCACAAACTGGTGGGAATTGGGAGTGGGGTTCCGCACTATAGGCAGCTCGACCAACCTTACTATACCAGGTGGTTAATTCTTTGTGTATCTTTATTCTTCTCACATGGATGATATATATACTAATAGTTTTATTCTTCTCACATGGATGATATATATACTAATAGACAGAAGTAATCAACCTAATTTATTTAGGATACAAAATATACTAATATATTCCTAGTTACAATATGACTCACGCTAACAAACTGGCTCTTCCTTCTTATGAAGGAAGGTCTTTTTCAAAGATTCTATATAAATTTATATATGAAACTGAGATAGTTACCTTTCAGAAAATTCTACTTTTTGTTACAGAAGGCGGTACAGTTGTGATCCTCCTTGACAGGGAGTTGGTCAGAATAAAATGTCATAGAGAAGAGAATCTTGTCTGTAGTGGCCGGTATGAGATTGAGGGTGGTGCGAAGGAGGATTATTCTCAATATGGTGTCACGGTATATGATGAAACTCTACTTTCAGAATAGCTAAATGTTATGCTAAATCACCACGAGGCATGAGGACTTGAGTCGTGAAAAACTGATAACCAGAAATGAAGATAGATTGCTATCTGCATTCAAATTCTGGTCGGTGTTGATCTGTTAACTATTATAGTTTGAATTCTCCACATTTCATTGATGTTTAATTGAGGATCAATCTATTTCGTACTTTTGTTTCTCTCAATATGTTTCCTGGACGATGCATTATTTTTACTTTCTGTATATGTTAATTTTACTTTCATTATTGAAGACTTTGGTGTTATGTTTGTTTTAGACTCTAGCCATTTGTTATTCTAGCTAGTGGCCAGTCCCGCTTAATTCTCCATATTCCTGACTTTGTACTCATTGAATTTGATTTTTTTTTTATACACCTCTGAGTTTGGTAAGTGTTATTTTCATAATGTTTGCTTACAACTTACGTTAAGTATATCATATATGCATTATGCCAACTGTTATAACCACATTTCTACCTAGTTTCCTGATTTGTTTAAATTCGAATGTTCATACCACAGTGCATAACATGAAAATTTAATATATTGTCTGTGCATCTATAAACTTTACAATGGACCGAACAATCATTCAATCCAAGAAAAAGTCCACTACCGATGGCTTATTCCACGATTTTCACCGATTGTAAAGTCCACTGTTTCCGGATTTCATTCCCCTTCACAATCCCTATTGGAAAATATCCTTGTAGTTTGTGTTGAGAACTTGGGCTAGGCCCAAACCTGAAAGCCCAAATATGAACTGGCTATAGCCTAGGTGTCTGCACCACTCCACACCGAATCAGAATCTCCCAACCCTCAAATTGAGCTCTCACTCCACTTTCACCTCCAGCCGGAACTCCCATGGTTTAGCTCGCCTCTCTTCAAATACGTCGTCGTTTTGCTGGACCAGCCTCGCATACGAGAGCTCCATCGGTAAGTTTTTCTTTGTTCAAAATGTTTCAGAATTCTGCTCATATTTGGTTGTTCTTTATTGGTCTTATATAGAAATAATCCACAACTACCAAGAATACTCAAATCAGTTTCAATTTCATTCTATTTGGGTCTTATGTTAATATTTTTGTTCTTGAACACATATATAACAATTGCAATGAAACCAGACCAGGAAGAGTAAAGTTTCACAGTTCAATTTTCTTTTTTTGGTCTTAGTAATGAGTCAAAAAAGGAAAACTAGTAAATATGTAACCTTAACTACAAAAATGACTCTCTGTTTCTAATTACTCACTCAGTAATGGAGTTCAACCTTCTCTCTCTTACGAGCTCAATATCACTCTGAAAAACCCAGACCCAATTCTTTGTTCTCTCTCTTATTTTCATGGCGCCCAGAAAGTCTCTTCCTTTAGTGGTTTTAGCATTTGGGTGGTTTCTGATCAGCACCACAGCCGCTGTTGAAGAAAACCCAGAAGCAAAAGCCCTCATTTCCTTCAAAATTGGGCTCCAAAACCCAGAAATTCTCAGCTCATGTAGAGATTCCATTCCAGTCTACCACTGGGTCGGCGTCTCATGAAAACTAGTAAATATGTAACCTTAACCACAGAAATGACATTATGTTTCCAATTGATGGATAAATAGATAACACATATCTACATCCAAGGTTTTTCGCCTTTCCATCTCTCACTAATTCTATTGCCACAGAAAGTTGTTGGTTTTTGCAAAGGCCATCCAATAAAATTAGCATCCGTTTGAGAATCTGGATGTTGGCCATAAGCTTTCATCCTAATGAACAACTTCTGTGCACCTTGTATTCTCCCAAATTTGCACAAACCATCCATAAGGTGTTATATGTAACAGTATTTGGAACCAGTCCCTTACGAGACATTTCCTGAAAAAGAGTCACGGCATCCTCGTTCTTTTTATGCTTGCAATACCCGTTTATCAGTATGTTACAACTCCAAACATTAACCATGGAGCCCTTACCAATCATAAGATCAGAAACTTGTCTTGCCTCGCCCATTTCGTCTCCCAAACAGTAACCGTCCATTAGTGAGTTGTAAGTAATGATATCAGGTTTAAAGAGATCTCTTTAAACCATCATTCTCATAAGCTAGCCTGTTTTGAAAACATTCGCCTAAGCCCAAATATGAGCTACACACACACACACCCACCCACCCACACCCACTCCACACTGAATCATAATCTCCCAACCCTTAAATTCAGCTCTCACTCCACTTTCCTCTATTTCTCTCGTCACCTCCAGCCGAAACTCCTAAGCTCGCCTCTTCATCCCTTCACATACGTCCTCGTTTTGCTGGACCAGCCTCCCATACAAGAGCTCCGTCGGTTAGTTTTTCTTAGTTAAAAAATGTTTCAGATTCTGCTCATAATTTTTTGTTCTTTATTGGTCTTATCTAGAAATTCACAACTACCAAAAATACTCAAATCGGTTTCAATTTCATTCTATTTGGGTCATATGTTGATTTTGCTCAAGCGGCTGTGCGTGGGGGCGCGTGCGGCCTGTTTTTGTTCTTGAACGCATATATAACAATTGCAATGAAAGTATGAAACCAGACCAGGAAGAGTAAATTTTCTTACTTCAATTTTTTTTTTTGCTCCAAGTAATGAGTCAAAGTCGGAAAACCAGTCAATATGTAACCTTAATTTGCAAGTCTAAAGCTTTTGCAGCAGTTTTACTAGTCAAATATGCAAAGTCTTAATATTTGGTTGGTTTGCAGCAGTTTTTTTGTTGGGAATTGTTGTCAATGTTGCGCTGCGTTGATCTCCCTGAAGATGTTCTAGTGAAGATTCTGTGCCGGTTGCCAGTCAAATATTTGATCCGGTTCACCTGTGTGTCGAAAAGGTGGCGTTCTGTTATCACTTCTGACCCTCAGTTTGCCAAATCCCACCTCCAGCTAGCATTACAGCAGGGAACCCTCCGTCATAGAGTCCTCGTCTCTGCCTATTATTTCGACTTTAATTTAGTAAGACTCTACGATGATGTACCCACTAGATTTCAATCATTTGAGGATAATTCTTCAGTCAGAACTCTGACCTACCCAACAGAGGAGAATAATTATCCACAAATAGTTGTTTCCTGCAATGGTTTGGTTCTTCTAGCTGAATCCACTACCAGTCAATTTAATAACTTGTATATCTGGAACCCATCAACCAGATTTTCCCGCAAAATACCTCATCTGCCAGAAGGGGACCTATTCTATATAAGTCTTGGTCATGTTTCAGCCACAGATGACTACAAAGTTGTCCTAATACCGCATTCTGGTAGTTCTGGTCATGTTTATTCACTCAGAGAAAAGATTTGGAAAGTTGTTGAAGTTCCTCCTTCACACAGCTGGAGTAGCCCTGTGGGGACTTATTCAAATGGAGCAATTCATTGGGTCAACTACTGCACGCCAGAGAATTCTGAGAGAGTTGTCTATGCTTTTGATTTGGCGAAGGAGGAGTTCAGAAAAGTAGCATTGCCTGATTCAATCCAAAATGGATATGACATGAATGGGAGAACGATAAGAACTCAGGTTCATTTAGGAGGATGCCTTTGTGTATCCTCTGATGCTGATCGTGGGCTTATTGAATTCTGGGTCATGACAGAGTATGGTGTGCCTGAATCTTGGGTTAAACTCTTTCAGTTTGAGGTAAGGGATTTACGAAAATTGTCTGCACACTCGTACTATGGTTGTAGTCCTATTTTTGTGACAGAAGGCGGCACAGTTTTGATGAAATTGGCTGACAAGATGGAGTTTTTTAAGATCGAACGCTCCAAGGAAGGGAAGCTGGTCTGCAGCAGTCGACATAGGCTTGAGGAGGAGGTGCATGGGTGCAATTATATATCTCATGCCACTGTATATGATGAATCTCTAGTTTCAATACCTGAATGATGATGGTGAATCATGGGGAATGAGGACTTGTGTGATGAAGCTCCAGAGGCAGAACGGAGATGAAGAGGGAGTGCTATGTGTATACAAATGCTGTTTTATGGTTTAGCAACTATAGTTTGAATCGTTCCTTCTATTTTGTTTCTATCGTTGTTTTCGGTATGTTTATTTGTAATTGAGTAGCCAAAAGTATGAAGTATGGAGCCCTGTTATTGCTAGATGAAGACATCCTGTTATGATTGTTTATGGTTGCTCTAGAGCCCGGCCGTATGAATATTTATGCTTGTTCTAGCTTTTGCATTATGTTCTCGCGATAGATGTTTAATTTAGTATCTGTTTTCTGTGATTGTGTCATTTCTGTTTAGATTGTTTGTAATTGAGTGACCAAAAGCTATGAATTAGTATGAAGCATGGTGTTGATGCCACAGCTAGAATTGTGAGCAACTAGAAATGTTGAAGTCCAACATTCATGTACAAATGACAAAGGTTCGTGAGAAGACTGAGAGAGATAAGAGTGAGAGAGTGATAGATTACTTACTACAATCTATTTTGATTATTTTCATGGGAAAATGATCATTTACCGAATGTTGGGGTTAATTAACACAATTTACTCAAATATCTTAAGAGTTTGTCCACTTACTTAATATTATATATATATATATTTTTTTTTTTTCTTAATATCTAATTAAGTATTTTTTTTATTGCTTTTTATTTATTTTTAGGATAATTTTGTCCTCTCTTTTTTTGTCACTTAGAGAGAGAAGTTATCGGAGACCTTGTCGGACTTCGGTGACTAGTGGCACGCCGTGGTCCGAAATCCCGAATCCGGCTATCGGACTGGTGAGCAAATTTCAGCGTCCGATTTTATTGCCTCTTAATAATACCTAGTAATTATATTATTATCCTACAATAATCGTATTATTGACTCACAATAATCATATTATTGGCCCTCAATAAGGAGATTTAAAGCACACATGTATTAATTACTCTAATTATAACTAGTCATCCAGTTCAAAAACACAAGAGTTTTAGTTAAGCACAAAAAAATTTGACTATAAATACATCTTCATTTAATCATCAGTAATTGAGCAACACAGACACATCGGTGTGCTCAAGCAGAGAATGAGTGGAGAGCACATTGTTATAGGGCTCCACAACAGACGTAGAAACCTAAGGAGAAGGATACACAGTGAATCCGAGCTTGGACCTTTTCCCATAGTCCACAGAAAGCCTCTCCAGCAGAAGCGACCCGAGATCCGACTTGGTATCGCCACCAACGACATTGAAGACCAGGGATCCCTAGAGCCCGGTGTAGTTATCAGCGAGCTTCCGGATCTGATCCAAGCAGAGATCGACGATTTCTTTGCTGATGGTGTAGTGACCACGGGCGGAGTTAGCGGCGTCCTCCTTACCTGAGATGAGTTGCTCAGGGTGGAAGAGCTGGCGGTAGATTCCGGTGCGGACCTCGTTGATGACGGTGGGCTCGAGGTCGACGAAGATGGCGCACGGGACATGCTTGCCGGCGCCGGGCTCGGAGAAAAAGTTGTTGAAGGTGTCGTCGCCACGGCCGACGGTCTTGTAGCTCGGCAGCTGGCCGTCCGTCCATGGGAGGGATGGAGAGGGAGAGAGTCTAATAGGAGTGTAGTTTGTTAATTAAAATGAGAGTAAAATTTTTTATTGATGTTTAAATTGGATAAATGAGATTAAAAATATTTTGTGGAGTAACTGGGCATTTGTGTAAATGGTCAAGGTCCTTCTTTTCATTGTGCATCTATAATATGCAAATATGATGTACTGCAATTTCTTATGGATTAATAGAAATTAATGACTATTCTAGTCCTGGTTTATATTTGGTTGATTTTGCTTGAATTTAATGACTGCCATTTTCAAAAGGGTAGCTAGCTATTAAACTTGCCATCAGTATTTTGGCAAATATGAAAGACAATGTATTCTCTATCAGGTTAGTTTTGGCTTCTTCCCTTATTTTCTTTTGATCTTTAATAAAATCATGAACAACAATAAAGAGTTTGCCCTTGTTTCGCTTCTATATAAAATAAAGAGTAAAAAAAATTTACACTCAAATTATACAAGATAAAATATTTGTTAGGAAATTAATATTTGTTAGGGAATTACAAGATAATATAGAGCTCAATCAAGTTGTTGATTCACACATCTATCAAGCATGAAATATACTTTTGCAAAAACTTGTTTCATCAGGATATAATTACAATAAGAGATCTCAAAATTATTAGTTTTTCAAAGTCTTTCTGATATGAGTATTTTTTGAAAGAGTTTTTTTTTTTTTTTTTTGAAAGGGGGTTTGGAACCCAGTCAAGCTGGGAGACTCATCCCATGCCTATGTTATTATTTAATATAGTTTGATGCATGGGGGGGGGGTAGGTAATACCTGTACCCCGAGCATTTATAGAAGCTTTACAGAAATCTTCATAGAGAACATCCTGTAAGTAACCAGGAGTCTCCCATAAATATAGGTCAGTAACATGACCTAAACTAACAAAGTGGGCAAGTCTATCTACCACACTATTTGCTTCTCTAAAGATATGGCGAATTACTATAGCATCAAAAGCAAGTACATAATCTTTACAATCATTAATAATTCAACTAACCTCTGGATTGTCCTCCCCTTGATAATTCAGAGCATTTACTAAAACCGACGAGTCACTCTCAACTTCGATCTCTCGCCATCCTTGGTGTATAGCTAGGAGCAAAGCTGCCCTACAGGCCTCAGCTTCACATTGAAATGAAGAACTGACATTCGGTAGAAGCCTGGACCATGTAGCATGAACCTTACCATTAGAATCCCGCACAACAACACTTATTCCACCTCGGCCCCCATCTCGCTGGAATGATCCGTCAATATTCAACTTGAGCCTGCCTCTGGGAGGGAAGACCCACTTTGTTTTCTCCCTTCTCCTAGGCTGCCCTTCTTCCTTAATTGGATGCAAACGTAGGTATTCCAAAAGAAGTTGGTTGGACCATGCAGAAGCATGCATGGGATTGAATATGCTCCCATTCCATACAATTTGATTCCTCTCCACCCATATAGTCCAAAGAGACATGAAAAAGGTACAAACCTATTGCATGGGAAGTACGTCCATGCCCGAAGAGAAGTTGAATGATGATTCCTTACTCGCAAACCAAGTGCACCGAAAAGCATGCCGCCACATTACATTCTTTGAACAAATGTAAATCAGTTTCTACATCACATTTGCACAATACACATACCGTTTCTGGAAGTTGGACCCTTTTCTTACTCAACGCTTCTTTGGTAGGTATAATTCCACACACTAAACGCCAAATAAAGGAACGGACCTTAGGTGGGACATTCACCCTCCAAAGCTTCTTCCAGAACGCCATCAAGACTGGTTGTCCCGCTGAAAGAGTTTCTTTATAAGTAACTATTTAAATTTGGATTCTTCATCGCACATGTTTAATCAAGTATCAAGCCTTGTGTTTCTGTTATTTGGTGTATACTGTTTGTAATAGTATGGGTATGAAGTTTTTATTATTATTACTGATAGTCCTATTTGACGCTCTTTTTGATCGTTTATTTTATGTAAGTTTTAAAAATTTAATTTTGTCCAGTAAAGTGTTAACAAATTGTTACTCACTTGTACGTTCATCATACTCATAACCTATGGTGTTGTCATATTCGACTCGCCTCCTCCCCAAGCTGCTACTGCATTTCTTGATGATCTACGTGAAGTTTCCAGATCCAAGTCTTGTGTTAGACCTGTAATTTAGCGTCTTTTTTTGTCTTGCTGTGTTTGGGTCTTTTTAAGACCTCCTTGTAATTATAATAAAAAAAATTTCTTCCAAAGAATCAAAATATCAGGCCTGGTATTTATGAGGGAAAAGTAGTCATCTTCTTGGCCTCCTCATCCTTCTCTGTCTCTCTGTGAAAGCTTTAATTGAAAAAAAAAAATTCAGGAGAGTCAAAACCAGTCCTTCCATAGGTTCAAACAAGAAGAAACCCAAACCTAAACCCAAAAGCCATGACATGAGATTAGCTACAGGTGTCTCTCCCTCACTTTCACACCGAATCATTCACCAACCCTTACAAATCAAGGTTCACACCCCCATGTCAGTTCTTGATATCAGAATCAGATCACATCAGAATCATAATCTCTCAAACTCTAAATTAAGATTCATGTTTCTCATTTCAGCTGTGTAAGATTTCTTTGCTAAATTGTTCCTAGTAGTGAATTGATGAGTTGGAATTCAGAACACTAGTGATGGGCAGTCCCTCCTTAATGGAGGAGGAAATTCATGTGAGTGATTTACCACATGAGGAAAGCATGGGTTGGAAAATTCAAAGAAGGTAGATAGCAAGCCATCTTGAAAAGTAGGTAGCAAGCCATCTTAAAAGGTAGGTAGCAAGCCATCTTTGAAGTTAGGCATGCCAAACTTGGAAGAAAACTTGACTTTACTTCCAATTGCATGTCATATCCATGAACCCAATTGCCTATAAATAAGCATGAAAGGTTGCAGGAAAAACAACCAAGGTAAGAGTCATTCCAAACTAATAGAGTTTGAGATAGTAGTGAGATCCTTACTTGAGAGATGAGTGAGAAGAAAATTTCTCTTGAGAGATAGAGTGTGTGTTACCACTTTGGTGAAGTTTAGTCACCAAAGTGAGATTGTCTTGTAATCCCATTATTTTTATAGTGGAAGAGAGTATTACTATTGCCCCGAGGACGTAGGCACATTTGCCGAACCTCGTTAAATATTGTGTCTTCTTTTATTTATTTGTTGCTATTCCGCAAATCACACGAGAGGTGAGAGTTAGATTCTGGGATAACCAATTATCAATTGACCTTGTATTAAGACAGCCATTCTTTCCCAACAACTAGCTTATGCATGCTACTCATAAATCCCACTATTTCTGCAAGTTTAAAGCTTTTGAGTCTTACTCTATTGTTGGTTTATGCAAGTTATGATTTTCAGTTTGTGTGCCATGTCAAAGTGTGTGATATTTCTATTGAAATGAAACCACACAATCAGAGGAACTTCAAAATTTTAAGCCTTTAAGTCCAGTGATGAGTCAAGTCTTATTCTTCTAATTCCAGATGCACCAGAGCTCTAGTCTCATATGTTCACTATTAGTTTCTCAATGTTCTTTTAATTTTAATCTGGGTTTATTCTAGGGAGTTCTTGCCAGTGTCGGAGGAGAAGAAGAAGAACGTTGTCTTTGATCTCCCTGAAGATATTATTCTAAAGATTCTGTGTAGGTTGCCTGTCAAAACTTTGATTCGATTCACTTGTGTGTCAAAACGTTGGCGTTCTATAATAATCTCTGACCCTCAGTATGCTAAATCCCAACTCAAGCAAGCATCTCAGCAGAAAGCCCTTTGTCATAAATTTCTAGTCAGCATCCCCTCTCTACTTGAAGCCCATATCCAGTGTCGATGCGACTTCTTAGATTCTTCATTAAAAAAGGCAGCATTGTCCCAACTCCACACGAAGTTTCGAACCTTAGATTTGGAAGCGCCCACTCAATTTGGAAATGCTTATTCGGTCAAGATTTTGTCAGGCCAATGGCTACTTGCAATGCTTTGGTAATTCTAGGTGATGTTCATTGTACAAACTTGTCTATCTGGAACCCTTCAACTGCATTCTTCCGCAAAATACTTGATCCAGGTATTTGGGCAAAAATGACAACCAAGAATGGAAACAGAAGATGGGCAGTTTTCGTATGTTGTGGTTTTGGGTATGTGTCAGCAACTGATGACTACAAATTTGTTATTCTATTCTATGATTCACCTTTTTTGTTGGGTGTTCACATTTTCTCGGTGAGAGATAATTCATGGAAAATTGTGCAAGTCCCTGGCATTCACGACGACTGGATCTTCAGCAGCAAGGGAGTTCTTTCAAATGAAGCACTCCATTGGATCACTGAGAACAAAACTAATGAGCTAATTATCTCTGCTTTTGATTTGGCTGAGGAGGAGTTCCAGAAAGAGTCGTTGCTATTCCCTGCAGATGTAGACTGCAACATTTATGATCCAGACTACAACATTTGTGATCCGTGGAAACGGATAGAACTGGGGTGTTTAGATGGATGCCTTTGCTTACACTCTCTGAATACTAAAGCTGGTGGGGATATTGAAGTTTGGCTGATGAGAGAATACAAAGTATGTGAATCTTGGATCAAACTCTTTAAATTTAGTGTAGACGATATTCCAGGTGTGTTTGTTTCACAAATTCCTTTGTTTCAATATTTCGTTTCGGGAAATGGGACTGCTTTCATCAATTCAGATTTCAAGGAGTTGGTCAGAATTGAATGACCTAAAGAAGAGAAGCCGGTTTTGAGTGGCCGGTATAAGGTTGAAAAGTGGGAGCCCTTGAATTTAGGTTTATGGGAGCAAATTCTTGAAGGTTTTCGGAAGGATAAGGAGGATGCAAATTTTTTTTTCGGTGATGTTTTACGATGAAACTTTAGTTTCAATTCCTGAATGATTATGGTGAAATTTGGACAAAGGAACGGGAAATCCAACAAGGCCGTGAAACTATCATTTGGTTCTGAATTGCTTGTGTTTCTGATTTAACCAATTTGGATTCCACACCATTCACTCTCAAGTCTCAACTGAGTAGCAAGCCTTGTGTTTTGTTTCTCTCTTTGTTCTGCTATTTTTGTGTATTTGTATTTTGTTTGTAATTGAGTGACTTAAAACTCTGATGTATGAAGCATTATTACCACTGTTAATGCATGAAGATATTCTCTATTATTTATGCTGCAATCCGATTCGTTCCATTCTGGCTTCTTGGTCCTGTATGGCCAATACTCATCTTAACATCTTGTTACTTAACTATGAAACCAATGTAAACTTGAAAATGGAGCTTGTAAACCAACACACAAAAGAACATAGATACAATATCAATCTAACTATGTAATAAACACACAGTAACACGTATATGCATATGAAGTGTTCTTTAGAGGATCAACAAACCTGAAGAGGCCATTGATCTCAAGACACTGAT
Organism: Rosa persica; assembly: GCA_025331145.1. Classification (NCBI taxonomy): domain Eukaryota; kingdom Viridiplantae; phylum Streptophyta; class Magnoliopsida; order Rosales; family Rosaceae; genus Rosa; species Rosa persica. The sequence goes on from WFKR01000005.1 coordinate 61,342,836, forward strand.
CTTCTGCACTTCTCACTTTCTAAGCTCTCTATGGGACGAGTATGAATGTCTAATAAAATGAGAGTGCAGGGACCAGGCTTAAATATGATTCAGTCTAGGCTTTGATCCCCTCCCATAAAGGAAGTCATTCAATACAGAATCACATGATTGTAGGTGTATATTATGATCATTTGGTTTTGTTACCAATTTTATCAGATCCCATGCCTTACACATTTCGATACTTAAATGGATAGACAATCAGGAGTTAAGCCACAGGATTTCCATTGCTTATTCTGCAAGTAGATTTACAAGTTGTTAAATGCTTGATTGAACTAATATGATAATGTCCATATTAATCTTACAACCAATACTGATTTTGGCTCACATGGGTTCCATCATTATCATCAGCACCATCTTCTTTTTCTTCTTCTTCTACTTTCAAGCTTGGTATTACGTAGCTAAATTCAAGCACAACAAACCCTTCAATATTTGACTATGTGTGATATAATATCAGTTCACTTTGTTTTTGTGTTTTTAATTAGAAATGACAATTTTTTTATCTCCACACCATTCATTTCATAATATCAATAAGATTTGAATATGTGACTTTTACGATACAGCTAATTTTAAATAACCAACATGTCACAATTTACTCTATTAATTACTTAAAAAACATGCTTTAGCAAATCAAGCGGCCAAAGTTATATCAAAGTGGGATTTTTGTTCAAAATTGGAACTGGTTTACTCCTTGTTTTTTTAGTCTTTTTCGACTTAATCCCTATCAACAAAAAAAATAAATAAATAAAGCTAATTTAGAAGTACAGTATGTGAACAGTGTGGCCCAAACAAGAACACTGGTCCCTGAAATGGAGGTGTTTCGTCTTAGTTGAAGAAGAACCATGATCATAAAACTTGCCGTGTGATTATATTGTTTCTGCAATCTTTTCCATTGGCGTCTGTTTCATTAGCCATATGCTTTTGATTTTGCAAAGGAGGCGATATGGCGTTCAATTGTAACCCGGATCTCCTCCTGTGCCAAATCAAAAGCACTGTGGTTCTTGTGGGAGGACTGTTTTTGTGTTGTCTAGGGTAGATGTTGTTGTTGTTGTTTGAGTAGATAATTTTCGATACAACCCCGAGTTTAGGAGTAAACTGATTAGTGAATTTTTAGTGATGAGAAAGTATGGTGCGGACTATCTATACTTATTGAGTTATAGATAGTGGGTGACCATCAAATGCTGACTATCTAATTGAGTTATCGGTACCTTGACAGGAGTGAGAAGAATAATGAAATTCGGTCAATGAGATAGTATGAAGCTCTTCAAAATATTTTCCAGCAAGTCCATGCCGTGGTTTTGAATGTGGTATTTATATTCAAAATGCTTATTATTGGTTGTTGTTCGGCTGGAATTATTTCAAAGTTGGAATCTTCAAACATCATAGTGTATATGCATGTGTACGGAAATTTTGTTATGATGTTTAACAAATTAAATAGCGTGTATTTGAATTGAAATTTTGTCTCTAAAAATTTGAAGCACCACAAGATGCCACCTTTTGTGAAAACCCTAACCTGGGATTTTGATACTAGAACCTGAAGACCCTAACCCAAAATGTCACTTTTTGGGTCCCTAATTGTCCATGGTAGTTATATCTTACTTGCATGGCAATGTGCTATTCTTTAATTTCCAACTTCCTTTGCATTGATCCCAGTTTGCTGAGTATCTCTTTTCAGTCGGAATATTTATGAAAAATCTCTCTGAAAATGGTTGCCATGACAAAACGCCCCCCCAACCTGAAATGGCATCGTGTTCTTGCTTTTGGCCGACATTGGTATAAGTTCTGGAACTATATAAATAGAAACAAGATGATTGTACTTTTCTATTTACATTTAGGAATGATTGCTGCTGTTCTTCTTGTTGTTTAATCTTACTTGAAAAAGCCTAAGTTTTCAAGATTAATTGTTATTCAGTTTGGGGATCAAGTCATAAACTCGGAATCCTGATTATGTCATTCTTGTACTCTTTTCGCCAAGTCTTGAATCATTAGCTTTCCTTCTTAGGCGATGGGTATACTGAAAATACTGTTGGGTGCACTTAGAAGTCTTGGAAGAGCTGTCAGGCGGTGCCAACGTTTCTCTGAAAAGAAGAAAAGGAAACATTTGATTAAACAATGGACATAAAAGCCCAGCCTATGCAGAAGCCCACTAGGGGTACAATAGAAATAAAAACCAATATTCGGTCCAAACATAGAGGCCCAAAAAATCACAACCTTGCTTAATCAACAAGAAAGGTCCATGGTTTTTTTTTTTTTTGGGTCATCGAAAGGTCCATGGTTTAGTCCTTGTATATTGTATAAAATGCAGGATTCATGTGGAATTATAGAAAAGAAAGTAAAGGTGACCAAGAAGTTCGTAAAGTCCACAGCAAAGTTCTTCTTCATTTGAGTCAGTCAACCTCTCTGTCTTTATCAGTCTCTCTCAAGGTAATAATCATTTCAACAACCAAAAGTTTCTTTCAGTCATGATGATCCAAGTATTGGGATGATTTGATTTACTTGGTGCTGACTATTGTTGCAGTTTTTATCTGGTTTTACAATTCATCCTTGTTATTTTGTTTGTTTGATTTTGGTGGATACCAATATCAACAGCGATCAGAGGCCTCCACAGGGTGGAGAAGCCCCAGATGACACCGGCAATTGGAGGATGTACTTGATGCCAGATTCAAGACAAAAAGTTGTCAACAAGATGTAAGTATGTTTGGAAAGTAATAACATAAGAAATACTTTGTTTACTAAGGAGCGACGTGGGCTTTGTCTCGGATTGCGCATCTTATGTGTCTTGTCTCTCTGGCTAGGCTGTGAGTTCGTTGCTTCATCAAATGGTCGCAATCTTCCAGTAGCAGGATGAAACTAGGTGCTACCGGATTGTTTTTTTTGTGGCAACATAGTGGGAAAGTTGAAAGTAATAACAAATTATGGCTCTGCGTGAGCAATATCTTTCCGGTGTCTCGTCACAAATATAAAGCGAATAGAATAGTCAGTAGTGCACTCTTAGCTAATTGGTGCTTGTTAGAATATATATATATATGTCTAGCTGAGAGTCCTGTACGTTATTATCTCGAGATATTCTATCGATGCTCATTGTCTTTTGGGGTTTAGGCACAATGTCTCTCCCCCCCCCCCCCCCCCCCCCCCACACACACACACACACAAAAAAATTATTATGTCGTTTCATTAATTATTAAGGCTTAATTAGGCTTCTCAATTTCTTTGATATCAAGAGGAATTAGACGAAACTAGAGGAAATAGTTGTGAGGTATGAGAAAAAGACATATTGCTGCATAGCTTTTAAGATGCTAAACTTTCATGTTAAACATTAGAGTACTTTAATGTGCAGATATACATTACATTTGTATTGTTTTTTTTTTTTTCAAAGTTTCAACTCTCATTGTGTCAAGGATAATGGCAAACTAGGTTTTCAATGGATCTGTTATTCTAAAAGAATGTTACTTTGTTCATGCCATAAGAGTGTTTATGTGGGAAGCACCCAGTACTAGTAGAAGATCGATCCCTTTCAGTAGCATTTTATATCAGAGACAGTTGAGTCATTAGTTTGTTGAACAGGAAAATCTCAATTGATTTCAATTAAAGAGGCACCAACTAAAAGAGTGCAGCTTCAGCGATATAATGGATATATAGCAGAAAATGAGTGGTTGTAGAATAAACTCAGATGATTCATATTCAAGTGGATGTATTGAAAATACTAACTGAAAGAGTGCAGTTTGAGGGATATGATGAATCATACATGAGTCATTACCCTTTTTCTAAGACTACAAATTGTTATCGACTGCTTATGCCTTCTGTTCTACTATTGACATTAAAGCTTAAAGAGGACATGACAACACCGGCCGTCGAGATAGCATCATGGGCCATGGAGGTAGCACCATGAGCCGTGGTAGTAGCAGCAACCCTCCTAGGGAATATCCACAACATGCACGACCTGCACCTCAAATGAAGGGAGGTAACCACAATGACATGTGTCATTGATGTGGATCAATTGAGCATTGGTTCAAGCAATGCCATGGAAGTACCAAACTAGCTGCACGCTACAAAGAGTATAGGGACTTGAGGGAGCAAGAAATCTACCTTGCCGAAGATGAAGATGATGAAGATGTCAATCTCGCCATTGAGGACTTCAAAGCTGGAAATGAAGTGCATGAGGATGCCGCAGACTTTGATTAGAATAGTCATTTTTATTTCTCAAGAACGGCAAATGTGCCTTAGTCAATAAATAACAATTGTATTAACTCTTTCCCATGTGGCGCACCAAATGAAGTATGATGGCTAGGAAAGTAATTGAGATAGTGGTACTTAAGAGAGCCTCGCTCCACCAACATCTCCCTCTACTTCCCTAGTCATATTTTATTGGAGTTACCAAACAAATTAAGTGACTACAACTTGTCTAAGTTTGATTTTATTTTGGAATAGACTTTGGCAATTTTTGATGTAATCATTGGCTATTTTCCTTATTAATAAAGTGTCGCATTATTATTCAATGTCATGGACATGTGTTAAATTCTGAACTTTATTATCTTTCAGTATGTTTCCAGGAGAGTTGGAATGCCTTCTTGATAGTGGCACCACACATACTATATTGCGATATAGGTAACTATTTTTATGGATGACGCCTAGTCGATATTCAATGACTACGATGGCAGGACCATCACAATTAATTCATGGTCGTGGACCAGCTCAATTTATGTTGCCAAATGACACAAATATTAATGTCACCGAAGCTCTATATGCTCTAAGGGTTGGAATAACCCTATTGGGTTTTAAAGATATAAGAGCCAATGGTTTTCATGTGGAAACACATTGTGAGAATGGACAAGAGTTACTTTGCATCACCTCTAATGACTACAGAAATAAATGAGTATTAGAGAAACTTATGTGTCGGTTTAGTGGATTATATGCAACCACTATTAGAGTCATTGAATCCAACCATGTCATGAAAGATAATTTATGGGATTCTGACACATATAGGTTTTGGCACGACCGTTTGGAACATCCAGTTCGTGATAAGTTGATCCGTATATTAAAGACTTCATACGGACATCCATTCTTCAAAACGAAAAGAAGTACGAATCAAAGATTGGTCTAAGGAGTTGCTTCTAAATCCTATCATTCATTTTGCAAAGCTTGCTCTTTAGTAAAGGTAGGATCGAGACTATCCTATGCAAAGGACACTAAAGAAAATATATCATTCTTGCAAAGAATCCAAGGTGACATTTGTGGACCTATCCAACCAACTTGCGGACCATTCAGATATTTTATGGTGTTATTTGATGTATGGACATGTTGGTCACATGTCATGCTATTATCCACAAGAAATGTTGTATTTGCTAAACTCCTAGCACAAATCATTAAGTTAAGGGCTCACCACCCTGATCATCCTATTAAGTCAATTCGTCTTGACAATGCTGGAGAGTTTACATAAAAAACTTTTGATGATTATTGCATATCCATTGGGATCGAGGTTGAACACCCTGTCCCTTATGTTCACACCCAAAATGGTCTCGCAGAAGCTGTCATTAAAAGATTTCAAATGGTTGCTAGAGCATTGGTTATGCTCACCAATGTCCCCATTTCTTCTTGGGGCTATGCAATATTGCATGTAGCTGTGCTTATTCGTCTCAGGTCCACTGCCACTGAACCCTTTTCTACTTCCCAGATGGTGACTGGGTATGAGTCTGATGTCTCACAGTTACGAATATTTGGTTGTGCAGTCTATGTGCCAATTACGCCGCCACAGTGCACCAAAATGGGTCCTCAAAGATGATTAGGCATTTATGTTGGATATGACTCTATAACCATTATCCGCTACTTAGAACCCTTGACAGGTGATCTATTTACCGCTAGATTTTCGGGTTGTTATTTTGATGAGACAATCTTCTCGTCGTTAGGGGGAGACATGAACACTAATGTTTAACAGAAACGACATGAATTGTCGTGGTCTGTCCCCACTTTGTCTCATCTTGATCCCCGAACCGCACAGTCCGAAATTGAAGTGCGGAGAATTCTCGATCTTCAGAACATAGCAGAATTGATGTCTGATGTGTTTTCTGATATCGCTAAAGTGACGAGATCACACATACCTGCTGCAAACGTGTCTGCAAGGATTGATGCCCCTAAAACTAGAGGACATGACGTCATCTCAAGAGTACATGCGCATGGCGCCAACGTCCCTTATATGGGTGATGCAGTGGCTAGGCCCACGGCTCCTGCCAGGAAGCACCGGAGGCCCATAGGTGCGATGGTTTCTCACCCAAGAAAAAAAGCGAGTTTGGCACAAAATAATCCATTAATCATTTATGCAAATACTCCATCTCATGAGACTATTTCGGATTATGGTTATGTTCAAGATACATCATTGGGGGACGCTCCAATGACAGAACCAATTCCAGAGAATAGAGAGATCTCCAAGAATTACACTAATGTACATGAGACGATGGATAGAAATTCTATGACTATTGATGATGCATTTGCATATCATGTTACAAAAGGAATTATAGAATATGATGATATCGAATCTCGCTCCGTTGAAGAATGTCAACAAAGAACAGATTGACCTAAATAGAAAGATGCGATCCAGACTGAATTAGATTCACTAACAAAGAGACAGGTATTTGGGTCTATAACGTTGGCACCCCCAAATATAAAGCCTATTGGCCATAAATGGGTGTTTGTTAGAAAGCATAATGAGAAAAAAAAGGTTGGTAGATACAAACCTCACCTTGTAGCACAAGGTTTCTCACAACGCCCTGGAATCGACTACGAGGAGACATATTCTCCTTTAATGGACGTTATAACGTTCCGCTGCCTTGTCAGTTTGGTAGTTTCTGAAAAACTTGACATGCAACTTATAGACGTGGTTACAACATATCTCTATGTGGATCTAGATTCAGAGATATATATGAAGGTTCCAGATGGACTTCAATTACCCAAATCAAGTGGCTTTAAACCACGGAGCGCATTTTCAATAAGATTAAGATGCTCACTATATGGATTGAAACAATCCGGACGGATGTGGTATAACCGTCTAAGTGACTACTTGATTGGGAAGGGATATGTTAACAATGAAATATGCCCATGCGTGTTCAATAAAAGACAAGTTTCGCATCTGTAATTGTAGCAGTTTATGTCGATGACATGAACCTAATTGGAACTCTAGAGAAGTTAAAGGAAACTGCTAAACACTTGAAATCAGAATTTGAGATGAAAGATCTTGGGAAAACACGGTTTTGACTCGGAATAGAACTCGAGCATCGTAGTGATGAGATTATGATCCACCAGTTAGCGTATACTCAAAAATTATTAAGGCGCTTTAATGAAGATAAAGCAAAACTTGTGAGTACTCCCATGGTCGGCCGTAGTCTTGAACCCGAAAAAGATCTGTTTCGCTCAAAGGATGAGGACACAGATTTATTAGAGGCTGAAATACCCTATCTAAGTGCAATAGCTGCATTATTGTATTTAACTCAATGCACAGTACCGGATATCTCATTCACAGTGAACTTGTTAGCTCGACATAGTTCAGCACCAACACGTCGTCATTAGATTGGTATAAAGACAATCTTTCGATACTTGAGAGGTACGATTGATATGGGATTGTTTTATGCCTATAGAGAGAAAAGAAAAGACGGAAGTATGGGATCGGACCCTACAAGGCAAAACACCACCTTCCGTAATGTAAACGCCGGCGATGCTGTCCATGGTGGCCGACGTTCTCCTCTTCCCCTCGATCAAAATGATGGTGCTGTTTTGATGGGTTTTGCTGATGTAGAATATCTCTCTGACCCTCACAAAGATCACTCCCAAACGAGTTATGTCTTTACTATAAGAAGCACCGCGATATCTTGGAGGTCTACAAAACAGACCCTTGTTTCTACTTCCTCAAAGTCGCTTCAATTTCCCAAGACTAGAGAAGGGGATTTTCCTACAAAAGAAAAGATGAAAAGGCTCTACATGAAGCTGTGCGTGAGTGCGTATGGCTAAGGTCTGTAAATAGACACATTCGAGGAACTTGTGGTTTGAAGTTTACCACAAATGAACCTACATGCATTTTTACGAGGATAATGCAGCTTGTATTGAGCAAATGAAATTAGGTTTCATCAAGGGTGATAATACCAAACATATATCGCCTAAATTCTTCTACAGTCAACAGCAACAAACACTTCTAAATATTGAAGTAAATCAAAATTGATCAGATGATAATGTAGCAGACTTATTTACTAAGTCGTTACCAAAATCTCCTTTTGAAAAACATGTGAAGAGCATCGGATTGAGAAGGTTATCAAAACTCCCATGATTATATTTTCAAGGGGAGTCGAAATCAGGGGGTGTATCCAGAAACATACTTCACACTCAACGCGCGTTGTGCTCTTTTTCTCCTTCGACCAAGGTTGTTTTTTTCCACAGGGTGTTATTACTTGGCAAGGTTTTTAACGAGGTAACTTAGAAGCGCACGGCCTAAGCAACATTATTGACATGAAATATCCAAGAGGGAGTGTTGTAGTATAAATATATTATAGTATGATGGCTATATCATGTAATAAGTACTTGAGTGTATAGACATAGTACTTGAGTGTATAGATATAGGTATGAAGAGTTGTGTGACATAAAGCTTGTAGAGAGGAAACAAGCATGACAATTATCATCATTGCAGCAACCATGTAGAGTTGCAGTTATGATGATCATAGTCATAAAATTGGATTTTCTCCTAGAGCATTCACATTATCTTGTATTCCTATATAAACACTCATTTGAGAGAAGAATAAATACATTACTCTCCATTCTCTGTATCTAAACTCTCTCCCTCTCTCAAGTTATTTTATGTTCATTCTACAACATCTTAGTAATTATTCACTTTCCATTGAAACTTCTCAAACTTGTGTTGCTTTGTGACGCAGATTGTTGGGTTGGTTTATTTAATGGATACCAATAATGAGAGACCTCCTGAAATTGGAGAACCCTTGTTGGACACATTAGATTGGAGGAGTCAATTTCCGGTAACAATATGTAAGTATGGAGAGGACGGATTAAACAAGAAATCTTGGACCTTGTAACAGCATGAGAGTTTACTGGTTGTCTTTGCAGTAGAGAAAATTGGTTTTACATGCTTGTTACTGGAAACTGACACTTGGATCAAGTTTCATTTCTTTAACTTTGTGACCCAGAAGCAAGTTACTTGTTACACTTGTAGTAGCTTCTTATAGCAGCGATAGTTCTGTCACAATTTTGCTTTTGGCGCTGTTGTAGGTTGTTATAACCTGAACGCCGAAATGTAGAAGGCACTACTTAGCAATGAATTTACCATAAGATGGTTTATAGTTAAAGCATTTCTAAATGGAAATATTGTAGTTAGATTATGCCTTCTGGTCTGATATGCATGATGAAGTACAAATGACTGCTGAGGTCTGGTTCCATGATAGTTTTAATGTAACATGTAGAAACTTAATGTAAACCAACTATCAATCCATAATTGATGCATCTGCAGAGAAACGCCACTCCATCATTTCTTAAATAACTTCCATATAGCCCGTGACTCCTTATTGTATTTTTGTAACTTAATAATTTAAAGATTTGAAATTAGCATTCAAATAGGCTTCTTAACGATGAAAATACTTTAATTTTTTTTTTCTTATTGATCGATGACTTGAATGAAAATTACAATATAAGAGATGTCTTATATATATTAGCATTGAAATAAATTTATTCATATTAAAACCAAGACTAATTCTTTATACGTTAAGACAAGGAAATCTATATTCTAAATAAAACTTAAATTCTAATTAAAACTGGAAAATAAAACAATCCAAACACTAAAAGCAAAACATGTAGACACACAGCTACTTTGACTTTGTTTCTTCTTCTTTCTAGTAAGCTGTTCTTCAAACTTATCCGCAAGCTGTTCTGTGTCACTACCAAAACTAAACAAGTAAATGAAGAGGCATATTTGCCCATGACGAATTACACAATGCTCATCTCATAACCATCGTTGGGGTAGTCTTCATCGGTAACAAATCTCTTCCAGTACCAATGCTGCTTCCACACCCTGCTCATCTCTTCAATTGGGATCCCTTTTGTCTCGGGCAAGAAAAAGTACACGAAAACGGACATGACACACACGAAGAATGCGAAGAAGATGAAGAGCCCGAATTTCATGTGGCACAACATTGTCAAGAAGACTTGAGCCACAATGAAGGTGAAGATCATGTTGACTGAGACATTGACACTCTGAGCAGCTGATCGGATTTCCAAGGGAAAGATTTCACTAGGGACTAGCCACCCTAGAGGACCCCATGACCAAGCAAACCCTGCTACATATGTGCAGATGAAAACTACCACAACAATTGCATACCACTTTGGCAAGTTACCGGCATTTCCATCCAATCCAAATTTTGCACCGATGCAAGCCGCCACAACTATTTGGCATATCAACATTTGAGTTCCTCCCTCAAGGAAGAGCTTCCTCCTTCCCCACTTATCAACACCATACATCGAAACGATTGTTGCAGCAACATTAACAAGTCCGGTGATCACAGCCGATATGAGAGAAGCATCACTTCCGAAACCAATTGTGTTGAACAACACAGGAGCATAGAACATGATCACATTGATACCGGTAAGCTGCTGAAAGAATGGAATCAGAATTGCCATGCAAAGTTGGGGCCTGTACTTCCTCTGAAGCAGATTCTTCCATGGATCCTCTATCTTCTTGGACTCATCGCTAGCTATAACAAGGTCATTGAACTCCTCGCTGACATCATCAACACCGCGAATCCTCCGGAGTTGGGTCTTGGCCTCCTCGTGCTGGCCGCGCTCGATCATAGAGTTTGGTGTGTCTGGTAATATTAGGGAGCCAACGGTGATGATAAGGGCAGGGACCATTGCACCACCCAAACTCAAACGCCATCCCCAACCTCCCTCTATCTTGGCAAAGAAGTAATTCAACAAATTGGCGACAAGGATACCAACTGTGATAGAAAGCTGGAAACAAATGTTGAGAGCTCCTCTGGACTTGGATGGCGCCATCTCAGACAAGTAAAGTGGCACAGACTGATTGGAGAATCCGATACCGAAACCGAGGAGTATCCGGCCAAGAATCAACATCCACACAGCATGCGCAGCGCCATTGATGATGGCGCCAGCGCAGAAGAGAACACCACCGAAGTACATGGACAATCTCCGGCCACACTTCCGAGTCACCGTGGCTGCCACAACTGAGGCCATGAGAGCAGCCAAGTATAAGGAAGACGTGAACATGGTCAACGTCTGACTGTCATACTGGCAGTACTGGTTGGTAGACTTGTCCAGCTCCTTCTTACGGTACACAGAAGGAAAGAACTTTTTCAGGAACGAGTCCATGGACGTTACACCACCGGAGATTCCAATGTCGTAGCCGAAAATCAGCCCTCCCATGGCGGCGATGATGCATGTTACCAGAACATAGCCGGTGAGTTTTCCGGCATACTCCTTGCCCCCACCTCTGGCAACACCTACGGCAGGCATTATTGCGGCGCTTTTTCGAACCTAAAGAAAGAATAAGCCAAAGAGTTTGAGACCCAGGAGTTGTTTTGCAAAATTTAGAAACCAACAAGGAGAAAAGTAATGAGAGCACAATAGGCAGAGACGAGAGGAAGATACAATGAGGTTTTGGACAAGGGCCAGTAGGTGTATATATAGAAAACTGAGAGTCTGAATCCAAAGCAGTAATGTAATCCTAATATGTTTCTGATATGTTTCCTTTTACACAACAAAAATGATTGAACTGGTAAGTATCCTACTTGGAATTGGATAAGGAGTTGGTGACAGTTTCGTCAATTTTACCGATGGGTAGTTTAGAATTAGGCATTTGCTAAGGTAAAAGAAATAAAAAGAATTCAAAATAAAGCTTTCGTATTGAATACGGTAAAGGAGTTGGTCATGGTTAATTGCGGTAAAGAAGAGAAGCCGTTCTGTAGCCGCCGATATAGGCTTGAGCAGTGCCTCTGTGTAGGTTTCATTTTGACGTGACCGGATATGATGAAACTCTGATATCGGTACCTTAGTGAATAGTGGTTATAGCGAATCCTGTGGCATTAAGAGGCCTGGAAAACTAGGAAGCGGAAATGAAGAGGGGTTGCTTTGTGCATTCAAATACTGTGTTGTTTTTTTTATGTTATAACTATTGTAATTCGGATCAATATTTGATGTATTATTGACTATCAATCCTTCTATTTTGTTTCTCTCAATGTGAAATCTGGATGCAGTATTATTATAACTGCTTGTGCTGGATGCATGGTGAACTGAAGGCTGTGTTTTATGATTGATTCTGGGTTCTCTCGATGATTTGCTCTAGAAAAATCTCATTGACGTGAGTTGAAGATAACTTTTCTAGTTCAAACTAGTCTACAGCCATGTTACTGCATACAAAAGCAGTTCAGTTGTGGATATTAAATCTGGTACTGAGTTGCAATAAGCGTCATGAACCATAGGAGCTGCAAACAAAAGTTGAGCAGATCTGCTAGTTCAGGATTATTGGGTGTACTACCTAGACTAGTTTTATAATATGGGTGTACTCAAAGGATTATTGGGTGCATTTAGAAGTCTAGGAAGCAAACAGGGCTAAGGCACTGAGAATGACAGCGTACGAGCTACGTGTCAGACTGTTACTTACTGATTGGCGCTAGGTCTGTATATCATTTCTCTCTGAGGTTTCTTTCTTCCTGAGTTTTCATCAGTTGAAGACTTGAAGAACCCTTACTTTTGTCATGAGAAGCCTATTTTCATTGGAATCATTGTTGTTCTTGTTGTTTTGTCTTAGTTTACATTCAAAATGCTTATTATCGGTTGTTGTTCGACTGGAACTATTTCAAGTTGGATTCTTCAAACATCTTAGTGTATATGCATATGTATGCAAATTTTTTTATGATGTTTAATAAAAAAAATTTTGGGCTGAAATTAAACGGCGTATATTTGAAACTGAAATTTTGTCTCTTAAAATTTGAAGCACCATAAGATATCACCCTTTGTGAAAACTCTGATCTGGGATTTTACTAGAACCTGAAAACCTAACCCAAGATGTCAGCAGGGCCGGCCCTGGCTATAGGCCCAGCACGTCGGTGCCTATGGCCTCCAATTTCATGGGCCCCAAAAATCTAAGTATGTTCTCATATATATTAAAGAAAAAAGTTGATTATGTTCAGTGTTAAGCCTCAGTAGCTTTGCTCTATAGACTAATATTTAATAGTAGGTCTCAGTTGTTTTTGATTGGGCTTATCCCATTCATTGTCCCAGGTTGTGGGTTTTGGTTTTTGCTTTGTTCTTTTTTTTTTTGTCAAAAGGTTTTCCTAATCTGGTTTTAATAAATGATTTTATTGTTCAAAAGAATGAAAAGAAAAAAAAAGAATTAAGAGACTTTGCGACTACAAGGGTATTTTGTTTTCCTTAAAAGCAGCTATTGTGTTCTCTATGACAGATTATGATGAAACTCTTTCAACTATTATTCAAACCTCTCTTAATTAATATCAAGTATTTTATTCTCCATAGAAAAGTAATTTAGGATTTAGGTAATTTGATTATCATTCTCATCACACCAGCTGCAATTAGTTGGTGACAATTTACAAATTTAGGTAAATTTCATACCTATTATTTTCTTAAACTACATTGTGACTCCTACATATATTGTTATATTACGGTTTTTGAAGGGAAAAGAAAAACCTCACGAACATACATGAAGGTCAGGAGCCCCATTTCTTTTGTTCTCCTCCAGCCCCGAAAATCTCAGGACCGGCCCTGGGGCCCTAATTGTCCATGGTAGTTATATCTTACTTGCATGGTGTGCTATTATTTTCCAACTTCCTTTGCATTGATCATTTGATCTTAGTTTCCTGTCTATCTCTTTTTCAGTCGGATTATTTTACGAAAAATATCTCTGAAGATGGATGCCATGACGAAACTCCCTCCAACCTGAAACGGCATCATGTTCTTACTTTTGGCCGACATTAGTATAACTTCTGGAATTAAATAAATAGAAAAAGGAGAAAAAAGATGATTGTACTTTTCTATGTACATAATTCCATTAGAATGATTGTTGCTGTTCTTCTTGTTGTTTAATCTTACTTGAAGAAGCGTAAGTTTTCAAGATTATGTTTGGGGATCAAGCCATAAACTCGCCATCCTGATTTATGTCATTCTTGTACTCTTATCGCCAAGTGTTGATCATTAGCTTTCCTTCTTAGGCGTTGGGTGTCCTCAAAATAGTGTAGGGTGTACTGAAAAGGAAAAAGCAAACATTTGATTAAACAGTGGACATGAAAACCCAGCCTAAGCAGAAGTCCACTAGGGTATAATAGAAAGAAAAACAATATTGGGTCCAAACATAGAAGCCCAAGAAACATTACAACCTTGATTAGTGCTAAATCCACAAGAAAATCCATGGTCCAGTCCTTGTATATTTGCTAAAATGCAGAGAAAAGAAGTAAAGGTGACCAAGAAGTTAGCAAAGTCGCACTTCTTCATTTGAGTCAGTCAACCTCCCTCGTCTTCATCCCCCTGAGACTCAAGGTAATCATTTCAACAAGACAACAACCCAAAGTTCTTTCAGTCATGATGATCCAAGTATTGGGAATTGATTTACTCATGGGTCTGACTATTGTTGCAGGTTTTATCTGGTTTTGCAACTCATCTTTGTTGTTTGTAGGTTAGATTTTGATGGATACCAATATCAACAGTGATCAGAGGCCTCCACAGGGTGGAGAAGCCTCGCATGACGCCGGCGATTGGAGGATGTACTTGATGCCAGATTCAAGGGAAAGAATTGTCAACAAGATGTAAGTATTTTTGGAAAGTAAGAAAAAAAGAAATACGTTGTTCACTAAGAAATCAATATTGCTGTTAAGAATCTCTATGCTACATGGTCAACTTATTACATGTAATGATTGGATGTACTGATTACGCATCTGAGTTTTTAACTTTCTATGATATCAAGAGGAATAAGACGAAGCAGAGGAAATAGTTGTGAGGTTTGAGAAAAAGACATACTGCTGCATAGCTCTTGGGATCCTAAATTTTCATGCTAAACATAAGAGTACTTTAATGTGAACATAGGGAGTACACTTGTATTGTTTCTTTTATAATTTTCAACTTTCTTTGTGTCAAGGATAATGGCAAACTAAGTTTTCAATGGATCTGTTATTCTAAAAGCATGTTACTTTGTTTATGCCATAAGAGTGTTTATGTGGGAAGTAACCAGTACTAGTAGAAGATCGATGATTCCCTTTCAGTAGCTTTTTATACCAGGGAGTTGGGTCGTTAGTTTGTGGAACAGGGCAATCTCAATTGATTTCAATTGAAGAGGCACTAACCGAAAGAGTGCATCTTGAGGGATATGATGCATATATAGCAGGAAAATAGTGGTTTTAGAATAAGCTCAGATGATTCATATTCAAGTGGATGTATTGAAAATACTAACCTTGAATCATATATCAGTCATTACCCTTTTTCTGAGACTACAAATTGTTATCAACTGCTTATGCCTTCTGTTCTGATATGGACATTAAAGCTAAAAAAGGACATGGTTATTATCTTTTCCATTCTGGTTTTCATATATTTCTTGTTGGTCAAATTAGTCTATTGATTTCTGTATTCTTCAGTCTAAATTTCTTGGTTAAGAACTCCGTCTCCGTTGATTTCTGTGATCATTGACTTACTAAATGTATTGCATGTAAAGACTTAATACGTTGAAGAGGCATGTCCCCTTCTCTGGCCAAGAGGGGTTGCTTGAACTGAAGAGAATTGCTTTGAGGTTTGAGGAAAAGGTGTATGCTACTGCATTAAGCCAGGTACTTCCATAACTCTTGGGGTCCTAATAATTGTTTGCTGCTTATACATTATGATATGTATTTCACTTGCATAGTGTGCTACTGTTTATTTTTCAACTCTCTTTGTATTGAAGATGTATTATGGCTTCATATATGATCTTAGTTTTGTGCGAATCTCTTTTTCCAGTCGGATTATCTACGAAAAATTTCTCTGAAGATGCTTACCATGGAGGTCACGAAAGTTGCAGCCAGTCCCCCCTCCAACCTGAAACGGCATCGTGTTCTTGCTTTTGAAACAGATTAATGCAAGTTCTATAACTTGTGCTATTTGAAGTTGATAATATAACTGTACTTGTGAAATAAGAAGAAAAGTCGGAGCTTCTGAAACTGGAGTGATTATTGTATAATGGCACGAAACAATTCCTTAGTGGTTTGTAATATTTCTGAATATTGAAGTACTTTAGAACTATATGCAAACACGGTACTTGCATCCTTATAGATATAAACTGACTGTTCATATTATGTCACCAAAAGCTGAGAAACATCTGAATTGATGCCTTGTACTGGAGCTATGTATGCATTAATAGTATGACTGTACAGATAGATTGCTGTAAAATTGATCATGCTTTGCACTAGAACTACCGTTATTAGGAATGACTTGTTTGTGACATCCCTCTTAGGCCTCAGTTTATATCAAAACACACTCCTCTCTGTCAATTTGACACAATTAACAACATCAAATCTTTACACTGAAGTTTTCATTCGTATTTGTATTCTGAGTATGATTTTTTCCAAACTTAAGTTTACCGCCACTTTAGATTCTATTCTTTAGTACTCTTGTGCTGGGAAAATACGAGAAGCCAAAAACCACTCCTGTTACATATTTAATTTCCGGAGTTTACAATAGAAAGTGGCTGTCAACTATATACCAAAAAGACCTTGATTGCTCTGCATCCTATGGTTTTGCCTACCATTTTCTATCTTCAAGTCCCCTCAAAGAACAGGTAATGTTTTCTTATTTATTCTACTTTGCTCATCAATTTTGATCTGTTGGATTCAGCAATTTCAGATTTAAGATTTTGGTACTTTTTGTTATCCAAGTTTTCATCCCTTCTTCCTCAGATGGAAGTCAAATTTTCAATTTTATGTGAATTGAAAGCCTTCCTTCAGCATATGGGAACTGAGGAATTGTACACCGCATAAATTCCTGCTTCAAATTAGCTCAATGATGATCATCACTCAAAGTTAGCTGCTTGTGTACAATATTTTTGCATTCTTGGTAGTTTTTCACTTCCATTGAACCTTCTCACACTTGTGTTGTTTTGTTACGCAGCTTGTTGGGTTGGTTGATTTAATGGATACCAATAATGAGAGGCCGCCTGAAGTTGGAGAACCATTGTTGGACACATTAGATTGCAGGAGTCAATTTCCGGTAGATGCATGACCTAGAATTGTCAACAAGATATAAGTATACATGGAGAGGAAGGATTAAACAAAAATCTTGGACCTTAAAACATGAGAGTTTACTGCTTGTCTTCGCAGTAGAGAAAATTGGTTTGACCATGTTTGTTACTGGAAACTTGGATCAAGTTTCTTTTAACTTTGTGACCCAGAAGAAAGTTACTTGTTACCCTTCTAGTAGCTACTTATAGCAGAGATAGTTTTGTCACAACTATGCATTTGGCTCTGTCGTACTTTGTGATAACCTGAACGCCGAGATGTAGAAGGCACTAGTTAGCAATGAGCTTGAATATGAAGGCACCAATTGGAATTTGGAAGAATACGGTTTGAAAGATATGGTGGATATATTACCAGCGAATGTCTAAACGGTAATATTGTAGTTAAAAATTATGCCTTCTGGCCTGATATGGATGATAAAGTACTAGTGACTGCTGATGCTGGTTCCATGATATTTTTGTACATCGATAGTTACATTATGAGGAAACTTTAACATTATTATAAGACAGTTTATTCCCTTGAATTATTCACTTTGAATTCACCTTCATGGTCAATATGTAACACAATTACCACGTCTGTTGCACATAAAGAATTGATGTGTCAAAGAGGATCCCCTCCCATAGTCATATGGGATTACCAGAACTCGAGAGAATCGCTGCAACGTTTTGAGGAGAAAATATATGCTGTTGCCTCAAGCCAGGCACATCAAAAGCTCAGCTGCAAGTTCTAATATTTCTTCTGAGGAAAAGATACATTACAAATGCAACTGCCTTACATAGAGATTGCTTACTTTTCATGAACTCTCTTTGTATTATGGGCATATATGGCCATTACATCTAAGCTTTTTTGCATTTTGCGTCTCTTTTTCCGGTCGGATTATCTACGAAAAATTTCTCTGAAGATGCTCAACTGTAACACCAAACCTCGTTCTATCTCCAACCTGAAACAGTATCGTGTCCTTGCTTTTGGTATCTTGGAGCAATCTGCAAGTGATGTGCATAATGGATCAATTATAGCAATGTCCAAGGAAAAGATCATAACAAGGAACCAAGTATTTCAACTGAACTGCAAGCGATGTTGACATTACTACAGCTCTAATCGGGAGAAGGAAAGTTGTAATAAACCAACCATTATGATGCTATTACATATAAAATAGAGTAAAGCAGAATGCATTTCTTCCATTATTTTGGACAATTTCATCTAAAAGTTCATGGGAATAACTTTCTAGTAATAGTAAATCACTAAAGCTTCTCTGTACTTCACCCAAGTTCTATATTTCAACCACATCTATCCCTGCTCACCCTCTAGTCTGCAAAAACTTGGGTTGACAAAACTGAGTGGTAAGAGCTGATGGTAAGTACCATGGGGAGATTACCATCACAAGCTCATATTTCCTCTTCTTTGAGGCTCGAGTGTCCTAAATCTTCCCCGCATCCATTAGAATAGTAGTAAATTGATGACATGAACTTTGCCTAAAGTTGATTAAATGCGAATGAGCATATTGGAGATGTTAAGGTAGTATAAGGCAAAACTGACTTTGATGTACTCACCAATCATGGTTTTCAGTTATGAGTCATAAGTGACAGATCAATATTATTTTTGACCAATGTATTCTGATCCCAAAGGACATGCTTATTACCCCATGATTCAGCCCACTTTCTGTAAGGAAAGTGATCTGCCATATTATTGCAGATCTGTCATAATCTGTCATATTATTGTAGATTGCTCTATCATTTGAATTGTACAATAGCTGTAACCTTCCTTGTATGTATTTTAAGTAGTAAATAGATTCCAGACTTGTAGGGACTTTTTGTGATCACTCTTGTATAAAGGGTACGATTCTGTGTTAATGAAATTATCAATTCAGTCCATTGTTTTCTCCTTCTTTCATGGTATCAGAGCCGGACTAGATCCTGACTCTTCTTCTTCCCTGCTGCACTCTATCTTCTCGTGTAGCTAGCTCTCTACCCAACCAACATGGTTAAAGATGATCCTCCACCTTCAAAAGACCACGACAAGTCACATGCCGATTCCTCTAATCCTCCTACATCCGAAATGTCAAAATCAGACCTTTCTAATCCTTATTACACCCATCATTCAGATCATCCAGGGCTAGTCCTAGTCTCTAAACCTCTGAATGGAGACAATTATGCGGGATGGCAGAGGGCTATGACTTTAGCTCTGAATTCCAAGAACAAGCTGGGTTTTGTGAATGGTACAATAACCGCTCTTTCAGAAGAGACCGATCCAGAAGGCTATGCTACTTGGTCACGCTGCAATGATATGGTCCACTCATGGATCATTAACACAGTAGATCCAGAAATCAGTGACAGTGTCATCTACTATCCTACCGCACACGAAGTATGGGAAGACCTTCGTGAACGGTTCTCTCAAGGTAACGCCCCACGAATCTTTGAAATTCAGCTAGAGATCGCCTGTCTCCGACAAGAACAGCTGTTAGTCTCAGCCTATTATACAAAATTGAAAAGCCTATGGGATGAACTAGCTACCTATTCCGAGATATCTCGTGGACCACAGGCAGAACAACAAAGACTCATGCAATTTCTGATGGGGCTGAATGATACTTACAGTTCAGTTCACGGATAAATTCTTTTGATGGTTCCTTTGCCAACAGTCCGTAAAGCATATGTAGCGGTTGCTCAGGATGAGAAGCAACGTTCTCTTTGTGCTTCTCATCCCACTGCAGAATCCTCTAGCGTCGCAATGGCTGTACGCAATCCAGGAAGATCCAATTACAATTCAGGAAGAAGGGGACGTTTTGAGAGGACTGATCGCCAAAACCAACGTCCAGATCGTAGTTTTGGGTCCCAGGAAGGACGTCGTGTTGACACTAAATGGTGTCAAGGATCCGGCAGCGGGAGACCGCATTGTACCTACTGTGGAGATCAAGGTCATTGGGTACAGACTTGTTATCAATTAATTCGGTATCCCCCAGGTCATCCTAAAGCAAAACAAGGCACCGGTTTTTCCAAGCAATCAAGAGCGGCAATGCCTTCAGCAAATCAGGTTAGTGAAGCAGGTGAAGATGGTAATGGGCCGACGGTGACTCTCACTGAAGCTCAGTTTAAACAGTTTATGGCTGCCCTTAGTAATCCGACTTTGAAGCCCGATTCAAATGCCAGCTCAGGTTCCAAAGCTAATGTCGTGACTAAACCAGGTTTGTCTAAAGTTGTTTCCCGCAATTGGATCATTGACAGCGGTGCGACTGATCATATTACTTCTTCTACGCGATTATTGCATAAAAATAATAATTGCCCATTACCACCCGTTTTATTGCCTAGTGGAGATAAAGTTGACATTGTTGCAAAAGGCTCAATACCACTGAGTACCATGTTTTATCTACATGATGTGTTATCTGTGCCTAAATTTAAAGTCGATTTATTATCGGTTAGTCGATTGACGAGAGGATTGAATTGTTCAGTGACTTTCTACCCATATTGGTGTATTTTGCAGGATCTGGCTACGAGGAGGACGATTGGTTTGGGTGAACAACGCAACGGATTATATTATTTGATGGCATTAGTGACGGAGAAGTCCAAAACCAATCCTTCCTTTTCCACCGCACGCCCAGCTTGTCATCTTACCGTCACCTCCACCGATTTATGGCACAACCGCTTAGGGCATGTGTCATCCTCTTGTTTAGGTTCATTGCTAAGAATTTTTTGCATGTTTCCATTCCGTCTAATAATGCTTGCCATATATGTCCTTTGGCCAAGCAGAGTCGCCTACCTTTTAATACTAGTACCATATCTTCTGTCAAATCAATTGAAATTATTCATTGTGATATTTGGGGTCGATATCGATTTCCTTCTATTTCTGGTGCTCATTATTTTCTTACCATTGTTGATGACTATACACGTTTTACTTGGATATTTTTAATGCGCCATAAAGATGAAGTCCAATCACTCATTAAACATTTTTTTAGCTATGCTATCACTCAATTTGTTTCTCGCATTAAAACTTTCCGTAGTGATAATGGTAGTGAATTCTTATCCCTTCGCTCCTTTTTTAATGATAATGGTGTCGTTTTCCAACATTCCTGCATTTACACGCCCCAACAAAATGGGGTTGTGGAACGTAAACATCGACACATTCTTCAAGTGGCTCGTGCACTCAAATTTCAAGCACAACTCCCTTCTCAATTTTGGGGGGAGTGTGCCCTTACCGCAGTCCATATCATCAACCGCTTACCTTCTCCCATTCTTTCTTTCAAAACTCCTTTCGAACTTCTTTATTCGAAACCTCCTTCTTTCTCCCACCTACGTGTTTTTGGCTGTTTAGCTTATGCTACTAACGTTAATCCCACTCATAAATTCGATCAACGTGCCATTCAGTCCATTTTCATCGGGTATCCCATCGGTCAAAAGGCCTACAAGTTGTTTGATTTATCCCGCAAGAAGGTCTTTACTAGTCGCGATGTAAAATTTCATGAGCATATTTTCCCTTATTCCACTCAGCCCAGTTCTATTGTCTCTTCATTGGGCCACCAACCTGGCCCTATTCCCTTGCCTCCTGACCCTCCACCTCTACCTCTGACGTTGACTTCTCTTTTTCGCTTCCCAGTTCTCCTTCGACTTCGTCTACTTCGTCTCCTTCTTCTTCCACTTCTGTCTCTCCTTCTGACCCCATTTCTTCTCCGCCACCGACACCACCGCCATCATTATCCCCTTCGCCACCGCCTCCTTCACCTCCACCACCGCCCCCCTCACCTCCACCACCACCTTCTCTCCTACCTACTCCCGTCGTCGTTCGACCCATCCTTCGGCTAGCGACGCTGTCCTCAATCCTCCGGCCATCCTTCCTGACCCTCCTCTCTCTCCGGCGCCGCTTTCTCCTCCCTCTTCCTCATCTCTTCCCACCGGTCCTATTCCCAGACCCATTGCTGACCCCGTTCCTATTCCCAATCCAGATCCGCCTATTCCCAATCCAGATCCGGCCCCTCTCCGTCGCTCCAGCCGTCACGTTCGCCCACCGGACCGTCTCACATACCATGTTCGCTCCACCCCCTCCGACCAATCGCCCTCCTTGCTGCCCGATCCGATCAAAGGTACTCACTACCCCTTGGCTCATTATGTTTCCTTTCATCTGTATCTGCCGTCGCACCTCGCCTACATGGCCAACCTCAGCCAAGTTCTCGAGCCCTGCTCCTATTCTGAGGCTGTCGTTCACCCTGAGTGGCAGGCTGCTATGCTTTCTGAATTACAGGCTCTTCAAGCTAACAAAACTTGGACACTGACTCCTCTTCCGGCCGGTAAGGTCCCCATTGGTTGTCGTTGGGTTTATGAGGTGAAACACAAGGCCGATGGTTCTGTGGAACGGTATAAAGCCCGCCTGGTTGCTAAGGGTTTTACTCAGTTAGAAGGGGTTGATTATCAAGAAACGTTTTCTCCTACTGCCAAAATCATTACTGTTCGATGTTTGTTGGCTTTGGCTGCAGCTCGTGGTTGGACATTACATCAATTGGATGTGAATAATGCATTCCTCCATGGCGATTTGTCTGAGGAAATTTACATGTCTCCTCCGCCTGGTCTTCGACGACAGAGGGAAGAGAATCTGGTATGCAGATTACATAAATCCTTATATGGTTTAAAGCAGGCTTCACGAAAGTGGTTTGAGAAATTTTTTGATGCTATACGGTCAGCCGGGTATGTCCAATCTAAAGCTGACTGTTCATTATTCACTAGAAAGCATGGGAATGCATTTACTGCACTTTTGATCTACGTTGATGACATATTAATTACCGGAAATGATTTGGAGACTATTGCTGCACTTAAAGCTTTCTTACATAGTCAATTTCGTCTCAAAGATCTTGGAGACTTAAAGTACTTTCTTGGTATTGAAGTTTGGACTTCCAAAAGGGGAATTTTTATATGTCAACGTAAGTATGCTCTAGAGATTATTGAAGATGCAGGGTTACTAGGAGCGGCACCTGTGGATACTCCCATGGAAAAAGGTTTAAAATTGTCTGATCATAGTGATTTGCTCAAAGACCCTGGAAAGTACAGGAGGTTAATTGGCAGGCTTATATATCTCACTGTTTCACGCCCTGACATCACTTATGCAGTCCATGTCCTTAGCAGATTCATGAATCAACCAAGAAAAATGCATTGGGAGGCAGATTTGAGAGTAGTACGCTATCTAAAAGGTGCTCCTGGACAAGGTCTGTTTTTCTCTTCCACCAATGATCTGAAATTGAGGGCTTATTGTGACTCTGATTGGGCGGGATGCCCTGTCACTAGAATGTCTACCACTGGATACTTTATTTTTCTTGGACCTTCCTTAATTTCTTGTAGGTCAAAACGTCAAAAGACAGTATCTTTGTCTTCAACAGAGGCGGAATATCGTGCTATGACAGGACATGTTGTGAGCTGACTTGGTTGCGTTATTTGCTTAGAGATCTGAATCTATCTCTCCGTGAACCGGCTCTGTTGTTTTGTGATAATAAGGCTGCACTGCATATTGCTGCCAACCCTGTATTCCATGAGCGAACTAGGCATATCGAGATGGATTGCTACTACATTAGAGACAAAATTCTAGATGGTACTGTGGCCACGAGGTATGTGAATTCAGCTTATCAACTTGCCTATGTTCTTACTTAACCTTTGGGGAAAGATATCTTTGTTCCTATGATTCGCAAGTTGGGAGTGCAAGATATCCACTCTCCAACTTGAGGGGGAGTGTAAGGAAAGTGATCTGCCATATTATTGCAGATCTGTCATAATCTGTCCTATTATTGCAGATTGCTCTATCATTTGAATTGTACAATAGTTGTAACCTTCCTTGTATGTATTTTAAGTGGTAAATAGATTCCAGACTTGTAGGGACTTTTTGTAATCACTCTTGTATAAAGGGTACGATTCTGTGTTAATGAAATTATCAATTCAGTCCATTGTTTTCTCCTTCTTTCACTTTCTGAACTCAATAGATGACATAGATTGAGATTTATGAATAGTTCACCAAAACAAAGCAAAACCTTGCCACTAAAAACAAAGACAATAAAGGATATTGGATGCCAGAATGAAAATGAATAGCCCGTTCCTGTATAAATTTTGGATGAAGAGAAAATTGATTAAAAGCACAATGTATACTAAAACATATACTGCCAACTAGCAGCTATGATTGTTCAAATCACTTGAAAACATCAGCAAGATTTCTGTATTGAATCACTGTTCAAAGTCTGTCTTTGAAAAAAGAAAAAAGAAAAGAATAAAAGGAAAACAAATTGTGACCTTGCAACAGCTGGGTATAGTATACACAAGTCATGAACTGCATCCCTCATCTTTTGAATTACTCGAGTTATAAAAACTTCCATGGATTGCTCAAGAACTATTAAAAAGCGGCAAAAATAATTCTTGACATCAGAAAAGGAGCTTTAGAAACAACAGTGGGGACATGAAGGCAGAAGGCGTACATAATACAACTACCACTAACAAAGGGATTGTTCCAAAAAAGCTGCACAAGGAATTATTACATTTTCCTGAAGGCATAGGCAAAGGAGAACAAAAGTGTTGGCTGAAAGTAATTGCTAAATTTAGTGACGTTTATAATTCTGTAAACATGACAAATGGAACAAAAGGTCATCAAAGCATTCAACACAACATGGAGGGACAGCGAACTGAAATTTTTTATTCTTTTATTGATTGTTTCCTTTGATTCAGGGAACAACAAAGTCTAAAACCTCATTTCCTTCTGTGGATCCTATTTCAATGGGAACTTGATGAATACAAGAAGAATAACATATGTAGACTAGTAACAGGTTAAGAATTTACTGAATGCCTCGCTGTCAACTATGTAGACTAGGATTGAACCTCCCGCTGTTAGGTAAGTGGGAGTAGATATATACGATTAAAGATGGAAGTTTGTTACATACCCGGATTCAGGCAAGACCCAAAAATGATATTTGAATATGCCTCTAAAAGGTCTCCATACAATTCCCAGAAAACCTTCCCATCCCTGTCAGGTTCAAGTTTACCAATCAAGCAAGCTTGCAGGTTGAGTTCTAAGAGTTAGCTAGCCAACTTGTTCAAACTTCTGAATCTACACAAATACATACCATCAATAACCTGAAATTTGTAAGCATTTATCAACAGAAAACTGCATCATATACAGAAAAGAAACTAGGACTGCAGAAAACCGAGAAGCTGCTATAAAGCCTTCCTAAAACAGCAACAAGCAAGAAAAAAAGGTGGCTAGCTACCATGGCACGCCAAAAGAATCAAATGGAAATCATGATTTAAAGCCCAAATAACTGCAAGGTATAAGCTTTCTCTTCTAAGAAGCATATACTTAACTGCAGAGTGGCAGCCTAGATTTAAGTGTTAACAGTTCTGTTAATTGGTTACCAGAAGGTCTGGAAGCTTCAGAAGATATGTGGACACGTGCTTCATGCCAGCTGGCTCTAGATATTAAGTCTGTTTGTTAAGTCTGTTACATCAATTAGCTAGTTAATTAATCACTAATTAGTTGATTAGGTTAATTAGTTAGTTGTGGGTAGTGTGTTTTACATGATGTATAAATAGCAAATCTCTCGCTTATATTCTGTAACAAAAAAATATTAATCAAAACACGAGTGCTCACACTTTCCTCTCAAACCTCTTCTTCTCCATTTCGTGTTCTTCTTCACAAACTCTAGGTCTTTACTGGTATTGTGGCTATCATGGTATCAGAGCTCTCATAGATCCAGGACCTATGATTCATGCTTCCGCATCCATTTTTCAGTTCAATTCTCGATTCGGATCTTGAAGCCTCGACTTTTCTCTGGAGCAACCTCGCTGCACACCGAAGCGATTTGAGTCTTTGAGCATCTTCAAAGCTTGAATCTACTGCTGTGCTACATCGAAGCTCGATTCTTAACCTCTCTAGTGTTCGATTGGTTTTTCAGGTGAATCGCACTTGTTCTTGTTCTTCAATAATTCAGATCTGTGTGTTTTGAGCTATATTCTTGAGAAAAACATATGAGATAGTATCTTTCTGGAGCAAAGTCGTTTTTTAGAGCAAAATTGTCGTGATTGAGCTATGTTTGTAGTGAGATCTGTAAAATTGGAGCAATGTTGCAGTAGGAAATTGAGTGAAAAATTGCTTGTAGAGTGTTGATAGGTAGATACAGAGAAAAATCTGAGCAAAATCATGGTACATCTGAGCAAAATCATGGTTGTATGAAGAAAGTTGAGTAGTATACAAGGGTGAAGAACAGAAAAATTAGAGAATCTGTGTTATATCTCGGAGAAGATCATTGTGCTAATTAAAGCATATTAGTGCATTAAAGTTGTGTTACTTGCTCGAAGATAATTGAAGCAAATTGTGCTGATCAAATTGTGCTGATCTTGGTGTTACTAAAAGAAGTGAACTGTTGAAAGCGTGTATAGGATTATGGCACCTCAAAGAATCTCTGGACTTACTCACTTTGACGTACACTCATTCTTGAGTGTCATTACTATTCGACTTGGTGAAAGAAACTTCATAAAATGGAGCTTCCAGTTTCAGGCAACTCTTGTTGGAAATGGACTCTTTGGTTATTATGATGGCACAGAGATAACTCCATCACGTTATGCTCTCACTACTGAAGGTCAGGTTACTAATGAAGAAACTGCAGCTTATCAAGCATGGAAGCAAACAGATATGGCTCTCATGAGTTTGCTTATGGCCACTTTGGATGAGGATATTGTCGATGTGATCATTGGTTGCAAGACATCTAGACAGGCTTGGCTTGCTCTTCAAGAACGCTTCTCTGCTGCTTCAAGAGTGAACATTATGCAACTTAAAACTGAATTACAAACTATGAGGAAAGGTGGTGAATCCATTGAGAAATATCTGCAGAAAGTAAAGAATGCTCGTGATCAACTTCTTTCTGTTGGAGTTAATATTCCAGAAGAAGACATTATCATTGTGATCTTAAATGGTCTACCTGAAGAATACTCCATTGTCAGAACAGTTATTGAGGGTAGAGAAACGCAGATCACACTTCGTGATCTCCGATCTCAACTGATTGCTGCAGAAAGACGTATTGAAGGCAGTTTTTCACTCAGCTCTACCATAAGTGCCATGATAGCTCGTGGAGATGACTCAAGGAGTGCAGGGAAAGAAAATAGAGCATGGAACAACAGGAGTGATGGGAAAGTAAAGGATGCACGACACAATGGAGCAGGAGTTGAGTGTCAAGTGTGTGGAAAGAGAGGTCACACTGTGGATACATGCTTCAAAGTTCATAAATGTCAGATTTGTGGCAAACATGGTCATCTCATTGATACTTGCTATCAGAATCCTGATTACAAACCCCAGCAAGCCACTCAACAGACTAGACCTTCAATTCATAACAGTGGATCATCTCCTGAATGCCAAATTTGCTCTAAGAAGGGCCATATTGCTGCTAACTGTTTCTATAGATCTGATGTTCCTGCTGGACATCCATCTTTGTCTATTCCTACTTGTCAGATCTGTGGATTAAAGGGCCATATTGCTTTGAATTGTACTCACAGAACCAATTTTGCTTATCAAGGCTCTGAACCACCTGCATCACTTGCTGCACTGATTGCACAGAATAGTGGAAGTCATGGTGGTGTCTTTCAGCAATCTTATGGGGGATACTTGGTCCCAAATGATGCTTCTACATCAAACTTTCCTGGTGGTTTTCATCCTAGCAATGGAGCTTCAACTTCTAGTGCATCTGGGTCCTCAACTAATAATGAAGTATGGATAGGTGATTCTGGTGCTACTCATCACATGACTTCTGATCTGAGAAACTTGACTATTGCTCAACCCTATACTGCAGACAACAAGATCACTATTGGCAATGGAGCAGGTTTGAATGTGGCTCATATTGGTTCTAGCTACATTAAACCTGCTAATCATCCTTTAAAATTGAATCAAGTCCTCCATGTTCCTAGTCTAGCCATGAATCTGCTATCTTTTACAAAGCTATGCCGAGATAATAATTGCTTTATAACTCTTGATGAGAGTGATATTGTTGTGCAGGACAAGGCAACAAAAGCAGTTCTCTATCAAGGAAAGAGTAGTGAAGAGGGACTGTTTCTCTTCAAGACACCACAAATTTCATCCATGAATCAGTTGTCTCACACTGCTCTAGTAGGATCTTCAGCATCTTTTCCCATTTGGCACCAGCGTTTAGGTCATCCTTCTCAACCTGTGATGACCAGGATGCTCTCTAATTCTCAAATAAAGCCACCTAGTTTAACTTCTAGTCCTCTTTGTTCCTTTTGTTTAGAAGGCAAGATGCATAGATTACCTTTTCCTGAGTCAGTGTCTCATTCTTCTGTGCCCTTCCATAAGGTGCATTCTGATGTCTGGGGACCTGCCCCCCACCTCTCTATAGAAGGCTATCGATATTATGTTACATTCATAGATGATTGTACAAGGTTTGTGTGGATTTTTCCACTTATCAATAAATCTGATGTTCTTGCCAAATTTGTCCAATTCTATACTTTTGTACAAACTCAGTTTGACTCGACAATCAAGATCTTTCAGTCAGATGGTGGAGGGGAGTTTAATAGCAAAGTTTTTCATAATTTTCTGATTTCTAAGGGAATTATACATTATGTTACTTGTCCCTATACTCCTCAGCAAAATGGAGTTGCTGAGAGAAAGAACAGACATATTGTGGAAACAGCTATTTCCTTGATGTCTACTGCAGGTCTTCCTAAGCAGTTTTGGTTTCATAGTGCTGCTCATTCATGCTATCTCATCAACAGAATGCCCTGTAAGTCACTGCACATGTCTTCTCCATATGAGCTTTTATTTCACAAGCCTCCTGATGTGTCCCAGCTCAAGGTATTTGGCTCTTCTTGCTATCCATATCTCAGACCCTATTCTCATGACAAGCTTGATCCTAGAACTACTCAGTGTGTTTTCTTAGGCTATGCTGTAGGGTATAAGGGAGTTTTTTGCTACAGCATTCCTCTAACCAAACTGTGGATGTCAAGACATGTAGTTCATGATGAGACCTCATTCCCATTCTTATCTTCTTCCCCATCTCCTTCTGCGAAAGCTGATCCCATTACCTTCTTCCCTGGTTATTCTTGTCCTTCTACCCCTGTGCAGCCTTCCTCAACCCCAGTTGTTGTGCCACTCACTGCTCACCTCACTGAATTGCAGGGGGATATAAGTGAGGAAATTGGTGATGGAACTGAAAATGTTGGTCTTGGAGCTGATACTTCTGTGGATGGTAATACAGTTGATAGTATTTCAGACTTCATTATTCAAGACTCTCAACCTCAACCTCAGGAAGAAAGTGGTTCTCTATCTCAGGAAACTAGTTCAGACACAACATTAGATGGTCCTGTGAATGCAGAAGAGGCAGATGCTCAGAATAATACTGTTGCTCAGAACAATACTGCTCCAGTTGTTACTGGCCTCAATGAACCTGAGTTCAATGCATTACAGTATGGAGGAACTTTTGATGTAGCTGGGGACTTACCTCAGGATATCAATTTCATTCGTGATCAAAACTATAATGAGCATTCTATGTTGACTAGAGCCAAGAATGGAATTATCAAACAGAAAACCTTTGAGGATTACTATTGTTTCTCTGCCATTACACAACAGAAGCTTTATGCTGAGTATCCATTTTTTAGTGGCTTCACTGCTGTTGCTGATATCAGTGAGTTCATTGAACCCCAATCTTTTAAAGCTGCTACAGGAAAGCCAGAATGGGAGAATGCAATGCTTGAGGAGATTGAAGCATTACAAAAACAAGGAACTTGGTCTCTTGTCCCATGTCCAGCAGATAGAAATATAGTAGGGAGTAAGTGGATATGTAAGATAAAGAAGAATCCAGATGGTTCTATCTCAAGATACAAAGCTAGGTTGGTTGCACAAGGTTACAGTCAAGCTAAAGGTCTAGATTATGATGAGACCTTTAGTCCAGTTGTCAGGCACAGTACTGTAAGAATAATTCTAGCACTTGCAGCTATGAACAACTGGGAATTAAGGCAATTGGATGTTAAAAATGCATTTTTACATGGGGATTTAAAGGAAGAAGTCTATATGGCTCAACCTCAAGGCTTTGTTGATCCAGTACACACTGATTATGTATGCCTCTTGAAGAAATCTCTATATGGCTTAAAGCAAGCTCCAAGAGCCTGGAATGAGAAGTTCACAAGTTTTCTGCCAAGCTTGGGATTTGTTTTCTCACATTCTGATCCCAGTCTCTTTGTTAGACATACTTCTGCAGGAATGGTGGCACTACTACTATATGTGGATGATATTGTGATCACTGGTTCAGATACCACAGGAATTCATGAGGTTATATCTGAGTTGAGTATGGTGTTTGACATGAAAGATCTTGGTCTCTTGACTTATTTTTTGGGACTGGAAGTTACTAGAATCAAGCAAGGGATTTTTCTAAGTCAAGCTAAATATGCTAATGATCTTCTTGTAAAGGCAGGAATGGATACAGTTCTCCTTGTCTTCCTCACTATCAAATGACAAAAGATCAAGGTATGCCTCTCAAAGATCCAACTATGTACAGAAGCATTGTAGGAGCCCTACAATATCTCACCTTTACACGACCAGATATTGCTTATGCAGTAAACACTGTTTGTCAGTTTTTGACAACTCCTACAGACATTCACTTTGGTGCAGTCAAGAGGATACTAAGATATCTACATGGCACTGCTCATAAAGGTTTGTTTTACAGCTCCGCTAATGTTCTTAACAATGCTGTTTGTGTCAAGGCATTTTGTGACGCAGATTGGGCAGGAGAGGTTATTCAAAGACGTTCAACCACTGGCTTTGTAGTGTATCTTGGTATGTGTCCTGTCTCATGGCAGTCAAAGAAACAAGGTACTGTGTCTCGAAGTTCAACTGAATCTGAGTATAGAAGCTTGGCTAATACTGCTGCTGAAATAAGTTGGATTAGACATCTGCTTTGTGATCTGAAGGTACTAATTCCTAGAGCTCCCTTGCTTAAGTGTGATAACCTGTCTGCATTAGCTTTAGCTTCAAATCCAGTGTTTCACTCTAAGATTAAACACTTGGATAATGATTTTCATTTTGTTCGGGAGCGTGTTCAACGTCAAGATTTGTGCCTTGAATATGTGTCTACTACAGAACAAACTGCAGATATTTTGACAAAAGGGTTATCTTCACCAATCTTTCGCACTCATTGTATCAATCTCAGACTAGTTACCCTAGCTGAGCTTGAGGAGGGGTGTTAACAGTTCTGTTAATTGGTTACCAGAAGGTCTGGAAGCTTCAGAAGATATGTGGACACGTGCTTCATGCCAGCTGGCTCTAGATATTAAGTCTGTTTGTTAAGTCTGTTACATCAATTAGCTAGTTAATTAATCACTAATTAGTTGATTAGGTTAATTAGTTAGTTGTGGGTAGTGTGTTTTACATGATGTATAAATAGCAAATCTCTCGCTTATATTCTGTAACAAAAAAATATTAATCAAAACACGAGTGCTCACACTTTCCTCTCAAACCTCTTCTTCTCCATTTCGTGTTCTTCTTCACAAACTCTAGGTCTTTACTGGTATTGTGGCTATCATTAAGAACATTCAAAAGAAATCTAAGGTCATAACTCGTAACTGTAGTTGCATATACTAAGGCCAATACTAATAACAGACTATGCAACTGGCAGGAGCAAATCCTAATCTTGCAGCACAGAGAGTCTAATTTCCGATCTATAATTCTGAATCTAATCAGGTGAAATAAAAACAGCAATTGAAATGGGAGCAGTGAAGAAATTGACATACTTGAGCTTACTAGAGTACATCAACTATATCATGAACCTTTTAACAGCGGCAGCAAAGCTGGATCTACAATATCCTTAGACAATAAACCAACTATCAATTCAATAGTTGATGCATCTGCAGCGAAACCCAACTCCACCATTTCTTGAATAAATTTCATGGCCCATGGTGTTACACTGTTATTTAACAACCCTCGGATAATGGTGTTATAGGTGCAACCATCTGGAGAACAGCCTTTCCCTCCCATTTCTCTCAGCAACTTTTCTGCTTAAATATTAAGCCATGATGACAAAGTCCATGAATCATTATAGTGTATGCTCTCACATCAGGCTGAACTCCTTTTGATGACAAACCACAGAAGATATCTCTTGCGGATTCAATTTTTCCAGCTTTGCACAAACCTTCAATAACAAGAGTGTAAACTACAATATCAAGTTCTACTTTGTTGGCTTCCATCTCTCTAAGCAATTCTACAGCCGTAGAAAGTTGCTGGTTGTTACACAGACCGTCAAGTATCACAGCAAAAGTTTCAACATCTGGAAGCTGGCCACAACCTAGCATCTCAGAGAACACCTTTTCTGCTTCTTGTAGTCTCCCCGCTTTGCAAAAACCATCAATAAGAGTGCTATAAGTAATTGTATCTGGAACTAGCTCCATACGAAGCATTTCCTTGAAAATCTTGTAAGCCTTATTGATATTTTTAGCCTTGCAATATCCATTTATCAATATGCTATAACTCTGAACATCAACCATGGAGCCCTTGCTAATCATCAGATCAAAGACTTTGTCCGCTTCGTCCATTTCTCCTCACAAACAATAACCGTCCATAATTGAGTTGTATGTAACCGTATCAGGCTGAATTCCTCTTTGAATCATCATGTCAACCACAGTTTTGGCTTCGGCAACCATCCCTTCCTTACAGAATGTATCAACCAAGACATCGAAGGTAACGACATTTGGAAAGATACCTTTACTCACCATTTCATTCAACAACCTCGTAGCTCGTTTCCACTGGCCTATATTGCAAACTCCTTGAATCAAAGAGGTGTAAGTAACAACATTCGGAGCAATACCTCTACTAATCATTTCTGCAAAGAGGTTCAACGTTTCATCAATTAGTGTATCCATGCAAAGACTGTGAATGATGGTGCTATAGGTAAATATGTCAGGCTCGCATCCTCTTTCTTCCATCTTCCTAAGTAACTGAATAGCCGTAGTGTTGTTTCCTATCATGCAAAAGCCTTTTATTAGTGTGGTGAAAGTAAACACATCCGGCTTACAATGACCTGCCTCCACCATTTTCCGGAACAGTAGCGCAGCCTCATCCACTCTATTTTGGAGAACAAAGCCGTTGATCAGAGTGTTGAAGGTAATGACATTTGGTTGAAGACCCGATTTGAAGAATTTACCCAGGACAGATAAGCTAAAGCCCATATGATTCAAACGGCAATAGCAAATGATGATAATAGACAGAGTACGGTCATTAGGAACAATTTCACAGAGAAGCATTTGTCTAAACAGAGGAATGGGTGCAGAATAGTGTTTCAATTTGACAAGCTGACTCAATATCTGATTGAAAGGGATAGCAGAAGGCAGAGGACGGGAGTGAAGCATTTCATGGAACAGCATGGAGGCATCCTCAACATTACTCACAATAGTATTGGGTCGATATCCTATCTGGGTTTGTCTCGAATGAAAGAAAGCCATCAAAGTGTTGATGAGGGGAACAGCAACAAGACAGAGTAGAGGGAAGACAAGAAAGCATAGCTCTTCTGCTGCTGCGCATCATCTTCACGTTCAAGAATTGAGCTTTGCTAGAGAAAGGTCGCTCTCAGCTTTGCTTTTGGTACAAAAGGCTGGCTCTGGTTTTGACTATACTTCTCAGATCCTGTTATCCTACTTCTGCTAAGTGCTAACTAAACAGTTGCCCTGTCAGTCTCTAGCCGACGTGGCACCTTAATTTTCGGAACGAATGGGTCGAGATAATTCTTGGATTTCTCATACTTTACACGTTATTTGCAAAAAGGAAAATTTATGTGAGATTACCAGAACTGGAGAGAATCGCTGCAACGTTTGAGGAGGAGATATTGATATGCTGTTGCCTCAACCCAGGTACATCATTGAGATTTGAGATATATATGTTGGAATTATGTATATGCATTAACAGTATGGATTAAGAAGAACTGTGCCAGCTCAACCTCCTGGTACATATTTAATTTACGCAGTTTACAATAGAAAGTGGCTATCAACTAGCTATATACTAAAGACCTTGATTGCTCTGCATCCTATGCTTTTGCCTACCATTTTCCATCTTCAAGTCCCCTCAAAGAACAGGTAATGTTTTCTTATTTATTCTACTTTGCTCATCAATTTGATCTGTTGGATTCTGCAATTTCAGATTTAAGATTTTGGTACCTTTTGTTTTCCAAGTTTCCATCCTTTCGTCCTCAGATGGTAGTCAATTTTTTTTTTTTTTCAATTTTATGTGAATTGCAAGCTTTGTTTTTGCATATGGGAACTGAGGAATTGTGTACAGCATAAGGTCCTGCTTAAAATTGGCTTAATGACGATCATCCTTCAAAGTTAATTAGCTGCTTGTGTACAAGATTTTTGCATTCTTTTTTCACTTTCCATTGAAGCTTCTCAAACTTGTGTTGTTTCATTACGCAGATTGTTGGGTTGGTTGATTTAATGGACCCCAATAATGAAAGGCCTCCTCAAGTCGGAGAACCCTTGTTGGACGCATTTGATTGGAGGAGTCAATTTCAGGGAGATGCGCGACCTAGAATTGTCATAAACAAGCAATTTGTTGACTGCTTTGTACTAAT
Organism: Rosa persica; assembly: GCA_025331145.1. Classification (NCBI taxonomy): domain Eukaryota; kingdom Viridiplantae; phylum Streptophyta; class Magnoliopsida; order Rosales; family Rosaceae; genus Rosa; species Rosa persica. Next base: position 61,377,693 of record WFKR01000005.1, read on the forward strand.
GGTATACCATTATCAATAAACAACCAATTAGTGTCATACCATTATCAATAAACAAGAAATTAGTTGGCTGCTTTGTTCTAATGGCATACCATTGCTCTACAAATACCATGACTAGGAATGACTCATTTTTGAGTTGCAAATTTCCTCTTAGGATTTAGGCCTCAGTCTGTATTGAAGCACCACGTACTGTTCGATCATCAGAAACTCTACACAAGAAACATTTGATCTAACGACTGAGTAAATACTTTCCAAACCTACTTTTACTGCCACCGCAGACTTAGTTACTCTTGTGCCACTCTAGTTAGTCTAGGACAAAAGGACAAAAATGGGGCAGAACTGTGTCAAGTCAACTCTGACTATTTAAGTCAGCTAGTGATAAAACCAAAAGAAACCCAATGCCATCTTGTTGCTTGAGTTCACAATAAAAATTGCTGTCAAACAAGAGAAGACTTGATTCATCTGCAACCTATTCTTGTTTTCCACAGTTCCACTCAAAGAAAACGGTACTATTTTCTTATTTACTTCAGTTTTCTCGTCCATTTAATCTGATATGTTGGGTTCTGACTTTTAAATTATTAGATTTTGGAAACTTTCAATCCAGTTTATCATTGTAAATCTTGTGCCTCAGATTGTAGTAAACTTTTCTGGGTTTTGGATTGTATGCGAATTGAAAGCTTTGTTTTTGCATATGGGAACTGAGATTAGCTAACATATGATAATCTTTTTTGCTGCTTAAACACTAGCTAAACCCTTAAACACAAGCTTAAGGGATACAAAACAACCCTTTATATCATCATTCAGTGGCAATCTGTGTACAATACTTTTTGCATCTTTAGTGTAATCAGTTTACATTTGAAATTGATTTAAATCTTGTGTTGTTTTGTTACACAGTTTGTTGGGAGTGTTAAACTTGATGGATGCCAACAATTGGAGCCCTTCTCAAGGAGGAGAACAGTCTATGTATTTAGGTGATTGGAGGAGCTAATTGCCGCCAGATTTGCGGCAAGTGTTTGTCAATAAGATGTGAGTATGTTGGCTTAGCTGATTGATTTATTCACCCTGAACTATGTCAATAAGATGTTGAATTTGAGTGGATTGATTTATTCATCCTGAATTTCACTTTTGTTGTTGAAAAAATCTATGTCAATAACTTTTCAATGTGTTGCATGTAAAGAATGGATACATTGAAGAGGCATCTTCCTTTCTCTGGTCCAGAGGGATTATTTGAACTCCAGAAAATTGTTGTAAGGTTTGAGGAAAAGATTTATACTTCTGCCACAAGTTAGGTAATACTTGCTTGACTCTTTGGGATCCTAATTTATCAGATAATTACATTTAAACAAGCTTATACTTTTATGGATTTACATATGGCTTACTTGTTATGTGGTTTAACTTTTGTGTGAATCTCCTTGTCAAGTCGGATTATGAACGAAAAATTTCTCTGAAGATGCTCACAATGGAGACCAAGTCGCAGAACACAAGGGGCAGCTCTATACAATTCAAACTCAGCCAGCAATAGCAAGAGACTCCCTGATCCTGGTAAAAACCCCAATGAAAACCAACCGTGCTCATATTTATGCAAATTTACATGTTTCAGTTACATTTCCAACTGCTACTTTTACAAATTCGATTTTGTTGTTTTTCTCACAGTAATGTGTGTTTGGTTGGATAGTTTTAATGAATACCAGTAACAATGGGACGCCTTCTCAAGGTGGAGGACCCTCTATGGACACATCAGATTGGAGTCAATTGCCGTCAGATACACAACATGGATGGCAACAGGAAGCTCCTCAACAGCAACGGCAGCAAACCTCGAATTCTTAGCAGTACTATGTTTACTCGCAGCAGCATATGTACCAGCAACAGTTACAACAACAAGTCCTCCTTCAAAGTCATATTCAACTGCAACAACAGCAGCAGCAGATTCCACTACAAAAGACGCAGTTGCAATCTTCTCAGCAATCAACATCTGTTATGCAACCTTCGGTCGAGCCATTGCCTTTCTCTGTGCAACCTTCTGAGCAATTGCCACCAGATGCACGACATAGAATTGTCAACAAAATGTGAGTATATCAAAAGCTAGAATTAGATAGATCAAGTTTTATTATTCTTCCATTTCTTTAACTTTGTTATCCCAAAACAAGTTGCTATACTAGCTTTTTATATCATATATGTCATAGTTTAATATTTACTGAATCTCAATGGATGTAGAGAACATTATTTTGGATTCTTGAGTTCCAATATAGGGACAGTCACTGAAAGAATTCAGTTTGAGATATATGATGGATATAAAACAAGCAGATTTTTATAGTTAAAGCATGTCTAAATGATTATCATCGGAGTTGAATTATGCAATCTGGTCTGATATGGATGATGAAGTACTAATTCATGTTCAGGTCTTGTTCCATATTATTTGTACAGTCTTACAGTTTCAGCGTAGCTTAACCATGATTATATTCAGTTGGGATTAATCTTCATGGTCAATAACATACTATATGTATTGCTTGCACTTTAAGAACTGATTTGTTAAAGAGGAATCCCTCCTGTGGTCAAATGGGATTACCAGAACTCGAGAGAATCGCAACAACACTTGAGGAGAAGATATATGCCGTTGCCTCAAGCCGGGTACTTCGATAATTCCTCGAGTTCTTCTAATCGTTCTTGCAGGAAAAGTTATAATACGTTTGTTACATATAGATTGCGTACTTTTGACGAACAATAAAATCTAAGTTTGTTTTGTGTGTTCATCTCTTCTTTCCAGGCGGATTATCTGCGTAAAGTAAGTCTGAAGATGCTCACCATGGAGATGCAAAATCGCAGCTCCCCCATCCAATGACAGTTTGGAATCATTATTTGCTTCCCTGGATTTGCAGGACTAGTTTGGCTAGAAAGTGCTTCACTTCTCTTCTGCTCTGCATATGTCAGCGCATTCTCATTATCCAAATTGGCTTCTCTTTAGTGAAATTATGTAATAGCCAAAAGAAGAGGTCTCGAGGAAGCAATGTTATGTGACAGTATGACTCAGAGTTTCTAAGTATTATTGTGTAACACAAGTAATCACATTTATAATTGTCACTATTTTCATACTGGGGGGATGGCCCTTAGGCCCTAAGCGTATTTCAAGCTCGCCCGGCCTGTAGGGCTGATGTCGGGCGCGATCCTTACTTTAGGGCAGGTCGGCCCGACTCTTTTTCAAATAAGGTAAGGTAAGGGTCATGGAAATGAAGCCTGGCCCAACCGGATTTGAGCCCATTAGGGCCAAGCCCGGTTCGGCCTGACCCTTTAAGCCCGTCCTAACAAGCCCTAAAAATTGTTTATTTTTTCTATTTTTTAATATGTTCATCATTTTTTATCATATAACTTATATCTTTATTATTTTGTAATTGATCTAGGAAAATTTATATTCTTTATTTTTTTTTTGTTAAACAACAACTAATTTAGAAGATTACATAACTACTTTAACTAATATTTATAAATGTTATTATGGTAACTTAAACAAAATGTATATATTAAATAGGGTCAACAATAAAAAATGAGTCTTGAATTACCTACCAATACAAGTCATACAACATTCAGCAACATTTTGTCAAAAAAAAAAAGGATAATGTTTTTTTTTTCTCAAACAAAGTAAAGCCCTTTCGGCCCTTATTAACCATATTTGACCCTATTTGGAGGGTCGGCCCGGCCCGACCCTTTTGATCCTTACGAGAATGGTCTTAAGGGCAGGTAAGGGCTTACATATTGAAGTTTTAGCCCAGCCCTAAGTTTCGTTGATTTTGACTAAACCCTACCCTACTCTACCCTACCTTAAGTCCTAAAATTTAAGGTAGGGCCGGGCCCGGCCCATGATGACGCCTGGGGGGATATTAGATATAAAGCCGAATTGATAAAGTCAATTATGAGTAGAGCAAACCAGAGACAGGAGAGTATTGTGCCCATACCAAACCCTATAGTTACATACCTCTTTTAAGGACCACCCCAACAAAGGGAAACTAAAACTCAGCCTATAGAGAGTAGAGAAAACAACTAGTTTTGGCCCAAAATTGGGAACTCGATTAGCTCACAAGGCCCCATTTTATCAGTCACTGAAGCCGTAAATCCCACTTGAGCGTTCGTAGCGCTCTCCGTAGTCGATTTTTCGTGCATAAGGAGCTTAATCCAACCCTTCAGCTCAAGCTCCAAGGGAGATCTTGATATAGACTCGATCGGGGATGCAAAACACGTAGCCACTAATAAGCATTCCAATCCAAATTTTACCTATCTCAACCCAAAAGCTATTTCTTGAGCTAAAATTATTGTCACCAGCTCAAAGGCTACTAATGCATTTGCCGATTAATTTCATGTCAAACTTAACCCAATCATAACTTTGTCATTTGGCTACCCTTGGATGCCAAACTTGAGCGGTTTCAGGATTCGGACCGCTAATTGTTGATTTGATCCACTGTCTTGCAAATATTTTTAATGACATTGTTCATGATTAATAAAAAAAATTCAATTAAGAATTTGAAAATGGTTGAGGTGACCATACACTGAACTTTTCAGGTTGCAAGGAAAACGCACGCATTTAGTACATTAGTGAGTAAAGCCAGTCTTCTTGTTCTATATACACTACACAAGAGAATCGGTGATTTCCCGTCGTCTCCAAGTTCCTGATCACTGTTTTAAAACCCTTCTCTCCCATCTTCACAATCGCTCAAAGAGAAAGGTAATGAAATTTTCAATCTTTTTTCTCCTCAATTTTGTGAAGGTTCTGCCTTAATTTCTAGGGTTTTTCAATTTTGGTTTTGTGTATATACAATTTCATGATAATCAATTTTATTGCTCAGATTATCTTTAAAGGTTGTTGCTTTTTCGATTAAATGTGAGTTTCTTTTTCTTTTTTCTTTTTTGCATAGTTGAATTCAGTAATTGTATATTGAAATCCTGCTTAATATTGATCAAGAATGGATAGATCAAGAATCGATATGATCAATCAAAGTTAGCAACTTGTGTATATGATATTTCTCAATTTCTGAAAAATTATTTTACGGTCTGGATCATGGTACACGTGGTGGTACGGATCAATTTTATTGGTTCATATAACATATATTTGTTGCTGATTGGTTTCCTTAATTTAATTTAAATTTTTTTTTACTCGCTGCAATAGTTCTCACTAAATTCGAGTGATATTATTGACTCGGAGCAGCACGTTGTACTTGGTATTTACTGTTGTCTTGCATTGCTCAACATGTTGTTGGGTTGGTTAGGTTTAATGGATAACAACAATGGCAGTCCTCCTCAAGATGGACAGCCCTCAATGGAAGCAGGAGATTGGAGGAGCAGAATGCCCACGGATATGCGGCAAAGACTTATCAATAAGATGTTAGTATGTTGTATATTGATCTATTCATCTAGATTTCACTTTTGTGAAGAAATAGCTGCATTTCATTAACTTTTAAGTGTTGCATGTAAAGAATGTCTACATTGAAGGCGCATCGCCCCATTTCTGGTCAAGTGGGATTAGATGAACTCGAGAAAAATGCTGTAAGTTTGGAGGAAGAGATTTATGCTGCTGCCACTAGCCAGGTACATACTTTAATCTTGGGATCCTAATTTTTCATGCTACATGTAAGCATATTTTGTTTCTGTAATCTAACTTTAATTTATGTTGATCTGTATTCTAGTTGGACTATCTACGGAAAATTTCTCAGGAGATGCTCACAGTTGTGACCAAGCCACAGAATACAACATCCAATCCTCTAGAATCCAATGGCAAGGGACTTCTCGACTCAGGTAAAAACACCTCTGTTTCAGTTCCAATTTATATGTTTATTTTGCATCATTACTGAGTAGGGTCTTCTGGCATGCAACCCCAAGTTGCTGATCAAGGACAATCAGTCTCAATGTCATTGCCAGCCAATCAGTCCCAAACAAGGCAACATTTCGTACCACAGAACATACAGAATAACATTCTGCCTGCCGGAGTTCAAAGCTATGCTGGGTTGTCATCTGCATTTCCTCCTACCATGAACTATCAAACAAGGGAAAAATTTGTACTGCAAAGTATTCAGAATAGCATTCTGACTGATAGAGTTCAAAGTTCCGTTGGCTTATCATCTGCACTATCTCCTACCGGGAACTATCATCTGTATTGCCTCCAACCCCCTGCCCCTGGTCAAAATATTCCCAGCTTATCATATGCACTACCTCCTCCACAGGGTCTGAATATGTCATCTGCACTACTTTCCTCTATTCCGTCTGGCTTTTCTTGTGCCCCAGCGTCTATTATGCAACCTTCCACACTGCAGTCATCTCTCCCTAGGCTTCAGCAGAATCAACAATCAACTTTTCCCCACTCTTCACAATCCATGCTTCAGCAAACAGCAGTTCCGCAACAGCAGATGTTGCCCCAACAGCATCAACAGCAACAGTTAACAGGTTCTAGACTACTCAGTTCCTATAAATTTCTTATCTCCTTCACTTGCTTGTTTTCATATTATGTTTTGATGAGTATGGTGTGAATAGAACAGTTTCATGTATTCTTAACTCATTTACTCTTCAGGATTAGCTCAAAATTTATGTTGTCTGATGGTTAAAAAAACTGACTAAGAAGTTATTCAAAACAAAAAAGTAATTGTGGGAACCAGCCAACTTGTATCTATATTTTATCTGAAGTAGCTTTCATCCTTTTGGTTGTGTGACATTTATGGTTATTAATTCTTAAGTTTGATCAATTAGTTTAGAGATCAAGAATTTTCTGTGAAGCTTTATGCTTATGCTGCTTCGAAGGTCTGGCTGTCATGTACTTTTTTTTGCCCATGGATTTATTATCTATAATCTTGTGTATACCCTTTTTTGTTTTAGCCTGTGGAGCTTCTAGTGTGTGTTTAGTTTTTTTAATTTTTATTTTTTATACAAAACATGCATTTTAAACTCTTCTCTGTAGGATGTTTTTCCCTCTTTCTTGACCGATGTTCTGCAAGTAATGCATTCTCTCAAATTTTACCCGCAGTCATACGCAAATTTCTTATGGTTTTTATGCACCAAAATTCTGTGTCTTCCTTCTCAGGGTCTTCAACAGCTCAGCCGAACAAGATGAATCCATCGCAGATGGCAGAGCTATTAACCACAATAAAGAACTCACAGCAGCAGGTCCCTATGGGCTCTATTCAACAAACTCCCGTCAGTGCTCCCCAACAAGCTAACATGAGTGTACAGAGTGGGATTAACACATTGCACACAAACGTTATTCCACTTGGTATACTTCAGAACCAACAACAATATCAGAATCAACTTCAGCAACAATATCAAATCCAGCTACTACTACTACATCAACAGCGACAACAGCTGCAGTTGATGCAGATGCAGCAGATAAATCAACAACTGCAACAACAGCTGTCTAGACAGTCGCAGACACACCAAATGCCACAGCTTCACCAAATCAGAGTTGTTGACTCGAACATGAATGCCTCGTCATCACAGAGTGGGAGTAATATGCTGCAGGCAAACATTGGTTCTCCTCCGCCAAATTCTGGTATTGTTGATAACCAGCATCTGAAGCAAGAACCAGAGCAGAAAATGTTTAAGAATCAACTCCAGCAACCATATCAACAGCTGCAGATGCAGAAGCCGCAGATGCAGAAGCCGCAGATGCTTCAAGTAAAGCAACAGCAAAAGATACAGCAACTAGAGCAACAAGCAAAGCAGCAGCTGCGTCATATTTATTTCATTTACCTCATCTTTCTCACCATTCTGATGGGTGCTCTCTTCTTCGGGACAGGCCATTGATGTATTCAGGCTTTGTTCTCCCCGACCATACTATCGACTATCCTTTAATAAGCTTTTAAGTTGATCCTGATGTTTCTCAGGGACAACTGGCCGGACAAGTTAATTTTTTAGCTGAACGTAATTTTAATATTTCTTTTGAGGGCTATTTAGTCTGTTGGTTTATCCAGTCTACCTTCGTGCCTTCATGAGTTCATGGTATGCATTGAAGAGGAAAATGCAGTTCGCTTGTGATATATAGGTTTGAAACGAAGGCGTTGCTTTGGGTTTGGCCATTTCGGTGGAGAGCCGAGATTATATTCAAAGAAAAGAATTCCCCTGGAATTCACAAACCGCCCAAGCGTACCAAACGTACGTGTGTGTGTCTATATTTTGGCGCGGCCTCTCTATTCGATACTCATGACTCGGTCACAAAGCTTTCTTGGAGACGTGGACTACCAGATTAAGCCAAGTCAACCCACCCACATCAAAAATATTAAATACATATGTATATTTGCTGAAGGAAATTTTAAGAAAATTTCGGATTCTTCCAGCTAATTGGTTCTTGTTTTTAAAGGAAATCATATTATTTCTTTTGGTCAAAGTTTCTAAATATATAACTTACATCGCAAGTTTTCTTCCTCAAATTGTTGGAAGTTTGCAAGGTCTTCATCGCAAGCCTCGATTTTTCACAGGCAATGGATCAGAAGAAGCAGTGGTATCAATCTCAAAGAGCCCTTCCGGAGAGTTCAACAAGTATGTTTTTCCTTTCTTTTTCCTGCAAACATTCAGGTCCCTACTTTCTGTTCCATTTCAAAATTCAAATAATACTGTTTATGTTGTTAAAAATTACATAATTTTTTTTTTGTTTTTTGGTTAAATAAAAACGATTAACTGTTCTGTTTAGAACAATCTTCCATTTTGCTAAATCATTTTCTGCCACAAGTGTTTTTTTTTTTTTCTCCCCGCCTATCAATTAACCTACATAAGAAATTTCTTGTCTAGATTCCACAGCACATACAAATGGAGGTGATTGGCAAGAGGAGGTCTATCAAAAGGTGAGGTGTCTGACTTGTTCTTCAGTAGTTGTTATTTAAATATGGTATTAGATTAGGAAGAAACTGCAGGTTCAGTTTTGGGTTCATCGGGAGTTAATCTCTTTTCTCTTGGCTCTGTTCTTGGAAACATCAAACATATAACTCTAATTGGTTCAGTGAAAGAACAAGAAGTACGAAACGAAATCGTGTGATACTATAGCCTGTAAAAGCATGTAGGTACAGTAAGTGCAACTAATATGTTTGTAATCATGTTTGTCTTGTTCACTTTTTACAGATCGTAGTCATGAAGGAGAAGTACATGCCTGAACTAGGTGAAATGTACCAGAAAATTGCTAATAAACTTCAGCAGGTAGGGTATCACATTTTCAATAAGTAATTTGTTGTTAAATTAAGCCATTGAGCAGACGTTCTTTTCAAGTTTATGGTTATGGTGATTGCTTGTGATAATTAGATCACCTTCTCATGTGCTGTAGCAATGCAGCTAGGCTGTGTACATGGCATTGTTACGACAATGCTAAGTTGCTAACACAGCTGGCTACAGTGAATTCTCGCTTCTTTTGATGCTGGTCTCTCCCTTATTCTTCTCTTCTGTTTTTTATGTTTGCTAGCACGAGTCTCTTTCGCAGCCACCAAATTCAGATTTTCTTGCGAAGCTGAAAATGTTCAAGTCCATGCTGGACCGCCTCATAACAGTCCTACAGGTGTCCAAAAGTAACATTTCACCTGGTTTGAAGGAGAAGTTGGGTTTATACGAGAAGCAGATTATAAATTTCATTAATACAAATAGACCCAGGAAGACTGTTTCTTGTCTACATCTTCCCCCACCTGAGATGCACAATGCACACCTGCTGCAACAACCCAAGATGGAACAACAAGATTCAAATGGTAGCATTCCTTGATCAATGTTCTGCAAGTAATTACAAAACTTTTGTGTGTTTTGTGCACCTACTAACGTCCTTTTTTGTAGATCCTGTCATATATCTTAATTTCTTATCCCCAGCTAGTGATACAAGTGGCACTGATTGGCAAGAGGAGGTCTATCAGAAGGTGATGTGCCTAATTTGTTTCCCATTAAATGGCATTTGTATATGATAGCGGATTATAAAGAATTGAAGGCTCAGTTTTGGGGTTTGTTCCCTTATTTAGGGGTTCTTGGAATACATTGTACAAATGTTCTTAATTTGTGATATAGGATTGAAAAGGAAGTTGAAGGCATTGCTTTGGGTTTGGCCATTTGGATAATAGTGTTTATATTCAGGCATTAATTAGGAATGCTAATAGCTGCTGGACTAACAGGACATAGTGGTAATAACCCAGGGATGCTTATTTATTGGAAGAAATTCCATTTTTCTATCGTTGTCAGAAAATAGAAACAGACATGGAAGGAAGATTTCGCAGGTTTGGTTGAGATTGTATAAGGCCCTGTCAGCAGCTGCAGGAGCAAAACTTGATATTGGTACTGAACTAGGAATAGTTGTGTGGTTGCATCGACAAAATCCTTTCTCTTGGCACTGTCTTTCAAACATCGAGCATGGGTTCAGTGAAATAATCAGTAAGAAGGAAAAAAAAAAAAAGAAAAAAAAAAGCTTGTGGTACTAGTCTGTGAAAGCATGTAGGTACAACAGATATCTTTTTAACCATCTTTGTCTTGTTCACTTTGATTTGCAGATCCAAGTCATGAAGGCGACTTACTTGCCTGAATTAAGTGAAATGTTTCTGAAAATTGATAGTAAACTCCAGGAGGTATATCATCTCAATTTTTCTCATGTAATTTCTTGCTAAGTTTTAGTCATCAAGCAGCCTTTCTCTTCAAGGTTATGGTAGAGGCAATCTGTCATAGATTCCTCCCAATGATTAGTTCTCCTTTTCAATCACCAAAGCCATGTAGCCCGTGTACATGGCATTGTTATCAGAATACTTAGCTGGCTACAAGGATTTACTTTTTTCGGCTGCTGTTATGTGTCTTACTCTCCTCTGCTGTTCTTTATGTTTGCTAATACGAGTGTCTTCAGCTGCCACAGTCAAATCCAGATAAGCTCGAGAATTTGAAAGTGTTTAAGACCATGTTGGAGCGCCTCATAACAGTCTTACAGGTTTCCAAATGTAATATTTCACCTGGTTTGAAGGAGAGGTTGGGTTTATACGAGAAGCAGATTATAAATTTCATTAATACAAATAGACCCAGGAAGACTGTTTCTTCTCTACATCTTCCCCCACCTGATATGCACAATGCACACCTGCTGCAACAACCTAAGGTGGAGCAACAAGCTCAGAGTGCATCTAACTTAATACCTACTCAAGGACAGCAGTCTCAACCTCATCCATCACAGCAACAACATCTTTCAAAGATTCAATCTCAGCTTACACTTATACAACAACGACAGTTGAACATGCAACAACAGTTAATCCCACTACTGCAAGATATGCAGCAAAGGCTCGAAGCAGCAGGTCAGGTATCTGCAGCCATACTTCAACCACCAAATACAATGGAGCTGCAAAACCAGTTATATCAATCACATACAGCCCTTCCGGAGACGTCATCAAGTATATTGCTCTGCAGTTTTTCTTTTCCAATCGCTGTCTTACGGTTTTTATTTTGGGCCTGTTTGTCATATTGAGTTCTGATCAACATCATCATCATCATTATTTAAACTTATCTGGTTGTGAAATATAAGGAGCCTCCTTTTTTAATTTGTGAATTCTTATTGTGCTACCATTTTTGTTTCTACAACTTTGTGAAAAATTTATATTCTTTTCCTGCCATTTAGCCTAATCTACGTAGCCATTTTTTGTTATTTTCTTCGATTGTGAATAAACATTTTTCTCATATCAAAAGTTTGTGGAAATACTCACCTGTAGTTCTTTTTTTGTACCGTGTAGCATCTCTAGATTCACCTGCCGTGACTGGACATACAGACAAGAGGCCTATCAAAAGGTGATGTTCCTGACCATGTTTGCTCATTAAATGGGATTTACATATGATATAAGATCATGAAGAATTTGAAGGCTCAGCTTTGGAGTTTAGACCATTAATCTGTAGGCTGTAGAGATTTTATACAAGTTTATTGGGAGTTTATTAGTTGCCGTAACAACATGAGATCAAATGGATAAGTTTTCAGAATCAATAGAGATCCATCAAAGTTAGCAAATTGTGTATGATTTTCTTGCTTGGATTGTCCATGAACTTTGTTGGGTTTTTGATTCCCGGTAAATTTCAGGCTTTTATTTTGCGTAATTGAATTTACAAACTTATGTTTGGGAAAGTTTAACAACTTGTGTACCAGGCTTTCATTGAACTTGCTATTGAATGTCTATTGTTTTGTTTGACATTTTGGTGGTTGGTAAGGTTCATGAAGTACAAATATGGGAGTCCTCCTCAAGATGGAGAGCCTGCAATGGATGCAGGAGACTGGAGGAGCCAATTGCAGGCGTATTCGCGGCAAACAATTGTCAATAAGCTGTTAGTATGCTGAATTTCGACTGCATTGGGGTCTTCATCTTGAATTTGCTTTTGTTGTATGTTAAAAATGGCTTTTGAATTTGTTGCATGTGAAGTATGGATACATTGAAGAGGCATCTTCCTTTCTCCGGCCAAGAAGGATTGGATGAACTCAAGAAAATCGCTGTTAGATTTGAGGAAAAGATTTATGTTGCTGCCACAAGTCAGGTACATAGTCTGTATATAGTTACTTAAATATCTATTGTCTGTTGGTGTGTAGGTAGCAATATGATCTAACTTTTGTTCTGATCTCGCTTTGTAGTCAGATTATCTACGGAAAATTTCACTGAAGATGCTCACTATGATACTGAGTCTCAGAAAACAATGGCCGATGCTTTACAATCCAACTCTGCTGGTAATGCCTATGAAACATATGATAGTAATTCATGCAACTCCATCTTATTGTTTTTTTTTTTTTCATTTTAATTTTTATACCTTTTTCTATTATGTGTTTATAACTTTTATATTACTTGAATATTGAGTACGGTCTTCTGCTATGCAACCTCAAGTCACCAATCAAGGACAACTCTTATCAGAGAACATTCAAAGTAACATTCCGCCTGCTGGAGTTCAAAATTCTGCCGGCTTATCATCTGCACTACCCCCTACCTCTGGGCCAGGCTTATGATCTGTACTAGCTCCTACCCTGGCACTAAATACGTTTTCCTTACTATCTGCACTACCCCCTGCCCTGGTAGAAATATGCCTGCCAGCTTATCATCTGCGTTACCTTCTCCACAGGACATGAATATGTCTAGTTCATCATCTGAACTATTTCCAACCTGCGTTACTTTTTATTTGGGCCTGTTTGTCATATTGAGTTCTGATCAACATCATCATCATCTGTATTTGAACTTACCTGGTCGTGAAATATAAGGAGCCTTCTTTTTTAATTTGTGAATTCTTATTGTTCTACCATTTTGTTTCTACAACTTTGTGAAAATTTTATTTTCGTTTCTTGCCATTGAGCCTAATCTATGTAACCATTTTTTGTTATTTTCTTCAATTGTTTTCTCATATCAAAAGTTTGTGGAAATACTCACCTGATAGTTTTTTTTTTTTTTTTTATGCTGTGTAGCATCTCTAGATTCACCCGCACTGACTGGACATACAGAGAAGAGACCTATCAAAAGGTGATGTTCCTGACCATGTTTGCTAGTTAAATGGGATTTACATATATAAGATAATAAAGAAATTGAAGTCTCAGCTTTGGAGTTTGGACCATTAATCTGTAGGCTGTAGGGATTTTATACAAGCTTATTGGGAGTTTATTAGTTTCTGTAACAACATAAGAGCAAATGGATAAGTTTTCAGAATAAAAAATCTCTATGTCCATCAAAGTTAGCAACTTGTGTATGATTTTCTTGCTTGGATTATCCATGAACTTTGTTGGGTTTTCGATTCCATGTGAATTTCAGGCTTTTATTTTGCGTAATTGAATTTACAAACTTATGTTGGGAAAAGTTCAGCAACTTGTGTATCAGGCTTTCATTGAACTTGCTATTGAATGTCTATTGTTTTGTTTGACATTTTGGGGGTTGGTAAGGTTCATGAAGTACAAATATGGGAGTCCTCCTCAAGGTGGAGAGCCTGCAATGGATGCAGGAGACTGGAGGAGCCAATTGCAGGCGGATTCGCGGCAAACAATTGTCAATAAGCTGTTAGTATGCTGAATTTCTACTGCATTGGTGTCTTCATCTTGAATTCGCTTTTGTTCTATGTTAAGAATGGCTTTTGAATTTGTTACATGTGAAGGATGGATACATTGAAGAGGCATCTTCCTTTCTCCAGTCAAGAGGGATTGGATGAACTCAAGAAAATTGCTGTTAGATTTGAGGAAAAGATTTATGGTGCTGCCACAAGTCAGGTACATAGTCTGTACATAGGTTACTTGGATATCTATTGTTTATATAGTGACTTGGATATCTATTGTTTTTTGGTGTGTAGGTAGCAATATGATCTAACTTTTGTTCTGATCTCGGTTTGTAGTCAGATTATCTACGGAAAATTTCTGTGAAGATGATCACTATGGAGACCAAGTCTCAGAACACAATGGCCAATTCTTTACAATCCAATTCTGCTGGTAATACCGATGAAACATATGATAGTAATTCATGCAACTCCATCTTATTGTTTTTTTTATCTTTTCATTTTAATTTTTATACCTTTTTCTATTATGTGTTTATAACTTATATATTACTTGGAGTACTGAGTACGGTCTTCTGGTATGCAACCTCAAGTCACCAATCGAGGACAACTCTTATCAGAGAACATTCAAAGTAACATTCCGCCTGCTGGAGTTCAAAATTCTGCTAGCTTATCATCTGCACTACCCCCTACCTCTGGGCCCGGCTTATCATCTGTACTAGCTCCTACCCTGGCTCTAAATACGTCTGCCTTACTATCTGCACTACCCCCTGACCCTGGTAGATATATGCGTGCCAGCTTATCATCTGCGTTACATTCTCCACAGGACATGAATATGTCTAGTTCATCATTTGGACTATTTCCTATCTGCTTTACTTTTTATTTGAGCCTGTTTGTCATATTGTGTTCTGATCATCATCATCATCATTATTTGAACTTATCTGGTTGTGAAATATAAGGAGCCTTCTTTTTTAATTTGTGAATTCTTATTGTGCTACCATTTTGTTTCTACAACTTTGTGAAAATTTTATTTTCGTTTCTTGCCATTGAGCCTAATCTATGTAGCCAGTTTTTGTTATTTTCTTCAATTGTTTTCTCATATCAAAAATTTGTGGAAATACTCACCTGATAGTTCTTTTTTTTATACTGTGTAGCATTTCTAGATTCCCCTGCCCTGACTGGACATACAGAAAAGAGGCCTATCAAAAGGTGATGTTCCTGACCATGTTTGCTTATTAAATGGGATTTACATATGATATAAGATCATAAAGAAATTGAATGCTCAGCTTTGGGGTTTGGACCATTAATCTGTATGCTGTAGGATTTCACACAAGCTTATTGGGAGTTTATTAGTTGCTGTAACAACATGAGATAATGGTTCTGAATTCATTATTAAAATATAAGAACTAATACTTTGCTTTTTTGTGTCTGAACATAAGAGTGCACTCAACACTGTTTAGTAGTAGAAGAAATGATAACATATATAGGGAGCCATTGTTTACGGGAAAATGTGAGTCAGTTTTGATATAGGTTTGAAAAGGATATGGAAGGCATTGCTTTGTGCCTGGCCATTTGGGAACAGAATGGAGATTACATGCAGATGCTAGTAGCTGCTGTTATAACAGGTCAAGGCTGTAATAACATAGGCATGCATAATTACCAGAAAAGATGAGAAAACTTTGGAATTCGCCATGTTATTTGTGAGTAGAAAATCAATTTCTCTGTTCTTTTCAAAGAAAAGAAATTGAATTCACATTTTCAGATTAAAAAAAAGGTTGATGAGAGGTTTGGGTCTTGGTGGGATTGCTATAACTGTTGAATTTATGCTTTCTGGATGCATGGTCATGTGGACAAGTTCTTCTTCTCTTGGCACTGTCAAGTATCGTACTCTTATCTTTAATAGGTCATTGAAATAATGAGCAAGCTAGAAACAAAGAGATAGTAATCATTGACTACATTGATCCTTCTGATCTTTAATAGACCACTCTTTTAGAGATGCAAAAATTTTTTCTCTAATCATTGTCTTGCGCACTTTGATTTGTAGATCAAAGACATGAAGCAGTTATACTTTCCCGAACTAAGTGAAACGGACTGGAAGATAGCCACTAAACTTCAGCTGGCAGGTATGTAATCATATTTTCCTCATGTGACATATGTCTCCTGATATCTGGCATTGTTACCACAATTCCAACATCCCTGGTTATAAGCTAGGGTCATCTTTGCCTCACTCTTTTCGCTGTTCCTTTCTGTTTGCTAGCAGGATTCTCATCTACAACAGCAAACATCCGACCAGCATGAGAAGCTGAGCATGTATAAGAACATGCTGGAGCGCCTCATAACATTTTTACACTATTCCAAAACTGACATTTCACTTGGTTTGAAGGAGAAATTGGTTTCATACGAGAAGCAGATAATAAATTTTATCAATACAAATAGACTCAGGTAGCCTGTAGCTCCCTCCACCTCATATGCGCTCCATAAAGGAGCAACAATCTCACGTTACTCGAGTGCAATCCCATGAAAATCAAATGAATCCCCGATAGCATATTTTAATGCTTTGTATATTTGGTTTTTCTACAGCACGTACTGACGTACAGTTTTCTCTTGATAAGTTTATTCTTTCTCATATAAATTTTTTACTTCGTAGTTGGGAATTATTTTCTGGTGTAACTTGATACAAAACATAGCTCAGAGTACGAGAATCCAACAGCACTAGGATGAACCGAGCTTTATAATGTAAGCGGACAGATTACTTGCTGCGTACGGAATAGAATATGGGCACGTACGTACATTATAGGGAATAGACTTGCGTGAATTGTAATTGCCTATCTACTATGATTTTGTAATGTTCAGCTAGACTTGTTAATCTCTGAAGAAATTGTGGCAGAGTTACATGCCTACACTCAGAGAAGGATGAGAAGAAGTAGAGCTAGTGTTTTCGTGGCACACGAGCAAATCTGGCCATCTGGGCATGGTTTCATACAAACTTGACTTTCCTTGTCATTTTTATTTGGTTTAAAGCATCAAAGCAAAGAAATTGACGTGTGAAAACGACACCCGTATTATTTTCTACAAAATATTGAAAGCAGTCTTGGACTTGGGCTATGCTAACAACTTGATGAACAAGCTTTCGACTTCGTCATTAAAGGAGACTGCGGAGCAGGGCATTCAAATTAACATCAACTATTTTAAGTTTATGACTCGAACTTAAGAAATAGTGAATGGAGGCACAATCGATTTGAATAGAGCATGACTGTATTCACTAAAATCTAGATACTGCGGTCAGTTAGTTATTTGTAAGATTAACAGTGTGAAGGTCATTGTCATGGGTTCGATAACGAACACTCCTAGGCGGTATTCCATGTATTATATCTTTCAATTTTAGTACTTTGTAATTTCAATCAAAAGTTGGGGGCAAAACCATCTTTCTCATATAAACAGTGATAATGGCAAACAGTAAATAATGAAAAATAAAGAGCAAATCGGTCTTTTCATGTCCTCACAAACAGTGTCACGGGCTTTAGTATGTTTAGAATATCAAAAAGAGAAGACCTTTAAACAAATCAGTACATTCGTCTAAACAAGTCAAGCCACCTATCGTCCATCCTATCAATCATGACTACTGATCGAGCCTAAAAGCTTTTTTTTTCTCTGTTATATAAAATGATGGTCGAATAAGCTATCACTCTGAGACCGAGAACAACATGAGAGATCATATCCCTCAATGGATGTTTTTCACAAGCTAGGGTACGAACTAGAGATTTTCTATTATCAGAAAAGCCCTGTAGCGTCCGTCATACTTGCAGCCTAATATACTTTCACTAGACCAACTCCGATAGGTGGAGTCTAAAAAAAACTTACTTTTACGATGTCACTAATTTGGGCTAAAATAATTTTCTTTTAGTTGTCCAAATTATTCACTAAAAGTTAAAAGAGGCTGACAGAGAAACGCACTGAAAATCCTCATATGGTAATATTTCACTTCACTCCAACTGGAAAAGCGGAAAAGGAAGGAAAATACAGAGCAAGTCTGTGGTTGTTGACGGGAGTAAGCTTGTCTGTGCTGGTTGACGTCAGCGAGTTGACCTGAGCAAGCTTCTATATATACTACAAACAAGACCCTCGTTGATTCCTACACACAGAGCATTCAGTAACTTCCGTGTCTTGTCCACTTTCCTGATCACTATCTTCAGTCCCTCGAACAAAACGGTAATGCTATTTTCAATCCTCTTAAGTTTTAAAGTATTCGGTTTTGGTTTTATGTGCGTACGTTTTCACCATCGTTAATTTTCTTGCTCCGATTGTCTTCACACGTGGTGGAGTTTTCGATTGTATGTGAATTACAAGCTTTGGTTTTGCGTAGTTGAATTCAGGAACTATATGTTTGACCAAAATTCTGCTTAAAACGTTAGCTTAAATGGACACAGTGTGTGTATCAAGAACCACCATCATCGATCAAAGTTATCAACTTTGTGCGATCTTCCTGCTCAGTTTGTCCTCCAAAGTTGTTGGGTTTGTGATTGTATGTGAGTTGCAAAGCCTTGTTTTTGCAGAGTTGAATTCAGGAATTGTATGTTGAGATCCTGCTTAAAGTTTGGATCAAATGAAAACATATCATAAATCACTATGATCCATAAAAGTTAGCAACTTGTTTATGATCCATTAAAGTTTAGATCAAATGGATAAGTTTTCAGAATAAAAAATCATCTATGATCCATCAAAGTTAGCAACTTGTGTGTGATTTTCTTGCTTGGATTGTCCATGAACTTTGTTGGGTTTTCAATTCCCTGTGAATTGCAGGCTTTGATTTTGCGTAATTGAATTTATGAACTTATTTTGGGAAAAATTTAGCAACTTGTGTATCAGGCTTTCATTGAATTTGCTATTGAATGTCTATTGATTTGTTTGACATTTTGGTGGTTGGCAATGGTAAGGTTCATGGATAACAACGATGGGAGTCCTCCTAACGGTGGAGAGCCTGCAATGGATGCAGGAGATTGGAGGAACAAACTGCAGGCGGATTCGCGGCAAAGAATTGTCAATAAGATGTTAGTATGCTGAAATTTCAAGTGCATTGGTGTGTTCATCTTGAATTCGCTTTTGTTGCATGTTAATAATAGCCTTTGAATTTGTTGCACATGAAGAATGGATACATTGAAGAGGCATCTTCCTTTCTCTGGTCAAGAGGGATTGCATGAACTCAAGAAAATTGCTGTTAGGTTTGAGGAAAAGATTTATACTGCTGCCACAAGTCAGGTACTACAGACTATATAGTGACTTAGATATCATTGTTTGTTGGTGTGCAGGTAGCAATAAGATCTAACTTTTGATTTGATCTCGGTTTGTAGTCAGATTATCTACGGAAAATTTCTCTGAAGATGCTCACTTTGGAGACCAAGTCTCAGACCAAAATGGCCAATTCTTTACAATCCAACTCTGCTTGTAATACCTATGAAACATATGCTAGTAATTCATGCAACTCCATCTTGTTGTCTTCCTTTATTAATTTTTTATTTTTATACCTTTTTCTATTATGTGTTTTTAACTTTTATTCTATTTGAGTATTGAGTAGGGTCTTCTGGTATGCAACCTCAAGTCACAAATCAAGGACAACTCTTATCAGAGAACATTCAAAGTAACATTCCACCTGCTGGAGTTCAAAATTCTGCTGGCTTATCATCGGCACTACCCCCTACCTCTGGGCTCGGCTTATCATCTGTTCTAGCTCCTACCCCGGCACTAAATGCGTCTGCCTTATTATCTGCACTACCCCCTGCCCCTGGTAGAAATATGCCTGCCAGCTTGTCATCTGCGTTACCTTCTCCACAGGACGTGAATATGTCTAGTTCATCATTTGAACTATTTCCTATCTGTGGTCAAATTCCCTCGAAGAAGTACGCAGTTCAGTCAGATTGGAAGGCTCATAGCAAGATTTGCGGGACTACTGAGTGTAGATGTGACTGTGGCACACCCTTTTCCAGGTAACCCCCTCTCTCTCCCATTTCGAAAAAATACTATTCTCTGAACCACTCATGTCACATGTTCTTCTGTGTGAGTGAGACGATAATTTAATGTTAATTTCTTATTCTTCTTGCAAGAAATGTTAAATTCCCTAGTTTAAGATTAATTTTGATTAATGTTGTATGACTGAGTGAATTTTTTCCAAAATAGGAATGATAGCTTCATAACTCATAGAGCTTTCTGTGATTCATTGACGGCTGAACAAAGTGCAAGGTTTGGTTCAACTTCAACAGCCACCAACATTAATATTCCGAGCTTCATGTCTGACTCATCTTCTGCTTTACCTCCTGCCTTCAGTGTAGAATTATTGACTAATTTTCATAGGCAAGTGCAAGGACGGCAACAGGTAGTTCCTCAACAGCAACAGCAGCAATCAGAATATTCACAGCAGCGGATTTCTCAGCAACAGATACAACAAGCACTTATCCGAAAATTCCAACAGCAACAAGAGCAGCAGCAGATGCTATTACAAAAAACACCATTGTCATCTTCTCAGCAATCTCATGTACAATCAGCATCTTCTGCAGTGGAATCTTTTTTCTGTAGGGTTCAGCAGAATCAACAATTAGCTATTTCCCAATTGACACAACCCATGCTTCAGCAAACAGCAATGCCACAACAGCAAATATTGCCGCCACAGCATCAACAGCAACAGTTAATAGGTTTATAAACCAGTCAATTCCTATAACTTTCTTTTCTCCGTTACTTTCTTATTTACATATTAGGTATATGATGACTAATGTTAATAATAACAGTTTTGCATATTTTTGACTCCTTCTCTCCTGATCATTAGCTTTGGGATTCATGTAAAAAAGTAATCATGGAATATTTTTGAAGCAAAAAATAGTTGTGGAACTCATCTCATACTGAGACTAGCCAACTTGGAAATATGTTTAATATGAACTAGCTTTCATCCTTTTTGTTGTGCGACATTCTGGTTATTAATTCTCGAGTTAGAATAAGCGGTTAATAGAGCAGAGTTTTTAGTGAAGCTTTATCCTTATACTGCTTCAAGGGTATGGTTACCCATGGCTTACTATCTAAAATCTCATGCGTACGCTGTTTTGTTTAGCCTGTGGAGCTTCCACTGCGCTCAGTCATTTCATGTTCTGTGAAATGTTTTTTTTTTTTTTTTTTAACAAAAAACATATTTGACCTATGTTCTGCAAGTAATGCTTTATTAAATAATACCCTCATATCAAATTTCTTATGGTCTTTATGTAAAGTTAACATCTATTTCTATATATTGCATAGCATCTCTGGATTCCACGGCCCAGATTCAAGATAAAAATGGAGCTGATTGGCAAGAGGAGGTCTATCAAAAGGTGAGGTGCCTGACTTGTAGGGACTATCCACAGGCCGATTATATTCAGATGTAATTAGCTGTTGTGACAACCTGACATAATTTTATCGAAGTATTAACAAATAAGCATACATTGTTGTAGTTGGAAACACTGTATAGCAGATGATACCATGGGGATACATCATTCCAATACAAGAGATAACTTTCTAATTATATTCCTCGCTTTGATTTGCAGATAAAAGTCATGAAGGAGACATACCTAACCACACTAAGAGAGATATACCAGAAAAATGCTACTAAACTTCAGCAGGTATGATATCACATTTGTCCTCATGTAGTTTATTGCTAATCTTTACTTCTTAAGTAGCCTTTCCTTCAAGGTTATAGTGGTGGTGGTGGTATTTTGATAGATTCCTCTTATCCCCTTATTTACTAAAACCATGTAGCCAGTTTTTACATGGCATTATGATTGAAATGCTGACCTTCGTGGCAACAAAATCTTGTTACTTTCTTTTGTTCTTTGGCTTACCACTCTTCTTTCTGTTTGCTAGCTCGAATCTTTGCCACAGCAGCCTAAGTCGTATAAGCTTGAGAAGCTGAAAATGCTTAAGACCATGCTGGAGCACCTCATAACAGTGTTACAGGTTTCCAAAAGTAACATTTCACCTGTTTTGAAGTGGAAGTTGGGTTTATATGAGAAGCAGATAATAGCTTTCATTAATACAAATAGACCCAAGAAGCTTGATTCTTCTCTGCAACAAGGGCACCTTCCTTCACCTCATATGCACTCCATAGAGCACTCCCAATCCCAGATTACTCAAGTGCAATCTCATGAAAATCATATGAGTCCCCAACTGCATTTGATGAACTTACAAGGTTCTGTGGCAACAATGCAGCAGAACAACGTGACAGGCTTGCAGCAAAACTATGTGTCTTCTTTGTCAGGGGTTTCAACTGCACAGCACAACCCGATGAATCCATTGCAGTCAAGTTCTAACACAGATCCAGGACAAGGAAACTCACTGTACTCATCACAGCAGGTCCCTGTTAGGTCTGTCCAAGAAATCGCTGTCAGTGCTCCCCAACAAGCTAACAAGAATGCCTTGTCATCACAGAGTGGGATTAACATGCTGCAAGCAAACATTAAGCCCCTTCAGTCAAATTCTGATTTTCTTCATAACCGATATCTGCAACAGGGACAGCAATTGAAACAGATTATACTCGAAAAACTGAATGAACAGCGACAGCCGCAGGAGCAGTTGATGCTGCAGCAGCAGATATTTCAACAACAACAGCAGCTACTGCCTGGACGGTTGGAGCCCAAGCTTCACCAAATCAGTGTTGTTAATGACATGAACATGAATCCCTTGTCATCATCACAGAGTGGGAGTGATATGCTGCAGGGAAGCATTGATTCCCTCAAGTCAAATTCTGGTATGGTTGATAACCAGTGTCAGAAGCAAGAAACTTTCTCTGTGAACCTCAAGCAACTGTATCAACATCTACAGATGCAGCAGCAATGGATGCAGAAACCGCAGATGCTTCAAGAAAAGCAACAGCAGCAGATACAGCAACTACAGAAACAAGCAAAGCAGCGGCTGCATCTTATCTATTTCCTCTATCTCATCTTTCTCATCATTCTATTTGGTGCTGCTCTTTTCGGGGAGGGCTATTGGATTTAATCAGGCTTTGTTCTCCCCTACCTAATATCTGTTCTTTGTAATTCTGTAGCTCTAAGCTTGTTGTGATATTTCTCTACAAGAACTTTTTTTAGTTGTGATATTTCTTGTCAGGACTGTTTATGTGTTCTACCTAAATGCCTTAGCCTAGCTGTAAGCATTGAATATGAACCCCTCTTGGATGATAACATAGGACATAGTTCACAAGGAAATGCTGTTCAGTTGTATGCATTGCCTTGGGATTGGCCATTTGGGCAGAGAGTAGATCATCATATTCTGGCTTTATTGCGAATGCTAGTAGCTGCTGTTATAACATTGGTCATACAAATCCAAAGAGAAGCAAAACCTCTCACACCTAAAATTGAACTGACCGACACTACTAGGTACTATAGCCTCCATTTTCTTACTCGTTAGTCCAATTCCTCAACATCATAGTCTTTCATCACCTCAGAGAATTTCGTCTTATTGCTCGATGAACAAAGAGAAGCAACCTCTCACACCTCTAGGGTTAAAACCGACCCAAATATCCTCCCAAATCAATAAAAGGAGAAAATTGCTAGATCTGCTCGCCTTCAATGTCAAGATACAATAATGGAAAAGGATAATTCTAACAACAAACCGTAGCTTTTGTCTCAACAATGCAATTACATAATTAATCATACCACTAATCATCGTCTACCTCACCAACAGTGACCACTAATCGGACCACGAAAAATTTACGATATTTACATAAACTCTTACGTAGTTTCGCACCTTTAAAAAGTGACGTGAGTCAATATCAAGACAAAAGAAAACACACTCAGTTCCCATTATACTAGAAAAGCTGAAGAAGAGGAGAAACAGAGCAAGTCTCCCCTGCTACATCTACTAGAAACAACAAGACTAGCGGCCGGTAAGTTTCTGAAAACGGTATTGTTATTTTCAATCTTTTTGCTGATCGTCTTATCGTCACTGTTTGTAAGCTTCTGAATAATTTTGGTTTTGTGTAAACATTTCCATCATCATCGTTAATTTTCTTTCTCCGATCGTCCTCAAACTTCGTGGAGTTTTCGATTCCATGTTGTGTTTTGATTTTCATAGCTTCCAAACCAAACCCAAGTGTTGGTTTTCCGATCAGTTAAATTCGAACTTCATCGTTTTTCATACTCACAAAACTGACTTGATTCCTACGCATCATCCAAAACCCGCTCTCCAGACTTGAGCTTAATACCCTCAATTTCAACCTGACCCCAGTTTGGGAATTTCCGTTTTCACCATCAAAGTTTCAATCTTTAAAGGTGAATTTTTGCGGTCAATTTTGATGGGTTGGGTCCTTTTGTGATTATTCGATTAGCGGTTTGTGTGAAGTTTCATCACCATGGGTTTTGTTTATCAGATTGTTGAGAATTTTGTTAGGGTCAGGGTTGTATGTGAATTGCAAAGCTTGGATTTTTGCATGCTTGAAATTTAGGAATTGCGTGTTTGAGTTGGCTAGATCAATGGATACGATTTTGTGGCACAAAGTTTTGTAGAATCACTATCATGGTTCAAATTTAGCAACTTGTGTGTGAATTTTGTGCCTTGGACTTGGTGTTTAATCAGTTTTGTGTTGAATTTTCAGTTTGTTGGGGAAGGTTAGGTTCCGATGGACACGAATAATTGGAGGCCTCTTCAAGATGGTGCTGATTGGCAAGAGGAGGTCTATCAAAAGGTGAGATCCCTGAGTTGTCGGGATTATCCACAGGCTTATTGGGTTGTTATTAGCCGCTGTAACAACCTGAAATAATGGTACTGAAGTATGAACATGGTAGAAAACAGTATGTAGCGGGTTATACCATAGGGTCACATTGTTCAGGACAAAATTATGTCCACTTGTTATATAGTATTTGAAAGGCAGCAAAGACATTGCTTTAGATTTAGCCATTTGGGTGGAGATAACATGACATAGCGGTGCTAACCTGGGATTGGGAATACATCAACTAGATCATAAATGGGTAGAAAATCAATTTTCCTGGTGTACCAGAAGAAATTTGACATTCACATATCGTTCATCATGGGAAGGTTTGGCAGTTTTGGTAGGGGTTGTATTAAGGCTCTATTAGGTCTCTGAGGACCAACAAGAGATGTCGGCAGTAAACTAGGTTTCCCATCCTAGCAGTAGGGAAAACTTACTATTATTCCCAGAAGAAAAGATTCCAAGAGTAAAGCAAACAATGCTTTACAGATTTTCTTTGTATTTTTTCATAATAGTTAACTAAATAAATTTCTAAGGTTCCTCAAACGCAAAAACTTTTGAAGATTTTTAACAAAGTAATAATCAAAGAGATCTTGTGATCTTATAGAATCTGCATTATGTGGATACAACAAATATTTTACTAATTATCTGCTTGTTTTGATTTGCAGATCAAGGTCATGAAGGAGATGTACTACCCCGAACTAAGTGAAATGTACCAAAAAATTGCTACTAAACTTCATCGGGTATGTTTTCCCATTTTCCTTCTTGGTACTTTTTACTCTTTAAGCAGCTCTACATGGCATTATTATCAACATGCTAACATCAGTGGGTACAAGGTCTTCAGCTTACAACTCTTCTTTCTCTTTGCTAGTACGACTCCCGTACACAACAGCCAAAGTCAGATCAGCTTGAGAAGCTGAAGATGTTTAAGGCCATGCTGGAGCGCCTGATAACAGTCTTACAAATTTCCAAAACTAACATATCACCTGGTTTGAAGGAGAAGTTGGGTTTATATGAGAAGCAGATGATAATTTTTATTAATACCTATAGACCCAGGAACCCTGTTTCTTCTCTGCAGCCAGGGCAGCTCCCCCCACCGCATATGCAATCCATGCAGCAGTCACAATCCCAGATTACTCAAGTGCAATCTCATGAAAATCAGATGATCCAACATTTGCAATCCCTGAACTTGCAAGGTTCCGTGCCAACAATGCAGCAGAACAATATGACGGGCTTGCAGCAAAATTCTATGTCTTCTTTATCTGGGTTTTCAACAGCACAGCAAAACATGATGAATCCTTTACAGCCAAGTTCCAATATTTATCCAGGACAAGGAATCACACTGAACTCACTGCAGCAGGTTCCTGTGGGCTCTATCCAACAAGCTTCTGTCAGTGCTCCCCAACAAGCTGACATGAATGGCTTACCATCACAGAATGGGATTAAGATGTGAACCTCAAGCAACTGTATCAACTGCTACAGATGCAGAAACTGCAGATGCTTCAAGAAAAGCAACAGCAGCAAATACAGCAACAAACAAAGCAGCGGCTGCATCTTATTTATTTCATCTTTCTTATCGTTCTATTTGGTGCTGCTCTTTTCGGGAAAGGCTTTTGGATTTAATCAGGCTTTGTTCTCCCCTACCTACTATCTGTTCATTGTAATTCTGTAACTCTAAGCTTGTTGTGATATTTCTCTGTGAGAACTTTTTTCAATTGTGATATTTCTTTTCAGGACTATTTATTCATGGTAAATTATTTGCTAGCTACATGCATTGAAGATGAACCACTCTTGGATGCTAGGACATAGTTCACATCCACTCTTGTATGCATTGAAGATTATTTTTGTGTTGGTTTATCCTGTCTACCTAAATGCCTTCATGGGTCAGTTATTTGCTTGCTGTATGCATTGAAGATGAACCACTCTTGGATGGTTGGATGATCGGACATGGTTCACAAGGAAATGCTGTTCGGTTGTGATATCTAGGTGAAATGCTGTTCGGTTGTGATATCTAGGTTTGAAAAGGAAATTGAAGGCATTGCCTTGGGTTTGGCCATTTCGTAGAGAGTAGAGATCATATTCTGCCTTTATTGTGAATGCGAGTAGCTGCTGTTATAACATTGGAGGCTAAAATAACTTCATCGGCTAAGGGGACTAGAGCAGGTCATACAAATCCAACATCGACTCCAAAACATAAAGTTAAACGAAGGAGAAGCAAAACCTCTCACCTCTGAAGTTGAACCGACCAACACTACTGAGTGGTGGCCTGTGTATTATAGCCTCCAAATTTATACTCTTTAGTCCAATTCCTCAACACCATAGTCTTTCATCACCTCAAGCAAGCTGTCACACCTCTAAAGTTACACCGACCCAAATATCCTTCCAAATCAATAAAAGGAGATAATCTACTCGCTTTCAATATCAAAGGTACAATAATAGAAAAGAAGAATTCTAACAACAAACCGATTACTTTTGTCTCAATAATGCAATTACGTTAATCACACCACTAATTGTCTATCTGACCAACAGTGACCACTAATCGAACCCTGAAAAATTTACCATATTCTTACGTAGTTTCGCACCAACTTCGGTCATCTTTAAAAAAGTAACGTGAGTGCATGCTACCTCGGCCATGATCAAGACAAAAGTAAACGCACTCGGTTCACACTATACTAGAAAAGCTGAAGAAAAGGAGCAAGTCTCCCCTGCTTTATATACTAGAAACAAGACTAGCAGTCAGTAAGTTTCATCTTCTCCAATCTTGCTGATCACTATTTCAACCATTTTCTACCTTCAAATCCCTCCAAGAAAAAACGGTATTGTTACTTTCAATCCTTTTGCTGATCGTCTTCTCTTCACTGTTTGTATGCTTCTGAATAATTTTGGTTTTGTGTAAGCATTTCCATCATCATCGTTAATTTTCTTGCTCCGATCGTCCTCAAACTTTGTGGAGTTTTCGATTCTATGTTGTTTCCCAGCTTTGGTTTTGCAGAGTTGAATTCAGGAACTGTATAAAGAAGAGTCATTTTCATCGATCAAAGTTAGCAACTTGTGTACAGTTTTGAATTTTGTTGCTCTGATTGTTCTTGAACTTTGTTTGGGCTTTTCGGTTCCATGTGAATTGCAGGTTTTGTTTTTCAGTTTTTGGATAACTGAATTCAGGAATTATATGTTGGCTCAAATATATATGTTTCGTAAATGAAGAATCACTTTTATCGATCAAACTTAGCAACTTGTGTAGAATATTTTGTTTTTTTTTTTGGCAGGCTTTCGTTGAACTTGGTACTTGGTATTCGATATTCTATTGTTTTGTTTGACATTTTGTGGGTTGGTTAATTAGGTTTGATGGATAACAACAATGGGAGTCCTCCTCAAGGTGGAAAGCCTGCAATGGATGCAGGAGATTGGAGGTGCCAATTGCAGGTGGATTCGCTGCAAAGAATTGCCATTAAGATGTTAGCATGCTGAAATTTCGAGTTCATTGGTGGCTTCATCTTGAATTCGCTTTTGTTGTATGTTAATAATGGCTTTTGAATTTGTTGTATGTGAAGAATGGATACATTGAAGAGGCATATTCCTTACTCCAGTGAAGATGAACTCAAGAAAATTGCTGTTAGGTTTGAGGAAAAGATTTATGTGGCTGCCACAAGTCAGGTACATATTCTGTATGTAGTGACTTAGATATCTATTGTTTGTTTGTGTGCAGGTAGCAATGTGATCTAACTTTTTTTTTCGATCTCTCGGTTTCTAGTCAGATTATCTACGGAGAATTTCTCTAAAGATGCCCACTATGGAGACCAAGTCTCAGAACATATGAAACATATGCTAGTAATTCATGCAACCCCATGCTTCTTATCGTTTTCCTTTTATATATATTTGTTTTAATGCCTTTTGCTATTATGTGTTTATAAGTTTTATACTCGTGTGTTGAGTAGGGTGTTCTGGTAAACAACTCCTATCAGAGAACATTCAGAATAACATTCCACCTGCTGGAATTCAAAGTTCTACTGGCCTATCATCCGTGCTACCCCATGACTCCGGGCCACAACAGCAAATATTGCCCCCACAGCATCAACAGCAACAATTTATAGGTTCGTAGACCTCCCAATTCCTATAACTTTCTTTTCGCCTTCGCTTCCTTATTTTCATATTAGGTTGTTGATGACTAAATAAATACAAGAGTTTCACTAATGTTGATTCTGTTGCTGATCAAGAGTTTTCAGTGAAGCTTTATACTTATGTTGCTTCAAGGGTATGATTATCTTTTGGTGCACATTGTTGCCAATGGCTTCACATCTACAATCTTGTGAATACCCTGTTTTCTTTTAGACTGTGGAGCTTCCAGTGTGCCCTTAGTCATTTCATCATTTTTCATGTTGTGTGAAATGTTTTTTTTTTTTTCTTTTGACAAAAATTATATGTGACCAACGTTCTTCAAGTAATGCTTTATCTCATAATGTTGTTCTTGAACTTTGTTGGGTTTTCGATTCCATGTGAATTACAGGCTTTGTTTTTGGATAATTGAATTCAGGGATTGGATTTTAGCTTAAATAGATATGTTTTCTGAATGAACAATCACTTTATCAATCAAAGTTAGCAACCTGTGTATAATATTTTGGCTTTTCTGGCAGCCTTTCGTTGTACTTGGTATTCGATATTTTATTGTTTTGTTTGACATTTTGTGGGTTGGCTAATTAGGTCCGATGGATAACAACAATGGGATTCCTCCTCAAGGTGGAGAGCCTGCAATTGATGCAGGAGATTGGAGGAGCCAATTGCAGGTGGATTCGCGGCAAAGAATTGTCAATAAGATGTTAGTATGCTGAATTTCGACTGCATTGGGGTCTTCATCTTGAAAACACTTTTGTTCTATGTTAAAAATGGCTTTTGAATTTGTTGCATGTGAAGTATGGATACATTGAAGAGGCATCTTCCTTTCTCCGGTCAAGAGGGATTGGATGAACTCAAGAAAATTGCTGTTAGATTTGAGGAAAAGATTTATGTTGCTGCCACTAGTCAGGTACATCGTCTGTACATAGTGACTTCGATATCTATTGTATGTTGGTGTGTAGGTAGCAATATAATCCAACTTTTGCTTCGATCTCGGTTTGTAGTCAGATTATCTAAGGAAAATTTCTCTGAAGATGATCACTATGGAGGGATTGGAGGCCAAGTCTCAGAAAACAATGGCCGATTCTTTACAATCCAACTCTGCTGGTAATTCATGCAACCCCGTCTTATTGTTTTCCTCTTTTAATTTTAATTTTTATACCTTTTTCTATTAGGTGTTTATAACTTTTATTTTACTTGAATATTGAGTAGGGTGTTCTGGTATGCAACCTCAAGTCACCAATCATGAACAACTCTTACCAGAGAACATTCAAAGTAACATTCCGCCTGCTGGAGTTCAAAATTCTGCTGGCTTATCATCTGCACTACCTCCTACCTCTGGGCCACAACAACAAATATTGCCCCCACAGCATCAACCGCAACAATTAATAGGTTCGTAGACCTTTCAATTCCTATAACTTTCTTTTCTCCTTCACTTTCTTATTTTCATATTAGGTTGTTGATGACAATTAATAGGTTTCTGCTGTTAATAAATACAACAGTTTCACATATTCTTCACTCCTTTTCTCTTGATAATTAGCTCTGAATTCATGTAAAAAAGTTAAAGGAATCTTTTTAAAACAAAAAATAGTTGTCGAACTTATCTTGTAACTTGGACTAGCCAACTTGGAGCTCTATTTTATCTGAAGCAGCTCTCATCCTTTTGGCTGTGACATTATGGTTAGTAATTCTATTATTGATCAAGTGTTTTCAGTGAAGCTTTTAGTGCACATTGTTGCCAATGGCTTCACTATCTACAATCTTGTGAATAACCTGTTTTCTTTTAGACTGTGGAGCTCCCAGTGTGCGCTTAGCAATTTCATCATTTTCATGTTGTATGAATTGTTTTTTTCTTTTTTTTTCTTTTGACAAAAAGTGTATTTGGCCAATGTTCTTCAAGTAATGCTTTATCTCAAACGTTACCCTCATAGCAAATTCCTTATGGTGTTTATGCAAAGCTAACATCTATTTCTACATGAAAAATGTGTAGCACCTTTGGATTCCACAGCCCAGCCTGGTAACACAAATGGAGCTGATTGGAAAGAGGAGGTCTATCAAAAGTATCGAAAGGTGATGCAGAAGCTGCATATATTTGAACAACAACGACAGAAAGAGCTACAGCAGCAGCTGCCTGGACAGTTGCACCCCGAGCTGCACCAAATCAGTGTTGTTAATGACGTCAACACAAATGCCTTGTCATCATCACAGAGTGGGATTAACATGTTGCAGGGAAACGTTATCCCACCCAGTATTCTTCAGAAACAACCAGTATACCAAAATCAACTCCAAATCCAGCTACTACATCAGCGACAGATGCAGCTGCAGTTGGTGGAGAAGCAGCAGAGAATTCAGCAACAGCAACAGCAGCAAGCAAAGCAGCAGGTGCCTGGACTGTCACAGGCACACCAACTACCATAGCTTCACCAAATCAGTGTTGTTAAAGACGTTAATGTGGGTGCCTTGTCATCACAAAATGGGAGTAGTATGCTGCAGGCAAACATTGATCCCCCTCAGCCAAATTCTATTACTGTTGATAACAAGCATCTGAAGCAAGATCAGGAGCAGAAAATGTTTCAGAATCAACTAAAGCATCCATATCAGCAGCAATGGATGCAGAAGCAGCAGATGCTTCAAGAAATGCAACAGCTGCAGATACAGAAACTACAACAGCAAGCAAAGCAGCAGCTGCATCATATTTATGTTATATATCTCATCTTTCTCACCATTCTGTTGGGTGCTGCCTTTTTCGGGACTGGCTATTGATGGATTCGGGCTTTGTTCTCCCCAACCGTACTATCCATTTTGTACTTTCCATGGACAGCTTTTTTAGCTGAACGTAATTGTGATATTTCTTTTGATGACATTTTAGTGTGAATAAACACTCTACCTCAGCATGCCTTCATGGTCTATAGCTTGCTGAACCCCTCTGGGGATTGTTCACAAGAAAATGCTGTACACTTATTATATATAGCTTTGAAAAGGTTTCGGTTTCTGGCCCTTGGTAGAGGATCAAAATCGTATATATTCATTAGTAGCCTGCAATTAAAACCAGACGGTGGTAAAAGCTCCCTCCACCTCATATGCATTCATGCTACTCAAGTGCAATCTCATGAACCTTCAACTGTAATCACTGACTTATTGCAAGTTTCTATGGCAACAATCCAGCAGATTTCTATGTTTTCTTTTTTCGCAGGTTCAATATTGTAGTTTTCTCTTCATAAGTTTATTCATCAAGCTAAGCCTCATGTAAAGTCTTCCTTTGCATTTTGCGAACAAAGAGACTCAATTGAAGAAAATTGTAGTTCTTTCAGAAAGGATAAGAAGGTGTCTGCATGTGCACAAAATTTTAGTCGAACAAAGAAAGTTTCCATATGCATGTACTCCATGGCAGCCACGTACTTGTCGTATATGTAAGAATCATCTATCAAACAATGAAGTCTTGCTCATCCATCAAACGCTACGTCACACATTTGCTAATCCTGATCTGTCTAATTAGTGATGATACTGAATGAAGGCAAGCTTCTATCAGTGACGACAAGTGGTTTTATTGTGTACGATTTTGACTTCGAGTGTGGCAACTTTCAGTTTTTCATAGAGCTTGGGGGACCAAACATTGTTTGTGTCAAAGAATTACAAGGAATTAAGGAAACTGCACTAAATCCGATTGTGAGTTAAACCATTAATTTAGAGCATCTTCAACAGATTTCTTATAAAATCTCTATTATAGAAACTAAAAAGCTTAGGGGGGTGTATTGTATTTGGATTTATGTATACTTTTTTTAAATAACAGACTTTTTGAAAAGTCTATAGACTCTTTAAAAAGTTGATGGACTCCTCTTGATTTCTAAAAATCATTGATTTAGCCATAGACTTTTTATTGATTTATGAAATCTATATACTTTTATTATGAATGACTTCTATAGATTTCCCAACAGATAAAAAAATAAAAAATACAATCAATCCAACCCAAACGCAAACCATGATAATAGCTTGTTGCCTCTTCAATGATCAAGTATTTTCTGATAGACATTGACTCAAATAAACGATTATTACTTTGTCTAACTAGTATGTTCTCATTTCTAATCTCCTAACCAACATAAAGATATAATATGAATCGATCACTTAATATTTATAGTTAATTATTCTCACCAATCTTGTTTTCGCCGATTAACATATATCATAACAAGATATATATCGGTCACTGTCTTTATATATATAAATATATATATATATATATATATATATATATACACGAAATCGTTCCAAAGAGGACGTCCACACTGTTGCTAAAGTACGGATGTCGCGCAGCAGCCTCGATTGAGCTTCGATGGAGCGGCGGAGCTTGTCAGACGAACGCGGGGGTTGAACGGAGCTGTTTGCAGTTGGTGGAGTCGCCGGCGACGGGGTTGCAGCTCGCTGCAAAAAAACCTATAGTTCCAGGCTGGGTTGCTGCCCAGAACCTGCAACCCCGACCTCCTCTGACCTCGAACGCTGCCCAGAACCATCTGGGAAGCCTCCAGCCTCCCTCATGCAAGCCGCGCGCTGCCTGGAAGGCCTTAGCTGCGTCTACGTCCGTACTTTAGCGAAGTGCGGACGTTCGCTTCAGACGGACTCTATATATATATATATATGTATATATATATATGCAGCCCTTCTTGGCTAAGGACCTCCTTAGTTTTTCTTAGGTACGGATTTCCGGTTTTAACCCACTTTCCGATCACATTTTCACATCTTAACCGTTCAGTTTTTAGGTTCTAATGTATAGATCACCCCTGCAAAATTTCAGCCAATTTGGTGATCGTTAAGACATCCAAAACTGTAATTTACCATTATAAATACGAACGGTTCCGGTTCGACAGATTCGGTCCGTTCGTGTAAATTGCAGTTTTGGATGTCTTAACGATCACCAAATTGGCTGAAATTTTGCAGGGGGGATCTATACATTAGGCTCTAAAAACTGAACGGTTAAGATGTGAAAATGTGATCGGAAAGTGGGTGAAAACACCAAATCCGCACCTAAGAAAAACTAAGGACATCCTTACCTGAGAAAAATCCTATATATATATATATATATATATATGTATGTATGTATATATATATATATACACACACAGAGTCCGGCTACACTAAGGACATCCTTACCTAAGCTTAGGTATGGATTTCCTGTTTTCGGCCACTTTCCGATCATATATTCACATCTTAACCGTTCAGTTTTTAAGTCCTAATGTATAGGTCACCTCTGTAAAATTTCAGCCAAATAGGTGATCCTTAAGGCATCCAAAACTGCAAATTACAATAATGTAAACGAACGGTTCCAGTTGGACAAATTCGGTTCGTTCGTGTAAATTGCAGTTTTGGACGCCTTAACTATCAACAAATTGGCTGAAATTTTACAGAGATTATCTATACATCAGTACCTAAAAACTGAACTGTTAAGATGTGAAAATGTGATCGAAAAGTGGGTGAAAACACCAAATCCGTTCCATAAGCTTAGGTAAGGACATCCTTACCTGAGAAAAATCATATATATATATATATATATATATTCAATCAATTGGAGTTCAATTTTTCAAGCTTCATTTGAACCATATATAAACTCAAATAAATGAGAATAACTAAGAAGACACAATCCAATATTTCATAGCAACACTATTCTAGGTTTTTGGGGTAGACCATAATATTTGGGTATTAGTGAACATGTTGGGTATCCAAAACCATTGATATCATAAATGATTAAAGAAAAGACACAAAAAAAAAAAACAAGAAAGAGAGATGATGGAAGATCAACCCCTTTCCCCGCAAAAAGAAAGTCCATCATAGACTTTTCCAAATCTTTGGTATGGTGGCTGGAAAATTATTGGAGTTTGGTGTGTATAATTAACACTACAAAGTCCATAATTATCCATGAGTTTCTAAGTCCTTAAGTATGAATTATATTTTGAATACCTCTGTACTTTCATTCATTTTTAAAAGTCCTAATTGAATACACCTAGATTTTGTTAGAATTCATAAAGTATTTTAAAATCCTTATTGAATACCCCGAGACTTTCATGGACTGTTAAAAGTCTATATTGAATACACCTGAACTTTTAAATTCTATAGATTTGCTAAAAAGTTCTAGTAATTCCACATACAATACACCCCCATTAAAATCTCTATAATTTTCTTCCATAATTCTAACAGATTCTTCATCACATTCTCTATAATTTAATATTCACAATTAAATATGGTAATAGTTTTTAAATTTTACATAATTAATGATGGGAATAAATATTATTTGAAGAGAGAACATACAAGAGTGTGAAAACTTCCTAAAAGATGATTCTCTATAATTTTAGAGTTTACTGTAAATTTAGATAATTTTATTTTGGCAAAAAAGAATGTGTTATTTGAACATTATAGGGAATCATCTTTTAGGAAGTTTTCACACTCTTCTATGTTCTCTTTTCAAATAATATTTATTCCCATCATTAAATATTTGATTATATTTTCCAAATGTAAAAACTATTACCATATTTAACTATGAGTAATAAATTATAGAGAATGTGATAGAAAATCTGTTGGAATTACGGAAGAAAAATTATAGAGTTTTTAAGTAGTTGGTCTCTATAATAAAGATTTTATAAGAAAACTGTTGGAGATGCTTTAAATGTAGAGCTGTAGTTGTCACTCCATACACCCAAGTAACACGAAAAACTCCTTCTGAACCAATGACACATACCTCTATGTCAATAAGGTTTGGAATACAAAGTTGCACAGGGATCTCGTTGTGCCAGAATAAACCAAGACCACGACAATCATCACTACAAGGGGAACAAATGATGACATTTGTTATGACCCGAACCTAAATTTATAGACTTACGGGTCTTTTGGATGGTAAACGAGAGTTATTTTAATTTTTGATTCCGTTTTGACTATTTAGGGGCCCTAAAAGATGACTTTTTGTTCGGGTCAAAATTCGAGAAAACTTCCTTTATAAAAGTCGTAGAGAACGTTAAACCGAGCACGTGCATACTTGGTTCATAAAAATCGGAGTTCGTATGCGAAAATTATAAGTGAAATAATAAAGTTACTATTCATGATAGATTGATATAAATTTAAAAAGTTATTGTGGCTGTGCAACTTTTCTTTCTTTTCTCTCTCCTTCACTCGTCCTCTCTCTATTTCTTTTCTGTAACTCTCTCTTCTGCAACTCTCTCTTTCTCCACCTCTAGGCCACCAAATGGCGAGCTGCGGGCATCAATAGACTCGTCTCATCCTCTTTAACATACATGTGGGAGTTGTTTACGGCCATTTGGTCGGAAATGTGGAGATCGAAACCAACATTTTTACTGTAGCAAATTGGTCAACGCCGATTTCCGGCCACCTCCGGTCATAAACCTATGTCCATTAGAAGCGCCTTGAGCCACTCTTCATGCTCGCCAAGTTTCATAACCCAGTTCGAAGCGTGGAGGAAGAAAGCATAATTGGAATATTTTAAGTTCAACCTTCTCCTTAATTGTTGAGGTATTTCTACTCATTTTCTCACTTGGTCACAGTTATGAAAAATACTTAGAATGTTGAGATGATGATGCTGGTAAAATTTGGTAGCCAGATATTGTGGTTGACCGTCGGTGCGTGAATAGTGTCGGTGTGAAGTGCTGTGCGTGAACAGTGATTTAATTATGTTTTAAGCCCATTAAATCCTATAAATATTGTAGAGCTTATATATGAAGTTTGGTGAAGATTGGTGAAGTGTTGAAATTATTATGAATTTTTGAAGATTAAGAGTTTGAATTATCGATTTACGAGAATCCGATCGTCGGATTT
The DNA here is from genome assembly GCA_025331145.1 of Rosa persica. Classification (NCBI taxonomy): domain Eukaryota; kingdom Viridiplantae; phylum Streptophyta; class Magnoliopsida; order Rosales; family Rosaceae; genus Rosa; species Rosa persica. Next base: position 61,414,276 of record WFKR01000005.1, read on the forward strand.
CTTTAGAATTCATCTTAGAATTTGTTGGTGAAGTTTGGATTAAATCTAAAGAGAATTGAAGGAGTAGAGATTAGAGGAGACAATTAGAAGTTCGTTTTAATTATCGTAAAGTTAATTTCCGTCATGTAATTATATTGTTGCACGCGATTATTTTTATACAGGACGTGAGGAACCTTGGTTTGAGAAAACTTTGAATAAACGGTAAGGATAGCTATACACTGTGAGTGGACGTTTGTTTTAAATAATGATGCATGCAATTATTTTCCCGAAATGATTGATTTATTTAATTATTTTTCGTTTTATTTATCGAGCATAATATTTAACTTTGAATTATAATTTTGTCAGTGATTTATTTTTCATATGAATTTCTATGCTCGAATTTGAATATATGAATTTTTTTAGGGATTATGATTTGAGAAATGGATTAGTGATACTATTTTTAGATATTGAGTTTTCAATGTTTATCTATGATATTTGATTATTATTCGATCTTATGATTTATGTGATTTTCGACGAATTATTTTCCGAAGTGATTTCCGGAATTGCATATTAAAATTTTATTATTTGATTTTGAGATTTTCTGGAATATTATCGGAAATGGGATTTCCCGAGGGAATTATAATTATCTATTATTTCTCGCCTATTTATTTTTTGAATTCGAGAATAATTTTGACGTGCGGGGCCACGTCGTGAGAATATACTTATTTTTTTTCTCGTGAGAAATTGAGGAAGCTTTATAGAGTTCACTGGATTATGGATTTTTCTTCACCATACTTGGGTTGTATTATTTGATGATACTATTGCTAGCTAGCCTTTTCCTCCCCACTTACTTTGTGTTTGCGGCTGAGTTGAGATAAGCCTTGGAGACTCAAGAGTGTGGGACACTCCGACCTGAGCTTGGGAGGCTCATTTGTTGTATGGTGATAACTTCTTCCCCGTATGGTATTATTGTTTGACTAACGAGGCTAGCCCGATTTCTTCCAACCAGGTATGTTTTCACGAGTTTTTCATGGGGCGAGAAATATATTTTATAAATGTGGCATGCATCCAGATTTTAGAAATAATTTATTTGTGGGAAAATATCAAAGCGTATTTGATTTAAATTATCTTAATTATTTATTGTTGTCCACTCACTCTAACGTGTTTTAAATTACTTTCTCCTTGGTTCTTTGTTTTCAAATGTCCAGTTTGTAGGCGAGATTAGTTGAGGTCGGGTATACATGGAGTTGAGGCATAGCTAGCACTACTTCCGCATTGTAGGATCTATCGATCATTTGTCATCTTTTTGTTTGTTTTAGAATTACTCTGATAACCTATGAATTTTTGCTAAATGTGAAAATGAAGTTGTTGGTATTTGGAGAGCAGGATGGCTCCAGGAGTATAAGAATGGTTGCTTAGAAGTGTGGTTCTAATTCTTTTCAGGTTAGGGTTGTCTATTTTTTAGGAAAATTCTGTTGAACTTTCTCAAAAAGTGGACCCCGCAGGATCACCTGGAATTTCAGGGTGAAATTCTGGGTCGGGTCATGTCAACATCAAAGCCCAAACTCCTCCTTACATGCACCAATTAAAAGGTCGGGAGAGGCTATGGTTCAAATAGAAAAACAATGCTAAGGTTCGCTGAGGACAATACTGATAAGAGTATCATGTGTTTCGGTGTTGTTCAGACTCTAACAGTTCCTGACTAGGATCTTAAAGGGCAGCATGGGGTACATATGACGAGAAGCGTCGTCGGAGAGTGCAAATCAACTATTTGCCAATCTAAGGTTTGCTAGGGTCGATAGGGGTTCTATCTCTAAAGTCAGACTTAATTATAGAGAAACTGTTGGAAATACTCTTATGCATGTAATATGAATAACATGACATAAATGGATGTGTACTTATTAGATTATCGAATTGTCTATTATATAGTTGATCTGTCAAATTGGGTCAACATTTTCGTATGTTAGCAATAACTCCCTAGTTGATCTAGTTTATATTCAAGCCTAATGCCAAAAATTAAATTCATCTATTAAAATTAAAACACTTAACACAACTAGAAATTATTGTTTGTAATGTGAATAACCAAATAGATGAGATAAAAGATTGCTTAAGCACAAGAACTCTGTTTAGCTTTTCTCTCTAAACCTCCTAGCCCAACTGTTAAGGGCAAGGAGGAATTTAAGTTTTCTTTATTTTTTTGAACTTTGCCTAGTAATTCGTATGCCTTATTTTTATAGTTTTTAGGCTCGCTTTGAATGTGTGAGCATTGGTTGTCTAATGGGTTGTGCTAGCATACCACATCCTAAACTTGCCCTAGAGTTGGCAAGGGAAGGTTTGTATTTGTGCCATTCTGGTTTGAGATGAATGAAATTAATTACTTTGATTAAAAAAAAAAAAGTCATTAATAAATTTCTAAGCTAATAGTGTAATAATATTTAACTGTTTATTTCTATTGGCATGCACATATCTCCTAGGCACAAGTATCGGAAGCACAAGACTCATATCGCCAATATGGAAGTAAGTAAAGCCCCCATTTGGCGATCCCGATACCCCACGGGGCGATATCGGTATCCCGAGCATCCCACACCAAAAGAAACGGAACTAGACTCCCCACAAATCTGCTACAATAAAGGCCTCTCCAGCAACCCCAAAGAGGTAATTGTTTACTATCGCCTTCCATTAGGATTATCTTATAATGATACTGACTTAAGTATCGGAGCGTTGAAGGCCGGCACACCCGGTCTTCCCTCTGACCTTCGTCTGTTTTGCAGATAAGCGAGACCGATAGCGATAGTAGCAGACCACGACATCCCATGTTTAGCTGGATAGCCCGCTCGAGACAGCTGAAACAATTTCTATTATTTATGCAAACATAACAAATGTGTTCGTGCTGTGTTATCATATATAATTTTACGAATCTCTATGAACTCACTTACTTTTTACTTTCCTTCTTCGAATTAGATATACGAGACCTAAAGCTTTTAGTAATGTTTAGTTGGTCACCGTGAGAGAACTTGTACCACACTAGGATTAGCAAGAGCTGTGATTAAAACACATAAACTAAATATATGTGATCACAGTCATTAAAACTAGATCCAATAATGTAACCACAAATTCTCGCAAGATAGGAAACATGTAAATGTCAATGAAAAAGCATTAAAAAGTAAAAATTTTACATCAGTAATAAGTTGGAGAAGTTATCATAAAATTTGTAGAAAATCATGTGAAACACTCTCGCTTCTTAACGAGTGTAACAAGTCATTAACAATTTCTTAAATTTATACGATAACGACTTTTTAACCGTTTATCCCAATTATCGATACAAACTTAACAAACATGTTCATATCATGCCATCCTGTAAAATTTTACATATCCCACTAACTTCCATTTTTCCTTCTCCTTTTTCTTGTCTAAATCTCTAGCACTACTTGCAATGTCACTTGGATTATAGTTCTTGCCTGTTGGATATAGCTCCGGTCAAAAGTCTTCAAAGCCGATCACATTATCCTAGTCAACCCGACCCGAATAATAGAAAAACACGTCTATAAATATAAATATTCTTCTTCTTCTTCTTCGTTTTAGCCAGAGCTGTGTGTTTTGATTTTCATGGCTTCCAAACCATACCCAAATATTGGTTGTACGATCAGTTAAATTCGAAACTCATCGTTTTTCATACTCACAAAATTGACTTGATTCCTACGCATCATCCAAAACCCGTTCCCCTGATTTTTGCTTAATACCCTCAATTTCAATCTGATCCCAGTTTGGGAATTTCGGTTTCACCTTCAAAGTTTCAATCTTTAAAGGTAAAGGTCACTTTTTTATGTAAGTTTTGCGGTCAATTTTGATGAGTTCGACACTTTTGGATTATTCGAATATGGGTTTATGTGTAAAATTTAATCACCATGAGTTTTGTTCATCATATTGTTGAGGATTTTGTTAGGGTTAGGGTTGTAAGTGGATTGCGAAGCTTCGATTTTTGCATGCTTGAAATTTAGGAATTGGGTGTTTGAGTTGGCTAGATCACTGGATACGATTTTGTGGCACAAAGTTTTGTAGGATCACTATCATGGTTCAAATTTAGCAACTTGTGTATGAATTTTGTGCCTTGGAGTTGGTGCTTAATCTGTTTTGTGTTGAATTTTCAGTTTGTTGGGGCTGGTTAGGTTCCGATGGACACAAATAATTGGAGGCCTCCTCAAGGTGGAGAGCCTGCAATGGATGCAGGAGATTGGAGGAGCCAATTACAGCAGGATTCGCGGCAGAGAATTGTCAATAAGATGTTAGTATGCTGAAATTTCGAGTGCATTGGTGCGTTTATCTTGAATTTGTTTTTGTTGTGTTAATAATGGCTTTTGAATTTGTTGTATGTGAAGAATGGATACATTGAAGAGGCATCTTCCCGTCTCCGGTCAAGAGGGATTGCATGAACTCAAGAAAATTGCTGTTAGGTTTGAGGAAAAGATTTATACTGCTGCTACAAGCCAGGTACTTTTGGTGTCCTAATCATCCTATGGTACATGTAAACATGTGTGTATGTGTGTGTGTGTATCGTAATGTAATGACTTAGATATATACTGTTTCTTTGTGTGCAGCTAGCAATTTGATCTAACTTCTGTCTCTTTTTGTAGTCGGATTATCTACGGAAAATTTCTTTGAAAATGCTCACTATGGAGACCAAGTCTCAGAACACAATTGGCACTTCTTTACAAAGCAACTCTGCTGGTAATAGTAACAGGCCCCCTGACCCAGGTAAAAACACGATGGAAAACATGCTCTTATTTAGTGCACTCTTATAAACTTCTTGTATTAACTTTTCTTGCAAAGGATGGGGTCGTGAGGCTTCCCAAAAATAAGAAGGATTGTGTCATGTAAATCATATTGAATATAAATCGTTTCTCCTTGTCTTCACCCATTTTTAGTCTGAAAATGTTACTTCGACCTACCTTTTTTTTTTCTTTTTCTTTTTTGGTTATATTAGGCATAGTTTTAAACCATTACAACTTTACTTGACTCTCTTTGATGCTTTTGTTTCAACTACTGATGGCATTTTTGTCTAAAAAGGTAACTATGTTTAGCATTAATTTCTTTTCATTTGGTGTTTTTTGTTGTATTTTGCTTGAGTAGGATCTTTCGGTATGCAAGCCCAACTTCCCAATTGTTTAGCATTAATTTCTTTTCATTTGGTGTTTATTTGTTGTATTCTGCATGAGTAGGATCTTTCGGTATGCAAGCCCAAGTCCCCAATCAAGGACAATCACTCTCTATGCCAGTGCCAGCCAATCAATCTCAAACACGCCAACAACTCTTATCACAGAACATTCAGAATAACAATCCGCCTGCTGGAGTTCAAAATTCTGCTGGCTTATCATCTGCACTACTTCCTGCATCTGGGCTCACCCAGACTCCTGTACCGAGTATTGTTGGAAGTGCAAACTTGCAAAGTATGTCGGGGACATCACAGAATTCATTAGGGAACTCCATGGGCCAGGGGGTACCTTCAAATATGTTTGCTAATTCCCAAAGGCAAATGCCAGGAAGACAACAGGTAGTTCCGCAGCAGCAACAGCAGCAACCCCAGAATCAGCAGTATATGTACCAGCAACAGTTACAACAACAGCTCATGAAGCCAAAATTTCAGCAGCAGGGAAACATCCAACTTGTGCAAAATCATATGCAACAGCAACAGCAACAGCAGCAGCAGCAGCAGCAGCAGAACTTATTACAACCACCTCAATTGCAATCTTCTCAGCAATCTGTTATGCAACCTCCGGCAGTGCAGTCGTCTCTCTCTAGTCTTCAGCAGAATCAACAATCTGCTATGCAACACTCTTCACAAGCCATGCTTCAGCAGCATCCTCAATCTGTTCTGCGGCAGCAACAGCAGCCTCAACAGTCTTCTGTTGCCCATCAGCAGCAAACACCGATCCCACAGCAGCCAATATTGCCCCCACAGCAGCAGCAGCAGCAGCAGCAGCCACAGCTTATGGTGCAACAGCCAAATTCGACAAACTTGCCGCAGAATCAGCTTATTGGGCAACAAAACAATGTAGGGGACATGCAGCAACAGCAACAGCAAAGGTTACTAAGCCAGCAGAATAATATGTTAAACTTGCAACAGCAGCAGCAGCAGCAACAACAACACCAGTTAATGGCTCAGCAAACAAATATGCATCAGCAACAGTTGGGCCCTCAGAGTAATGTTACTGGATTACAGCAACAGCAGCACCTTGGTACTCAAACTGGTAACTCAAGCATGCAAAATAATCAGCACTCTGCACTCATGCTGCAATCCAAGGTTCAGCAACAACATCACAGTCCAGCGTTACCAACTCAAGGACATCATTCCCAACCTCAGGCATCACAGCAACAATTATTATCACAGATTCAATCTCAGCCTGCACAGATGCAACAACAGTTGGGTATGCAACAGCAATCAAACCCGCTACAACGAGATATGCAGCAAAGGATCCAAGCATCAGGTCAGGTATCAGGATCCATGCTTCAATCACCAAATGTAATGGATCAGCAAAAGCAGTTATATCAAGCTCAAAGAGCCCTTCCTGAGACGTCATCAAGTATGTTGTCTGCAATTATGCAGTTTCCTACTTCTGTTTCACTTTCTATTAGCTTGTTTTTGCCTATGATCAATGTTCTGCTAGCATTGCTTTATCTAATTATAAGGTTATGCAGATATTGATGTGTGTATGTATATTGTGCAGCGTCTCTAGATTCCACAGCCCAGAATGGACATACAAATGGTGCTGATTGGCAAGAGGAGGTCTATCAAAAGGTGAGGTCCCTGAGTTCTAGGGATTATCCACAGGCTTATTGGGATGTTATTAGCTGCTGTAACAACCTGAAATAATGGTACTGAAGTATGAACATAGTAGAAAGCAGTATGTAGCGGGTGATACACTAGGGTCACATTGTTCAGAACAAAATTATGTCCACTTGTGATATAGTATTTGAAAGGCAGCAAAGGCATTGCTTTAGATTTAGCCATTTGGGTGGAGATAATATGACATCGTGGTGTGAACCTAGGAATACGTCAACTAGATTATAAATGGGTAGAAACTCAATTTTCCTGTTGTACCAGAAGAAATTTGACATTCACATATATCCCATATGATGGAACTTGTAGGAAGGTTTGGCAGTTTTGGTAGGGTTTGTATTAAGGCTCTATTAGGTCTCTGAGGATCAACAAGGGATGTCGGCAGTAAACTAAGTTTCCCATCCTACCAGTAGGGAAAACTTACTATTATTCCCAGAAGAAAAGATTCCAAGATTAAAGCAAACAATGCTTTACAGATTGTCTTTGTATTTTTCATAATAGTTAACTAAATAAATTTCTAAGGCTCCTCGAATGCAAAAACTTTTGAAGATTTTTAACGAGTAATAATCAAACAGATCTTGTGATCTTATAGAATCTGCATTATGTGGATACAACAAATATCTTACTAATTATCTGCTTGTTTTGACTTTGCAGATCAAAGTCATGAAGGAGATGTACTACCCCGAACTACATGAAATGTACCAAAAAATTGCTACTAAACTTCAGCAGGTATGTCTTCCCATTTTCCTTGGTATTTTTTACTCTTTAAGCAGCTGATAATAATGCCTTTCTACATGGCATTATTATCAACATGCTAACATCAGTGGGTACAAGGTCTTTGGCTTACCACGCTTCTTTCTCTTTGCTAGCACGACTCCCTTCCACAACAGACAAAGTTAGATCAGCTTGAGAAGCTGAAGATGTTTAAGGCCATGCTGGAGCGCCTGATAACAGTCTTACAAGTTTCCAAAATTAACATATCACCTGGTTTGAAGGAGAAGTTGGGTTTATACGAGAAGCAAATAATAAATTTTATTAATACAAATAGACCCAGGAAGCCAGGGCAGCTCCCCCCACCGCATATGCAGTCCATGCAGCAGTCACAATCCCAGATTACTCAAGTGCAATCTCATGAAAATCAGATGAACCCACAATTGCAATCCCTGAACTTGCAAGGTTCTGTGCCAACAATACAGCAGAACAATATGACGGGCTTGCAGCAAAATTCTATGTCTTCTTTATCTGGGGTTTCAACAGCACAGCAAAACATGATGAATCCATTGCAGCCGAGTTCCAATATGGATCCAGGACAAGGAACCGCACTGAACTCACTGCAGCAGGTCCCTGTGGGCTCTATCCAACAGACTACTGTCAGTGCTCCCCAACAAGCTAACATGAATGCCTTAACATCACAGAATGGGATTAACATGCTGCAGAGCAACATGAATCCCCTTCAGTCAAGTTCTGGTATGCTTCATAACCAACATCTGAAACAGCAGGAACAGCAATTGTATCAGAATCAACTCAAGCAACAACAATTTCAACATCGACAGATGCAGCAGCAGCAGTTGATGCAGAAGCAGCAGATAATTCAACAACAACAGCAGCAACAGCAACAACAGCAGCAACAGCAACAACAGCTACAACAGCAAGCAAAGCAGCAGCTGCCTGGACAGTTGCAGACACACCAAATGCCACAGCTTCACCAAATCAGTGATGTTAGTGATGTGAAAATAAGGCCGGGGATGGGTGTTAAGCCAGGGGCTTTTCAGCAACATATGCCTGTAGGCCAGCGTGCTTATCCTCATCCGCAATTAAAATCAGGATCTCCATATCCTATTTCATCAAGTAACCAACTCCTTCAATCTCAATCTCCTCAACTTTCACAGCATTCTTCTCCGCAAATTGACCAGCCGTTGTTAGTCCCAAAAGCTGGAACCCCTTTGCAAAATGCTAGTTCACCATTTGTCATCCCATCTCCTTCAACTCCCATAGCTCCATCACCTATGCCAGGAGATTCAGAGAAACCTTCCTCACTCGCAAATGCTGGGAATGTTGGACATCAACAAACAACTGCTGTCGGAGCTCAGGTCCAGTCCCTTGCCATCGGCACCCCTGGGATATCAGCCTCTCCTTTGCTTGCTGAATTTATCGGTCCAGATGGCACTCATGGTAATGCTTTGTCAACTATATCTGGCAAGTCAAGTGTTACAGAGCAACCTCTTGAACGCTTGATTAAAGCGGTTAGTAAAGCCAGTTCTTTTCACATCCTCTATTTTCTAGTACTTGGTTTTAACATCCATCTTTCACTTCTCAGTGGCGTTTGACTAGAGGTAACCATAATTTTCAGGTCAAGTCAATATCACCAAAGGCATTAAATGCATCTGTCAGTGACATAGGCTCAGTAGTGAGTATGATTGATAGGATAGCAGGTTCAGCACCAGGTAATGGATCTAGAGCTGCAGTTGGTGAGGATCTGGTTGCCATGACAAAATGTCGTCTACAGGCGAGAAACTTCATCACTCATGATGGTACAACAAATGGGACAAGGAAAATGAGGCGATACACTAGTGCCATGCCCTTAAATGTTGTGTCATCAGGTGGCAGCATGAATGATAGTTTCAAGCAGTTGACCTGTTCAGAGACATCTGACCTGGAGTCAACTGCAACGTCTCGTATCAAAAGGCCTAGGACTGAGGTATTAATCTTCTTTCCTTGTAATAATAACAAAAGATGTGATTGATGCACACATAATAGCTACATTACATACGTAAATAACAATATCACCAAGACTGAGGATAGTTTCTTGATCCTTCTCAAAATATAAAAGAGGACTGCAGCTGGGTTTACTTCTGCACCTATGCACACACTTTTATGTGCCTGAAGTGCTGGCACGATCTGAGATTAGACACTTAACCCTGGGAGTTGTTTGCTTTTGTTTTATATTGTGGAATATGGAATTAATAGTTGTATTCCTATGTTTGAAGATGTGACATTGTTGCAGGTCATAACTAAGTGTTCTTTGCTGAGTAACTTCCTATTTTGGTGTATTCTTCAATTTATGGTTAAAAGGGCGGCTGCTTCTTTGAAATGGTTATGTGACCTATCTGATCTTTTGCAGGCTAATCATGCTCTTATGGAAGAAATAAGAGAAATAAATAGGCGGCTTATAGATACAGTTGTTGATATCAGTGATGAAGATGTTGATCCGAGTGCAGCAGCTGCTGAAGGGGGTGAAGGAACCATTGTCAAGTGCTCTTTTGATGCTGTGGCTCTCAGTCCCAACTTGAAATCGCAGTATGCTTCAGCACAAATGGTTGGTCCTTGGACATTAGTGCACTGATTTGTTACCTGTATGCAAATATTGATTTGATAACCAAACTAATTGATGTATGCATTTACTACAATGTGGTGCAGTCTCCGATTCAGCCATTAAGACTGCTTGTTCCGACAAATTATCCCAACTGCTCTCCAATACTGTTAGACAAGTTTCCGGTTGAAGTCAGGTGAGGAAATAAAGTTTCGGAAAAATACTTGACATGTTACTATTACGTGAACCTAATAGATTTTGTATCCACTATTGCAAAGTATCAGCCATATGGGATGGTGTCCTTATTCTTCTCCCCATTTAGGTGTCCTTTCTTTTTGTTATTGACTCCAGTGTTCTATTTTGACAGTAAGGAGTATGAAGATCTTTCTGTGAAGGCAAAATCAAGGTTTAGCATCTCTTTACGAAGCATTTCGCAGCCCATGTCCCTTGGGGAGATAGTAAGGGCTTGGGATATTTGTGCACGTGCAGTTATTTCTGAGCATGCACAGCGAAGTGGTGGAGGCAGCTTCAGCTCAAAGTATGGGACATGGGAGAACTGCCTGAGTGCCGCTTGATTGTCATGCAGACGTAAGCAAAGCTATTTTCTATGGGTGTAATAACCCTTTTGCATATTTTATACCCACCGTTGTGCCGTGATCATTGAAGCAGTTTTGGATACCTTGTAGGCAGATGCGGTGATAGGAGGAACTTGCAATACTTATGTATAATTAAACTTTCCGATGGGGGCTTTTCTGTTGTGTTTGTCCCAGGTTATACCTGGGTGATATAGTTGATACTGTAAATAATGTCCAAGTGTCTTTGAGAATGAAGATGCGCTATTCTGCTGTCCGTTTGTAACAAAACTTCTTTCCCAAGGTTGTTCTATAGCTTTCGACTTGCTTATGATTCGTGTGGGAAGTACACCTATTAATTTTTAGCAATGCGGTTAGTTCCATACTCCATTGGGAAATGTTATGCTAGCACATCAATTTTGGAGAAAAATTTGTACTTTTTAGAGATTCTTTGCCCGAGTTCCAAGCAATGTTATGATCCAAACCAAAGTAAGGAAGCTACTTTTTCTATCGATGATGTCATCAACAAAGGAGAGTCTGAATTTCACTTTTTTAATTTTTTAGACGAACTCTTTTATCTAAACACCTTACCAATAATTCTGAATGGTGAAAATCCGGACCACGCCACTTTCGACCCTCACCGCCGCCAAACCACATAGGCATCCAAGCAGGGTCGTCGAAGCACAGCAATATTGAAGCACCCCAAACAACTGTAACTGTCTTGCCAAAAAAAAAAAAAAAGATGGGAACTTTAGCCATTAGAAGCAGAATGTTGTGTATTCCATGCCTGTTTCTCTAATTTGATTCGCAAAAAACAGAAAAAGATCGAAACTTTAACAATGTAGAAACAGTGTTGTCTTAAAGCCTTGAATTTTAAGTCAGATTGTTAGAGTTTGTGCTATTCTGAGCTCATATCTATTTATCTAGCCTAGATGAACAAGATTACTATCTGACTTTATTATGAAACGAGCCTGTATAACTTTGTCTCTCTGGAAATTGCAGCAATTTACTGAAAACCGAAGCAATGTCAGACTATCTTCCTCAGGAAGTCATAACCAATATATTACTTAGACTACCCGTTAAATCTTTGGTCATATGCACTTCAGTCTGCAAGTCATGGAGGTCCATTATTAAAGACTCGAGCTTTATTGGCGCCCACCTCAATCGCACAATCAATTTTAACAACCACCATGGCATTCACCTCCTACTACTTCACAGGTTTATTAGCATCAGGGACCACAATAGTTCAGTCCACGGGGTAAAAGAAGAGGTTTACTCTTTGCATTATGATAACAATGCTTTTGATGTTTGCTGTGAGATAGGATTTCAATCTCCAATTGATGATACGGAAATGTATAATGAGTGTTTCCGCGTGGTTGGTGTTTGTAATGGGCTGGTATGCCTCGCAGATGATTTAGAACAATATGGTTACAACTTCTTGATATGGAATCCCTCTATAAAAAAGTTAGTAACCCTTCCCAAGCCTGGCCTTACCTTTCAGACTGTTGGTGGGTATTATGCTTATCATGGGTTCGCATTTGATGCTATTACCAATGACTATAAGGTTGTGAGGCCTGTCGATTATGAATATGAATGGACGGAGGAAGGAACTCAGAATCAAACTTCTGTGGAGGTTTATTCCCTAGCTGCAGGCTCATGGAGTAGTCCTAGGATTGTTGATCCCCGATGTTCGTTACTTGGACAACGCTTAGCCCAGGCTTTTGTTAATGGGGCTCTTCATTGGGATGCATACCGTTCGGGAAGTAAGCTACACTATATATTGGCAGTCGATGTGGGCAGTGAGTTATTCCGGGAGATAATGATGCCAAAGAGTTTGGATTGGGATTTATTTAAGTCATGGCATGGAGACTTGTTATTGCGATTGTCTGTTTCGGGAGATGGAAAATCCCTTGCTCTGTTCATGACGTATGATGGTTATATAAATCCCAATTCTTTACTGGATGTATGGGTAATGAAAGAGTATTGTGTGGAGGAGTCGTGGACCAAATTGGTAACTCTCCGTCCCCAAGGTCCACAGAGAAGTTTACCTAGAGCTTTATGTTTTAGGAAGAGCGGTGAAGTAGTAATGGTACGTAATCTTAAGCAGCATTATGGAGGCGAAGAAGCTATAAATGATCTTGCCTATAATTTTTTTTTTTTTTTGGAGATGAATGTCATCCAATAAGAATTAGCCACGTAGGCAAAGTTAATGACACATTTGACGGAAGTACCATATGGAGAAACGGAGCAATAGTTCAGGTACCATTAGGGTAGTTTTGAAAGTTTAGGTACCAAAATGTGCATTGGACCATAGTTCAGCTACCATTTGAGGATTTTCCCCATAAATGAATTAGTTTCGCTAGATCTTGTGAGCGGACAATTCAAGAATCTTGGGATTTGTCGATATAAATATTACACCATTGATCCTTATGAAGAAAGCATTGTCTTATTTGACAGGAATGAAGCAGTTTCTTGCTGAGGAATAGAAGAGGTAAGTTGATTATGTGGACGTTACAAGACCATAAAAATATATGGAAAAACTGCTTTTGCGATTGTATGTTACTTATTTCCCTGAGGTCATTAATCAACTATATTTATTATGCCAACCGAGTATAGACTGTAAAAAATGTTAACTGCAATTATTTATTATGTAAAAAATGTTATGGTGTAACCGTTTAATCATCTGTCCTCGAGAGAACTGTGAACAAAGATTATTGTAGTTGGTTTTAGTACTTTTACAATTATTCTCTTTCATAGGAAAATTAGGGGTTTTGATTAGAGGTATATAACCGCCACAAGCATAAAAATAATAACTTTGTTTTAGTCTGAACTAATAAATCGAAGGTTGTCTTCCCCTTGTTGGACAAGGGGAATTTCTATTTGTAATCTTGTCTTCCCCTTGTCCAACAAGGGGAATTTATATTTGTAATCCAAGTATCAAACTTTCCTTTTTCTTCATCTAGTCCTCCAGTCTTCCTACCATCAGGAGACTACCATTCCTTGTATACAATAGCTTTTGTGATTTGTGAGATGTCTCAAGTTGATTATGCTCTCTAGTCTCTACTCATATTAGAGCACATGCAGTTTGGTTGTGGACTGAGATGATGGTGATTTATAGTTTCCACATAATGCATGATCACTCTAACCCTCTTCATATTCTCTAATCTATCATGCCATAAGAATATGATTCCTTCTGTAACACCTATCCAAGGGAATCCTCAGCCGTCCAATTTCGTGAATACAATACCAGTAGTCTCAAGAATACGAATCTGGTAATGCACAAAAGCATCGTGCCTTTTTGTTGTAAGAATATGCTTTAGAAGTACAATGCATATTTCATATTGCACTAAATAGTCAATGAGGGCCGAGGATAACACAATTTTGGTTGAAGTTGTCTGCAACGCTCGGTTTTGTAAAACAGAGTTACAAAGGCATGACAATAAATGTATATCTGCTCAATAATCCATTACTGCCAACAACTAAATAAATTTGTATCACATGCTCCGAACACGACAAGAATAATCTACAAATTTCTCATTCCACATCAAGTGTTGATGGGATACACAGAGCCAACCAAACTGATCTTACACTCTTCTAGATATACAGAAAAAAAATTAAAAAAATAAATCACTAGTGATTCAAATGATATTAATTAAGATACAAGGAATTAGCACACCCTAGAAGTAGAGAGAGGCACTCAAAACAACTGGTAAAGAATAATGCACTTGCAGTTCGGATTAAGCTGCAGGTGCAAATAAATAAATGAAAACTGCTGGGGAATGACAGGCTTTCTACACATCTTTATCCTTGGGTTCATCCAGAACAAATTCCACGTATAAATCCTTGAGAGCAATCACAACCGTGGTTATGAGCGGGCCCATAATTGCACCCTGAAAAAGGACGAGCATCAGTACCGTGTCATAAAATCAAGGGATTCAAGTATACACTGTATACTATGACAGAATGGAATAGCATTATGTTTCCGTGCCATTAGATGATGTTATAAATTTAGCTTAAGAATGTAATAATCAAGGTGATATGACCAAGTGCTTCCTGGAGAAATGAAGTTTCTTTTAACCTTTTAGCTTCAAAATCAGTAAACAAGGCTTTGATTATACAAAGAAAATGATGAGTCTGATTAAGATACATGAGTTGAAAGCTGAAGCCCGTTCAACTCTTCAATTAACTTAATTTGATGAGAACAAGCACCTGCATCAGCACTATACCTCCATATTGGACATGGATTTGGAAAGAAAAATAAATTAAAACAAAGATTGAGTTGAGTATAAAAAACAGTATATGTTATGATGAAACTAGAAAAGTAAAAAAGTTTACCTCCAATGCAGATGGAAACAATGTCATTCCACCAATGATGCTAAGTCCTGTGAGATATTCACTATGACCCGGTATATCCTCCTGAATTTCAGATGAACCGTAATCCATAAGCACAAGATGACTACTGGACAAGATGATGGCTATTATGTATCTACCTTCCAACAGCAGTTGAAGAGCTGCTGGAATAGTTGCAAACCAAGATGGGAATATTGGCAGCACGGAGCTGAAGATGGCAAGAACAGTGGACATGTACAAGAAGTGTATCTTAAATAGTCTGAATAAAAGCCAAGTAAGACATCCTTGAAAAATGGCAATCTCAGCTGTTGCCAAAAGAACACCGGATATGGCATTATCAAGAACTTCAACGCATCTAACCCTTGCACAATTTGAAATTGGAAGCATACTCATTGCTTGTTCAGTCACTCCCCCAGACTCGGATGTGATCAGATAATACAATACCCAGAAGAATACCATCAACTGAGACACAAAATTGAAGACCTCAGCTGCTCCAGACACAATAGAACTCCCAATGGAAAACATAATTTTTGCACTGCCTCCAACAACTGATCTACTACTGGCAAGCACGCGCTGTGACACATCCATTCCTCGCATGGCAAACCCTTTTGCCTTCTCAACCAAATCCTCCCTGGTGATTACTAATTCATTAACAATTGCATGAACCTCGGTGTAAATATTTCCCCATTCCCTTTTACTGATCCGATTCCTCAAACTCACAAGCTTTTCGGTGTACGGTGATGGGGTAGCTAAAGCAGTTGAAGGCCCGGAAGAATTAACAGACTGTTTTATTGCAAAATGCTTAATCCCAGTCGCAAATTCTGTCATATTATACTGCATTGCCAAACTATCTAGCTGCTCAGACACTGTCTCATACAACTTGGAACTGTACCTATCCATCATTCCAGGAACATCATTCTCATCCATCCACTGCTTAATACCCATCTTCTCAGTATAATTACTCTCTTCCACATGTAACTTCAACGAAATCACCGCGTCCTTACTCTCAACTCCAATCTTATACGAAAAAAACGTGACACCAACCAAGAACCCCACAATCATACCAAAAATCAACCCAATTGCCACAATGGTCTTCAACCTATTCAACACCCTCCTAGTGAAAAAAGCACTAATGGGGCTGCGCCGAAAGCTACTACACCTCAAAGAGGACACAGTCCGCATTGTCGAATCCACGCCCTTAGCATTAAACACAAAGCCTAATCCAACAATCCCCAAAGACCCAACAGCACCAATCCTCTCATAAGCAAGTATAAGTATCCAAAACGACACCAACCACCTCAACAGCTTAGAAAACTCACTGTGGTGCCTCCTCCGGTGCTCCGATTTCGGCTTCCGGAGAAACACCCTGAAACAAATCTCCCTAACCTCCACAAGGGTACCCACAAAAACCCGAAAAATCGCAACAGGAACAGCTAAAACAGTCTCAGTCAGCCCAAGCTTCAATGGCTCAGTCCAAAACCCCACAAGGGTTTGCTGTATACCTCTCAAAGGAATTGAACACAACACAGCCCACTGAATAGGCCTCAAGTACTCCTCTAAAAGCTTACCCACAGCATAGAATATAAAAATGGTGAAGGCCAGACCAGCATGGGCCATGGTTATGTACAGAGCTAGCCGTACCTGGGGATCGCCGGTTGGGGCGGTTTTGTGATCCGGGCAGCCCGGTTTCGGCGGGTCCGACGCCGGCGCGTGAGGCGCGTGAGGGTCGGGTGTAGATTTCCGATTTGAAGCTGATCGGAACATGT
The DNA here is from genome assembly GCA_025331145.1 of Rosa persica. Lineage (NCBI taxonomy): Eukaryota > Viridiplantae > Streptophyta > Magnoliopsida > Rosales > Rosaceae > Rosa > Rosa persica. Next base: position 61,431,088 of record WFKR01000005.1, read on the forward strand.
CCTGCCATGCAGGGTTGGATGAGTCCGGCTCCGAATTCGGGTCGGAATATGGAACTAAAGACATGGGTTGATAGGGAAAATGTTAAAGGTTGAATCTTTAGTGAGGGAGAGTATGAAAGTTTGAGTCTTTAGTGAGGGAGAATATGAAGTTTGAATTTTTGGGAGGTTTAGTGAATTGGGTTTATTGGGTTTTGGTGGGGAGCTGAATTGGCAAGAAATCAGAACAGAGAAACAGAGAGATGGGGGGGTGGACCCAATTAGGAAACTGAATAGTTCAGTTGATGCTGAAATGTTGTGGAATATTGACCATAAATGAGGAAGAAGAAGATGATGATGATGGTGATGTGTGAAACAGTGATTCTTCTCTGGCAGGATTTTTTCTTCAATCTTACAAAGTCGAGCAATGAAATTGGAGGGGGGTCTTTTATGTAGTCGGCAAGACGTGATTGTGCAGTGACCAAACGGCTGGAATCACTTTTTTTTCCACTCGTTTTCTTCTTGTTGTTTGTTTTGTCATGTGCCACTTGTCTGCTGAAATTTTGCCTAGATGTGATTTTGTTCCATGACTCCGAAATTGATTCTGATTTGGGACTAATCAAGAGGTTAATTGATTCTAATTAGCGGCTAATTAAGTGGGTAATTGATTGCAATTGATCATAATCAAGAGAGTTATATAGTCAAAATTACTTATCCTACCAGCTGACCACTTCAGTGTGGTAGCGTGGGCTTGAGACGTTGTGGGATCTGTCTATTCCCAATTGTAATCAGTTCGGATTTCAGATGTTTAGTTAAGCTCCTGCCAAGGCCTGCCTCAGATAATCGGGGCAAACGGTCAATCAGAAAGTTCGTGGGCCGGCGGAACTTGCCTCCCCCCATCCCAAATATTCTTTGCTAAAAAAAAAAAATTACTCAGCCCCTAGATCATACTTTAAGGATTACCTCTACAAAAATAAATTCAATTGGAGATCATTTGCTTATTTAATTGTGTTAAAAAAAATATGATAATGGATAAAATTTAATATTCTCATCGTATTTGTTTCGGTTGCCCATTTATAATGATAATCTTTAAAGAGTGATTAAAAAATGAACGGTGCATAAAATAAAAGATTTGAAAGAACTTAGACAAGCTTATTCAAACTAATTTAGACACCAATATTAATTCCATGAAAAGTACCCAAACTCATTTGAAACATGTACAATCCAAATTGATTCATATTGGCTCACTATATCTGTTTCAACTTCCACGTCATTTACGCGCACACAAATAATTCAACATAAAAAAAAGTCTTAAAACCTTAAAAGTTAAAAGATTGGCTCACAAAAGCTAATGATAAGAAGCTCAACATTATTCTCATCATAACGTCATAGTCATGGATTCCTGTACACAGAACTACATATGACTTTATTTCTTATTCATAAATTCATGTACATGAATTTGGAAGACACTTGTGGAGCACACATTCGTACTACTTGGACAAATTACAAGCTTCACCAATACCAGAAGTTCCTCCAAAATCTGATATTGGAAAACATAGAGCTTTCATGCATACTTCAATGGAATTTACGTTCACATGTTGCTTACGCTAATTCTCTTCCGAAGGCAAAAGTAAGCACAGATTCTGTAACATATAGCCATTGCCAGCAAAACCCAGACTTCTTTCATGCCACCATCCAAGTTCACCATCTCAAATGTTGGTGAACTCTGCAGAGGTCTGCACCCTCCTATGCTCTCACACTCGTACAAATCATCTCCAGAATACTGCACTTTGAGTAGAAGCCTGAAGCCGTACCACATAAACGATAAGTACTTCAACCACTGCATGAATTTCGGTATGTGCTGCAACCGAAACAACATTCTGTATCAGTTAGGAAAGCAACTAAGTACAACTAATGCCCGCAACAAATTGGATTGGACTGGAATAGATTGGTTGCTGTATAGCAGTACTAGTACTATAAAGTCGGTCTAGCAGTTCTAGTTACCTGTACATAATAGCCTCCAGTTAGAAGAAACAGCATTAGTATCAATGAGGCAACCATTCCAGCCCTTTTAATACTTAAAATTAGAGCTCCAAAAAGCTCTCCTGCTCCCTAATTAGGAAAAGAGGGAAATGTATTAACTTTTAGTTAACCATCAGATCGAAATTTCTTTTAAATGTTTTGGAATTGTGTCGACTTACTTGGCTTGTGATAGCTACCAATAAAATGGCAAACAATGTGAGGAAGAAGCAAGGAACTGTGTTCTTGAATCCAGCCATGAAGTAAAGAATCAACATGAAAAATGTGGGGTAGAATACATGTGCTATCATATCACACAGAGTGCTGCACACATAGTACACACTCAATCGATACATGTCTGCTTTCCTTTCTTTAACCAAGAAGATTTGTTCAAATGGAAACACGTATACTGCTCCAAAAATTGATGAAGATGTCCAGAAAATGCAGATGTAGAACATTAAGCCAACCTGCATTAAGAGGACACATATTTTAGGATGTTTCTATAGTAATTTGTTTAATTTTTTTTGTAATCATGGTCGAAGAAATTTTACCTGATCTCGGAGATGAGCCTCAGTGTCAGTCTTTGATTTCCACCAAAGAAGTCCCAATAAGATAGCAACTCCAACCGCTTGAACCAATCTTAGCTTATCAAAATAGTCCCTGCACCTTTCTCTAAATGTTCTCTTGAACAATATCATGAACTGTTCACCCCAAGAGATTGTCCAATCTTTCTTAACCTGAACAGCTAGTCGAAGATGTTCTGGTGCCTTTCTCCCTCGATGATTCTCTTCCTTTTCTTTCGTCTCCAGCTGGCTTTTGTACTTGAGTTGTAGGTACTAACATAATGTAAAGCAGATGCTGAGAACAATACTATACAAAGAGTATAGGTAGTACTCTAAATTTGAACTAGTAGTCTTACTTTGATCACAGCCTTCTCAGAGTCTAGCGTTCCTTGCCCTTGAGGTAATAGTAGATCTTGCGGAACGCTAATGTCATTAATTTGTCCAGTGGCTAAATCAAGCAAAAACTCTGCAGGGTTCATAGGTATTTGCGGTATGAATCTCAAAGCCGAAAAATACTCCAAAGACTCTCCGGCCTTTCCATAGTACACCGGATATCCTTCTGCTATCAGCAAAAGTTTGTCAAACATATGAAACATTCTGCTTGACGGCTGGTGAATAGTTGTGATTATTGTTCTTCCACCCTGTAGGCCATGAAACTTTGATTTTGTTAGCACTTCTTCACTAAATGATTTGAAATGTTAGCTATCTTACCTTAGCAAGTCCTTGAAGAATCATAAGGAGCCTATTGGCTGAGGTAGAATCAAGGCCTGAAGTTGGTTCATCAAGCAACAACAATGAAGGATCTACAAGAATTTCATAACCGATGCTGGTTCTTTTCCTTTCTCCTCCTGATATCCCTTTGACAAATCCTCCCCCTATTCTTGTGTGACGACATCTACAGTCACATGCATGACAGGTAATTTAGCAAAGTTTGCTTGAAATAAAACACACTGAATATACTCCTCATTACATTGCACGTATGTACCTTTCGAGACCAAGCTCCTTCATAATCGTCTCCACTCTTGCATACTTTTCTTGTCGGCTCATGCTGCCTGGAAGCCGTAAAAATGCAGAGAAAACCAAGGTTTCTTCCACTGTTAATTGTGGGAACAGCACATCATCTTGTGTCACAAATCCAATCCTATTCAGGTGAAAAAAAAGAGTTAATTAACTAGTACAAACACTTACCACATCAACTGCAACGTAACAAACATAGGGTAAGCTAACCTCCTCTTGAGAACTGGATTATATGGAATGTCATTATAGGTTACTTTGCCTTTGACATTGTCTAGTAATCTTCCTCCTATCGCTTTCAATAATGTTGTCTTCCCACTACCAGAAGGACCCATCAAGGCAAGAATTTCACCTGGTCCAATGCTTCCTGTTATCCCCTTCAATATATGCTTGTAATTACTTTCTATGTGCAGCTGCGACGCTACTTTTGACACCATTGCCTTCACTGTGTTGCTAGACGCTTTGCTGTTTCGCACCTTAAACTCCACATCTTCAAACTGCACAACATGCACATGAAGATCATAAGCAATATATAGAAAACATGTCATAATAAAGGTGCTGATTTAGATAAAGAGCCATGCCACATACCTTGAGAAAAATGGGAAGAGGGCCATCTTTGTTGGCAATGGAAGTCTCATCTTCTATATCGATCTCGGAGTACCTATTTCTAACATAAGCTTGAGACATGAAGTCTATGTTGTGACCAAAGCTACTGCCCCCTGCAATTTGCATAGACCCAATTGTTGGAGGTGACATTGACATGTCCTCCCCAATCTCTTCCTGTTTTCTAGTTTCCATCTTCTTTAACCAGCTAGCTAGTTAGAAGCTGAAAGTGTTTTAATGGGGATGAATCAACTGTAACAAACCAAAGCCTGCATATATAGTTTTGAGGCAGGGTGTTGTTTGGTGAGCCACATGCTTTCAATGCCTAGTTTTGGGCTTAATCAAAAGCTTGTTTTCAGCTGCTGCTCTTTATTCCAAACCAAATTGACTTGCTTGGTAAACATGCCAAGGACATGAATAGGTATTAGCTCTTTTATGGCACCCTCTATGAGAGCTCATTCCACTCTTAGGCCTCTGTTACCCTAAGCTAAAATAACTAGTCAAAATATGGACATATATGTCATTTCCTTTCACGTGTATTCTATTTTAGATAAATAAACATTAAGCAAAATAATTAGTTAGATCTTACAAGTAGGTCTTGATTAATTCAATCATGAAGCTATTGAGGACCTACTTCCAAAAACATACACCGCAACATTGGACAAATCTAATGCATAATAGCATCTGGTAAACCACATAGCTCTAAGCCTCTAATGCTGTAATGTCTCTAAATCTTTAAGTTTTTTTTCTCAATAAAAATCTTAATTTTTATTTCCTAATTAGAAAATGAAAGTCTATCGAATTTTAAATTAGTATTTACATTAGTTTATCAAGAACTCTGTTAGATTGAAATTCAATCTATAAGCAGATAGTTTATCTATTGATTTTTGTTGAAATGATATAGTTATTGTCTTATTTGTTCAAAGCAAAGTCTAGGTCACTTTGACAAACATATTTACGAGACAAAGTTTAAGACCTATGGTTAAACAATATTGGAGAAAACAAGGCAATCATCTATTGTTCATGTATTTATCTCAACGTGATAGCAACAACCTAACCAATAAAATAATTTTTCGATATAAATGAATGCTATTTTTTCAAGATAAGAAGAAGAGTAAGACTACCTGCACAGTCTTCTTTCTAAACATGTGAACGATGAAGATTTATGACGGTTAAACCAGAGTTTTCTACTCTTATCTTGATCTTATTTAATAATGTATATGAATTCTCTTTGAATAATTTTTTAATGAGATGTGATGATTAGATATATCTATTTATTAAAAAATAAAGAGATTCGAAACAAAAAAAATTTTAAAAAAAAAATATAGCCTAAAGCGACGTCAGACTGTTCTTCGGTTAAAACGGAAAGACCAATGCTTCTACTCTACACAAGTAACACAACACAAAAACTAGTCAAACACAGCCGATACTCTTCAAGCTCATAAAACACCCAGAAAATCCCAAATGGAAGACTCGCCGGAAATACTGCTGAACTCGCTCAAGAACTCCGGCGTTCGGGTTCCCTACGACGTGTCGTCTGTCCGAGACCTCACGGCGGCCACTTTAGTCTCGATCTGCGGCCAGTCCCTCAACCTCATCGCCCAAACGTCGTCGTTTCCGACTTCGCTCCCTGATTCCTCCGTCGCCGACCAGTTCAACGTCTGTATGGGCATGGCTTCCGGGATCAACAGCCTCGGCTACCCCGGCGACGTGAGCTTCCACAAGGTACAGAAACGAAGAAATTGACTTGAATTTATTGAATTCGATTTTTTTTTTTTGAATTACAAAGTATGCGAGATCACGTAACAGATAGATGAATCAAATCTTAAGCTAAAGTTTGGTAATTTAGTTTCGAAGAAGTGAGCTTTTTGAAGTTCTTGATCCGTAGGTAGCATAAAAAGATGGCTGCATTGCTCGAATTTTATGTCGAGATTGCGGTGTTGCGATTAAGTTTATGAGTTGTGTGTGCTTTATTTTGGTTTGAAATCTAGTTCTTGAAATTTTTGCTGTTCTGGAATATTGCTTAGAAACGGACTATATGTGTTGCTTAGGCAGTTCTTGTATCCATCTGAAGAGGACTCGTGTAAGTTGGTAAGGTTTTTGGTGGAGAGGCTTTCGGAGTCGTCTGGGAGTGGAAGCAGGGGTGGTCTCAAGGGTGTTGAGGATATGGGGAGAGTGAAAGAAGATAGCTTTGAGAGCAATACGGGGAACCACAAAAGCGGTGATGGCAGAATTGGACCGAAATGGGATGAATTCACATTGAATGGTGAAGAGCCTGAAGTGTTGAATATTGAGGGTGAACATGCCTCTGTCGGTTGTGATGCTAATCATATGCTGCGAAGATTGGATGAAATGAGTATTGACAATGTATCCAGCAGACCTGATGATCTTCATTCGTCAGAGGTATGCTCATTTGATATAGCTTTCCAATGTTGATTCGACAGAGGCAAATTTTCATTGGCGCGCTTTCTTGTTGATGTTTAGTCTTTTACTGCATAAGATATAGAAGTAAAATAATCAAACCTCAGGAGAAACAGCTCGAGGAGGAGGTGATGGCAAAGACTTCAGAATTGAAGCACCTTGAAGAAGAGTTGGAATTGTTAAAAGAAGCAGTAGATATAGCATTTGATGTTGATCATCCCGCTGAATTTTACCTCGAGAAACTTAATCAGCAAGTGGATGCTCAAAGGCAACACCTAGGAGAATTGAAGTCACAGCAGTAAGTTGTAGATCTGTATTCAATTTTTGTCAAAATTTTCGTAACAAAGATATTGTATTGCACTTGTCAAGTACATCTTTGTATGGTCTCTAATCTAATTATGCACAGGCACTTTTAGAACGTACATCATCCACAAGAAATATAGCTTATAAAGTATAACAACATTTTGCCAGCACGTGTACATATATGTATCACTCTCTATATGCTATTGTTTATTTCAATTTTCATTTCCTAACAGTAATTTTTCACAGGGAAGTTGTCAGAAGGCCTTTGGAAGAGAAGAGGAGAACTCTTCAGGAGACTTTGTCTGCAGATAACCCAGATGCTCAGAAAAAGCTCCAAAAGCTGAAACAGCTTGAAGTGGAAAAGGAATCCATGTTAGCTTCAATTCGAAAAAGGTACGTCTTTGGAAATGAAATAAATGTTGCTGGATCATGTTATCTCTGGTCCTTCCATCTTCAAAATTTCTGTGATTCATTGTTTAGCTTGGGACTTTCAACTTTAGAAAAGAACATATTTCATGATGAAGGTAAAAATGGATAAAAAATTTAAACCATTTTACTCTGCACAAAAGATTGCCCAAAAACTATGCTATAGGTTGACTTGTTTCTTTCTCTCACTAATTAGTTACATAACTTATGTTGCCTACTTACTGGTGATATATATCATGATTCTATAGGGAGGAGGAACTTTCTCAACTTACTATGGATCTAGAGAAGCAGCCCAAATTGGGATCAAGGAGATCTTATATTGAAAGGGTCAAAGAGATCACAAAAAATAGTCGGAAGCAAGAAGCTGACATAGAGCAGATTTTAAAGGACACCAGGGAGCTTCAGTTAGAGAGTAACTCTATTCAAGAACGCCTCCATCGGACATATGCTGTTGTAGATGAGCTTGTTTTCAGGTACAAAATTTCACCTACAAGCTTTTTGTGCCCTGAAACTGGAACAAAATAGGTATAATCTTGGTATACATTCTTGATGCACCTTTTCTCATTCAAACTCCAATATTTTCAGGGAAGCAAAGAAAGATGCAGTAGGGAGGCAGGCTTATAGGCTCCTCACTAGCATCCACGAGAGCTTTGAACAAATTCGTGAGAAAATCCTGGCAACTGATAGATTACGTCGAGAAGCAACTGAACATGAAAAGAAGCTAGCAGCCATGGCTTCACGGAGCTTAAATGCAGACAAAGTACAAGCAGATCTTGAGGTCATTAAGAGGGAGAATGAGTACCTAGAGAAATCTCTCCAGGATAAATAAAACTATAGATCATTCTTTCAAGTGAGGATATACATTATTTCAGCTATAAACGTTCTCCGTATTGCATTTTAGTGTTTTACACAGCAAAATTTGTATCCGCTTGGCATATTCCTTCTGGAAGTTTGTTTGTGTACATATACATTCTATTCTCAAAGCCCCCGTTCTAGTTTGATGATTTGCATCAAGATGTGTTGCCTTATTGACATTCCTGAAGAAGCTAGAGCTGTGGGAGGTATTCTGTCCTCCATTACCCAGGTGTGGCGATTGTTTTCTTACCCATTTCAGTAAGACAAGATATCATAACACCTATAAACTGCTTCGCCTAAAAATAACAAGCCATTGCATGAAAACATTACTCTTTGGCTTTTCTTTTCTATGAGAGAAGTTAGATTTTTTACCGTACATAGGGCCAGTCACGGTAAAATTACAATGTGCCGATCAGATTGTAGTTAATGTTCTTATTTACAATGAAGGAACAAAGGTATTGACCGTATTGTTGAGGCTGCATGTTCTTACGACCACTTCTAATATTGTGGTTACTAGGCATCAGAGAAGTACAGTAAACAAACAAAGTTACGACCAACCATTGCAGGAGCCCATTTCTTTCCATGCCGTCAATCTCCCCAGATGGGAATGTGAAATTTTTGACTGAAAACTTATCCTCTAGGATTGAAATAGAGGGGGTGACTTCCAACTGCCATCGTAACAAGCATTGACCCTCGAACCTGGCTCTATGACTGCAGGGTAGGAGGTGAGGAGGACTTTTCTGCGGAGGGTTCCCAGCTGTGAAGCCGGTTGGAGGTGAGATTTTCCAAATTTAGGATCAGAAATGATAATAGAACGCCACCGTTTCGATACACAAGTGAACCGGATCAAGGATTTGAACGGCAACCGGCACAGAATCTTGACTACAATATCTTCAGGGAGTTCCACGCAGCTCGACATTGACTTGTAGAGATTACTATCAGTGCTCAAACCAAGTCTTCTGAGTTCTGACTTCTTGGCTTAGACCCTGAAACACAAATGACTGAACTAAGAAACACTACCCTCTCCCTAGTTTGGTTTCACTGCAATGGACCAAAAGTAACAAAATTTCTACAGAATCTGAAACGAATGAGTAAAGAGAAACTTACCCACAGAGCTCAGACGTGTGAGGGTTGTTATTTGATCACAGCCCAAAATCTGAATCTGAATCTGAGATTCTAAAAGATCTGGAATGGAGGTGAAGAGAAATGGAGGGGAGTGGTGAGACCTATAGAGATCTTAGCAGATTTGGGGCTTGGGCTCGCAGCCTAGAGGGTGTTTCGGTTGGGTTCGGGCTAGCCAGTTTATCTTTCTTAGAACTAGATTACTCATTAGGTTAATAGGCCAGATACTATTTATTACTTTTTATGTTTATTTCCGCATTCTGAGTTTTTGAGCCAATTTGTAGGGTATGACAGTGACCCAAGTTAGTGGGAAAAAACAAAATTAAAAATTAAAAACAGTGAATAGTATCTAATCCAATAACCTAACGGGTGAATTTGCCTTAGTACTCGGGACTTCTACATAGACCCAAACGGCCAAACCCAGTGCATTTCCGAAATCCCCAGGACAAATAAAACTATAGATCATTCTTTCAAGTGGGGATATACATTATTCCAGCTATAAACGTTCTCCATGTAGCACCAAATAAAACTATAAAACGTTCTCCATACAGCATTTATACACAGCAATATTTGTATCCCCTGGGCATCTTCCTTCCCAAAGTTTCTTTGTATACATATACATTCTCTTCTCAAAACTAGAAGCCGTTCTAGTTTGATGATTCGCATCAAGATGTGTTGCCTCATTGCCATTCATATAGAAACTAGAGCTGTGGGAGATACTGTGTCCTCCATTACCCAGGTCTGGCGATTGTTTTCTTACCCATTTCAGTGATAGTAGTCATACATGCCGTCTCTATACATGAGCCGGTGGTGTGCCCGTGAAGTGGTGTTTCAAGTTTCCATTTGAACGGATGATTCTGGCAGGGACAGTCTCCAATAGTACATGACCAAAACAATAGTTTACAAGATGATACCATTTCAGCTGAATCATCAAAGGTGGAGAATTAAAATTACAATAGTTAGAACATAAACCAAGAAGCGTTTGAATGCAAATAGCAATCCCTCTTCATAGTTTCCACTCCTCAATTACAAATACACACACAAGGATTAAGTTTCCACTCCTCAAATAACATCAAAGGTGGAGAATTCAAATTACAATAGTTATAACATATTCAAGCAGCATTTGAATGCAAATATCAATCCCTCTTCACTTCTGCTTCTTAGTTTTTCAGGCCTCGAGTCTTCATGCCCCGATGGTTCACTAAAATCATTCAGCTACAGAAACCAGAGTCTCATCATATCCAATTGCGTGAAAATAAAACGAACACTCAGGCACCTCAGGTTCTACCTCCTCAATCGTATACCGTCCACTGCAGATCAGTTTCTCTTCATTACGGCGTTCAAACCAAAACAACTCATTATTCCGTCTTAACATGATTATATCGCTTTCTGTAATGAAACACATATCCCATGGACCGTATAGTCTAGAAAAGACATCTGGGAGATCGCGTACATCAAATTGAAAGAGTTTAACCCAAGATTCAGGCACCCCATACTCTGTCATCGCCCAAACTTCACCTTTCCCGGGATAATAATGCTTTCGAGACAAGATGCAAAGGGATCCTCCTAAATGAACCAGAGTCGTTATCTCGGTTGAAGTCTTGTCATCTTCATTTTGCCACAAAACAGGCGGCAATGGTACTTGCCGAAATCCCTCCTCTGCCAAATCAAACACATAGATAACTGGGTCCAAACTCTCATTTTTGCGGCGAATGACCCAGTGAATTGCTTCATTTGAAAGCGTCCCCTGTCCACCACGCCATCTCGGCCATGACGAGTAAGGAGCTGTAATAACTTTCCAACTGTTGGCTCTCATAGAGAAGACATGGACTTCCGGCAGATCACCGAGGGCGGGTATTATGAAAACAAGTTTGTAGTCGTCACTGGTGGACACATGACCAAAACCATAGTTTACAGAGAACCGGTACTCATTACTGGCTAATTGTATTGACCTCTCCGGGAAACTTGGACTAGGCAGGTTGCGGAAGAATCCAGTAGACAGGTTCCAGATAGACAAGTTTTTCAAATAACCGCCATTGCTTTGGCCTAAAAGTACTAAACCATTGCAGGAGCCCAGTACTATTATATCCTCGCTCTTCTCACATGGGATGGTAAAATTTTTGACTGAAAAGTTATCCTCTAACGATTGAAATCGAGGGGGTAACTTGGAAAAGCCACCGGAACGAGCAACGGAAATTGGACCTGGATCTCTGAGTTTAGGGTAGGTAGCGAGGAGGACTTTTCTACAGAGGGTTCTCTGCTGAGAAGCAAGTCGGTGGTGGGATTTTCCAAACTGAGGATCGGAAATGATCATAGAACGCCACCGTTTCGAGACACAAGTGAACCGGATCAAAGACTTGACCGGCAAATGGCACAGGATCTTGACTATAATATCTTCAGGGAGATCCACGACGCAGCTAGACATTGACTTGTAGAGATTACAATCAACTAAGGTTTTCCGACTTCTAGACTTTGACCCAGAAACACAAATAACCCAGAAACACTACCCTCCCTAGTTTGGTTTCTCTATAATGGAGATTGGATTGTTTTGCTTCGTGTTGATTTATCTATGAGACCAAACGTAACCAAATTTCTACAGAATCTGAAATAAATGAGTAAAGAGGAACTTACCCAAAGAGAGCTCAGATGTGTGGCATCTGAGATTCCAAAAGCTCTGTAATGGAGGAGAAGAGAAATAGAGGAAAATGGGTTTGGATCCCAGAGGGGTTTCGGTTGGGACCTCTTCTTGCACCGGAGACTTACACACGAACCCGACCCAAATCCGATGCAATGTTTTTGACTTTTTCTACAACATTACTATTTTTAATGTTTTGTACATTGAACGTTTGTTCGTCGTAGGACATTTTCCTCGAAGTCTACAGTTGGGCTCTAAAGTAGCTTCCTTGCCCGGCACTTTCCTTACCGCTTCTGCCGATTATAAATTTTCAACCAATTTTAATTATTTTTTCTACAACTTTCATTTTCGAAAATAATTTAAAATTTTAGATATAAATTATTAAATTTTTTAAGCCCCGTTTGGATGGCAGGAAATTATGGTATGAAATGGGAATCAATTTCATTTTCCATTTAGAGGTACCGTTTGATTGTAATAGGAGTTTGGAAAGGAAATAAAAAATGAGATTTGACTGGAAATTGACTCCTTCATAAAGCTTAAATAGAATTACCTAGTCAGGTGTGGTATTCTATTTCCATTTTCCACTGTAAAAAACAAAATTACATAAATTATCCCTCTAAAAAATCATCTACCAGTATTCCTTATAAGTTGATGTTATATTTGTACCTTAATTAATAAAAGGGTATTATTAAAAATTATAATTTTATATTTCATTCTTACGACTTACCAAACTCTATACTAGGAATGAAAAATTAATTTCAGAATTTAATTTCTAATAATGTTTCAAACATCTACATGGAAATGCCACAACCTATTTCATTCCATATCGGTATGGAAATGAAAATAAATCATTTTCCTATTTTGACATTCCTGCCAACCAAACGGGACCCACTTCCATTCTGTTTCTCTTTTGTCGGCAATCAAAATTCAAGGATGTCATCACCACAGGATTTCAAGTATACAACATAGAATTGAGTTTCCTCAAAATTTCAAATGGGAGAACAAAGGATTGGCTTTGTGTGCTCAAATTGAAACAAATTCCATGTTCGTGGATCCATATTTCAGACTCCTCACTATCTACATTAACGGTGTAAGCATCATTGAGGAATCCCAACCATCAGAAGTCAGTTGGTGGCGGTCGATCAGTGATACTATGAGGTTGTTTTATCTTCCATTCGATACAATAATAAGACGACTTTTTTAGAGTGGCTTACCGCTACCTTCTATTTGTTTAGTCAAGTTTGAATTTGTATATCAAACGTCGGCTTGCTTGTTTGATCTCGATAGAGGAAAGGAGATTGTGAATATATTCAAAGGGACGGGACGATGCGGGATCCACGTGGTAATACCAGAGGACGAAGCAGGGGCAGAGCTAAGGATTAGTTCACCCAGCTCAAGCTCAGCCAGAAAGGAAGAAAATATCTTATGACTCGAACCACTTGCAAGGTAAATAAGCTTCCCTCAAGAGAAGATTTGCATACGGCTAACATGGTAACATTTTTATACATGCAATAATTTGTTTAATATTTTATTATTTGAGGACACATTAATTATTATTTCGACAATTCATGTCATAACTAAATGTCATAAGAAAAAGTCATTGTTAAGGTAAATAAGTTTCATACCAGAGTAAAGTGGATTCTAGTTTATATATAATTCAGCAAGCAGTATCAAAGGACACACTCCCATGGAGTCGTCAATAAAGAGTCGTCATTTAGGACTTACAGAGAACCTATTCTAAGCAAATGGAAAACTCCATAATCCATAGTACACCACCTTTTAGGAAATCAACGCATCATTATTCTAACAAAACCTAACTACTTAGAAGCTTTTTAAATAAATGTTTCAACCAAGCAGTAGATTTTGCGACCCAAGACTAAGTTTAAATATTACTGGTAGAAGAAGATGTTTGGCTCCAGTTTTGTTGCAGCTGGTCAACAGTCTCTTTTCTGCGTGGGCGTGCCGGCACCGTTTAGGTACGGTCGTCGGGGGTGTCCTTTGACCTGACTTCTTTTGAGCGACTGTAGACGAGGAGAGCACCAACCTCGTCTGGGGGTCTTCTGTGCCTCGTGGTGAGGACTTTATCTTGTATTACCAAGTCGATACTCAAAGTTGTAGTTTAAGTAGAGCGAAATCACCGGGAAGTAGAGAGAACTTGCCAGAGCATGACTTTAGCTTAGCTGGTTTGCGAGGGCGTTACCCTTGCTTAGCTGGTTCCGTAACCGTTGTGGTCGCGGTACTACAGTCGGCTCCCGAGGAGACTAGGACCGAAGCACATTGACAGAGGGTTTGGTGGCACCAAGAATTCAAAATGGGCCTTCGACTTCTTCATATCAAATGATCCACAATGAATGTAGATCATTGTGACAAATTTTCAGAGTTTTCTTCCATGTAGTTGGGCAGGAAATACTGCTGGACTCCTTACAGGTCTAGTTTTCCAGTTTTGCTTATGCAGAAAATTGGACTGATTGTTTGAAGGCTTTCAACTCATAAATAGCTCTGGAACTCTTCATAAGAAATTATTCTTGGGATGTCTAGAATTATTATGGAAAGTTTTAGCTCATTTGGATTTCATTTGGTTAGTCTGCCGCTCCTCCTTCCTTGTTTAGCTCGGTTTCTCCTAGTCGAAGTAGGAAAATGTGCTAAAATTGACTTTTCATTTCCATGCTTCCATCATTTCTTTTTCTTGCAGCTCGTATAATCTTCCATAGTAGGCTTTATTAAGCCTCTAAATAATATATTTCGAACGTGATAATATATAGCTTGAGCCACTGACTTTGGCTCAATTTCTCCAAGACACGCCTCGTCAGACCAAAAATGCTGATTTTGAGTCCAAACACCAATCTCCTAATATCCGCTTGGGGGCATACAACTATGCTAATTCATCTACGACCTACCGCCACTCAATGTATCTCTGCGTTACAGCTAGTGACTGGGTACAAGTATTTTGTACTTATGCACACTCGAGTGAGCCATTTATGCACCAATTGCACCGCCACAACGCACTGTGATAGGTCCTTACAAACGAGTGAGCAACTCAGTTGGATTTGAGACTACAACAATCATCTGCCACTTAAATGCCCTTGCAAGACGATCTCCTTACCGTTAGATTTGCGGATGTCACTTTGATAAGACAGTCTTCCCAATGTTAGGGGGAGATAAGAGCACGAATGTTCAGCAGGAACGACAGGAATTGTCGTGGTCTGTCCCCACTATGTCTCATCTCGATCCCTATTAAAGTGACGAGATCACACACATTTATTGCAAATATGCGTGCAAGGAAGGACGTCCCTACAAGAGGACGTAGCGCCACCCTATACGGAGGTAGGCAGGGCGTCAACGCCATAGAAAGTGGCACTTTGACGTTACAGGTCATGGCCCCAGCTAGGATACATGGGAAGCTCGTGGATTCGAAAGATACTTTGGCACAAACCAATCCTTGGATCATCGACACTCAAAATTTGTCTCATGAGTATCTTCTGGATTATGGTTATCATTGGGGGACGCCTCAACATCAGAACCAATTCCTGAGAATATAGAACTCTATGAAAATTACACTAGTGTACATGAGATGTGGGATAGAAACTCCATCATAATTGATGATGTGGTTGCGCATAAGTTTGTTGAGTCCAATGATATCGAACCATGCTCCGTTGAAGCATGAATACCAATGTAGAGAAATTTGGCCTAAATGGAAAGAAGTAATCCAAGTTAAGTTGGATTATCTAACGAAGGGGAAGGTTTTTGAGCCAGTGATGCCAACACCTCCTTACATAAAACCTATTGACTAATGGGTCTTTGTTAGAAATCGTGTTGAGAAAAAGATATGGTAATCTCGCCTTATGGCGCAAGGCTTCTCACAAAACGCCCTGGAATTGACTACGATGAGACATATTCTCTCGTAATGGATGTTATTGCATTCCACTACCCTGTCAGTTTGGTAGTTTTTGAATAACTGACATGCAGCTTCTAAATATGGTCACTACATATCTCTATAGGGATCTAGATACGGAATATACATGAAAGTTCACGGTGAACTTTATTTACCCAAATCAAGTGACTTTAGACCACGGGGTGCGTTTGCAGTAAAGTTGAAACGCTCACTAACGTGACTACTTAATTGGGAAGGGATATGCCCAAGCATTTCCATAACAAATTTCGGATTCTATCGCAGTTCATGTTGGACATGATCTTCATTAGAAGCCCTTAAAAAGTTAAGGGAAACCGCTGAACACTTGAAATCCGAGTTTGAGATTAAGGATTTTGAGAGAACACGATTATGCCTCGGTTTAGAACTTGAGCACCGTGATGATAGATGCTTAGGCATTTTGACAAGGTCAAAGCCGTTCGTTGTCTTGATCCTGAAAAGGATCCTTTTCGTCTGAAGGATGATGACAAAGATGTGCTAGAGGCAGAAGTGTCTTACTCAATTACAGTAGGCGTATTATTGTACTTAGCTCAAAATACACAAGACTGGACATCTCATTTTACCATGAACTTATTAGCTAAGGTATAGCTCTGCGCCAACGCGACGCCATTGGATTGGTGTAAAAGATATCTTTTGATACTTGAGATGTACGATCGATACGGGCTTGTTCTATCCCTACAGAAAGATGATGGACTCAGACCCATCATACACCAGAGACGCCGCCAATGCTGGCCTGCGTTTTCTATCCCCACTCTAAAACGACATAAGTGTTTTTTGGAAGGTTTTGCTGATGTTGGGTATCTCTTTGATCCATACAAAGGTCTTCCCAGACTGGTTAAGTGTTCACCATGGGTAAAGACACTGATATCTTGGAGGTCTACAGAATACACCTTAGTCGCTATATCTTCGAACAATGCAGAGATTATTGCTCTTCACGAAGTAGTTCGTGAATGTATATGGATTGGATCCATAGTTACGTATGTTCGAACAGTTGTGGTTTGAAGTCTACCACAGATGAGCCTACAAGCATTTAGGATAATGGTGCTTATTTTGAACAAATGAAGCAAGGCTACATCAAAAGCGACAACACTAAACATAATCAGCAATAACAAGACTCTCCTCAAGAGATCAAAATCAGGGGGAGGTGTCTACATATATGGTCTCGAAATATGAAGGGTGTGTTGTGCTCTTTTTCCCTTTCGACGAAGGTTATTTTTATCCCACTAGGTTTTTGTTACTCGACATGGTTTTTAATGAGACAACGAGAGAAGCACCACGCTTGAGCAACACAAGGGAAAGTCAAAATCAAGGAGAGTATCTAGAAACATACTGCACTCTCAACGCGCATTGTGCTCTTTTTCTCCTTCGACCAAGATTGTTTTTCCCACAAGGTTTTTATTACTTGGCAAGGTTTTTAACGATGCAACCTAGAAGCACACGACTTAGACAATACTATTAACATGAAATATCCAACGGGGAGTGTTGTAGTATAAATGTATTATAATACAAATGTCTATATCATGTAATAGGTACTTGAGTGTATACTGTAGGTATAAAGACTTGTGTGACATGCTTTATACCAAGAGGCAACAAGCATGACAATTTTCATGATTGAAGACAACCATGTGGAGTTGTTTGATGATGATCATAGTTACCAAATTGATTTTCTCTTAGAGCATTCACATTAGCTTTGTACTCCTATATAGACCCTCCATTGAGAGAAGAATAAACATACATTACTCTCTCTCTGTGTTAATTTATGTTTGTTCTCAAACAATCCCTGATTATAATCAGTGTTTTCTAATTATTGAATTGAATTAAGAAAATTTACTGGCAAAGAGCTGGATGTGGTGGCCGGCCGCAAACTGCTCCAACGTGATCAAAACCTAGAATTAAATCACGGAATGCAGCGATTGGTTTTAGGTTTATGTAAGATGAGCGGAAACGAAATGGAGGAGCTTTAGAGTTAAAGGAGAAATGGCTTTAGGGTTTGGGCTTGGGGCTTATCCTAAAAAGTTTCGGCTTTCTATTTGGACGGCTCTACGAAGTGAGTATTTCATCAACAATAATAGAGAGCAGCTAGAAGAGACTGAACGGAGAAGTAAATAATAGGTTTGAAAGTGATCGTCGTTGCCAACACCAGTCAGATCATCGAATCCATCACCATTATCTTCTTCAGAGAGATCGATGAAGACGGGGTACATCTTCTTCGTCGACGACATTGGCAAGACTACCTATGAACCTAATAAAAGAAACATGATTTAGACTAGAATATATGAACTCGAGAGGTAACAACAAGACAAAAATCTTAGATAGATAGATAGATAGATCTATATATATATATATATATATATATATATATTTTCGTGGCAAAAGAACACAACAGGAAATTATCTTAGGGTTTCTTCAGCTAAGACGAAATGAACGACTAAACTACTGCAGAATCTGAAACAGTAACACACCAACCAAAAACAAATACACGCTTTGGTGCGGTGGCAAAGAAATCTGATGTGTGAAGTGGCAGCTGGATTTTAGGGTTTTAGAGCACGTGTGAAGGGATTGCAACTGATTTGGAGACAAGGTATGGGATATATAGTATGTGCAGTTTTGCATTTTTGTATGGGCTGGTTAACTCTTTCCCGGTAAAACAAGGAGAAGCACAAATCATTCAAATAGATAACGGAATGGAACATATGTAGTAAGACTGCTGGTTCTTGAAAGCAATTCTCAGCTATGCTTCCTTAATTATATACTACATTTAAACTTGAAAAATGCAGGATTTAGTCTCACTTAAACCCAGGCCTGATATCGTACTTGAAAAGAGAAGCACATTGTCCACAACTATATCCGCAATCACGATAATCCCACCTTCATCTCCTCCACATTGTCAGGGCCGGCCCTGAGCCTTTTAATGCCTAGGCGAAAAAAATTTTGTGTGCTCAACTAGCCTAAAATAATAGACATGTTTTTTAAGGGCTATTACATAAAAATAAAAAATAAAAAAAGATTACACAAACATGAGGACATATAAATAAAACCCCGTATAAAAAAGTTTACAAATCATCTAAAATGATGTCTTCTTACATTTCTTGAAGCAAAATCATCAATTATATTTTCATAGTGAACATTTGCCAACATATTTCTTTCAATGCTTAAAATAGCTAATCCATTCAGCCTCTCTTAAGTCATAGTAGTCCGCGGATAAGATTTTAATAATTTTAATTTCGAAAAACTTCTTTCAGCGGATGCTACAGCCACCGGTATAGTCAATAAAATCATGTAGGCCACCATAACACTTGGAAACATATCCATTTTCTTTGCAAACTCCATAATTTGAATGGATGTCCAAGGCCTATCTATTTCATATGCCTCATTTGGCAACAGCTCCTGCAAACTTTGTAACTCCATAAACAAATATTTCGCATCAATATCAGAACTCTCACCACTTCTCAAAGCAGTTTCAAGATTCAAACAACAGCTTTTCAATTCATCATCATCCAAATAAGATGACTTAGATGCATCAAACAAGAAGCCAAAAACTCTAGGATCAAAAATATTCAAATCAGCTGAAGATTCCAAGCATTCAAGTTCATTGGCAATAATCTCATCATGGCAAGGATTTTCATTATTTTCTTTAATCAGAGTGTTTTACAGAGACATAATAATTGAATTTAATCAAGCCTTACTGGGAAAGAGGCTGGTCCAGCTGGATGTGGTGGCCGGCAAACAAGGAATGTCATGGTGGATTTTAGGTTTATGAAGATTGGAAAGGAAATGGAGGAGCTTTTGGGTTTATAGGGAGAAAGGGCTTTTGGGTTTGGATGGCTCTTACGAAGTGATTATTTGGTCAACAACAATTGGAGCAGCAAGTAGAGAATGAGCGGAGGACCAAAACCAAAAGTACTAATTACTCGCTTACAAAAGGATCATATATAATAACACCAACATTTAAAGTTTTAAACTAGCTAGAAACAAGTCCAGACTGGCTTACAGATGGTAAACAATCATAAACCAAACAGAAGGGTTTGATCCCAAAGTTACTCAAAGCAAAATAGAATGCTTGTCATGATTGTAACCCAGATTTCATGTGCCATTATTGGGTTATGAGGACATAGCAGCACTTCCTTTTTCATATTGAGTCTCCAGTGTAGATATTGTTGCACCATGATCATTCAGGTAGCGAAAATAGAGTTACCTCATATACAGTCGAGTGAAGAAAAGCTCATACCATAGCACCTTCTAAAGCCTATATCTGCGGCTGACAAGTAGCTTCTGTGCTTCAAGACATTCACTCCTGATCATTTGCTTTGAGTCCTTCAAACTGATCACAATCATACCACGTACTTTCTGCAAGAAGGAAGAGTAAAATGGTAAAGCTGTAAGAAAATGAATGATCATATTTAAGAATGAAACACTGACATGCTTGTTATGAAAATAATTCATTACATAATGAATACGGATATTATCATGAAGTATAAAACAATATGATTAAATAACAAATATCAAAACAAGTTGAACAAGCTAAGTTGAAGGGGACATAATATCAATTCAGAGTGTCAGACCAAGTTTGGGATGCAAAACAAGCATCGTACACACAACATTCTAACCGACGGCAATTTAACGGGAAAATGTCCATGCATCTTGCATCGGCTAGACTTCAGAGTGTTTTATACACTACACAGTTCTGGCCACTCAATTACAATTTACAAACAATAGACACAGAAATGGTTGAATGCATAGAGTAGTCTCTCTTCATTTCCGCTTGCATATACACAAAGAACAAGGGTCCATGCACAAAGGCATTTGCAAACATAATGCTCCATACAGAAAACACATTTCATAGAAGGATAATCCTCAATAATACATCAAATTTGGTGAATCCAAATCACAATAGTTAACCCAGTTTCTCAGGTGGTACGAGCAAAAAATGCACCAAAATATTCAAGGTTACCCTGTCCCCAAAAATCCATATGCTATATATATCTTTGCCCACTTAAAGCATTCTGGATATAGTTGGAGGCAATAAGCTAGAATGTCTAACAATCATAAAACAATGTCTTCAATGCAGAAGCACATAAAGTTTTAATGCTTCATACTTGATAGTTTTGGCTCCTCAATTACAAATAAACTAACAGAAAAGGCATTGAAGAAAACAAGATGAAAGGATTGATACTCGATTAAATAAGCTCAAATAGCAACCAGCATTGGAATGCATATAGCAATCTCTCTTCATTTTTGCTTCTTAGTTTTGCAGGCCTTCAGTCTTCATGCCAATGATGCACCATACTCATTCAGCTAGAGAAAGTAAAGTTTCATCACATATAGTGGCGTGTCTATATCGGCCGCTACAGACCAGATTCTCTTCCTTACGGCATTCAATCCACACCAATTCCTTCTTGTCAAACAGGTTGATCACAACCATACCACCTTATGCAATGAAAACTATATCCCAATTATTGGTTTTCTCCATCAGTCGAGTTTGTCATCCCAAACCCAAAACTTGGACTCGATACTATGCGAAAAAATCCAGTTGATTTGTTCCAGATAGACAAGTTTTCATAATAATTGTAATAGGATTCCCCCAGAAGTACCAGACCATTGCACGAGCCAATTAGTTGTAGAGTATTCTGCTCTGATGGGAAGCAGAGATCATTCACCGAAAAATTATCTTCTAATGATTGAAATCTAGAGGGAAAAGGACTATCATCGTCCCATAGTCTGAATTGAACCTTGGACTTGGTATCCATAATACTAACAGAATTCCATGATAACCAAACTCAGGAATCTTCATAATCAAAGAAATGATCAAGTAACATGTATACATGCTCTAGATAATATAACATGACAGAACATACTTTAGATTAAGCACTCATCAGGACACCTGAACTATGCAAAAGGTAAGAGTAATCAATATCTTTCCTCGTGAAGATTAGCAATCTATCAGGGGTTAGCAGAAACGCTCAAGTTCGAATACAGGTCTTTATTGAATAAAGAACTTTGTGATTGTTCGTTTTACAAACTGATGTTAAACATCAGAGTTGCTGACACATAACGACAATTAAACAAGAATTACACTTTAGTTTGAAGAAACTACTGCCTTAAAGGCATAAGAAGTTAGAGACAAATTCACAAGAAAATAGGAATAATGACACCGTCAGATTGCCTAGAGTTAAATATGATGTCTTCTTCACACCTACTATGTAAATAGATAAGCCAAGGTAAAATTCATCGTGCCTATAAATTTACCGAATCAGGTGAGAAAGACAATACGGAGAAATAGAAAATAACAGAGCATGAGTAACAGATTCTATAAGAAAGATGGCATGAGTTTGCAGAGTATTTAAACCATACTGGGGAAGCACAAACACACTAGACACATCCATACAAACATAAATTATACAGACACGGATATTGAAATCTCATGGCCCCAGAGTATTGCACCATATAATTGGCAGCTTGCACTATTCATTTCACGCAAATTTATAGTACTGTTTCAAGTGATGGAACTTTGAAAGTTGGAATTTATATACATGAGGAGATGACAAAATTAAAATACTAAAATTGGATACAAAGTTACAAACAGGAAATAACATTGTGTTTTTAAACCATGCACTAACAACTAACATTCATAATTCTTCTTTAGTCAGGAAAAAAAAAAAACAAAAGTATAATAACATACATAATACCTCCAAGTATGCGAAAGGAGCAGCAGCTTCAAGTTTTCATGTTGTACTCGGAAAGTTCTGTTTCAAATATTCCGATTGACTTTACAATGTATTTTTACAATGGCAACAAAGCGGGATCTACTCTATCCTTAGACAGCAAATCAACTCTCAATTCCATAGTTGATGCATCTACAGAGTAACCCCTCTGGACCATTTCTTGAATAAGTCCCATAGCCCTTGATGCCTCATTATTATTGATAAATCCCCGGATAATTGTGTTATAGGTCTAGCCATCAGGAGAACAGACTTTCTCTTCCATTCCTCTTAAGAAAATCTTCGGCTTCACTTAATAAGCCTCCTTTACAAAGTCCCTGAATCATTATAGTGTATGTTCTCACATTAGGCTGTACTCCTTTTGATGACAAACCAGAGAAGACATCTATTGCAGAATCCATTTTCCCAGCTTTGCACAAACCTTCAATGATAATACTATAAATTACAATATCTGGTTCCAATTTCTTGCCTTCCATCCCTCTAAGCAATTCCAGTGCTGTAGAAAGTTGTTGGTTGTTACATAGGCCATCAAGTATAACAGCGTAAGTTTGAACATTTGGGAGTTGGCCACAACCTTGCATCTCAGAGAGCAACTTTTGGGCATCTTGTATCCTCCCCACTTTGTAAAAACCGTCGATAAGAGTAGTATAGGTAAATGGTGTTTGGAACAAGCTCCATACAAGTCATTTCCTGAAAAACCTTATTGGCCTCACCAATCCTTTTTTGCTTACAACATCCGTTTATCAATATGTTACAACTCCTAAAATAACATTTACTCAACACTCTGAATTGTTTGCATTCCTAACATTTACGCAAGAGCCCCTTAAGTGCGGTGAAAGTAAAGGTGGCAAACGGGCTGGCCCGGCCCGACCCGACCCATTTTAAGCGGACCTAATCATGCTTCGTGCCGTGCTTGGGCTGGTCCATTTATTATCGTACCGGGCTCGTGCCGACCCATTTGCTTAAACATTAAGCCCGGTCCGGCCCATGGCCCGAGCCCATATCGTGATGGGCCGTGCTCGTGCCGGATCAATAAACGGGCCGTGCTCGTGCCTACTCACTATAAAGCACGATTTTAAAATCTTAATTTGAATAAATAAAATTAATTTTATTTAACTATTTAGAAAATTAAAATATTAAGTTCTACAATATTTTTCTTAATCTTAACTTTTTAAGATTAGTGTTCTAATATTTTTTATATTCCACTCCAACAAAGAAAGAAAGAAAAAAATAACTCAAAATATATTGCTTGTAGTATATTATTGTGAGATTAATCTTTATTAATATAATGAAGATTTAGTATCATAATATTCTTTCCTTCATTCTATAGTTGTATTATTATGAGATTAGAAAAAATACTTTATGTCAAAACAAGGATATAATGTTTTATTTCACTATTTTGACAATATAAAAAAAATAGCATTAATGGAATTGTCATAAGATTTTAAATAAAGAGGTCTAATATTCAAATCTCATCATTGTGGTTTTTAAATATTTCTAAAAACAAAATGAAATTTTGTGTTTGTAACGGGCCTGCCCACAATATGTCGTGCTCGGGCCATGCCGGGCCCATTACGGGCTTGGACCGGGCCGAGCCAATAGGCCAATATTCCTAGACCCAACCCGGCCCGTTATTCTAACATGTTCGGGTCGTGCCGGGCCATTAACAGGTTTGGGCCGTACCGGGCCTCTTTTAAGCATGCCGGATCCGTGCCGTGCTCGTGGTTAGCGGCACGTTTGCCACCTCTAGGTGAAAGTAACCACATTGGGCTTACAATGACCTGCCTCCAGCATTTTGGTTTAGAGTCGTGAAGGTAATCACATTTGGTTGAAGACCCAATTTGAAGAATTTACCCAAGACAGATAATAGACAGAGTATAGTCATTGGGAACAATTCGACGCAGAAGCATTTGTTTAAAGAGTGGGATGACGACCGAATAGTGTTTCAATTTGGAAATTGAGTCAAGATTTGATTGAAACGGACAATAGAAGGCAGTAGACGCGAGTGAAGCATTTGATCGAACACCTTCAAGGCATTCTCAACTTTGGGGTTTGAGGGCTCTAGATTTGGTTGCTTTGATTGAGAACGTAATAAAGCAACAACAGCAGCAGGAGTAGAGTGAGGAAAATGGCACACCTCTTCTGCCACCGCTGCTGCAATAATAAGAAATAGAAGAACAAGAAGACGTTTTTCCCATAATTTTCAGCATCTCTGCGGGTCTTGAGTTTCGGAATGGGTATGGGTTTCTCAAGGGAGTTTGGAATGGGTATGGGTTTCCTTGAGAAAAGTCTTGGGAGTTTGGAATGGGTATGAAGCATCTTACCCCCACTCAGTTTATTTAGCATATACTAAAACCCTGTTCACACCTGTTTATCTGGGATCAAAGCCCTCTCTCCTCTTTTTTTTTTTTTATATATATATTTTTTTCAAAAGGATCGTTTCCTTTTCTCGACTTGCGATTCTGCTTCTTTGCCCGAGTTGGACAGACACAGAGAGAGAGAGAGAGAGAGAGAGAGAGGAAGAACAAGGGGCATCTGGGTAATTGTTTTTCAATTCGTGTTTTTTACGAGTTTTCCTTAGTTGATTAAAGCTTTAGATGGTTGGTTTCGGTGGATTTGTGGTTTAATTCGCAATTTCTTTCAGGTCTTCGGATACTCTAGAATAGTGCTTTAATCGATTTCCCAAGCTTGCAACTTTGTGCTTTAGCACCATTTTGGCTTCTCATTAGTCACAGTCATTTTGCAATTGGATTGGCTTTGCAGAAAACATAGGAAGACGAACAAGATTTCAGAAGCTTCAAGGCTTCATCCGTCTCACGTAGTTAGATTTAGGGCACCCCATGAATTTTAATTCAATCCCAATTTTAAACCCAATAACTCTTTTGATTTGGGATTGCAAAATCCGAGCCAAGCTTACATTTTTACCGATTATGAAAGTTGGATTGTGTTTAATTGTTTCATGGAAATTGCGGGAAGAATTGTCAGAAATGCTTATATGATTTCTCAATAACTAAAGTATTGTAATTTAGGGCTCAATTTTACTTTCACAAATTTCGAAATTTTGGTGCTTTAGTTTTCGCAATTGTTTGATTGAGTGATTGAATTGTGGGAGAATTGAAGGAAAGCATAGGAATTATCATTTATCTAAGAATTAGCTCTTTTGCTTATTTGCCCTCAAAGGAGAGGAAAAACAATTTCCTTACACGTAACAAACTCTTTGTCTGTGTAGAGTTTAGCTGCGGTGTATATATCACCTAACCTCCACCACTTCCCTCCACTATCATTGTGTAATCCTTCACCTGCGTTGCAGAGCGACTTCTTTAAACACTAATCTGTTCATCGTCTGTTGAAAGTTCATCAGAGCTCAGATTCCAGATAGAACTGAACAAGAACTCTTCCACTTGCTATATGTTTTCTGTAATTGAGTTATGGCTTGCTTTTGGGGTTGGTTAATTAATTCATTATGTGTCTGTTCAATTTCAGGTATTTGAATAAATATTGTTGCTGGTTCTTAGTTCAAATGGGATTGTTTATGCAATATGGTTAATTTGAATTATACATTTATGTTTATTGCCGGATTGCATGCAATTTTGTGGCATTTGTTTTTTTTTGGGGGGGGGTCAATCATGTTTTTTGTTTCTGGGTTAGTTTGCTATATGTTAATTTGCATGATGTTCTGCTTGCAGTATATTCCAGTGAAGAATATGACGGCAGACTAAACAATATTCCAACAATCTGAGCCGCTGTTATTTGTTTTTTCCTTCGAAAGGTATACAAATTGTCATCTTCTCATCAGTTGTCAAGATTTTCAATTTATCTAAATTCAGGTCAGTAATTCAAACTTGAATGTCCTGTTTGTGAGACTTATTCTGTAAATTCTATATATTTGTGTCGCCTCATACTGTCTGTTTATTTTTAGGTAATACAATTACCTCTTTCCTGATTAATATAAAAAATATAATTGGATTTACAATTTTAAGCTTCAAGAGTCTTTTTATTTTGTTTCTTTCCTGTGGGACTTGGGCTTTTGGATGAATGAAAATATTCGCAACAGCCTCAGATTTTGGTAGTACAGCTATATGGTCTTCAAAATTTGACTTCAATGACATGATAACTCAAGATTTATGTTTGTACTGATGATTGATACTTTGATAGTCTCTTACTCTTCTGTTTGAACTCTCTTATCAAATTAAAACATGCTGGATTGAGGGAGATAATACTGTCCAAAGATTGAGTCGAAGGTTATATTGATATGGAATTTATAATTTTGTTCTTGATAAAGTGGCTTTCCAGGAATTAGGTTTGTAGTGATTCCTACAGCTTCTAATTATGGGAAAAAATAAAACGTCTCTCTCATCTGTTAGACAAATCTTTAGGATAAATGTTTCAGTTTGTATAGGCAAGTTTGAGAAAGAGTTCAACATTTTTGATTGAACTTTCTAATATGTTGAGTATTTATCTGTGTCGCAATGATACATGTTCAATATAAAAATGATTTTATACAAACCTATAGCTGCAGATACCTCCGATCAAGTTTCTGGGTGGGAAATAGTGATTTTATATAAGGGTTAATATCACAAATGGTCATTGAACTATAACATGTTCAACACTTTGGTCACTCAACTTATATTCCGTCTATCACTTTGTCCTACTGTTAAATCTACCGTCACAAACTGTTAAATCAAGAGTAATTTTGTCTAATCACTTTTTTTATTTCAAAAAAAAATAAAAAAATTATTTCACAAATATCCACCATCTCTTTCGAGCTCTTCTCTCATTACTACTCCTTTTCTCTACCTTTGAATCTCTTAATCTTGACCAGCTTCTCAATGAAATAAGATGGGTATTTTAACTATTTTCATATCTTGTTCATTGGCATAATCTAGGCATGAAGTTTGGAGATTTTGGTTAATTAAGAACTACCATCATCTCCATCTGTATTTCTTCAAGCATTTTTTTTCATTCTTTCTGCACTCACTCCTCTCTCATCTCGTAGCTATCATCATGGATTCATGGCTGATATAATTGATTTTCATCCCCCTCTCTCCACAAGCCCGTCTTTCCAGACCTCTTCTTGTCTCTTGCAACAAAAAGATAAAGTAGATGAGTAATTACAACTACAATCACAATTCACAATAACCCCAATCACCATCTAAAATATAGTTACTGAGACCAAGACTCTTCAACATGGCCTTCCATACTCTTTGTGATTCTTCGCAAATTGCAAAGCTACCAAATCGGCAGCTCGATTAGCTCACCTTGGATCCAAGACCAAGACAAAATTATCTTATGTTCTGATTTTGGTTCGGTTTCAGATTATCGACAACTTGATGACATGATCTAGATCTGGATTTTGATTCAATGGGGGTTTATGAAAATTGGCTCCACGGCTCCATGGGCAGATCAAAGAGACGAGAGAGAGAAACAATTAGAGAACAAAAAGGAACAAAAAGAAAGAAGTTTAACGTTTTAGTAATTTGGCCAAAATAACCTTGACAGAACATATTATTTACAAGACACATAAAATAGACGGAAATAGACTGAATGACTAAAATGGTAGATTATATATAAGTTGAGTGACTAAAGTGATATTTTCAGAAGTTGAGTGACCAAAGTGTCAAACAGGTTATAGTTGATCATTTGTGATATTTACCTTTTATATAATGCCTATTGTATATGAATTGAATTGTATTATCATTTGTCCAGTATGAAGGCATTCCTGGAAATACAGTAGCTTCAACATAGTTTAGTCTGCTGGAGTACCATTAAAATGTATATAACATCTGACATATATTACTTAAAAACACCAACTCAATTTCAAAACAAAAAAAAACAAATTAAATGGTTGATTGCTTTTGGGTGAAATAATGAATATGAAAGTAATCAAGATTATTTAAATTTTTGGCTGTATGGTAGGAATCTGTTTCCAGCAGTTATTACCAAAGATAGCCCTTCATATGGTGTCTTCCGGTAATTGGTGCAAAACCTTGGTGATGTTTAGGTTAAATTTGTGCCTGAAATTGAAGTAATGCCTAATGCATATTTGTTTTCATTTCCATGGTATGTCTATGAGCAATTTGACCTGCAAATGCATCCTATATTGAATACAACCAGCAGCACATTCTATCATTTCATAATTTAGATATCAGAGTTTTGTGTCTGTATGTATATGTACTGCTTTTCAAACCAATATCTGTAAAGGTAACTCCTAATTACCCTGCAGACTCAAAAAAAAAAAAAAGTTCTGTGTCATATATCAGCTTCAGTACTTTCTACTATATTCTTTTCAATTCTTTTTATCTTCTGAAATCACTTCGGTACTTATCTATGTCTAACTCAGAGCTAAACCTCTGTTTTCTTCCCTCTACGTTTCTGTGCTATGTGGGTGTTCAGTGTTCGAAACAGAAATTTGGGTGTCAAAAGTTTACTTCTTTGTTCCAAAGTCGGTTTATAATTATTCAAAATGGTTTATGTCTAGAATTGTTTTTGAAAAGTAGAACCAAGAAGCATCTTTCATTTTCAACCCAATAGAGAATTACATACTAGGTGCTCAATGACACTGCCAATTTGATGAAGTTATGTTTTTCGATAGCATCATACCATAGAAATTGGTAGAATAAGGCGTGTGAAATAATATCTTTTAAGAAATCTCATTGTACCAGTGGAGTGCATAAATTTATGCTCCAAACTGAATGTTATATTTTCTTTTGCCGATTGGAAACACATAAATGCTATGTGTATGTATGTGATTTATTTGTAACCTGTCTTATTTTGACTTTTGGGTTTGCAGGTTTTTTGGAGTATATCGGATCTGTAGCCTTCTCTGTCCTCTGTCTTCTCTTTTCCACACTTTCATGGAGAAAGAACAAACCTGCAGCATCGCGCGGGTTTGAGCACTAGTATATATAAAACCATTGTGTAGGCGGTCCATCTAACAGCTAGCAGTGTGTTTGTGTTATAGAAATGGCGAACGTGTTTGGCAACCCCATAACCGACTCGACCCTGAAAGGGATGGCAGAGTATGCCAACAACTGTGAAATAACTGCAGTTGACAGGGCACACATAGCAATTAACATGAAAAACACTGACATGAAGAATACGAACGCCCACACTTACGTGGAGAATCTGAATCTGAAGAAAGAGCGGGGAACTGAAGTATCCACACTTTGCCTCATTTACAATGCTACTGGGAACGCTATGACGTTGGTTGGTAGTAAAGATCGGTCTGGGCGCATTGGACAAGCCCCATACCCAATAGTAATTCAAAATGGCCAGTGGGGTGCTTTTTTGCATATCGGAGTATCTAACATGACACCTAGATCTGTTGCAGGTGTTATGTATCACGGCAAGAACGGAAATAATGGCAACGACTGTGACTACATGGTGGCTTGGTCCAACACAGAATATGACTACAGTGTAAATATATTAACCTAACTAGCTAGCTAGCTCACCCAACTTTTCATTTATTAGATTTTAAAAGTGTTTTAACTACGTTCACAACTAGAATCACAGGTTGGAAAATTCGTTTTGCAGGTCTGGACTGAGGCCCGTGAAGTGGACCACTTCACTGATGCAACATGGAACTACTTATTTGGAAAGCTCAAAAAGACTCGCTGCAACTACCGCGACTCATGGGAGGGATGCTTGTCAATTATATCAACTGGCAGTGGCACTTCCCCTGTGGTGGAAGCAACATTCACTTTAGAAGATGCCGTCGATGGCAATCAAGTTGGCTCCTACTAGCTAGCTAGTAAAGGGAGGGGAGGTATATCTATATCAAGTTCGTATGTTATGTGTATGCAGTATGGTGGCTGTTGATTGACCTAGTGGTTGGAGAAGGCTAGTCCATATTATCAATAACTAATGCTTCATGCCTGTCTCAGCAGTTATAGAATAATTTCCTTTTCAGTTGTAATTTTCGTCATTTATGTTCGTCTCAGACTTTCTATTGAGTCTGTACGCACTATTACTGTTTGGTTTGCTTTTCCTAAATTATGTGTACCGACTCGATCATATATTTAATAAATATTTCCTTGAGTGTGTGTTGTAAATGTTATGTGTTCGGAATTTAGCTCCACAAAATTTGATCTGAGCTCCACTCTCATTTTTTGAAAATCTGATGGGATTTTTATTTTTTATGTTTGAGCATTCAAATACCATTGCAAACTATATTTAGTTTCTTGAGATCTTAAACAATAAACCAACAGCAAGGATGAAAAATTATTACACTACACTAGTTTTCATTAGGCTGCTTGCTAGAATTATTGAGCTGACGAAACCCTTTAAATTTGAGCCCATTGATATCATTTTATTTCCAAATGGTGTATCAGATTCGAATATTTATTATCAATTGGAATTTCTTGAGATTTGTTTGAAATACTACTGGGTCTTTGAAGGTTCATATTGTTCTAGAAATTCTCGTGTCATGTGTTTGATTTATTTTGAAAAATGATTATATTTTCAAAAGCATATAATTGAATTTCGACAAGAGCTTCGGATTTGATTGAGCTCATGATTTATAATTTCCGAGAAATATTTTGGATTGAGAACTTTAAAATGTGTCACAAGAATTATCATAAGGATTAAGAACTTTAAAATGTGTCACGAGAATTATCATAACTATTTTCCTTTCGACAACGTATGATATGTATTTATTGGGAGTTGACGATTCAGGCTTATGAGTGGATATTATGTAATAAAAAAGAAACTCATTTCCTCGGTCTTCCCGAAAGCCTTGTTGAATTTGCTCAAAGCTTGTCAGTGTTGTATGAACTATGAAGGCCTAGTACATTCCCTAACGACCAATAAGCCTTTTACCATCTACTCGATCTACTCGACCAATAGGCCTAGTACATTGGCCTAGTAAAATGGTCAATGGCTAGCCTAACCAAACCAGTAAGAGAATAACCAATGTCGCTACTAAAGAAGGGTCCTAGGCCCAACTATCCCATCTATATCACAGCAATGGTTTGAGTGTCTTGAGTAGGACGACTTGAGCATAAGACTTTCAGATAAGGTTTTAGTACTAGCTTGCTATAAATTCAACTACTCTACATCTTTGACATTGTTGGATAATAAAATCGAAAATATGCAAACATATAATTTCTTGCTTTGAGATACTGTAACCAAGGCACTTGTGCCTTTGTTAGAAATAAATCAAGGCATCTGTAAACTCAGCTTTCCCAAAATCGAAGCAAAGTTTGGTGAAGGTCAACTGTAACTACAAGAAGTTACCGACTCTAAGTTCACAACTGGTTCTAATTACTGACTCAATATAGCACAACTCAACATGCAGTAACAAGGCCATCTTATTATTCATCAGATTTTGCTAAGAAAAGAGGACGAGAAACTTGGGTGTCCCAATTTATCTGGCGGCACTAACATTTACTGAATTTTTATGAGCAGTTCATGAATCAACAAGCAGGAATGAATATTATTGTTTTTTTTTTTTTTTAAGAAAATAGATGATTTCATTCATTTATCCATAATCAGAAGACACATACATCAAATGTTGTCTTACACTAAAATCATAAATGACATAAGCTACCAAGCAAAGGACATGTGACTATTACTGCTAACACATCACTCATTTATAAGCCTAATCAAATGAACACAAGTCCAAACTATCTAAATCCTTGTAAAAGCAACTCTAGCAGCCTATAGACCTCGATTGGTGTACAACTAATGAAGCAAACTTAAATAGCAGGAGACCATATCCATATGCTAGACCGAGAGACACTAAATAGTGTAATCGAACCAAACATCTTGCATAAATTCTCCAGGGTCCCAAATCCAAACCCGTAGAGAAATCTGACCCAACAGAAAATGGAATTGGACCCCACAGCTGCCCAACCTTCTGCAAGCCAGATCTGACATGGGCACCCAACGCCGAGCACCAAGAGATGGTCATCGTCCGTCAGCCACCCATAGCTTCGACTGCACCCAACAAAGCCACCAGCCTCCCTGGATGAAGGATCCGATCAGCCAAGCCATCGACTCTGGGTCCCAAATCCAGATCTTCCATAGGGCTCATGAGAACCGCATCACACTGATCGGAAAACCCAAGAGCAGGAAGCCCAGATTTAGTGCTTGAGCACAACCATCGCTGCCGTCCGTCTGCACCCACAACAGCCACAATATCTACCACCACAGCAAGATTCTGGTTCCTGTGCCTCCATCGAAAATCTTCCGATCCCTATAAGAAGGGAGACGCCGCGCCAACCAGATCTCGGATCTCCTCACCCAGCCAGAAATCGAGCCATTCCAAACAGTGTAAAAAAGACTCGAGACCCTCCTCTTATCTCTCTTTTTTAGTGCCGCTGAAATGAATATTATTGTCGTTAAGAAGATCAGACTGTCTAGTTCCAAAAGGTACAAAGAAGTTTAGGGTAAAGAGACCTGAAATCAGATATACTATAAGCAAGAAAAATCATACGGCTACTAAAGCAGCCATAGCCCGTAGACAATCACTAACAGTACTAATAATGCTTCATACTTGATAATTCCGGCTACTCAATTTCAAATAAACACAGAAAACATAGAGGAAAAACAATTAAACATCAAACATGGTGATTCAAATTACATAGTTAAAAGCTTATAAAACCAGCCATCATTAAGCGCACACAATAGCAATCCCTCTCCAGACCTCGAGCCCTCAGGCCACATGCTTCATAATCCTTCGGTAGTGAAACTAGAATTTCATCATATACAGTCGCGTCAAATATCGCCACAGGAAGAGTCCCCGTTCGCCATTCCATCCGGCCAATGAAATGGAGATATCATAACTTTCCAAACGTTGGCTCTGAGTGAGAACACATGACCATCATCAAAATCACTGAGGGCAGTTTTTACGAAAACAAGCTTGTAGTCGTCAGTGGCTGACACTTGACCAAAACCATGATATAAAAAGCTTCTGTACCTTTTCTTCTCTGTGGATTTTGTCATCTCACACCCAAAACTTGGGCTCGGTATTTTGCGAAAAAATCCAGTTGATGGATTCCAGATGGACGAGTTCTTAAGATGACTTTTATAGGATTCACCTAGAAGTACCAAACCATTGCACGAGGCCATTACTCGTTGGCTCTTCTCCTCCGATGGGAAGGTGAGATTATTGACTGAAGAATAACCTTCCAAGGATTGAAATCGAGAGGGCAACCAACGCATTTTACCTCCAAAACGATTGGGAATTCGACCCTGTACAGTTTTATCTGTAGGGTAGGTGGAGATGAGGACTTTACAGAAGGTGCCCTGCTGTGATGCTAGTTGAAGGTGGGACTTGCCAAAATGAGGATCAGAAATTATAATAGAACGCCATCGTTTCGACACACAAGTGAACCGGATCAAGGACTTGACTGGCAACCGGCAAGGAATCTTCACTATAACATCTTCATGAAGATCAAAGCTTTCCTCTTGTATCTTTGACATTGACATGAATTCCGGACCAGAAAAAACAAAAAACAAAAAATCTGCTGAACCAATGCAGCCAAGAAAGTATTAGGACTTCTGCAAAAGCTATAAACTGCCACAGATCAGAGTGTATTACAGAGACATAACAATTTTATTTAATTAAGAAAACTTACTGGCAAAGAGGCTTGTCCAGCTGGATGTGGTTGGCCAGCAGACAAGGAATGTAGCAATGGATTTTAGGTTTACGAAGATCGGAAAGGAAAAGGAGGAGCTTTTGGGTTTTTAGGGAGAAAGTGCTTTTGGGTTTGGACGGCTCTTACGAAGTGATTATTTCATCAACAACAACCGGCACCTTCTCAAGCCTATATCTGCGGCTGACAAGCAGCTTCTGTGCTTCACGACATTCACTCCTGATCATTTGCTTCGAGTCCTTCGAACTGATCACAACTGTACCACTTTCTGTAAGGAGGAAGAGTAAAATGTTAAAGCTGTAAGAAAATGAATGATCATAGTTAAGAATGAGACACTGACATGCTTGTTATGAAAATAATTTCATTACATAAGGAATATGGTATATATCATGCAGTATAAAACAGTATGATTAAATAACAAATATCAAAGTAAGTTGAACGCCAAGTTGAATGGGGCAGGATATTGATTCAGAGTGTCAGAACCAAGTTCGGGATGCAAAAACAAGCATAATACACACAACATTCTTACCGACAGCAATTTAAAGGGAAAATGTGCATGCATCTTGCATCGGCTAGACTTCAGAGAGTTTTATAAACTACACGGTTCAGGCCACTAATTACAATGTACAAACAATAGACACAGAAATGGTTGAATGCATAAAGCAGTTCCTCTTCATTTCATTACACAATGAACAAGGGTCCATACACAAAGGCATCCGCAAACATGATGCTACATACAGAAAACACATTTCATAGAAGGATAATCCCAACAAAACATCAAAGGTGGTGAATCCAAATTACAATAGTTAAACCAATTTCTCAGGTGGTATGAGCAAAAAATGCACCCAAAATATTCAAGGTTACACTGTCAACAACAATCCATATCTGTATATAACATTCTGGATATAGTTGGAGGCAATAAGCTAGAATGTCTAACAATCATAAAAGAGGCACATACAGTTTTAATGCTTCATACTTGATAGTTTTGGCTCCTTAATTATAAATAAACTCACAGAAAAGATATTGAGGAAAACAAGATGAAAGGATTGAAACTCGATTAAATAAGCTCAAATAACAAGAAGAATCATACGGCTACTAGAGCAGCCATAGACAATCACTAACAGTAATAATAATGCTTCATACTCTATAATTTCGGCTACTCAATTTCAAATAAACACAGATAAAAACAATTAAACATCAAAGATGGCCAATTTAAATTACATAGTTAAAGCATAAAAACCAGCCATCATTATGTGCACACAATAGCAATCCCACTCCGCTTCTGTTCTGCTCCTTAGTTTTTCAGGTCTCAAGTCCTCAGGCCACATGCTTCATAATCATTCAGGTAATGAAACTAAAGTTTCATCATATACAGTCGCATCAAATATCACCCCAGGAAACTCCTCAATTCTATATCGGGCACTGCAGACCGGATTCTCTTCTTGACGGCATTCAATCCAGACCAACTCCTTCTTGTCAAGCTGCTTGATCATAACTGTTCCGCCTTCTGTAACGAAACTAGGTTCCCACCTACTGCATGAGGTGAACACATCTGGTAAATCATCTCGACTAAATTGAATGAGCTTAACCCAAGATTCAGGGACACCATACTCTCTCATCACCCAAAATTCACTATGCTCATAAAGATCCTGAGACCATACACAAAGACCTCCTCCTAAAAGAACCTGAATACTTATCTGTCTCAAATGCACGCCATCTTCATTTTGGTTGAAAACAGGTAATGGCACTTGCCTAAACTCCTCCTCTGCCAAATCAAAAGCAACCATAGTTGGGTCTGACAGCCCATATATGGGATAGTTGAACCAATGAATCGCTCCATTTGAAAGACTCCCCTGTCCGTCAATCCAGCCACTGCATGAAGAGGAAGGAGCTTTAATAACTTTCCAAAGGTTGGCTCTGAGTGAGAAGACATGAACATCCACAAAATCACCAAGGGCGGGTTTTATCAAAACAAGCTTGTAGTCGTCAGTGGCTGACACTTGACCAAAACCATAATATAAAAAGCTTCCATACGTTTTCTTCTCTGTTGATTTTGTCACCTCAAACCCAAAACTTGGACTAGCTATTTTGCGGAAAAATCCAGTTGATGGATTCCAGATAGACAAGTTCTTAAAATAACTTGTATA
Organism: Rosa persica; assembly: GCA_025331145.1. Taxonomy (NCBI): domain Eukaryota; kingdom Viridiplantae; phylum Streptophyta; class Magnoliopsida; order Rosales; family Rosaceae; genus Rosa; species Rosa persica. Next base: position 61,467,416 of record WFKR01000005.1, read on the forward strand.
CAGTTCACCTAGAAGTACCAAACCATTGCACGAGGCCATTACTCGTTGGCTCTTCTCCTCCGATGGGAAAGTGAGATTATTGACTGAAGAATAACCTTCCAAGGATTGAAATCGAGAGGGTAACCAAGGCGTGTCATCTTGAAAAGGGTAGGGAATTTGACCTTGTAAGGTTTTAATTGTAGGGTAGATGGAGATGAGGACTTTTGGACAGAGGGTTCCCTGCTGTGATGCTACTTGAAGGTGAGACTTGCCAAATTGAGGATCAGAAATGATAATAGAACGCCACTGTTTCGACACACAAGTGAACCGGATCAAGGACTTGACCGGCAACCGGCACAGAATCTTCACTATAACATCTTCATGGAGATCAAAGCTCTCATTTTTCATCTTCGACATTGACATGTTTTCTAATGCAACCGAGAAAGTATTAACTTTCTTAAGAATTGAGCAGAAGCTATAAACTTGCAGATATCACAACAACAACCCAGTCAGATGCCTTGAGATTCTATTAGCTAAAATTTGACTAAGACCCAAGACGAAAAGTAGTTACTGATTAACTTCACTCCGGGTAATCTGGTTACAGTGCAATAGAGACATATTTTGATGGGTGTTTTCCTTTGTGTGGATTTCTGAAGGAGACCAAAAGCTTTAAACTTGTAGAGATATCAATAACAAGTTTTCTGAATCAAGAAAACTTACCGGAGACCGGCCGGACGTGGTGGCCGGCAAACAGCTCTGAAGTGATCACAAACCAAAATCAAAACAAGAAATGTGGGGATGGATTTTGGGTTTATGAAGATGAGTGGAAGTGAAGTGGAGGAGCTTCTGGGTTTATAGGAGTGTGAAACTGAATCTCGGGGGTTTATAGGAGAAGAGGCATTTGGGTTTGGGCTTGGGGTTTTCTACTTGGGCTTTTGTGCAAGGTGGTCGTGCATGGACTCATGTGCAAACCTCTAGGGTCTGTTTGGGTTTGGGAGAAAGCATTTTGACATCATGTGCAAACCTCTTGAGTATATCTGTTGTTCTGTTTCTTAACTTTTGATTGTTTTTGTAATAATCTGTTCAGATTTATTGGGCTCCATGGTCAAAGTATGCATGCAATCCAGTATTAGTTAAAATTAATGTTCCTATGCTGCTGCTAATTGTGTACCTGGTTACAACAACTGTCGTTTTGGTACTTGGCTATGAGTTCTGCTCGAGCTTAAACTAATTAGCTCACCTATGCTACATATTATCTTTGACTGGCTGGACGGAAATTCAAATTGGATTCGAAATGTCAACTGCATAGGCTCAAGGAGGAAGTTGGTAAGACGAGGAAGGAATTTGCCATATAGTGGAAATTTACCATCTGTACGAGCCTGAGTAACTTTAATGATTTGTGCTTACTCTCCACTTAATCATTTGGTTTTTCACTTCCTTCTTTTAATGATTTGAGCCTGGGTGAAACAACAGAAACAGAATGCGAAAACAGAAAGAGCACATTGAAACAACAGAAACTTTTTGCCTAGTTTTTTTTTCTTCATCTTTTTCACCTGAAAGCCCAAAAATTTCACAATCTTCTATATCAAGTTTCGGGTTGCATAAAGAATAGGTGTGTTGGCCTTGAAGAATCACAATGCTTAAGACTTCATATATAATTTGTGCCTACTCAAGAGCAAACAAAGTAGCAATCATTAACAATTTCTCATAGTTAATTTTGGCTCATCTTTACAAATAAACACACAGAAATACAATGAGAGAAACAAAATAGGAAGAAGTAATAATAATACTCAATTAACATCAAAGGCGGAGAATTCAAATTACAATAGTTATAACATAGAAACCAACCCGCATTTGAATGCAATCCAACATCTTTCTGTTCTGCTTCTTGGTTAGTGATTCATCATATATAGGGTTCATCAAAAAGGCACTGAAACCAGAGTTTCATCATATACAGCCGCATCAAAATGAAGCTTACACCCAGGCACCTCCTCGAGCCTATACCGGCCGCTGCAGAATGGTTTCTCTTCTTTCCGGCACTCAATCTTGACCAACTCCTCCTTGTCAAGCAGTTTGATCACAACCGTCCCACCTTCTGTAACGAAAATAGGATCCCACGTACTACATAAGGCAAAGACATCGGGCAAGTCGTTTACACTAAATTGAAAGAGCTTAACCCAAGATTTGGTCACTGCATACTCTATCAATGCCCAAAATTCACTATGCCAATCACGCTCTCCAAAACCATACGCAAAGGCATCCATTTGAAAGAACCAGAGTCCTCAACACTTTCTGATTCGCGCCATCTTCATTGTGGATAGAAACAGGTAGTGCCACCTGCCGAAACTCCTCCTCAGCCAAATCAAAAGCATAGATAAAACTCGAAACCTCATTTCTGCTGTGGATGATCCAGTGAAGTGCTCCATTTGAAAGAGTCCCCCGTCCGCCAATCAAGCCCGGCCATGACAAGTAAAGACCTTCAACTCTCCAAACGTCGGCCCTGTGTGAAAAGACATGGACTTCCACAAACCCATAATTTATGAAAAACAGGCGCTCTTCATTTCTCTCGTTTGATCTTATCTTCCCAATCCGGAAACTTGGACTAGGTATACTCCGGAAAAATCCAGTAGATGGGTTCCAGATAGCCAAGTTTTCGTAATGAGTCCAATAGCACTTCCCTAGAAGCACTAAGCCATTGCACGACCCCATTATTACTATGCTACTATTCTCTTCACATCCGAAGTTGAGATTTTTGACTGAAAAGTTATCTTCTAAAGATTGAAACCGAGGCCGAAACCGAGGATCGGATATTTTGGCAAGAGTTTGAAATATAGGGTAGTTAGAAATGAGGAATCTTTCACGGAGGGTTTTGTGCTGAGATGCTAGTTGTAGCTGGGATTTGGAAAATTTAGGGTCGTGAAGTATAATGGCGCGCCACCGTTTTGAGACACAAGTGAACCGGATCAAGGATTTGACCGGCAACCGGCAGCGAATATTGGCAACAATATGTTCAGGGAGGTGGGGAAGCTCAACGTGCTCCTTCTTCCTCGACATATTGAAACAGAGTAAGGAGATATTCCGGACTGGAATATTTAGAGTTCAAGAGGTAACAACAAGACTTGAATGGAACAGAGAAAACTTACGGGGCGAGCAACGTCGTCGGATAATGAGGTTGGTGAAGTTGGTCCGATCACTCCGATGTGCGTGGAATCTGCAGCTTTTGAGCGAATGCGACTGTTTTGACGTTTTGAGGGCTTGGGCTTTGGAAAAGCCTATATCATAGAGAAGGGCTTAGGGGCTTTCCAGGTTTGGGCTTGGAGCTTGCAGCCCAGAGGTTATTTCCCACCGCCCCAGACCCATATGTCCCTCATTGGTACCATTATTTTGCAACCAAATACTCATTTATCGTTTGGATAAGCAAAGCAAAAATAGTGTATAGGTTATGGATATGGTGACAGTAGTTTGATGACCAAGGCACTCTATACTAATCTATGAGACAAAAAGTCTCAATGACCTTCGATCTAAGGTTTTTATAGGAAAGATTTCAAGTTAGAGCGTTTCTTTCTCTTTCTAGTCAAGTGTGTTTTAAAAAACTCTCAATTCCGATTTCTCGATTATACATTTTTCAATCAATGTAAGGCTATAAGCCTAAGAACATCTCTAATAATAATAACTATTTGTAATGGTTAAATGATCCAAAGTTAAATTTAGCGCCAGTATTTAACTTTTATGATTCTATATATGGAAGAAAAAAAAAAGAATTTAACAGCTATATATGGGTAGCAACAACTTCATTGATGAAGAAACATAGACAACAACAGTAAAACGTTAGTATAATAATAAAGAACCAGAGAATCTCAAGGAGCTTGTCCTATCATCATATGACCCGTAAGCACCTGTCCAGCACCTGTCCAGCACCTGGTATCTCATGATATCGAATCCTGGGAAGTTGTTTGGCAATGTATCTTATCAGGAACCATGTTATCGATTTCATCTGCATGTTCTAGATCATTGTTTCTATGCCCAACATGGACAAAAGCAAAATCCATTATGCCGTTTCATTTTCTAAACCCATTATGCTGATATAGATTAGGGAAATAAGCTATATGTCTAGACTCGAGAACAACCACAAAAAATTGTAAAACAAATAACTTCATGCAGCAGCACCAATTGCATAGTCTTCACAATCTGATTCTCATCTATATCAAGTTTTCGAGTTGCACAAAGAATATGTGTATTGGCCCTGTCAACAAAAAATCATAATGTTTAATTAGTACTTCATAGTTTCTGCTCACTCTATAGCAAACAAAGTAGCTAGCAATCATAAAATGTTCCAAAGCTGAGTCTCTTTTTGGTGTAATACAATGAATATATTCCTTCTTCTTCTTTTTTTATGCGAAAAGACTGTCATTAGAGATGGAAACCTCTAGGGCATCCAATGTTTATAACATCAAACAAAAGAGCAGATGAGGCATTTCTCGGTAGACTATTCGTCCATGAGATTACATCATGAGATCTATGACCTAGATTTGCCAAACCATCAGCCCAACGAGTTTCTGCTCACTCTATATAGCAAACAACGAATATATCCCTTGTTTTCAGCTTCCACAAAGATATGACAGTTTTTACAAAGGTCTTACCGTTAAGCCATTATCAGAAACTCGTTGGGAAAGTCATGTTGAGAGTGTTAAAGCAATAAGGTATCAAGCTCCAGAAATAAGAGAGGCTTTGATTCACTTGGTGAACAGTAAATGAGATATGTCAAGACAAAAAGTGATGCTAAGACTTTAGCAACATATAATCTTCAGAACTGTGAGTTCTTGTTGGGTAATGATTATATGGTATGAATTGATGAATTGCATGTTATATGTTGTTAACAATGTCAGCAAAGTTCTGCATATATATATTGATACTGCCATCAAAGAATTGGAACATCTTCTTTCCTTTCTTCAAAAGTTTAGAGAAACCGGATTTGAGGAGTCCTTGATTGAAGCTAAAGAGATTGCAAGTCAGATGGGGATTGAACCGATATTCATGGAAAAAAGGACAATTCACAAAAAGAGACAATTTGATGAAAGCTCTAGCGAAGCAGGTGACACAATTAGCTGTAAATTCTTTAAAGTCAACTATTTTCTCTACATAGTTTATCAAGTTATTTCTTCATTCAAAACTAGGTTAGAACAATTTCATGATCAGTTAATCATGATGATCTTTATATAGTTTATTGAACTTTTTCTTTTTTTAAACCAAGTTTGAACAATTTAAGACTTCTAAAGAAAATTTTAGACTTTTGTTTGATTTGGACAAGTTAAGGTCTACAGATAGAGATGATTTGAAGAGTTTTTGTGCTAGCCTTACAAATTTATTAAAGCATGGCGAGATTTCTAATCTTAATGAGGATGATCAATAACATGACTTACGAAGGTTGAGTCAAGATTTACCTAATATATGTAACAAAAAGAGCTATTAATGTGTTGAGTTATATAAAAGAAGTGGATGGCTGTTATCCAAATGCTTGGATTGCTTAAAGGATTCTACTAACTATACCAGTCACAGTTGCCTATGCAGAATGAAGTTTTTCAAAATTGAAGTTGATCAAATCTTACCTTCGATCTACTATGTCACAAGAGAGATTTAGTGGTTTGGCCATGATATCTATTGAAAAAGATATTGTTGGAAAACTTGATCATGTAAGTTTTTTTTTTTTTATTGGGGGGGGGGGGGGGAGGTCAGCATTAGTAAATTAGCGACACACACACCCATGCAAGGTATCCCAACTTGAGGACAAACTAATCTCATGCATCGCTATGGGGAAAATTCCACCACAACTGGCCACCACTTGAGAGGAGCTCATGGAATTTTGAACGCTAAACCTGGGGGTTCCAGACTAGGCTCTTCTACCACCCACTATCCGTAGTGGTTTTGATTATGTAAGTTTGATTAGTACCTTTGCATATGAAAATGTAAGACGAGTCATATTTCAGCGATACTTTGAAATTTGAATATAATTTTCTTTTGTAATATTTTGGGCATTTACTTTGAGGCCTCCAAATTTTTTAGGACTTGACCTCCAAACTCACAAGGCCAACCTTGAATGTCTTCGTGCAACAGCACCAACAGTAACAATTTCTCAAAGTTTTGGCTCATCTTTACAAATAAACACACAGAAACACAAAATGATGGAAATAAAATAGGAAGGACTAATACACAATTAACAAGGGAGAGTGATCTAGTTTTTCAGGCCTCAAGTCCTCATGCCCCCTGACTCATCATATACAGAGTTTATCATGAAGGTACCGAATCCAGAGTTTCATCATATACAGCCGTGTCAAAATGAAGCTTACACCCAAGCCTATATCGCCCACTGCAGAATGGCTTCTCTTCTTTCCGCAACTCGATCCTGACCAACTCCTCCTTGTTAACCAGTTTGATCACAACCGTACCGCCTTCTGTGATGAAAATGGGATCCCAAATACCATATGAAGTAAAGACATCCGGTAAATCGTGTACACTAAATTGAAAGAGCTTAACCCAAGACTTGGTCACCGCGTACTCTGTCATTGCCCAAAAGTTATAAGGGGAAAATCCTCAAATGATACCTGAACTATGGTCCAATGCATATTTTGGTACCTAAACTTTCAAAACTACCCTAATGGTACCTGAACTATTGCTCCGTTTCTCCATATGGTACTTCCGTCAAATGTGCCGTTAACTTTGTCTACATGGCTCATTCTTATTGGATGACATTAATCTCCAAAAAAAAAAATTATAGGCAAAGTTAACGGCACATTTGACGGAAGTATCATATGGAGAAACGGAGCAATAGTTCAAGTACCATTAGGGTAGTTTTGAAAATTTAGGTACCAAAATGTGTATTGGACCATAGTTCAGGTACTATTTGAGAATTTTTCTCAAGTTATAATGCCCCTTACTATCCACAAACCACGCGCAAAGGCATCCATTTAAAAGAATCAGAGACTTAAACCCATTCACGGTGTCTTCTATTCGGGTAAAAACAGGCAGTGACACTTGCCGGAACTCCTCCTCAGCCAAATCAAAAGCATAGATAGAGGTCAAAAGCTCATTTTCAGGGTAGCTGATCCAGTGAAGTGCTCCATTTGAAAGAGTCCCCGGTCCACCATGCAAGCCTGGCAATGGCAAGTTAGAAGCTCTAACTTTCCAAAAGTTGTCCCTCACTGAGAAGACATGGAGTCCTGCAAGACCTCCAATGGAGGCTAAAACACAAACAAGTTTATAGTCATCAGTGGCAAACACAGGACCAAACCCATGATTTATATAGAATGCGCAGTTTTCATTTCCGTCGATCCAATATCCCAGGGACTTTGACTAGATATACTGCGGAAGAATCCAGTCGAGGGGTTCCAGATAGAACAGTGAGCCCAACAGTCTTCCGCTAGAGCTAGTAAACCATTACAGGAACCGATTAATATAATGTGCCTATTTTCCTCCCCTGGGAAGTTGAGATTTTGGCCTGAAAATTTATCTTCTAAAGACTGAAATCGAGAAGGTAACTTTGGAATGTCATGGGCGCCGAGTTTGGATAATTCGGCAGGAGTTGGAAGTAAAGGGTAGTAAATAAGGACTCTTTGACGGAGGGTTCGGTGCTGAGATGCTAGTTGGAGTTGGGATTTGGAAAATTTGGGGTCATGAAGGATAATGGAACGCCATTGTTTTGATACAAAAGTGAGCCGCATCAGGGATTTTACTCGCAACCGACACAAAATCTTGACTAGTATATCTTCTGGGAGGTGGAGCTCAAGGTGCTCCTTCTTCTTCGACATTGAAACAGAGACTCAAGATCCATAGTAGAATATGTGAAGGCCGAGAGCTAGGTAAAATTATAAGAACACTAGAACCTGAAACAATCGGACAAATAAACCTTCTCTCTTTTTTTAAATGAATATAACAGTTGTAAATGGCTTTTTTAAATGAATATAACAGTTGTAAATGGCTAGCAACAACTAGTTTATGCATGATTTCATTGAAGATGAAACTTAGGAACTAACATAGAAAACAAGAGTAAAATGCATAAGAAGTTCCTACCGATCACTATGTATTAGTTAGTTTACACAAGCAAAGGAACCGGAATATCTAGAGAAAACTTGTCCTATCACACGACCTGTATTGAAAGAAGCAACTGTGGCATCTCATGATATCGAATCCTGGGAAGATGTTTGTCAGAAGCAAAATCCATTATGTTCATATGTTTTTGGTTTCATTTATTAAAATCCATTATGCTGACTGGGAAATAAGCTAGAATGTCTAGGCTCTAAGCAACTTCAAAAATTAATGAAACAATGACTTCATGCATTAGCATCAACCAGATTAATAGTGCATCATACTGCGTAGTTTTGGCTCCTGAATTACAAATTACACACAGAAAACACATTGAGAGAAACAATAAGAATGATCCAAGGAGAGAATTCAAATTACAATAGTTAAAAACATAAAAACCAAGAAGCATTTAAATGGAAATTTTCAAGCCCCCTTCATTCTGCTTCGTACCTCTCCAAGATTCACCATAATCATTCAGGTACTGAAACCAGAGTTTCATCATAAACAGTTGCATCATAATAACATTTACACCCCGCCGGCACCTCCTCAAACCTATACCGGTCGCTGCGGACCGGCTTCTCTCCTTCAGGGCATTCAATCCATATTAACTCCTTGTCAAGCATTCTGATCACAACTGTAACACCTTCTGTAACGAAACACATATCCCAATTACAGTATATTGAAGCCACATCTGGTAAATCATTTACACTTATTTGAAAGAGTTTAACCCAAGATTCAGGCACCCCATACTCTCTCATCGCCCAACATTCACACACTGTCAAATCGTTGCGCTTCCGAGACCATACGCAAAGGCATCCTTCCAAATGAACCAGACTACGTAGATTCAGGTTATTTTGGTAAGAAACGTGCAATGGCACTAGCCGAAACTCCTCCACTGCCAAATCAAAAGCATAAATAACTGTGTCCGAAATCCCATTACGGCGGCCGATGAGCCAGTGAATTGCTCCATTTGAATAAGTCCCCCGTCCACCAGTCAAGCCGGGCCATGCCGAGTAAGGAGCTTTGATAAGTTTCCAAGAGTCGGCTCTGAGTGAAAAGACATGCATTTCCAAAAAACCACCGACGGCAGGTACTACGAGAACAAGTTTATAGTCGTCGGTGGACGACACGTAACCAAAACCATAACTTGCCCAGCCTAAGTACCCTTTTTTTCCATCATTCGAATCTGTCATTGAAAACCCAAAACTTGAACTAGGTATTTTGCGGAAAAATCGAGTCGAAGGGTTCCATATAGACAAGTTTTTATAATAACGTAAATAATATTCACCAAGAAGTACCAAACCATTGCATGAGGCCATTACTTGTAGGGTATTCTCCTCCAATGGAAAGCTGAGATTGTTGACCGAACAACTATCTGATAAAGATTGAAACCGAGAAGGTAATCTGTGACTCTGAGTATCAGTGCCACAAGGTTTCGGAACTTGGCTGGGGTAGGTGGAGATGAGGACTCTTCTGGTGAGGTTTCTCCGGTGACATGCAAGTTGGAAGTGGGATTTTCGAAACTGAGGGTCAGAAATGATAATAGAACGCCACCGTTTCGACACACAGGTAAACCGGATCAAGGATTTGACCGGCAACCGGCAGAGAATCCTCACTACAATATCTTCAGGGAGGTTGATGAGGACAAAGTGCTCTTTCCTAGTCGACATTGGTAAGACCTCTAACGAAACAGAACCTAAGTTGCTGACTTGCTGTAATCAAAAAGACTAGAATCAGCTCAAGGTAGACACAGTTTCATAGCAATATGGAGAATTGTTTTAATTCGTGGCAAAAAGAACACAAAATTATATGGTTTCTTCAGCCAAGATGAAACGAACAACTAGATTACAGAATCGGTTGGACAAAGAAAACTTACCGACAGAGCCAAAGAGATCTGATATATATTATGCGTGAAGTGGGAAGCTGGCAATTCAAGAGAAATGAAGGAGGTGGAGGGAGAGCAGCTAAATTTGACATTTTGAGGGATTGGGCCTTTGGGCCGTACTGCCTTGAATTTGTTTAGGCTGTTTAAACTCGTTCCCAGTGAGACCATCAAGAAGAGTAAAAAGGGTACAGATTACCGAGTGGAACAAAGTTGTAAGACTACTCGATATTGAAAGCAATTCTCAACAGGGAAAAACTCAGACTTGAAATATCATAATGATTTACAGCAAAAATGCAGACAGCAATTCTATGGATGTCAACAACATGCACCTATGTACTCAACCTCAGGGATATGAACAAAAAATTCAGCCGGACGGCCGGCCGGCCAGAAAATTTTGAAGTCACTTAGTCCAAAGAAACACCTTATCTAAAAGCATTCGGGATAATAAAAACTCATTACGAGGGAATAAACTTGAAAATCTAGACCCTAGACTCCTAGAGCAACCATAATCATAACACAGTGCCTCCATGCAGCAGCACTAATAGAGTAATGCTCAAACTTCGATCATAGTATTAATTGGCTCATCAATTACAAATAAACACAAGGAAAACACATGAGAGAATCCAAATTACAATAGTTATAACATAGAACCTAACCCAGTATTTGAATGCAAATAGCATTAGTCCCTCTTCATTTGTGCTTTCCTAAGTTTTGAGGCCTGGAGTCCTCATACCCTCTGATTCACCATAATCATTCAGCTATATAAACTACAGTTTTCATTATATGAAGTTGCTCCCAACGAAAGCTTACACCCAGGCGCCTCCTCAAGCCCGTAGAAGATAAGACATGGGCTGCTAGGGCCTTTTGTGTTAGGCTAGCAGGCCGGCCCAAATGAAAATATAAAATGAAAAACATATTGAGAAAAGGAAAACTCACCTAAAAACTAATTTTTTTTTTTAAATAAGGAATTAGGCGATATTAGTTCTTCGCAAATGATGTAGGGAACAAGTCCCACCCTCTATCCCAAAGAAGAGGGTTTGCCACACTTTGGGAACTCATCGCCTGTCTCTCTATATTTATTTTATTAATAACATAAAAAGAAAATACAACCTAAAGAAGGGAGGGACATAAACCTTACCCCAAAAGCTAGGAAGTGAAAAAATTGAAGCAGAACCTCAAATGTGCCCAACTTCCAGATGATTAAACAGCTTGCAAAGCAAAACAATGCAAGAAAAAACAAAAATTGCACTATCTGCCAAGAGAAGCCAACAACACCCAGCTTCATGTCCAAGTAATTGCGACCAGCGTTTGCATTATAAGGAATGTAGAAAATATAGCAGCCAATGTTAAAGCAAGCCCAACACCAACCTATGCAAGAAAAGGAGTTAAACATGATGAAGGTAAGGGAATCCCAGATCATCCATATAAAGATAAGGAGATATATTAGATGGAGGAGAAGCATGCCATACCAGGGATGGAGAAAGTAAGCCCATGTTTGCCATTCTGTCAGTCACCGTATTTCCTTCCCAAATAATATGGGAACAATGAAAGGTCATTGCTCTAATACGTGCTAAGCAAGTAAGCCATACAATTCGAAGCAGCCAAGGTACCTAAAAACTAAAATTAAAAATTTTAATATTTGAAGATCAATTAGGTTTTATTCAAGTGAAAAATCTTTTGTGTCGTTGAAAAAAGTTAGATCCCATATCACGTAGGTCATAAAACATGGGATGCTTGGGCATTTTGCTTTGTTGGGCTAGCACGCTGGCCCAAATTGCTTACGAAACTTCTAAATACACCCATCAACCTCCACAATACACCCAATTAATGAAATTGGAATTTTATTTAGAGAATGTTTGGATGAGAGAAAAAAAAAAGGTGGAATTTAAATAAAATTATGGATTTCGCGATTTCTCCCTTCAAATTCTAGAGTCTGGTATGCTGGTATGTGGAATCACCAATTGCCGTGGGAAAATAATCATGGAAATAACCGATTTCAATTCCTCCCAAAATAGGTGTTATTCTTCAATTCCATCCAAGAAGGAACTTTTTGATTCCACAGCGCCAAAACCTCACTGCAAAACTCATCCCCAACCTGGGTCTGCATAAAGCTGCAGAGCCTTCCAACCCAGGACACAGTCCCAAATTCAAGTTTTCGTATTCAAGTTTCAATATTCTGTTTAAACCTCTTTTTTGTTTTCATATTCAAGTTTCAAATTTCAATGGGGGTACTCTGATTGTGGATGGGCTAGTTATTTCCATGTCATTAGCAATGAATTCTAGAACCTGGGCAATTAGAAACGGGGTACACAGATCTGTGATCTCCATGTTATTGTGAACAAGATAAATGTTGTTAAATTTTACTGTGAATTAATTTTGCAATTAAAATGTTGGTAGGCTTATTGATTGAAATAGATATGGCTCTGTTGAGTTCAAGCATTTAAGAACCTGGCTTTTTTTTTTTTTTTCTTTTGTAAATCTGCATGATTTGAAAAGCATTCGTCGCAATTTTGAGAAGCCCTTGCTAAAGCTGATCGAGATCTATTGCTATATGTCTACACTATAGGTTTTGTATAATGAAAATTTATGGGCATTTGGAGTGCATGACAGCAATGTTTTCAAATGTGAAAGCGAAGGCGGCTTATTAGTGTCTCACGAGGCGAGTGCCTCAAGGCGATGAGGCGACCGCTTTTCCCGCAAATATTATTCTAATATATTACATTTATAAATTATATGCAAATGCATAAAAATATAAACAAATAAATATATTGTCAGATTATTGAATTCTTTGGACTTTCGGCTTTGAATATGTAAATGGACCATCATTTTTTGCATGTTACCTACCTATATTGGATTGGCCCAAAGAAATTTTCAGAAAAGGGACCCAGCCAAAACGACTGAAGGAAAGGAAAAACAAAAACACACGCTATTCCATCTTCTTCCTTCCGCCTCCCACCGCATCAGACCTCGACTTCGGCAAAAATGGCCGCCCCAACTCCTGGGCAGACGCTTTTCCAGCAGCAAGCTTCAGTTTAGACAGGCGAGGTGTTTTCTGGTCGCCTCACACCGGAGTGCGCCCCGCGCCCGCCTCAAAATCGCCTTTAAAAACATTGCATGACAGCCGCTCCCTTCTAAAAAAAGAAAAAAAATGAAAAGAAGATTCTTATCGATGTATTGCTAAACCACAGCTTGCAATACTTGCAGAGCATTGCTTATTATTTTGGCTTCTTCTTGTTTGTGAGAAGAAGATGAATAAGGGAGATGCCGTTTGTGTGCTACACTTTGCTTTGGGTGGCCTTAGAAGTTGGCTCTCAAAATTCGAGAGCTCATTCTTAGAATAACATGGGTTCTTTTGGTAATGGAAAATTTATTTGTTTAGCTTTCTATTTTACTTATTTATGCGGTTGGAGATGTTTATGCCAAAGGTCTATTTTAAATGGAAGAATTTGTAATTCAAGTCACTTCCTAAATTCTATATGATGGCATCCAAATTATAGAATAATCAATTAATAGAATTTAAATTGATAGAATTGTAATTCTCGTTATTTATAAATTTCCGTGACATTGAAAATGATTCATCCAAACACACCTTTAGAGAATGACTCATGTTATCTTTTAAACTTATATCGATTCTGTCATGATTGCACATTTCACTCAATGAAATTTAAAATTTATTTTATTAAAAAAATACATTCATGCTAAGTTTGAGATATATCATTGAGACCGTGATACAATCAAACCCCATAATCCAGACTCGATCAAATTTCAAATAGTCATAAATGAAAATAGAAATTCAGCTTTCCAGTTGTCATGCATCTCAATTTTTGGGAAGCACAATTTGCATGGTACCAAATAACTCACAAGTCGGGTGTAGTGTCAAATCTGAGAGATGGTGAGGCATATGTTTCATAACTCCGTAAGCTCTGGTGATTGGATAAGCTGAAGAAGTAGGGACATACAAACGTACTCTTTCTGTTGGGATTTCAACTTTTAGGAGGGCAGTATCTCTCTTTCATTCTTCTTCGTTTGGCTCCAACCATGTAATATATGAACTCTTGGGATGTCACGTGCTTATCATATTAGATAATGAACCACAGCCAATGAATTCACCCAAATGTAACTTGTAAAATTTGTGATCAATTGAATACCCCCAAATGTAACCTGTAAAAATTGTCATTAATTTGTTAGCATTACATAATTATCACATGTTCTCCTTATTTTGCTAGCATCGATTTTTTACTCATATTACGTATATAAATAAATAATAACTGTTGATTGATGTTAAATTTATCTTACTTTTATGACCATGCCTCAATTTAGTAATGTTCCATTTTCCACCAAATTGAGTCAAGTGAACATCTATTCAAAAGCTATGGAGTATGGAGGTTCTTTTCATCATTTTGTCAAGACCCCTTATAATTAATTCATGGCCTGACTTTTAAATTTTTAATAGTTAATACCAACGTGATTAGGAAGGATTACAGTATTACACCTAAAGATGGTACCAAATCTTGAAGAACAGTATAGGAGATTATCATCAATGAGTAATGCGCACTTGGCGGTCACTTTAGCACATGTGTTTGCATCTTGACTCTTTCTTGGTTATAGAAAATTAGAAATGCCAATGTTTCCTTAATTTCCCCTGGAAACCTACATTATTTGGAGAGTTTTACATCAACCAATGTCTGTTATTCTCACCCACCTGTCACTTTGGGATGCTAACAAAAATTGTATCCTAAAGCATAAGAAACTCTCCTTTTTCTTTATTCATTTCATTGTTCCTTTAGTTTTACACTTTTCAATTCATTTATTCAAGAAGAAGAAACAAAGAACAGACTGTATGATTAAAGGACTCTAGTGCAGCTAAATCTCATTCTTCACATTCATATAGAAACGTTTTCATCATTTGTGATAAAAATAAAGCTGTTTCGGATGGCTACATGATCCCATATATATGCCTCTGCCATTGTCAGATTGGAATGGCTTTGCTTGATTCATTGTTGGGGAATGAAGCCAAGAGATTTGTGAAAAGGAAAGACAGTGACGCAGGAGAAGCAGGTTTGAACATAATGCATTTCTGGGTGACATCACCATTCTGATCCTATGATTGTTTCTATTTAATTGTTCTTTCTTTTTGTATGGGCGATAATTTTGATGTGGTTATCTGGGTTTATATTATTGTATGCCTGAACAATTCTTTTCCTTTCTAATATATACTTTCATTACTGCTGGTATATTTTCATGGTGTAGATGTTCATATTCAACTTTTTTCATTCTATTTGTGGAGTAGATATTTGTGATAGTTTTAAGAGCTTTGCTTTACAATGTGAATTATGTAACAATCTGCATTACTCTTAGTTTCGTCAACAACCAATATGTGATTTACTTGATGTTCTTTGGTCAATTCCTTTAAGCAAATTAGTTAAAAAGGATAAAAGTAAGACAAATTCTGGATGTCCAACCTTTAGAGAAATCACAGCAGCTTTTTTACTCACAAAATAATATTTACATCTTTCTACTTGTAATTCTCATTCTCCAAATTATCAGGTAAAGCACTTGAAGAACTCAGAGGTTCTCTCTACAATGAGCTTAGAACCTCAGAAGGCGCCAAGCGCCAACAGCAACGATTTTGTGGCCCGGTGGTGGCGATGACCTTCAATTTCATGGTGTCTGTGGGGATCATTCTGGCAAATAAACTTGTACATGCCTTATCCTTCCGTTATTGCCTTTCTATGGTTAGAAAATGCTTTAGCATTTTCCAGGCTCAGCTCCATAGATTTTCGTAATCATTTTGTTTAGTAATTTATGCCTAATTGTGTTTCTGCTTAATCCAGGTAATGGGGAGAGTTGGATTTAAGTTTCCAATCTTTCTCACATTAATTCATTATGTGACAGCATGGTTGCTTCTAGCCATTTTTAAGACACTCTCAATTCTTCCCGTTTCTCCTCCGGCTAGAACTACTCCTTTCACTTCTCTCTTCTCTTTAGGTGCTGTCATGGCTTTTGCTTCTGGTCTTGCCAATACAAGCCTAAAACACAACAGGTTCTACTTAGGTCTCTTTTGCCTGCTATATATGATGTACAAAATTGATACAAACTCAATATGTTGTTGCCTACTTTCCTCACCATTCTGTTCATTAATTTCAGTGTTGGTTTCTACCAGATGGCTAAAATTGCTGTCACTCCTACCATTGTTCTCGCGGAGTTCATTCTCTTCAGAAAAACCATTTCTTGTAACAAGGCGAGCTCAAATGATTTTGTCCCATTTCTTTTGTTTCTCCTGCATGTGAATTATTGTAAATAGTCTTGCTTGTGCAGGTTTTAGCTCTAGCTGTGGTCTCAGCAGGTGTGGCCGTAGCAACAGTAACAGATCTAGAGTTCAATTTGTTTGGCGCAATGATTGCAATCGCGTGGATAGTCCCAAGTGCTGTAAACAAAATCCTATGGTCTAATCTGCAACAGCAAGGCAACTGGACCGCCCTTGCGTAAGACTTGATTCTCTATTTTCCTCCTAGCTCCTAGCTCCTTGAAGATGGTTAAGGGTTAAGCATTAATCTGTCAAATATAAGCTATGAAATGACATTTAATTTCTGAGTGTAGGCTGATGTGGAAGACTACCCCAGTCACTATATTCTTCTTATTAGCTCTGATGCCATGGTTGGATCCACCAGGAGTTCTACTATTCCAGTGGGATATCAATAACTCAAGCGCCATTCTTATATCAGCAATCCTTGGTTTTCTCCTCCAATGGTCCGGAGCATTGGCACTTGGGTGAGTTCATTGTTGTCATGCTTTAGAGGAGTTCGGAGCTGTGCTTATATGACACTAGACTAAGTTCTCAGTAATTGTCTCTCCATTATAAAGATTAAGTACAAAATTTCAAAACCTCAAAATGTCGCTTAGTACAAACACAATGTCAGCACGTAAAACTTATTTCTAGTTGCAGTAGTATTGATATCCTGTTCTCTTTTATGCAGGGCAACCTCAGCAACTAGCCATGTTGTTCTTGGACAGTTCAAAACTTGTGTGATATTATTAGGGGGCTATTTTCTTTTCAAATCAGATCCAGGGTTCGTGAGCCTTTGTGGGGCTGTTACAGCCCTCTGTGGAATGTCTGTTTACACATCACTAAACCTGAAAAAGCCACAAGACAATGTGACCAAGCAAACCTTACCGACTTTAAAACCCAAAACCATTAACCAAGAAAATGTAGTCGAGTCAGAAGCAAAGGATACCCCAACTGTTGTTTGAACCAAGCAACAGAATTTGTAGGCTTACAAATTTTGTGTACACTTAGCTGCTAAAACACATTTTTATACATTACTATACTTCGTTGCTAAAGCACTGGCATTTCATCTCAGTTGCAAAGGGTTACATACAGCATGCAACTTTCTTCGGTAAAAGCCTGATTGCTGAATGGTGATAGTGAACTAATCCAGTGGCAGCCAAGTTTCAATACATGTAATATGAATGCATTGCAGCACATAGGGATAAATCTATTGAATTCTGTCAGATAGCAGATCGGTGCAACCAGACCTTTTTTATAACATTACTCATGAGTTGGTTTATACCTATTTCATCCATGAATACATACACAAAGCTTGAAAATGAAACAGATCTGCTAAGGAAATGAAAACGACACAAAATGCCAATTCTCATTATATCAATTACAACCGTATGATCCATCATGTTTGCTATGATAATATCATAATATACAGGTGAGATATCAGAAAGGAAAAATTGGTAAAATCCCACCTACTCTATGATCCTCTCTTAGTTTCCTATGACATCTTAAGAAATCACTAGTTTTAAAAGCTAAAAACTCATTTCCCACCAAGACTTCCTTTCTCAAAACACAAATGAGGAAAAACACTAGACAACAATGGAAAACCCAAACCTATCTTCTTCCAACTTCAGATGGTCAGCACTGCCACAATTCCCTACCACAAAAGGATGACATTCCAAAAATTTCTGGCCAGCATTTCATATTTACACTCAGAACAAGCCAGATATCAGACTTCCAGTTTATCTTGAGCCTCCAAAAGATGTGATTTTGCGTTCATTCCTCATAGGTAAGTTTTTGTAAATCAAAAACTACTGTTCCAATTCATCTGTGCATGTTGAGGCTGCTGATAAGCAGCAGGTGGGGGTCCTATGGTCTCAGCAGCTCCAGCCACAGCCTGGGACTGTTGCAGATATGTTGGAGAAGCCATCGTTTGCCCTGGTGGATAAAGTCCAGTCATGGCACCATGACCAGCATGGACAGGCGAGAACGCGAAGCGTTGCCCCTGTGGAAGGTTGTACAGAGAACTGATATCTTGTCCAGGAGTATGAATCCAAACAGTTGAACCCTCAGTCTGCAAAAACATAAGCAGAAAGTAACTATTTATAAGTGTGGCCAAACAATGACTATAGCAGAAAAGAAATGTGGTAGGATGCAGAAGAACAGCAGATGTGATGAAGCATATTCCAAATTTGATATATAGCAACTCCCTTAAAAGATCAAGGTAATTAAACTTAGATTATAGATAAGGAATCAAGACCTACCAGCTGTCCTGTAGTGTAGATATGACTTTCTTTCGATTGAGATGCTCCAAGATCTTCACTGTTACCAACTGGGCTTCCAGATGTAACTGCTGAACCAGGAGCATAACCAGCAGGGGTGGTTATGAATGAACCACCAGATTGAATGTTATACTGGGGTGGATTTCCAGCATTGCTTCCTGCCTTGAACTGCGGAGGAGGATATTTAATCCCAGCAGCAGCTGGTGCTGTTTGTGGTAGATACGCTGAAGGCTGTGGAGGAAAGCCATTGGGGCTTAAAAACTGGTGCATTGGTGGCAGATAATACGGCGGGAGATAACCATATGGGAAATAATTAGCGGGATATGCATGCCTGAAAACAGGAATCTGTGGAGAAGCAGCTATGGAGCTGGGCAGGGGTGGGGTTGTATTTGGGCTGGGAACACCAACAGAATTTCCACCCTACAATATGACATGTAGAGATCACAAGCATGCAACAGCAACAGGAATATTCTCCTCAAGCTCAAAAATATTACAAAACAACTAACTTAAAATGCAAAATAAAAATTGCACGGCATCTACAGATTTAATTTCAGCCTGAACTAAAATTTCAGACAGAGTACATTATCAATATGGATATTGTTGGATAATTATACCTCCCACCCATAGCACAAGAATCTTTTTTTATCTTTTTTGGTAGAAACTCCATAAAATATCAGTAGATGAGGAATGAAATAGAAAAGTCAATACACATATTTAACAATACATGCAAACATGGTGCATTATACAAAGGCTGAATGTACCAGTACTATATTAGAAGAGAGAATCTAAGCTTTCACCACGGAGAAAGCCAGCAATAAGTATCAAACTGTCACATAAAATCAACAACTGATTGGAGGATTGATACTCCAAAGAAAACAAAGTGAAAGCAGTACAAGAAAAATAACTTTAAAGACTTAGTTAGCAAGCTTACAAAGTTCGAAACCCGAGGTGCTTCACGTGCCTGATTATCATGTCCTTCCACTTGTAAAACCTGGCCTCCTAGCATGGGTGGCAAAAAACCAAGACTATAGCTGGGGCCATTTAGAGCAGTGAGATTATGTGGAACTTCTGGAGGCAACTGCAAATCCTGCTTCAACAGTTCACTTTTGGAGTCTGAGTCAGGTGCCGAAGAGACATTGCTTTCTGAAGAGACTTTACCATCAGGTGGTTGTAACTTTTCAAGAACATTCGGTGAAGGCAGTGGATTCTCTGAAAAATCTCCTTGCACAGATGAGGCTACACTGTTATTGCTGCACCCAAAAGAGAAAAACAAATAACATGATAAATAAGCAAATTATAAAGTGTGCTATTGATAATAGACAACTAAGATGAATATCTTATTCTCACTCATGCTTTTCTTTGTTTAGCAGGCAACTCACAGAAGGACAGAATTCATATATCAAACTAACTCAACTAGATAACCCACCAAAATAAAAAAACAAAAAAATAATTAAAAAAAATCATTCACTAACCTAGGAGAAGGCTCTTTAGCAGCTTCATCAGTATCCTGAGAAGATTCTACACCAACCGTAGAACCATTGCCACCAGTACCGTTAACGGAGTCAACACTCGTTCCAAAAGTAGAATTAATACTTCCAAAAGTCAAAACATTTCTTAAAGATTCAGGGACCTTGATATGATTTGGAAAGGTAACAAGTTTGGTATCTGAGAGACTCGAGTCAGGTGGCAACTGAGAAGAAGGTTCAACAGCAACAGTTTCAACCCCCAGTGTGGCCACTGTTTCAGAAACATCAGCAAAATAAAAACATGTATTAATAAAACTGGTGATTCCAGGCACAAACAATAATAGACAATGACATGTTTATAGTGCTATACTGAATACCAAAAAATCAAAGTAAATCAGACACTGGCACGAGGACAAAATTGTTATTCGCCAACATAATTCATCAAAAAAGAACACAAAGTCCCAAAATTACACTTAATCAGGACAAACAATATAGGGCTACAGTTGCATGGATCAAAGAACACAATGAAGAAATTTTTGGGGCCCTCAACATATATGGCAGGTTAAAACATCAATGCATACACTACATATTTTAGCATAGGGGTTAAAAGCAACATTTAGAATGATACATGTTACAATACCTTTCAAAGCATCAGTCGACTCTAATCGTGATTCTTCATCAGAATTAGAAGGCAGAATGGCCCGAGAACCATCATGAGTTGGGGAAGGGGGTTCTGACGACTTAGTATGCCGATTCTTTCCAATTGCCTTAGCATTGTCACTTTGAGTCTTTTCTTTGATCAAGTCATTATCAGATTTGGAGGCAACATTTTCACTCTTTGACAATTCTATGGCAACAGAATCACCAGAAACATCTTTGTTTTCTGGTATATGAGTTGATAGAGAAGCATCTGAAGCAGATGAGTAAACATCAGAATCAGATGCAGAAGTGGCAGAATTTGGAAGATGATCAGATGTAGTTGTTGGGGCCTTGCGTTGATCCTTTAAGCCATTAACAGGTGTAGATGCCACAACGACAGCATAACGAGGTGCTGTAGCTCCCAACTTGTTTGCATCAACACCGGCAGAGGATTTTGGAGCAGAAACATGACTAGAAGTCCCATTTGACAGGTTTTTAATCCCATTTGGAATACCAATTGAAGCCCTGAATGGAGGAATATAAATTACAAATTAAAAGAGTGATACAGAAGGTGTTTTTTCATAGATTCAAAACCATGAATAAAAATTTGGCTTACTTTGCAATTGGAGCCGCAGCATTGTTCTTAGTTTTCTGCTGACCTGGCATAAAAGAGGACAGAGAACCTCCATCTGCAACATGACTACCTCCATTTTCCCTCCGAGCAGAAGAATTCCTCCCACCACCAGCATCTAGAAAGTTCAAATGTAAAATCAGAAGCTAATTAATATTTAACCAAATAAACATATGCAAAGAGCATAGAAGAAATCCCTATGTAAACATACACCCATATTTAGTAAGACAAAGATGGTTGAAAGAAGAGTACCAGAAGAATAATTCCCTTGGCCACCACCCCTGCCCATTCGCCTGTGCGCACCTGGTGCTGTTCTCGAATCTTCAGATGCTCTGCCTTTCAAGTTCTGCAAAAGTAACAGGATTGAATTATACACTAACTAAGCAAGTTTCACTTAAGACACACAAACACAAATAAAAAGACGATAAACATCAAAATTATCAATAAACAGGACTCCTGCTATCATTTGATCAAATTAAAAACTGTGTACTATAATGAATCTATTTTAGTATTTTTAAATTGATAGACTAAATAAACCCAAGTTATAGCGTTTCCATGAAATAGAACAGTTTTTTCCAAATAGTTTCTGCATTATGAAGAGTGGAATCAAATTGCTGCTCAGGTTATTTCAGAATTAGAAGTGCAGTCTATCTCCATATAATGCAAGATCACATCAACAATACCCTGGCCATTCACTGGCCAGAATATTCTCATACCACTCAATTGAGAAGTATTTCATAGCATAAAGCACTTGGCATGGAGAAGAAATAATATATATACTCAGCTCCACCAAGCTTGTAATACCAAGTTCAACATGTTTAACCCGGCATAAGTATATTCAATTATGTAACATCACTTGCACCATAACGATGTCAAATCCTTGTGCAATTTAAATGAGTGCCAAGTTTACCTCCTTTCTCCGATCACGTCTCTTTTTGACCTCATGAAATGTATCTGCCAAGTCAAAGGATGTGCTCATTATTTCCAGTAATTACATGATATGATATATAGTTACTAACTATAGCATGGAGAAGATGCATGAATAATACAAAACAAGGATGAGGAAGGACACACAGAAGAGATGGACAAGATAACAAATCCCTCTTCGGTGAACAACTAGATGAGAAATATGACTCCTTTAAAAGCAGACATCATGCGAACACAAATGATACTCATTTTCTCAGGTATTCGTCATATGATGTGCATTTCTTAAATGAGCATAAACAATATGCTATGCGGAAGGACACTAGCAGAGACAAGAAAAAATATATAACAAAATCCATAATCATTAGACAACTCAAGAAGCAATAAACTTAGACATGTAGATCAAATTCCTTCAAGCTTATATGCAGCCAAAGATATTCTCCACAACAAAACAAATTGCAAGAGACATCCTGGTTATACTGTGGTCTGTCAGTTGTCAGGAGAAAATTAACTCACAGAGCATTGATGGTAACAGAAAAAGCCGAAAATAAAGATATATATGACCACTTAACCAACTTATTATCACATAATCAACATCTTAAGCTTAGGCTAGGCAGCCTTTCAAATTCCTCAAACCAAAAGAAAAGCTGCTTGCAATAAGACCAGCAATTTAGCTTAGGCCAGGTTAGCTTTGAAGTCGTACAAACCATAAAGCTTCCTCATATCAAATGAGGAGAGAATAACAAACTACTTTGCCCCATTGATAAAGTAAAGAACTAAACTTTATCACCTAAACTTCTTAAGTTAAAATAATAAATAAATAAAACGAACAAACAAACTCTAAACCCTATACCACACACTTCCTCACCAAGCAAACAAAAACAACAAAAGCTTCCTCCTTTACCCAAATTCATCGATAAAGTTTTCAACTTTCACTTCACATCTCCAAAACCCACCAAAGAAAAAACAAAACCCAGAACAATCCACCGATCACAGAGCCACAAAGAAGCAAACCCAACAAAACCCCATCACCCAAAAACACAAACCCACAAACACCCATCAACCCTACCCCTAATCCAAAACAGAGACAAACCCAAGATTTAGACTGCAAGAGAGTACCTAAATACAAGAGCTTCTGGGCGGTCTCGTTGGGATCCATAGAGCACTCCCTGAGCACAGCATAGATTTCATCGTCGCTGTGAAGCTTCTTAGTGATCTCTCTGATGTTTTGGATCGTGCTGTGTACATTGTCTGGGATTGAAACCCTAGTCTCCCCACCGCCGCTCATGTTATGTTTACGGACACGAAGAAAGAGAGAGAGAGAGAGAGAGGAGAAGGGAGAGAGAGAGAGAGAGAGAAGCACTGTTTTTTGTGTTGTTTTAGAGAGAGAGAGACTTTGAGAGGCAGCTGAAAATAATAAACGGACCCTCTCTATTTATATTTCTTGTGGGTGAATTTCAAGGGCTGCCTACATGGAAAACCTTGAGGATCATGATTTTGATTTGGGGGCAAAAGGGGGAAGAGGAAAAAGGTGAAACAGTGACGGCGTTGAGAGGGATGGGTTTTATCCTTTTGTTAAGAAATGGAGGTGGATGACTTTGGATGTTGTGAATTACATAGACAGGCATTAGGGATGGTGGATAACTAGAGATATGAGCTAGAAATGAGATTTTTCTTTTGGGTTTTTTGGGGTTTACAACGAAAATTTTACTCCGGTTCGTCGTGATGTTGTTTGGATGAATTAACAGCGTTTGGGGGTAACTTTACCATCTTATATGAGGAATACGCGGTCTATCACGTAACAGATTAATTCTAACATTTAATTGGTTTGATAAAGTTTTGATATTTAATTCAAACTTAGGTCACGTTTTATGTGTGAACGTTGAAAGGAAATAATCTTTTATGTATAGAAATCTAAACAAAATCTACTTTTAAATTTGATTCTTATTCGTTTTCTTGAATTTCCATATGTGATATTAACCGATAATTAATAGGTATGGATTTTGTGTGACTAACTATGTTCACACGCCACAAACGTGCATTGTGATTCTTGACCGTAGATTGATACTATTTTTACAATGAATAGTTGTAGATGCAACTCATTGTTGAGTTTGTGTAACGATTAGATTCATTTAATTCTTAATTAAAAATTAATAATTTAATAAAACTATTTCAATGTATAAGTGTTTTAATTTTAAAATTATGATATATTTGTGAATAGGTACAAATATATTTAAAGATAAATATGTGTAATAATTTTTTTTTTCATGTGTCTCTTTATATATCTACCGTTTGACTTCAAAGATAAACAAAAATCAGGACTATTATTTTCTTATCTATTGATTTTTAAGCTCCAATGGATCATCAATCATCAAAGTCTTTTTTGGACCGAATCATTAAAGTCTTTTAAGTTGTGTAGAAGTATGTATAGGCTCAAAAGAGAATCAATATGTGATAGCATGTTTGGCTTACTTTTTTACCAGCATAGTACTCTAACTACTTTTCTTAGTATTCTTTCTTATGAAACTATGAAAGCTTAGTTCTTTTCTTTGTTGAGAGTAAACTTGTGTCAAAAATGCTGTAAGCATGTGACTGCTCTACACAAGACCACAGAGCTCAATACAAATAAATCAAAGCCCAAATGAATTTGTGCTAAAGAAAAAGTCAGCACCAAAATACACCAAGTAATAACCCTAGACCTCACCATTGTGCATTTCTTTAGAGAAAGCTTGACCACTTTTTTCAAAGAGGGGAAAACAACTCTCGAAAACCACAATTGTTGAATTGTAGATTTATCTTACATGAGTTGTTAGGTGAGACACGTTAACCTCTTATAACTTATTTCAAGAATATCATAAAGAGCAATAATAAAAGAAACTATTTCTTCTATTAGTATATTACCTAATCTTCAATAAAATAGAACACTTTGACGTACCTTTTTTTTTTTTTTTCCTCCAGCTTAACTACTGTGATTTCCAATTTCCAATCACAATACAACACCACACCTCTGTGGCACCATTAAAGGAATAACTAAAATTAATACAATGTAGAACTAGCTTATTGGCCTTAATGGTGTGGCGGCTTGGGTTAAGGATTATTAAACACAGTTTGATAACGTACAGTTCTTATTGACCTTAAAGGTTCATGCACGAAATCTGTTTCAATTATATGAAATTATGAGGAAAGTTTCAACAATGTAGGTTGATTAGTGATTAAGATAAGCTGCTGTTTGGTATATAAGGACAAACTCCTAAGGACATTAGTTTGCCAAACACAAAAGCCATCTTGCAATCTCCGAAGCAAATACACATGGAGTTACTTGAAATATTCCGAGCAATTTACAAACAACAAGGAGCTAGAGCACCTTGATGAGATCCAAGTAGTCAATGATGGACACTAGAAAGTCAGTAACCAATGATCAAGTGGAGTGGCAAAATGAATTATAATTATTCAAAACAGCACCATAAATACAATATTTGATGGCAAAAATAAGCAGAATACATATCAAAGTATCATACGAAGATGTCCTTTTGATCCATTTGAGAAGGAGGATGGAGTCAGACCAAAAAAAAAACAGAGAAGGAAGATGGAGAATGATATTGTTGTCGAGAGATGTTAATTGTACGGCGAACAACCGTATGGCTATTCAAGTGAGCACCATCATTTATGACTTATTTGGTAGAAGTAGTCATTATTTATCTTAGGATATCGCACTTGGTGTTATAAATTTTTGAAATTAAAGAGAGAGACTCGTGCTTGGATTCAAAATAACAAGTGACACAAATTTGTATGGAGTTGAATGTCGTAAACCTTGATAGAAATATTCTACAAATTTTCATAATTTGTCACTTATTTGTCAGTTTTGCGAAACGTGCAACGCTAGTTTTTATCTATATATCGATAGACAACATTAAGTTTTTCACGTAAATTTAGAATCTATAAACAAAGATATAGACACATGTTTGGATTCAAAATGACAAGTGGCACATCTTTGCATGAAGTTGAATCTTGGAAACCTCAATAGGAAAGTTTTACAAACTTTTATCACCATAATTTGTCACTTATTTGTCAGTTTAGCGAAACGTACAATTTTGGTTTTTCTCTATACAACAAAAGACAACATTTAACTTTTACGTATATAACCTAACAGACGCGCATCTGAATGCAAAGTCATTGTCTTTATTTACCAAATTGAAAATGACTGCATCTTACTCGAGGAGGAGGAAAATTATAACCCCTATTTTCTTTGTTTTGTTCAAACTACAGTCATCCATATATATTACAGATTCGATATTCAAACAAAAAAAAAGAAAAAAAGAAAAATCAAACAAAAGGGTAAGATGGTTGACAGAAACGTCGGCACGTCGCTATTGGGGAGTGGTAAATCCGACATTTCATAAATACGCAGCCCTTTAATATGATAATGGTATATATTGATTATAATATTCAGCACCCAAAAACCCTAATCTGGATTCGCTCTCAGCTCTCAAGCTCATAGCTTTTCTTTCTTCCTCTAATTATCTCTGAACCAGATTCCGACCTCAAATCGCCGCGATGGGTTCGAAATCGCACAGCGGTCATCCTCACTCCGGCGACGGCGCTAGCCCTGGGTTCGTCACCTTCCCCCTTTGTCTCTATCTTTTTTTTTTTTTTTTTTTCGATTCCCGCGAAAATTGGATCTATAGGAGAAAATCAAAGTGAAGATTGGATCTTTTCTAGATTTGTGAACAATTGTTTGTGATTATGCAGAAAGATCTTCATCGGTGGATTGGCAAAAGATACCACATATGGTAAGTGCTTCCTTTTGTTCAAGAAAGATCATTGCTTTTTTGTGCTTTCTATTATCAATGTAATTAGCCAGATTTATCTGAATGAAATGAACCCTAAATTGAAGTGCTAGTATTGAATTATGTAGTTTTTTTTTTTGGGATTTATTGGATTTGGTTTGTGTGGTTATGGTTTTGGTTGATGATTTGTTGTATTGTTTTTTGCTGGATAGCTACATTTACAAAGCATTTTGGGAAATATGGAGAAATAGTGGACTCTGTGATAATGAAAGATCGGTTCACTGGAACTCCAAGGGGCTTTGGGTTTATTACCTATGCTGATCCTTCCGTTGTTGACAAAGTTATTGAGGACACTCATGTGATCAATGGAAAGCAGGTAAAGTTGTGATTGTTTTGGTGGTTTATTATGAGTTAACTTACTTAATTGTAAATCCGTTGGGAGTTCTTGGGGGATTAATGATGTTGTTGTATCAAATTGAATGTTGGATTTCTTGAGCAGTGTCATTAACGCAGTGAAATTTGGGCAGGTTGAGATCAAGAGGACCATTCCTAAAGGCCAAGGGCAATCAAAGGACTTTAGGACAAAGAAGATATTTGTTGGTGGAATTCCATCTGCAGTTCCCGAGGGTATGGTTTTATATCTTCCTCTTTTTTCTGTTTTAACAACTCGGAAGGTTTTTGATTTTTTGTTTGTTTTGTACTGAACGTTTTTTCTGAGTTTTCCTTGACTTGCTGAATTGTGCAGAAGAGTTGAAAAATTTCTTCTCGAAGTATGGAGAGGTTGTGGAACACCAGATCATACGGGATCATGAAACCAACCGATCTCGAGGCTTTGGATTTGTAATTTTTGACAGTGAGGAAGTTGTAGATGAATTGTTATCTAAAGGAAACATGATAGATATGGAGGGTACCCAGGTGAGCTTATTTAAATGGTCTCCGGGTTACCAGCATGTATACAAATTCCTGTTTGACATGGAACATGGATTCTTGCATTCCCCAGTTTTGTTACATAGATGCATTAAATGGTTGTTTTTTTCTTTATCACTTAGTTTTCACATAATTCACTTTAGTGATTTGTCACTAATTCTAGGTGGAGGTTGTTACAGGTATAGATCTGCTGAGGAAAGGGTGATCGCAGTAGCTCCATTTTGAAATAACCTAGGTTAACTAAGTTGCTTTGTTGTAGGTGGAGATCAAGAAAGCTGAACCAAAGAAATCCTCAAATCCCCCACCTGCTTCTGCATATGGTAGCAATTCTAGGGCTCGTTCTTTCAATGATGGCTATGGTCCATATGGCAGTTCTTATGGTGGTTTTGATGGAGGATTTGGCCCTGGCCCCTATAGGACACCAGGTGGTCTTGGTGGCGGTAGATATGGTGGTGGTTATGGATATGGTTATGGTAGCGATAGTGGTGAATTTGGCACTGGGTATGGAAGTTTTGGCAGCAGTAGCTTAGGTGGCTATAGGGGTGAATCTTCCCTTGGTTACACTAGTCGCCTGGGCCCCTATGGTGGTGGTTTTGGTGGTGGTTATGGTGCAAGTGGTTTAGGTGGCTATGGTCGAGGTGGTGGTGAAGGCTATGGAAGTGGAAGTTATGGAAGTTCAAATTATGGTGGTGGATATGAATCTGGCACTGGTGGTACTTATGGTGGAGCAGGTGGAGCATATGGAAGGGGGGGCTATAGTAGCAGTAGTCGGTACCATCCATATTCAAGATAGAAATAGAGGGAGGTAGTCAGTATCATCCCTATCCAAGATAGTAAGAAGGCCTTTCAATGCTGTTGCTTAAGCCTTGCCATAGAAGTTTGACACAGATTGCGTTAGATTTCTGTCATGCACTCGGTTAGGCACTTTCTTGCAGCTACTAGAGATTTTCTGTGATTGCGACGGGGAGCTTTTGGTGGTCACAAGAGTTCTAATACACACATTCTCTATTTTTATGGTTTAGAACAACTTTGTAGATTGAAGGACATGGTGTCTGCTATGGACATCTTGTAGTTTTATTTGAACTTAGTATCTTGTAGACTATAGTATCGTATTATGGTGTTGATTGCAATCTACTTAGTGTGATCTAAGATAGTTTCTCAAATGTTTTTATTATCTGTTTAATAGGGCATGTGGTGTTTACATCAGTGATCACTACCCAGGTTTTGGATAACACGTAGGAGTAGGCTGGTCTGAAATTATGGTATATAATTTCTTTTAGTTTTAGTTTCAGAAGTATCAGGGAATTGATATGGATTTTGTTTGTAGTTTTACTTTCTGTCGCAGGCTTTTTAGGTTGCTATCATATTAACTGTCCCCAAGTTTAATTTGCATGAGTGTTGGGGCATTAGTTGACTTGAGAGCAACAGTCTTTCTCTGACATTCTTATACTCGTATATATCTTCAGCTGTTTTTCGTTTTTGAAATTTTAGTTATAGTTTTTACCTTAATTACCCGTATTATAAAGGGTGCTGAATTGTTGTACCTGTTGAAACTCAATGCCCTGCAAAATAACATTTTTCCTTAGATCTTCTATCAATCAGTCATTATTGCTGCTTTTGGTGGAACTTCTAACTATGTGGAGATTTGCATATTTGTAACTTTAGTATACTGAGTTCCTATTTTTTATCAGTGTTTACGCTGGGTTCCAGGGTGGCTATCCTTTTTATCTTTTTGCATACTGTATTTGACTCGGGGCTAATGTACTTTGATATATTTTGATAAGCAATTTTTGGAAATGGATATCGTGATTATCATATTTATCTTTCAGTACGTGATTTTGTAGTTCCAACGTTTAACTCTACCAAATATGGTATTGCATTTACCAATTACTTATTAGACAATTTGACTATGGATGTCCGTACACCTGGATTCCCACATAATTTAGAAACTTTGAATGCAATTTATATACAATTGAGTTTGGAAATTACAGAAATGTTCTCGGTTTCTATGGGAGGGAATGTGATGACGGGTTTCGGATGGCATATTGAACTTTCCAAATGAACTGTAAAAGAGGATGACAAAAGGAGTCAAAGGAGTTAGCTTCTGTTAAAAAAGAAAAAAAAATTAGCTCTAGATCTTAAGCCTCATATCCATTTCGAGTGTTGCGATTGGTCGGTGTACTTAGAAGTCTGGGCGCCAAAATAGGGCTTGCCCGCCACCCCAAGCTGAAAGCAAAGCAGAGCAGCCCATGTTTCTTATACCTGCGTGTCGATATGTTCTAGGTTCTAGGTTCGAAAGACTACAATACCACACTTGATCAATGTCCTAAAACATTACCTTGTGAAATGTAAGTGGTGATTCAGCTCCCCTCAATTTCTTCTCCCGTGCCCAGTACGCTTCAGCTCTTCTACTTCTTGTTGTCCACCGGCCTCGTTACCATCGCCACACCAAAGCTCTAAACTCCAATCACCGTAAGTTCTTTTGTCTCAACTTTTGTCATCAGTTTTCAGTGTTCTGCATATATTTTGTTGTTTCATCTTCTGGAGAACCATATTTAGTTTATAGTTCCCTGATATCAAAGTTGAAACATAGGGAGAAGGCCAAGTAATGATGAGTTTCAGCATTATAAGCCTTCTCCATATGATAGATCCCTGCGTTAATCTTGTTTAGGGAGATGTTTCCAATGATGAAGGAGAAGCTGAGCTCTGACCTCCCTGAAGATGTTATTCTGAAGATTCTGTGTAGGTTGCCAGTCAAGTCTTTGATTCGATTCAGTTGTGTATCGAAACGCTGGCATACTATAATATTTTTTGACCCACAATTTGGAAAAGCTCACCTCAAAGTAGCAGCTGAGCTGAGAACCATCACTAGGAGACTCCTCCTGCTCAAACGCTCTACACTTTATGCAATTAACACCCCTAAACAAAGTCCGAGGCTACAGTCCTCAGAAAACTCATTTAGAGGTAATTCTTTGGTTAGATGTCTGACCACGCCATCCGAGGAGAATATAACAAATGTAATGGCTATACAGTCCCTGGCAAACTCATTCGGAGATAATTCTTTGGTCAGAAATCTGACCATCCCATCCCATCCCAGATGAATATAATCAATGTAATGGCATCATGCAATGGGCTGGTGCTTCTAGGTACTGATCATTATGACTTGTCTATTTGGAACCCATCAACTGGATTCTTCCGCAAACTACCTGCTCCAGATTTTTCAGCAATAATAAAGTGTGAAATGATCACTGGAAAACATGGCTTTGGTTATGTCTCATCCACTGATGACTACATTGTTTTAGTAATTTCCGCTAGTTTCTCTCCGGTAGATGGGGATGTCCACATGTTCATCTTCTCAATGAGAGCTAACTCTTGGAAACTCAGTAAAGTCTCTGGCTGCTTTTCACTCAGCTACGGCCGGACAAGCCAGTCTGGGACTCTTTTAAATGAAGCAATCCATTGGGCTAACTATCACAGATATTATAAAGATGGCGGGTTAATTAAACAAATGCAAATTTATGCTTTTGATTTGGCGAATGAGGAGTCACGGCAACTGCCCGTTCCTTGTTTTAACTTTTAACCAAGATGATAATGGAAACAGTGTGGAACTGCAGACTGTGGACCACTTAGGAGGATGCCTTTGCGTATTGTCTTGGACTTGGCATCGGGGAATGGATCAGGATAGTGAATTATGGATGATGAGAGATTACGGGGTGTCTGATTCATGGATGAAGCTCTTTAAATTCAGTTCGAATGACTTACCAGAGGTGTTTGATTCTTACAGTAGTTGGTTACCTATATTTGTTACAGAAGATGGGACAGTTGTGATTAAACTCATTGTCGAGAAGGAGTTGGTCAGGATTGAATGCCGTAAAGAAGAGAAGCCGGTCTGCAGGGACCGATATAGGCTTGAGGAGTTGCATGGCTGTGACTTTTTGTTTGACGTGATTCTATATGATGAAACTCTGCTTTCGGTATCTGAATGTCTGAATAATGAGGCCAGAAAATAACAAGCAGGCATAAAGAGGGATCGCTATGTGCGTACAAATGCTGGCTTTATTTGTTTTCACCATTCAAATTTGGATTCTGCATGAGTAATGTTCAATCTAGCACCAATGCCTTTTAGTTTTGTGTGTGTTGTTTGTTACTGAGTGGCCAAAACCATGTAGTATGAAGACTATTGTTTATGATTTGAGGCACATTTTCCAGTTACAGCTGAAGTATTTGTATTATGCTCCTTTTGTATCATAGTTCAGACTACTGGTTATAATATGAACAAGAGGGATTGCTTCGGTGTGCATTCAAATGCTGGTTGTTGTTGTTCATTTTTTTTTTTTTTTCCTCTTTGAACGTCTAGAGTATCAAGACAAGTCCTTCTAGTTTGTTAATTTAAATGTGTTTTCTATGTGGTTGTTTGTTAAGAGTAGCCAACTATGAAGTCTGAAAGCAATGTGGTTTATATATGGTTGTTTACCATTTGTAACGCAATCCGGCTTTTCTGTGGTTTAGATCTTTGTGATAGTATGCTCTTTTCATATCCCAGTTTGGACTACTGATCAAACTTTTCCTTCTTTTGTAACGTGGTTAGTACTTTTTTTTTTCCATCCATTCTCTTTGCTGGTCGCTCCAGCTTATTTAAGCTGAGTAATAGTTTGTTGTCCATATGAATTTCAATTGATTGAAATCATAGCTAGGCTCATAGCTTTGTTTAGTGAGTATGAAGCCTTGTTTTTTGTCTCTCTGTTTTCTGTCAATATTATGAAGTATGAAGCATTATTGTTCCTGTTAGTGCAGCATGAAGACATTATTAATGCTGCATTGTAGACCACTCTAGCTTATTTTCCCTGTATGACTGTTTTTATTTTAGTAAAATTTAAAGGCATTTACTTGTTCGTGTTGTAGTATAAATTGTATATATACCGTATATGTCTATATCATGTAACAAAATACGTAAAAGTATTTAGATAGGTACTTGAGTGTATAATCATAGGTACTTGAGTGTATGAAGACTTATGTAAACATGCTTTACCAAAGGGCAACAAGCATGGCAGAAAATCATCATCAAGATGGTTATCATTTTGAGTTTCTCTTTGAGCTTTCACACTTCAATGTAATCCTATAAATACCCCCTTTGTATGAGATGAATAAACACATTGAAATCTCCATTCTCTCTGAAATTATACTCTCCTTTTCTGTTTATCAATTCCTCTTGTTCTAAAACACGTTATCAGCACGAAGTTGCTCTAGAATTAGAATCGAAAAATTGACGAAAGAAGAGTTCTTCATCAATCGAAGTCATTTTTCAAAACCTACAAAAAATCCCCAAACCCTAGCTCAGATTAAAGCCCTTGATTCCAGGAGCCCGGAACCTGTCTCAGATTCACCGGAACCGGCCGGAAACGGCCTGAACCGGCCGCCGGAAGCCGAAAAACCAAACCGGACCGCTGCCGGACCGCTGCCGAGAGCTGCCGAGGTGCTGCCGAGACCTGCCGAGCTGCTGCCGAGACCTGCGCAGCAGCTGCCGAGGTCCTGCCGAGGTGCTGCCGAGTCCTGCCGAGACCTGCCGAGAAGCTGCCGAGAGCCCTGCGCAGCAGCTGCCGAGCAGCTGCCGAGCAGCTGTCGACACATCTGTCGACAGATTTGCGCGGCGACTTTCCGGCGACTTTTTCGACACTTTTCCGGCGACTTTTCCGGCGATTTTTCTGACGATTTTTCTCGACTTTTTCCGACGATCCTTCCGGTCACCTCCGATAATTTTTCCGGTCAAAAATTTCCGGCAACACTATTCCAAGGTATTCTTTACTAAAAGTTCCCGTTTTTGAGTTTTTATTTATTTTCTCTCCTTTTTCCTTTTTCTCGGGAACTTACAATCAAAAGCGGAATTATAGCAATTCACGCCAAACGAACTAAGAGCGTTCGTAATCAATGAACTAAGAATGTTCACAATGATTCTTGGAAATTGATTTCTTGGTAGCATAGCTCGGAAATCTTATTATTTTTCGTGGAAGTTTTAACTCCGAAACTAATATTTTCTTCTTATCTTCAAGGATGTCGAATGAACCTAGACTCGATTTTCAAATCCTTGACTCAACAGGTTCGGAGTACCATAGCTGGAAAACCGACGTTGAGAACCATCTCACATCCAAGGGGATATTGCCCATCATCCATGAACCAAACCCGGCTCTTGTGTTCCCTCGATCACCCAAGAAGCATGCAGAAGCAATCATCTTGATGCGACGTCATATGGACAAAGCACTCAGGCTAGAGTACATGTCCATCAAAGATGCAAAGGATTTATGGGAAGCACTACAAGAGCGCTTTAACAATATCCAAGATTCTCTCCTCCCTGACTTGAAGGTTCAGTGGAACGATGTACGCTTCTCAGACTTCAAGACTATTGCTGAGTACAATTCAGAAGCTCTTCGTCTCAAATCCATGTTGAGGTTCTGTCAAAGACCCCTCACAGAAGAAGAGCTAATTGAGAAAACTCTCTCCACCTTCCCTGTTGCAGCAATTTTGCTATCAAAGCAGTATCGCACTGAAGTAAATGCTGGACGAATTACGAGGTTCAATGAACTCATAAATATTTTGTCGGTAGCCGAAAAGCACGACAACATTCTCGTAAAGAATTATAATTCAAGACCCATTGGAACCAAGAGCGTTCGTGAGGCAAATTATAATGCACCCAAGAGAGGGCACAGGGAGCGGTACCCCAGCAATAGGGGACATGTGTACCCTAATAATAGGGGACATGAAGGACGAACAGGTCCATATAACCGCCCCAACAGGGAAGGAAACCGCAACTTTAGAGCGGGCACACGTGATGGTAACTCCACACGTGGAAGAGGAAGATATGGCAACACCGGCCGTGGAAATAGCACCATGAACCGTGGAGGTCGCACCATGCGCCGTGGTAGTAGCAGCAACCCTCCTAGGGGATATCCACAACGTGCACAACCTGTACAAACTGTACAACCTGCACAACCTATACCTCAAATGAAGGGAGGGAACCACAATGACATGTGTCATAGATGTGGATCAATCGAGCATTGGTTTAAACAATGTCATGCAAGTACCCAATTAGCTGCACGCTACAAGGAGTACAGGGAAGCAAGAGAGCAAGAAGCTAACCTTGCCGAAGATGAAAATAGTGAAGATGTCAATCTCACTGTTGAGGACTTCAAAGCTGTAGATGAAGAGCACGAGGATGCCACAGACTTTGATTAGAATAATCATTTTTCTATTTTCCAAGAATGGCAAATGTGCCTTAGTCAATAAATAACAATTGTATTAAACTCCTTCTTATGTGGCGTACCCAATGAAGTATGATGTCTAGGAAAGCAATTGAGATCGGGGTATTTAAGCGAGCCTCGCTCCACCAACATCTCTCTACTTTCCTGGTCATATTCCATTGGAATTACCAAACGGATTGAGTGATAGCAATTTGTCTAAAGTTTGATATTTGAAATAGACTTATGAATAACTTTGATGTAATCATTGGCTATTTTCCCCATTAATAAAGTATCGCATTCAATGTCATGGACATGTGTTAATATTCCGAACTTTATTCCTTTCAGTATGTTTTCCGGAGAATTGGAATGCCTTCTTGATAGTGGCACCACACATACGATATTGCGACATAGGCAATTATTTTTATGGATGACACCCAGTCGATCCTCAGTAACTACGATGGCAGGACCATCACAATTGATTCATGGTCGAGGACCAGCTCAATTTTTGTTACCAAATGGCACAAATATTAATGTCGCCGAAGCTCTATATGCTCCAAGGACCGGAAGGACCCTATTAAGCTTTAAAGACATAAGAGCCAATGATTTTCATGTGGAAACACATTGTGAGAATGGACAAGAGTTCCTTTGCATCACCTCTAAAAACTACGGAAATACACGAGTTTTAGAGAAACTTATGTGTCGCTCTAGTGGATTGTATGCAACCACTATTAGAGTCATTGAATCCAACCATGTCATGAATGACAAATTATGGGATCCTGACACATACAAGCTTTGGCACGACCGTTTGGGACATCCAGGTCGTGACATGATGCTCCGTATATTAAAGACTTCACACGGACATCCATTCTTCAAAACGAAAAGAAATACGAACCAAACATTGGTCCAAAGAGTTACTTCTAAAGTGTATCATTCGTTTTGCAAAGCTTGCTCTTTAGCAAAGGTAGGATCAAGACCATCCTATGCAAATGACACTAAAGAAAATATACCATTCTTACAAAGAATACAAGGTGATATTTGTGGACCTATCCAACCAACTTGCGGACCATTTAGATATTTTATGGTGTTGGTTGATGCATCGACACGTTGGTCACATGTCATGCTCTTATCCACAAGAAATGCTGCATTTGCTAAACTCCTAGCACAAATCATTAAATTAAGGGCTCACCACCCCGATCATCCTAGTAAGTCAATTCGTCTTGACAATGCTGGAGAATTTACATCAAGAACCTTTGATGATTATTGCATGTCCATTGGGATTGAGGTGGAACATCCTGTCCCTCATGTACACACCCAAAATGGACTCGCAGAAGCTGCCATTAAAAGACTTCAAATGGTTGCCAGGGCATTGGTTATGCGCACCAATCTCCCTATTTCTGCTTGGGGCTATGCAATATTACATGCAGCTGTGCTCATTCGTCTGAGACCCACTGCCACCCAACCCTTTTCTGCGTCCCAACTGGTGACTGGGTATGAGCCTAATGTCTCACACTTACGCATATTTGGGTGTGCAGTCTATGTGCCAATTGCGCCGCCACAGCGCACCAAAATGGGTCCTCAAAGACGCTTAGGCCTTTATGTTGGATATGATACTCCAAGCATTATCCGCTACATAGAACCCTTGACAGGTGATCTATTTACCGCTAGATTTGCGGATTGTCACTTTGATGAGACAGTCTTCCCGTCATTAAGGGGAGACAAGAACATTAATGTTCAACAGAAAAGTCAGGAATTGTCGTGGTGTGTCCCCACTTTGTCTCATCTTGATCCCCGAACCACACAGTCTGAAATAGAGGTGCGGAGGATTCTCGATCTTCAGAACGTAGCAGAATCAATGCCTGATGCGTTTTCTGATATCGCTAAAGTGACAAGATCACACATACCTGCTGCAAACGTACCTGCAAGGATTGATGTTCCTAAAAATAAAGGACATGACATCCCCTCTATGGGTGATGCAGTGGCTAGACCCATGGCTCCTGCTAGAAAGCGCGGGAGGCCTATAGGTTCGATGGATTCTCGCCCAAGAAAGAAAGCGAGCTTGACACAAAATAATCCATTAATCATCGATATAAATAATCCATCTCATGAAAAAATTCCGGATTATGGTTATGTCCAAGAGACATCATTGGAGGACGCTCCAATAATAGAACCAATTCCAGAGAATAGAGAGATCTCCATGAATTACACTAGTATACATGTAATTATGGACAGAAATTCTATGGCTATTGATGATGAGTTTGCATATCATATTGCAAAAGGAATTATAGAATATGATGATATCGAACCTCGCTCCGTTGAAGAATGCCAACGTAGAGCAGATTGGTCAAAATGGAAAAATGCGATCCAGACTGAATTGGATTCACTAACAAAGAGACAGGTATTTGGGTCTATAACACTGACACCACCAAATATAAAACCTGTTGGCCATAAATGGGTCTTTGTTAGAAAGCGTAATGAGAAAAATGAGGTTGTTAGATACAAAGCCCGCCTTGTGGCGCAAGGTTTCTCACAACGTCCTGGAATCGACTACGAGGAGACATATTCTCCCGTAATAGACGTTATAACGTTCCGCTACCTTGTCAGTTTGGTAGTTTCTGAAAAACTTGACATGCAGCTCATGGATGTGGTTACAGCATATCTCTATGGGGATCTAGATTTAGAGATATATATGAAGGTTCCAGATGGACTTCAATTACCCAAATCAAGTGGCTCTAAACCACGGAGCGCGTTTTCAATAAAATTAAGACGCTCACTATATGGATTGAAACAATCCGGACGGATGTGGTATAACCGTCTAAGTGACTACTTGATTGGGAAGGGATATGTTAACAATGAAATATGCCCTTGCGTGTTCATTAAGAGAACAAGATCCGGATTTGCAATTGTAGCAGTTTATGTTGATGACATGAACTTAATTGGAACTCTAGATGAGTTAAAAGAAACTGCTACATATTTGAAATCTGAATTTGAGATGAAAGATCTCGGGAAAACACGGTTTTGTCTCGGAATAGAACTCGAGCACCGTAATGA
Source organism: Rosa persica (assembly GCA_025331145.1). Classification (NCBI taxonomy): domain Eukaryota; kingdom Viridiplantae; phylum Streptophyta; class Magnoliopsida; order Rosales; family Rosaceae; genus Rosa; species Rosa persica. The sequence continues at coordinate 61,505,575 of WFKR01000005.1, forward strand.
TGGGATTATGATCCATCAATCAGCATATACTCAAAAGTTATTAAGGCGCTTTAATGAAGATAAAGCAAAGCCTGTGAGTACTCCCATGATCAACCGTAGTCTTGAGCCCATGAAAGATCCGTTTCGTCCAAGGGATGAGGACGAAGATTTATTAGAAGCTTCGATACCTAAAAGGTACGATCGATATGGGCTTGTTCTATCCCTACAGAGAGAAAAGAAATGTGAGCGCCGGCAACACTATCCATAGTGACCGACGTTCTCCTCCTCCCCTCCATCAAAATGATGTTTTGACGGGTTTTGCTGATGCAGGGTATCTCTCTGACCCTCACAAAGGTCGCTCCCAAACAGGTTATGTCTTTACCATGGGAAACACCGCGATATCTTGGAGATCTACAAAACATACTCTTGTTGCTACTTCCTCAAATCATGCAGAGATAATTGCACTACATGAAGCCGTGCGTGAGTGCATATGGCTAAGGTCTATAAATAGACACATTCGAGGAACTTGTGGTTTGAAATTCACCACAAATGAACCTACATGCATTTACGAGGACAATGCAGCTTGTATTGAGCAAATGAAATTAGGTTTCATCAAAGGCGACAATACCAAGCATATATCGCCGAAATTCTTCTACAATCAGCAACAGCAAACACTTCTAAATATTGAAGTAAATCAAATCCGATCAGAAGATAATGTAGCTAACTTATTTACTAAGTCACTACCAAAATCCCCTTTCGAGAAACATGTAAGGAGCATCGGATTGAGGAGGATATCCGAACTCCCACAATCTTCAAGAGGAGTCTAAATCAGGGGGAGTATCCAGAAACATACTTCACACTCAACGCGCGTTGTGCTCTTTTTCCCTTTCGACCAAGGTTGTTTTTTCCCACAGGGTTTTATTACTTGGCAAGGTTTTTAACGAGGCAACTTCGATGCGCACCATCTACACAATACTATTGAACATGAAATATCCAAGGGGGAGTGTTGTAGTATAAATTGTATATATACCGTATATGTCTATATCATGTAACAAAATACGTAAAAGTATTTAGATAGGTACTTGAGTGTATAATCATAGGTACTTGAGTGTATGAAGACTTATGTAAACATGCTTTACCAAAGGACAACAAGCATGGCAGAAAATCATCATCAAGATGGTTATCATTTTGAGTTTCTCTTTGAGCTTTCACACTTCAATGTAATCCTATAAATACCCCCTTTGTATGAGATGAATAAACACATTGAAATCTCCATTCTCTCTGAAATTTTACTCTCCTTTTCTGTTTATCAATTCCTCTTGTTCTAAAACAGTTCGATGTGATTTTCTCATAATTAGTTCATTATATTTTCTGTTGTTTACAGGCCAAAACAATCAAGTATGAAGTGTAATTACTATTATGCTCTCTTTGTAACCGAATTAGCACTTATCCATTCGTTGTCTACTAGTTGCTTCAATTTCCTTGGATATATGCTCTCCATTCTCTGTACTTATGAAATACTCACTCTTTTTGCGTAACTATCAAGTCTGATATCCACTCATTTCAACAGCTTTGGTAGAGAGGGATGGTTTTACATACATGAAGGTAAAATAGTACCAAACAAATTTTCAGGTCATAATCGAGCAGCCATGCCCTATAGTAGCTCAATTAATCAGAAGTTGTTAAAGGCTTGTCTGGTTGGAGTTGATAGTTGACGTATTCCATGGTGAATAAATTCCAGCCATGAAGAATCCTGTTTGTTTGTTTGTTTGTCTGTTTTAAGCGTTGAGTTGTAGAAGTTAAAAGATACCTAGGTGGGATTTCAGATTTCTTAAATACTATTGAGATTTTAAAGTTTTTTTTTTCTTGTTTGATGACAAAAAAAAAGATTACAAAACAAAACCACAAGAGACACCCCCTCCCAACTGATCCAGATAGAACGCTGGGAACACAGAAAGGGGAATACAAGAAAACCAAACCTTAGGATTTGCATGATTATAGGCAAAAGAGACCAAATGATCTGCAACAAAGTTCACTTCTCGATAAATATGTCTAAAGATAATAGACTGAACAGTAGAAGCCATCCTTTTGATATCTCTGACCAGCACTTGAATTCTCCAAGGAATAGCAGTTTTTCCGGAAAGACAATCTATCAACAACTTTGAATCGCCTTCAACAATAACTTTCGATAAATTCTGCAACTGAGCTGTGTGTAAACCTTCACGAAGAGCTGTAGCCTCTGCAACCAAGCATTAGCTGATCAATATTTCTACACGTTGCTACAAACTGATTCCCTTGAGAGTCTTGAATAATAAAACCTATAGAGGCTTGATTATTTTTAACAAAACCATCAAAGTTCAACTTATAAAAATCCTCATGAGGAGGATGCCATTTAATGTGAAAAAACTTAGAAACTTTAACAAAAGAAGTCTTTAAATTAGCTTGAGAATAAGACTTACGAAGATTTACAGCTGCAAATAAAGTACAAGTCCATTTCTAAAAATCAAATTATTACGATCCTTCCAAATAGACCACAATTGAGATTTCAAAGTTAAAGCTGCCCAGCTGGTGGGTTTCGCTTGAGCCACAGGGACTCTATCCTTGACGAGCAAGAAACACTTAAATAAACCCATCAATTGCTCACGTCTAGTTGTTTTCGTTTTCTGCATTGTGTGTCTCTGAAAATATTAACCTTTATTCTTTCTAAGATTTTGCTTGTGTGTCTGAGGCTCTGAGCTAGCTATATATACTAGTCGTTAAATTTAAAGATTAATTATGCGGATAAAAACAAAGATAATGTTTGAATTGGTCACTCATTTGATAGTAACATATGCAATGGATCGAAGAGGTAGCTCAAGTTACGCGCAAAACCACCCTGGGAAACACGTCCATGTTTATCGAACTGTGAAGGAAATCTAACCAAATGTGGAATATTTAGGATAATGTCGACTATCAGAACGTTTATTTATTCACAAAAAGATTAGTTTGAAAATTTTGGAGATGTGCTTCCCACCTACTAGCAGACTTAATCATAGGTCTTTTGCGTGTGTAGACTTTAAGATCCTTTCAATTTTTCACCAAATTTTCATCCAGACTAAAGCTTCTAGATCTGGTTTACTTGAAGGACAAACCGTTAAAATTTTTGTTTACCCTAGTTTCAGTTGACATTTCTAATTTTCTATGGTCAAGTTTTCGAGGTTCCTAAATTCTAGATGTAAAATTTAACATGCAAATGGTATATAAACATAATTGAAAACAACAAGTGTCTCCAATTTGATGCATCGTAGTTGGTTGTAACAGTCTCTTATCATTTTAATGGTTGGTCATATTGATGTTCATTAGAAATAAAGAGTTTTGCTAATCTTAATTATAAGCTTGGTCGATCACCGATTTGAAATAGTCATTTTGTAATTTTAATCTTGTAATGCCCTGACCATTACAAGGTATACAATATTTTTTTTATTTTTTTTAAACGCAAGGGGTGTCAGTCCATTATAATAAAGTAGGAAATATTACAAATATGAGTCACTCGGACTCCGGGCAATGACAGAAGAGATTCATGAATGAATAATCTAAAGCAAGCCCTAGACTACTCAAACATAATGTAGTCATAGGATTAAGCTCCAATGCTTCAAGTAACCTTGACACTACCAGGGTAGACTCCGAACACGACCAAGACCCTACCCTAATATTATTCATGTTTCCAAAGAAAATAAAAATAAAAGCTCGAGGCCTAAAAAACGTACGAGCCCAATTTACAACAAGCCCAAGATCCATATCCAGCCCTTGATCCACCATGTTGACGTCAGTGGCCTTACCTCCCGACGTCTACCTTCCGCTAGCAGCCCCAGCGTCGCTCCAACCCAAAGACCAATCGTCACAGGTAGACGCATTCACACCAAAAGCAACCTCCTGCCCCCATGAAGTAGAGGAGCCGTACTCCGATCGCTCTGTAGCTCTTCCAATTACACTACCATCATCACCTGGCCACCCCACGCGCCATCGCCACTCATCAAATATGGCTCCAGATCTGCCGCCGACGAACACAACATCACTAGAGCACTCCATACATGCTAGATCTCGACCCACAACACTCCATACCAGAGAAAGACCACCATAACCACTCGTTGGAGACTCAAAAGAGCACCGAGCGCTAGAAACAAGAAGAAGGAAGCCGAGGCCTCCTAGTGCCAAGAGGATCCAACGAACACCAATGTTACGACCACCTTCATCAGAGACCCGAGAGGGAGGAAAACCACTCTTTCGAGCCAAAATAACCAAACCGCCGCCGCCGCCGCCAGGAAACCCTAGGAGAGAGCTTCTAGGAGACAGAGAACATTTTTCTAATCATCTTTTTAACTCCAATAGATTTCTTATTTTAGGTATACAATATGCTTCATTTCTAGTTAATCAATAATACTAAATTTTTAATTTTAGGTTTGATCAACATAGGTCTTTGTCTTTTATTTTTATTTTTCTCATTATCCCTTTTGCGGTTATATGGAGGACATGACATTGACATAAAAATGAATATATCAAAGTTTCTTGAAGAAGAAACCTTTGGCTCTTCCATCCAAGGACGAATTTGCATACATGGTAGGGAGGACTCAAGCCCACCCTAGAATTCTAATATAAATCACTGAGTATGTGTAATAACTAATATGTACACATGTAAGGACTTGCAGGCTTGGTTTAGAGTTTTAACTAATACCAAGCCCACCCAAGTTCAAATTACATCAGTAGCAATCCCATTTATTTTTTCTTTCTTTCTCCCACTATGCATACTGGGCTCGAAGTTTGAGGCCTAAAAAACTTCCTATTTTCTTGATTTCTTCTAAATGTTTTGTTTTTCTTTCTCCCAATGCATATTGGGCATCTCTTGTGTGTGGCTTTGGATCTATTTGGCTTTTAAGGCCTCCATTGTATGTGGATTTAGATCTATTTGGTACTTAGAGTTGTATTTTTTGTTTTACCTTTGGACTTGCATTCTTTTGTAGATGTTAGGTCTTTTTTTTTTTTTTTGCATTAGTTAAGTTATTTTCTCAATCACACAGTTATTTTATTTAGTAAAAAATGATTCTAAAAAATTTTCTTTTCTGTAATCGATTAAATAGTAGTTTTGGATGAGTTTTTATTTTTCCATCTCAATAAAATATATACCTAATATATTTTAGTTAAATACTGGCACTGTCTTAAATTTTCCTATCACTTCAGTCAAAAAAAAAAAAAATCAAGCCCACCCCGGTTTTGAATCCTAGATCCGCTACTGCTTCCATCTTAAATATGCTAATGCTCTTTTGTTTCTATGTGCCAAGGAAGTGGCGAAACTCTAGTAAGAAAATATTCTGTCAACGGCTGCCCAAATCATATCTACCAGGACTGCTTCAAAATGTCACCTTTCAGTATTTAGAAACAAAATAGACATTACAGAGTATGCGGAAAACTGAATATGAGAAAGAATAATGATAATGTTATTTTAATAGGACCAGACTACATGCTACGCAACATATTAAAACAACTGGGCTTATGCATAAGCATTATGTAAGGTTCAAGTTATTTTGGGTGACGCGGAGTTTGTGTGGCCGTGAGGCATGCACACGTAGGAATGTGGGATAGCCCGCTCTGATACCATGATAAAGTAATCTGGGGTTCACATCCAAAACCGATTGGCAATGGATGGAGTGGCTCAAACCCTTATAAACCCATAGGCAAAGTCTCATTTTTCTCATGTGAGATGTATATATTCTCAACAATAATCAGTAAGTGTATACTAATATAAGTATTGGATTTAAGATATCTTAATTAGGGTTCAGGTTCATCATGCATTAATGCATTATGCATTTGAAAAGCACAACCATCAATTCTATTCATCAAATCTTTTTTCCCAGCAGAGGGGGGAATTAGAATAACAATATATAGAACCCTTGCCATATAAAAGTGTTATACTAATTAGTTAATAATTAGCTAGCAAGATATTGTAGATTCCCATACAATGTATTAAATATAAGATCAATAATCATTTAAACTTAGGTGGATAGATGCAATATACATCAAAAGTTCAAATTTTACCAATGCAAACGCGCTGGCTTACAGAGTTTGATTTTAACAAATGTCCCGCGCGGTCAAAATGATCATTTTCAAAAACGTACTTATAATAATGCGCTAGCTGTTTTGTTGAAATCAAAACCAAGTTTCTGACTAGCATGTATTAATTGCTCATCATATTCTCTAGCTTAATTTACGCTAATTATTGACAATGTTTGATGAAGTGAAATTAACTGGATATATATGTAACGAAAGTTCTTGGTAACACAATGCCAATTTCTATTCAAAGTCTCCTAAATCCTAATCAAATCCTTTGAAATTTTTAGTAGACTTTAATATCAATATATACTGCCGCGCAATTGTGGATGGAGAAGGTGCAAGCACTAAGAATTTGCCAATCATGCCTATATACACGACATACATGTTTTTGTTTCGATATCACAGGAGTAATATATAGAAGTATATAATACTAAACACACGCAATTGTGTATGTCTTCATTATCTTTATAATACACCTATCTTCTAGCTAGCCATACTCTGACTTGGAAAGCAGTCGATCTCCTTCATTCCCTCTTCATTCTCTGAATTCCTGTGCTTTGTTAGCTGCCCTTTCTTCCCAGCCGAATGGCGCGCTTTGCCTTTGCGCTAGCATGTGTCCTAGCTTTGTTGGCTTCTTCAGTAGCCTCTGCTGCAATAGTCGAGCATTCTTTTCATGTAAGCTGATCTTGGCTCAAGTTAATCCTAGCTATTTTCCTTAACTAGTCTATCAGTCTACATATATATACAAATATATACATACATCAGTAATTATTAGTCTCTGTATTGCAAAATTCCTTGTCCTTAATGCCAGTTCTTGCTTCTGGCAAACATATATGCTTTCGAAAATCGGCAAAGCTTTTCTCCTGCCAGACAGTTTTAACATGTTACAACGGTTCATTGTTTTCTTCTGGTTAACCAGACTTTCAATTTCTATTTTCTTTGTTTATATACATACAGGTGAATAACTTGACTGTTACGCGGCTATGCCATAATCAACTGATAACCGCAGTTAATGGGGAGTATCCAGGTCCAACAATAAGGGCAAGAGAGGGTGACACTCTTGTTGTTCACGTCTTGAACCAGTCCCCCTATAACCTTACTATTCATTGGTGATTACTCCTTCTCGTTATGATTTGGAGATAAAAAAGTCTAAATGAGCTAGGCTCTTATTTTCCTCACACAACAATATTGAATAATACGCTTTGCCTTTTTACATATTGTCAATCTAAACGCGCGTGGATAGATATTAATTTTATTGAAACATTGTCAAAACCAGGCATCATTAGACTAGGGAATGTTTTTTTTTTTTTTGGTTTATAGACTTTGTATTCACTTTCTGTCAATATGCAGGCATGGGATCTTTCAGCGTCTAAGTGCATGGGCAGATGGACCTGCATATGTAACCCAGTGCCCTATACTTCCTGGACAAAGCTATACCTACAGATTCAAAATCATCGGACAAGAAGGTACTCTCTGGTGGCATGCACATGTTTCATGGCTCCGTGCAACAGTCTATGGCGCCCTCATAATCCACCCGAGATCCACTCGATCCTACCCATTCCCTAAACCCTTCCAGGACGTATCGATTATGTTAGGTACATAGTAAATTAATCGATTAATTATTAATACACTAATCCTTTCCTTCAAGCACTTAAAGTTTATCAACGTCAATAATGAAATTGCAGGAGAGTGGTGGAATGCTAATGTCGTTGACGTTGAGAATCAAGCCCAAGCCACCGGAGGTGCTCCGGACGATTCTGATGCTTACACGATCAATGGACTACCTGGCGACTTTTATAATTGCTCTCGAAATCGTACGTAACCCAAATTGCATTAAAACTGTTTATATGTATGCACTGGTTATATATAACACATGAAGCTAGAGTGATCCAACATATATGTTACAGACTTACAGATATAGCATAAACAATAATTTACACCACAAATTAACCATGCGTGCACGTTAATTTACTTCTCTCTCAGTTTGTGTTTCATAATGAATAACACGATGCATTATTATCAATTTTTCAGAGACATATAAGCTGAATGTGGTGATGGGAAAGACCTACATGCTGCGCATAATCAACGCTGCACTCAATAACCAGCTTTTCTTCGGCATAGCCAAGCACAACATGACAGTTGTAGCCGTCGACGCCTCCTACACCAAACCATACGTCACAGAAGTCATCGTGGTCGCGCCGGGTCAGACCACCGACGTTCTCATCACCGCCAACCAGCCCGTCGGATCTTACTACATGGCCGCTACTCCTTACGCTAGCTCAACCATACCGTTTCCTAACACGACCACACGCGGAGTGCTAGTCTACAACGGCTCCAAGTCATCGAGCGCCCCGCTCATGCCTGCCCTACCTAATCCCCGTGACACGGCAACGGCCCATAAATTCTCCAGCAATCTGACGGGGCTAGCCGCTGGGCCCCAGTGGGTGCCGGTTCCTCTCCAGGTGGACGAGCACATGTTCGTGACAATAGGAGTAAATCTGGATCAATGTTCCGAAGGTGTCACATGTCAAGGTCCGCTTAATAACAGATTGTCCGCGAGCATGAACAACGAGTCCTTCCAGCTGCCTACAACACTGTCAATGCTACAAGCATCCTTTGACAACGTGAGCGGGATTTACACCACCGATTTCCCCGACAATCCTCCGGTCGAGTTTGACTACACGAACAAAAACATCAGCCTGGACCTAGATCTGATCTTCGCTCCAAAATCTACCAAAGTCAAGAAGTTGAAGTACAACTCGACTGTAGAGATCGTGCTGCAGAACACGGCGTTTATAGCGATCGAGAATCACCCTATTCATATTCATGGTTTCAACTTCCACGTATTAGCTCAAGGGTTTGGAAATTATGACCCCATTAACGATAGCAAGAAATTCAATCTTGTTAACCCACAACTTCGTAACACAATTGGTGTTCCAGTCGGAGGATGGGCGGTGATCAGATTTCAAGCAAATAATCCGGGTTAATACCTAATCAAAAGCTTTAGCTTGTTATTAATTTATTTCTATTTTTTTATGGCATAATTAATATTGATTCGTTTTTCTTTCTTTTTTCGAACTGTATAGGTGTATGGATGGTGCATTGTCATCTGGACTTGCACTTGCCGTGGGGTCTGGCCATGGCTTTTGAGGTTGAAAATGGACCAACTGTTGCATCTACTTTGCCTCCGCCACCACTTGATCTACCCAAGTGTTAACTGAAGATTCATTCCAACAGAAACAGCTAGTGTCACTAGTATTCTAATATATTAAACATTTCGTTAATTATTTCTTTTGTTATGATTAGGTTATCAATTATGTTCTGATTGAAAATAATCTGTAATAAAGATATTGACCAATATATGTGTCAATTGTACTGGGTCAATTTTACTGTAATTAATAACATCGTTCTTTTGCTACTAGTTAGTTTTACACTTATCTTAATTTACAAGCACAAAATAGAAAAATGGAAGAAATCACAAGAAGTGTAAATTAATTAGCAGAAGAAAATGTTCCCTAAAAAAATTCTTATATATCACTTAATAATGACTCCTAATTTGCTAATTAGGAGTACGTACTCCATTGCAAAATATAAGAACTTGGAGCAGAAATCAATATACGATTGATACGTCTGAAAGAGTAATTCAGAACCCACTTTCCCTGTTGCCCTAATTTTAGTATTTTACTAGTACTAGAAAAAGGTGTGCGACAACCTACGAGAAGTCGAGAACACTAGTACTTCAACTAGACACAACAACTAAGTTACAGCTGCTTTCTAATTTTCAATTTCCATCAACTAACAAGTAACGATTAGCTTTACAGTTTCTTAACACCAGATTATAGTTCCATATATGTGAAACAAAATTAGCTTTACAGTTTCGTACACAGTATTAGTGCACCTTTGTTTTCTTTCTAAGCAGAGTAATAGAGAGTTTAACAACCTAAATCTAAAATCCCTATTACTTAATTTTCTTACTCTTATATATAATTTTTCCCTCAAATCGTAACCTTTCCTCTCCTCTCTTACGAGTTACTACTGAGTATCATTTTCCTACTCCAACTCATTGTCTAGTTCTAGTTGAATCGATCACTCCGCCATCTGGCTCTACACAATGAATCACACACCTTGTTGTAACTTGTTACCATTCAAACATATGTCAATCAAAAAATTCGAAACTAAAAAAAGGACCGTTTACGGTGTTTAATGTACCGATACATCAAGTAGACTAGGTTCAATACAGATGTAGACTAGCTCAGAGTTAGTCTACCTTTGTACCGAGCTAGTCTACATCTGTATTGAACCTAGTTTACTTGATGTATCGGTACATTAATGTACTAAAATATTTTCCTTAAAGAAATACCTTCCCCTTCTTCCCTTGTTCTCGTCTCCCTCTCTCACTCTCTTCTCCTTCTGAGAAAGACAATATTGAACTTTGGTCGATAGCTCAACTTGATAATCTCGAAGACTTAATGTTATCAAGAGGAACACAAACTCTATGAAGCTTTGATGGATGACTAAACCCCTGCTGGTGTGAAACAGTAAATCTTCCAGATCAAAAATAATCTCGGTGGCATGATCAGATTCCAGATCGAAACAGAGGTGTCGAAAACTTTAAATCTTGATCTTTTAATCCACACTCAAAATCGTGATGGAAGGCTTATTTGGGATGATCAAGAGGATGAGGATATTCCAAAAATACCAACAATCGGACCATGCACCACCTGGATCGGGGAGCTCCGACCCGGTCTGGTTTTGCACGGCTGGTGCTTCTTCGATCCGGGACTGTGGGCAGCGGCGGGGCGAGGGGACCACAGGGATCGACTGGGCGTGGTGCAGCGAGCTCGGGGAAGGCCGGGTTGTGGCCGGAGGACGCGGTGGTAGAGAGAAAAAGCCGGGTCGGGTCGAGCACGACCTGTCGGGTCTGAGGGTGCGCGAAAGAGAGAGAACGGAGAGGGCTGGGGGCCAAAACGCAAAAACTCAAATTTTTTGTCCTTATTGAAATAATCAGAAAATTTTTCTATTTATAGAAAATTCCCAAATTTCAAAAATTCATAATAAATTCATACAAACTCCGAATACTGTGTTTCATATATACACGAAATCGTATTGATGAGATCTACAACTTTTATGAAGGATGTTTTCCCAAATTTTGAACGTATAAAAAGTCAATTTTCACAACTTCTTAAATAACGTCGTTTCGAAAATAAAATTGATTCGAAACTGAATTTCTTGCACAACGATTTATGAAATAGTCTCAATATTAATAATTCAATATCCGAACAATTATTGAATTATATAAATTTATTTAATTGAAAATTTCGGGTCTTCACATCGGTGGCATATTGCACTCGTGACTATTCATCGTCAAATAGGCTGCCAACCAAAAGTATAATTGTTGTACTACTCAATAGATTGTAATTCGCTGTTTTTGTTTCTTCTGATAAACTTGAGGCTGAAGTCTAGTTGATAAATAGACACTGAACAAACTTGGTTCATGTGATTGGATTGGTTTCTTATGATCAATAACATTTTATTAGCTTCTTGTTATATCATATTATCATAAATGGTTTTCACTTTTATCTATCTTTTATTTTAAGCCCAGATTTGCAGAATCTTTTAGATTAAAACTACTCGGAATACCATGTTTTTGTTGGAACATATTTGAATGATTAATTCATTATTACATGGTATTGGTTGCAATTGAACAACTACGTTTCTGTTAACTATTAACTCAAGCATTAAAAACTACTTTGTATGTTATTGTTTGTATCTTTTGGTAGGGCTGTGTAATGATCTGGTTCTCAATTGCAGGTCTAGGCGGAGATTGATTTTTTCATGATCTGGTTCTCAAGCATTAAGCCTTTATTCTTTCCAAGACGTGTTTTCTTTTGCATCTGAATTTATGTTGCATTATCTAGCTAGGCATGGTGGATTGTCATGGATTTTAGTATTTGCTTTCCTCTCTGCTGTAACATATTCTTCGGTTCGACTCTGATACAGTTGTGAACTATGAGTCTGTAATTTGGGGTTGCTTTTTGGCTGTTTGGATGGTTTGTTTCTATCTTGGATACAGATTTATCAAATTAAAATTCTGCGTAGGTTTGAAAAGAAATGTGCAGTATCTTACGACGATGATGCCTTACATGCATACCTAGCCTGTGTTATAAGGTTGATCAACTCCACATTATTCAATCAATGGATCGAAGGATCGAAGAGAATCAATTAAAAATAAAACCGAAGCACAACGAGGAGGTACATGCGGTTTTAGAACCAAGAGGAGGCACCTATATGAAATTTGGATGAGGTTAGACATATATCATGTCCGGAAATTTGGTTGTAACAAAATATTGTTTCTTTAGCATAATACTTCATCAGCATTAATTACACAATATTGTTGTCCTAGCAGCAACAGTTACAAAAATATTGTTAGTTGCATAAGAAAGAGGATGATACTTGCATAAAATAGTGTTAACTTCAGTCATTCATTGTGTTTGAAATGTTAGAGGACGATGGTATCTCTATTCTCTACAAGGAACTGTCAAACGAAGAAGGATATCTGTGTAGCAAGGAGATGATGTGCATGCGGAGACCTTGTGTCCGCGTAGAATATATATACAGTCCGGCTACACTAAGGACGTCCTTAGTTTTTCTTAGGTACGGATTTCCGGTTTTCATCCACTTTCCGATCACATTTTCACATCTTAACCGTTCAGTTTTTAGGTCCTAATGTATAGATCACCTCTACAAATTTTCAGCCAATTTGGTGATCGTTAAGGGATCCAAAATTGCAATTTACCATTATAAATACGAACGGTTCCGGGTTCGACAGATTCGGGTCGTTTGTGTAAGTTTTGGATGCCTTAACGATCATCAATTTGGCTGAAATTTTACAGAGATACATTATGACCTAAAAACTGAACGGTTAACATGTGAATATTTGATAAAAAAGTGGCCAAAAATATCAAATCCGTACCTAAGCTTAGGTAAGGACGTCCTTAGCCAAGAATGATATATATATATATATATATATATATATATATATAAGGCCCTTCTAGTGAGGGATCTCTGTTTTTAGTCTTTTTTAGGGATAGAGCATTAGATAAACTTTTCTATCATATTTTCACATCTCAATCGTTCAGTTTTTAGGTCATAATGTAAAGATCAGTTCTGTAAATTTTCAGCCAATTTGATGATTGTTAAGGCATCCAAAACTGCAATTTACCATTATAAACACAAATAGTTCCAGTTCGACAGATTCAGTCATTTAGTGTAAATTGCAGTTTTGATGCCTTAATGATCACCGATTGAGTTGAAAATTTGCAAAAATGATCTACACATTTAGAGATAAATAATGAACGGTTAAGATGCCAAAATATAATCGAAAAGTTTGTCTAATGCCTATCCTTATAAAAGACAAAAAAAAAATGGATCCTTTAGTGGAAGGACCTTGATATATATATATATACACACACACACACACACACACATACGGTCCGGCTACACTAAGGACGTCCTTAGTTTTTCTTAGATACGGATTTCTGGTTTTCACCCACTTTCTGATCACATTTTCACATCTTAACCGTTCAGTTTTTAGGTCCTAATGTATAGATCACAGATGCAAATTTTCAGCCAATTTGGTGATCGTTAAGGCATCTAAAACTGTAATTTACCATTATAAATACGAACAGTTCCGGTTCGACAGATTCGGTCCGTTCGTGTAAATTGCAGTTTTGGATGCCTTAACGATCACCAAATTGGCTGAAATTTTGCAGGGGGGATCTATACATTAGGCTCTAAAAACATAACGGTTAAGATGTAAAGTGGGTGAAAACACCAAATCCGTACCTAAACCTTAGGTAAGGACATCCTTACCTAAGAAAAATCATATATATATATATATATAAAAGAACAAAAAGCACAGTTGAATGAACAAGAACACAAGGCTTTTCATTACTGGTTGAACGAAAAGAACCGCCTCTGTTTACATACTGCTGCATGCTTGTATACCTAGCTCAGCCCATTAGCACGAGTGATATTGATGACTGGTAGAATTGAATTTGTTTTCTTCTCAGATTCAGTTGACTCATACATAATTGATATTATTATTTTTTGGTCTTCACTATGTAGTTTCCTTGAAATGTTTTGACAAGGTTTTTGGGACTTGGGAGGGAGTGTATTAGACAAGGTCGAGCTCGTTTTGAGTTCCCCCATGACATCTCTAAAATGTCAAACCATATGATATTTCTTGACATTTTTCAATGACACAATCTCACTATCAATGAATCATGATTTTTAGAATGTACTCTATTTGATGGACCTCAACAATTTAGACTAAATTTTTTTCTTCATTTTTCAATATTTGACTGTGAAAAATCAGAAAGAAAAAGAATTAGATTGAGATTTTTTAGGTCAATCAATAGTAGAATTGCTTAAATATCATGATTTATTGATGGAAAGATTTTAGTGATGAAATAAAATTATATGATTTTAGATAATACACATATTATCATGGTCTTGGATAATTTTTTTTTGAGTCTACAAAAAAGTTAGGGTTGATTTTCACGGCATTGAAAAAACATACAACATCTTTATGTGTACTTAGCATCGTTTGGATCACAACTCCACCGACTTACATTATCAAACTTGATAACTGTATAAAAGGAAGATGTTGGGGCTAACATTGAGCTGATAGGTTGAGAAAAGTCTGGCATAACATTTTTACGACAGTAGCTTTGTAGTAACAATATATAGTACACGACGCTCTGTAATATTAAAGTCTCAAAATAGATGCTCATAGAAATATGGGTGTTATTCAAAAAAAAAAAAAAAAAAAATATGGGTATTATGGAAGGAACTCTTTTTATGCCACAATAAATCATCTGTAGTATTCCTCCAATCCCAGGATACCCTAAATGAGGCTTATACCTAAGACAACACCCATAAAATCCTATACAATGTTCAGCTAGACCACAGATTAATGCTCTAACAAATAAAGGACCTCTAATCTTCCTCTAGATATGACTCTAAACAACTATTTCTGAGGCAAATGATTATTGTGATATATGAGTAGAGTGCACAAATAGTAATGTCGAACCAGTGAACTCTGTTATTTGAACCACGTCTTGCACTTTACATATTAAGATAAGTTGGTGTAGGATATACACTGAGATTCGATATCAAGGAGAAGGATGAATGGATTTATTTAGGCCTCATCATATGGCCCTTGGGCCCAAAGCTCGCCCTAAGCCCGGCCGGCCCGGCCCTTCCATTAGGGCGGGTCGGCCCGACCCTTTATAAAATAGGGTAGGGTATGGGGTCATACAAATGAAGTCCGGCCCTAAAAATTAATAATATATTTTTATTATTTTCTATTACAATATTACATGTGTATAAAAACTATAATGAAGTATTTGATATTTGAATATGTCAATCTGTACAAAATGGGTCGTCATTCTGGCCGTTTAAGGCCCAACCCAAATGTCAAGTCCAACTCACTTTAACCTAACCTAGACGTCGAAACCTATCTGGCTATCTATCCTAATCGAGCGCCTTTCTCTAACACTTTAACAGGCTCTCTCTCGATCTACGACTACTCTCCTTCAGCTCTATCTTCTCCTACCCTCTCTTCACACTCTCACAGACCCAAACCCACACTCCTCCGCCGAGGGTGTTGTTGACGGCTCCGTCTCGATCTGCAACCTCAAGGTGGACTTCTCCAACTTGATTTGCAACGCGTGGTAGCCTTCTCCGACTCGATCTGCAACGTGGCTCTGTCTTCTAGCAGCAAGGCTTGGTTGGCGACGTCTCGATCTGCTTGGGAGAGTGGACGGCTGCGTCCTCGGTCAACATAGGCAAGCCTTCCACCTCCAGTCCGAGCCCTCCACCTTCAGTCCGAGCCCTCCACCTCCAGTCTGAGCCCTCCGCCGTCTCGATCTGTGAGGCGTGGTCTCGATCTGCGTTGGAGAGAGTGAACGGCTGCGTTTTTATGATCTGCGTGGGAAAGGTCTTGTTCTTCAGTCCGAATGGCTTCTTCGATACATGGTAAGATCTGGACATCTGGTACTACTGTTTTTACATAGTTACAGTTGAAATTAGATTTATTGATTGATGTTTGTGGTTTTTTGGTTTTTTGGTTGGGTGTTGAGAATATGGTTTTGTGTAGGTTCATTGTTTGGTTGCCATGAATATGGATATCAGTAAGAGATGAAGGAAATTTGCTAGTGTTAAATCAAGACATCCTTCAGTTTTTGTATCAAAGATAACAACTTTTTGTGAAATGATGAAGACTTGATCAGTTCATCAGTTTTTATATCAAACACTGCTTCACTTTTTGCACCCTCAGTGAGTCAGTGGCTTAGTGCCTTAGTGGCTGTGCAATTTCAATTTCAATTAGAGGACTTGATCACTGAGAATGTGAGTATATGTTGTAATTATTTGTAATCAATAGCCAATCAAGTTCTGAAATCTCAAGTATTCAGTTTTTTTTTTTTTCCTTTTACAGTTACACTTAAGTGAATATGGTTTTATGTGAGTTAAATAAAGGCCCGACCCTATTCAGAAAAGGTGACCCGGTCTGGCCCTTTCGGCAATTGCGGAATGGGCCTTAAGGACGAGTAAGGGCTTGCATTTTGAAGCCTCGGCCCGGCTCTGCCCTAAGCCCTAAAATTTAGGGTAGGGCTGGTCCTAGCCCGGCCCATGATGAGGCCTAGATTTATTGGTGGAAGAAAATGGTATTCAGGTAAATATCTTCGTTGGTGGGTCCAGTCAATAGGAATTGAAAGATCAAACATTCCACCTAAGCAAGTTGACGATTGTTTTAACGGAAGGTCTGAGAAGTTAAAAGATCGAAACCAAAGACAAAGCTGAGAGCCGAAAACTGAAAGCAATTGTTGAATGTGAAGATGATGCGCAGCCGCAGCACAAGAGGTATGGTTTCTTGTCTTCCCTCTACTCATCTTGTTGCTGTTCCCCTCATCAACAATTTCATGGCTTTGTTTCATTCGAGAGGAACCCATGTAGGAAAGCCCGAATGCCATTACCTTCAACACTCTGATCCACGGCTTTGTTCTTCATAATCAAGTGCCTGAGGCTGCACGAATTTTCAACCAAATGCTGGAGGGAGGCCATTGTAAGCCCGATGTGTTTACTTTCAGCACTCTAATAAAGGGCTCTTGCAAGATGGGAAACAACAGCGCGGCTATGCAATTACTTGGGAAGATGGACGAAAGAGGATGCAAGCCTGACATTGTTTCCTATAGCACCATCATCGACATTCTTTGTAAGGATACCCTAGTTGAAGATGCAATGAACCTCTTCTCAGAAATGATTGGTAGAGGCATTGCTCCGGATGTTGTTACTTACATATCTTTGATTCAAGGAGTTTGCAATATAGGCCGGTGGAAACAAGCTAAAAAGCTGTTGGATGAAATGTTGGGTAAAGGTATCTTGCCGAATGTCGTCACCTTCAATGTCTTGGTTGATACATTCTGTAAGGAAGGGATGGTTGTGGAAGCCAAAACTGTGGTTGACATGATGATTCAAAGAGGTATTGAGCCTGATACGGTTACATACAGTTCCCTTATGTATGGTTACTGTTTGTGAGGAGAAATGGACGAGGCAAAACAAGTCTTTGATCTGATGATTAGCAAAGGATCCATGGTTAGTGTTTGGAGTTGTAACATATTAATTAATGGATATTGCAAGGGTAAAAAGATCGATCAGGCTAACAAAATTTTCAAGCAAATGCATCGCCTGGAGCTTGTTCCTGATACCGTTACTTATACCACTCTTATTGATGGTCTTTACAAAGTGGGGAGAATCCAAGAAGCAGAAAAGTTGTTCTCTGAGATGCAAGGTTGTGGCCAGCTTCCAGATTTTCAAACTTATGCTGTGATACTTGATGACCTGTGTAACAACCAGCAACTTTCTACGGCAGTAGAATTGCTTAGAGAGATGGAAGCCAGAAAACTGGAACTCAGTATTGTAATTTACACTCTTGTTATTGAAGGTTTGTGCAAAGCTGGAGAAGTTCAATCTGCAAAAGATCTCTTCTATGGTTTATCATCAAAAGGAGTTCAGCCTAATATGAGAACATACAATGTAATGATTCATGGACTTTGTCATCATGGCTTAATAATTGAGGCAGAAAAGTTGCTGAGAGAAATGGGAGGCAAATGATGTTCTCCAAATGGTTGGAC
This sequence comes from Rosa persica, assembly GCA_025331145.1. Lineage (NCBI taxonomy): Eukaryota > Viridiplantae > Streptophyta > Magnoliopsida > Rosales > Rosaceae > Rosa > Rosa persica. The sequence continues at coordinate 61,523,835 of WFKR01000005.1, forward strand.
CTATAACACCATTGTCCGGGGGTTGTTAAATAACAGTGCAACATCATGGGCAATGGAAGTTATTAAAGAAATGGTGGACTTGGGTTTCTCTGCAGATGCATCAACTATGGAATTGATAGTTGGTTTATTGTCTAAGGGTATGGTAGATCCAGCATTGTTGCCGCTGTTAAAAGGTTCATGATAAAGCCAACTTGAACTCTATTAAGCTCAGGTATGTCAATTTCTTCACCGCTCCAAAGTTTTTTTATTTCAGTTGCTGTTTTTCATTTCACTTATTTAGATTCGGAATAATAGATTGGAATTTAGACTCTCTGTGCTGCAAGATTAGGATTTGTTCCTTTGACTTGCTTAGTTTATTATTGGTCTTGGCCTTAGTATTTGCAACTACTGTTATGAGTTACGATCTTGGATTTCTTTTAAATGGTCTCAAATCTAAGCTGCCACTGTGCAGTTAAGTGTATGCTTCTCCAAATAGAAAGCTTATATCTTGCACTTATTTGGGGCTTTAAATGATGTTTTCCATTTGATTCTTTTGGCGTGCCGTGATGCATTACGGAAGTACTATTACTGGAAAGTGTTTTCCATGAACCTTTAGGTGAAATTGTCCAAATATGAAATAATAGAAGATATGCATTCTGCTTTACCCTGTTTTATATGTAATAGCATCATAATGGTTGGTTTGTAAAAACTTTCATTCTCCTGGTTAAAGCTCTAGTAATGTCAGCAGTGCTTGCAGTTCCGTGAAATACTTTGTTAGTACTTGGTTCCTTGTTATGATTTCCTTGGACTTGAAATTGATGTAACTGAACCATTATGCACATCACTTGCAGATTGTTCCAAGATATTAGAGTTGGATTTCATCGGAAGAGTTGTAGCACCCTGCAACAGTGATAAGTGCTGAATTGCGGATATTCATGGTGGCAGATTGTGCTAATAACTATTCATTGTTTAAGATAGGCTGCCAACGAAAAGTATAATTGTTGTACTACTCAATAGATTGTAATTGAGCTCTTTTTGTTTCTTCTTATAAACTTGAGGCTGAAGTCTAGTTGATAAATAGACACTGAACAAACTTGGGTCATGTGATTGGATTGGTTTGTGATGATCAATGACATTTTACCTTCTTGTTATATCATATCTGGTTTCAGATTTATCCATCTTCTCTTTCAAGCTCAGATTTGCTGAATCTCTTAGATTACAACTAAATCGAATATTACTTGGTATTAGTTGCAATTAGAACAACCACGTAACTATTAACTCATGAAAAAAATGCTTTGTATGTTATTGTTTGTATCTTATGGTAGAACCGTGTAATGTCCTGGTTCTTCCATTGCAGGTCTTGGCAGATATTGATATTTTCATGAGTTTGTTTGAGAGCGTGATAAAGTTGGAAACTATGCAAGGTAGCACTTGAAGTTGAACTCCCTCCTAAATTCTTTAAGAAAAAGTTTAATTAACCTGTTGATTTTAGAGCTACTACTTTTTAATTCAGCACGTTCTTGCTCGTTTATGTTGAAAAGGGTATTTTTCAAGCCTTTGCAGCCGTGAACTACTGTCAAAAGCAGCCGTGAGCTACTGTCAAAAGTACATTGTAGTGCAAGCATGGAAAAGCAATTCTCAGAAGGTAAGAAAATGACCTTAGTCAAGAAACTAGAAACTAACTTTACTGATGGCTTTTATATTAATGCATTAGCATGCTCTGCAGTTTTCATTTTGAAACAAATGAGCTTTGAATATAGTGACCAGTTACTATGAAGTTTGAAGCATTATTGTTCCTGTTCCTGTTTGACCATTTAAAGGCCTTCATATGTTCGATGTGATTTTGTCATAAGTATTTTATTGTGTTTTCTGTACTAACATTACGGTTAGATTGTTAGTGCTGCATGATGTTAACTCAGTTTGGACTACTGGTCTGATTTGTTAAGATGTTGATGGTATACTACTTCGCTGCTTTTGTAACCTATTTAGTGCTTCTCCCTTTCATTCTCTACTAATTGCTCCAATTTCTTTACATATATGTTCTCCATTCTTTGCACTTGTGAAATACTTGTTCTTTTTGCATAACTAGCAAGTCTGATATCGATCCATTCTTTCCAGCACTATTAATAGAGAAGGAAAAAATTTTAATACAGATACGGTTAGGTACTTGTACCAAACAAATTTTCATGTCATAATTGAGCAGCCATGCTCTATATGAGATCAATTAATTAGACGTTCTTAAAGGATTGTCTGGTTGGAGTTGATAGTTGATGCATTCCATGGTGGATAAATTCCAGCCATGAAGATTCCTGTCTGTTTGTTTATCTGTCTGTCTTAAGCTTGAGGAGCTACAGAAACTTAGCTCCCTGAAGAAATTGCAGTGAAGATTCCTATAGGTGTAGAACCATATAAGTTTCTGTTATAAGAATACAGAGAAGGTGAAATAACAACTTATGATACGAAATTAATTCAGAAGGAATTGTAGAAGTCAAAGAGAGGAGGTACCTTTATGAAATTTAGATGAGTATGTTTTTCACATCTGGAATTTGGTTTCATTAAGCCCAGAAAGTGTGAATGATGAGCTCATGTCTCAATATTATTCCTTACATGCTTGCAAGGTCTGGGGTGTATTTTACAAGAAATTAGTTGAACAAAAGTGGTCAAATTGTTTGTAGAAATTGAGTTCATGTGCTTGAAATGGCTTGAAATGGCTGCATTATTGTATTGTTTTTGGCTGATATTCACTTTTAAATGCTGTGTTTTTCTATGGAAGGCATTAAAGAAAATTGCTTGCAAGAAAAGTAAAGTGTTCTCTAAGTAGGAATTGGTAACCAAAACCAACTAGGAAATTAAGTTATAAGAATTGTTCTGCAGTGAAGGTATAAAATTCTACTTAATTAGTATAATAACCTTCCCATCCCTAACTTCAGCATTGATCACTTCTCCTTTGTTTGCAGCAACATACTGAGTTAGTTCAGATCGAGCTGTTGCGCGACAATGTCTAGGAAGAAGAAGGCCTTGAGCTCCACCTTCCTGAAGATATTGTAGTGAGGATTTGGTGCCAGTTTCTGGTCAAATCTTTGATTAGATTCACTTGTCTGTTGAGCGATTATCATTTCTGACCCTCTATCTGCCAAATCCCACCTTCAACTTGCATCCCAGCAGAGAACCCTCAGTCAAAGAGTCCTCGTCCGTTCGTACCTTAGACCAGTACCCTCTGTTAATCCTAGGTTACCCTATCGATATCATTCTTTAGAAGATTGTTTCTTAGTCAACAATGTCACATTCCCATCAGAGGAGAAGTTCCAAACAACAATGTGCTGCAATGGTTTAGTACTTCTAGGGAATTTGGGTCATGATCGTGATCATTATGCAAGTTATTCTATCTGGAACCCATTGACTGGATTCTGTGCTTGAGTCTGGGATGGCAAAAGAGACCAGTGGAGAAAGAAAGTACCTAGGCTCTGTGACTTATGGTTTTGGTCATGTGCCGGCCACTGATGACTACAAACTCGTTATCCTAATACCTTTGTTTAGAGTTCCTGTGGAAGTCCATGTCTTCTCGCTCAGAGCCAACATTTGGAAAGTTATTGAAGCTCCTTACTTGCCACGGACTAGCTGGAGGTGCACAGGGGACTCTTTCAAATGGAAAAATCCACTAGGTCAACAACCACTACACAGTTATCTATGCTTTTGATTTGGCAGGGGAAGAGTTCCGGCAAGTGCCATTGCCTGCTAATGGCAACATGAATCTGGGAGAAGTAAGAACTCAGGTTGTTATTTCAGGAGGATGCCTTTGTGTGAGGTCTAGGAAGCAGCTTTACCATAATGAATTTTGGGTGATGAGAGAGTACGGGGTGCCTGAATCTTGGGTGAAACTCTTTCAGTTTAGTGTACACAATTTACCAGATGTATTTGTCACAATCTGTAGGTGGGATCCAATTATCGTTACAGGAGGTTTGGTTGTGAACAAACTGCTTGAAAAGGAGGAGTTGGTCTGGGTTGAATGTCGTGAAGAAGAAAAGCCGGTCTGCAGTGGCCGGCATAAGCTTAAGGAGGTCTTTTATAGGCTCGAAGAGGTGACCAGATTTGCGTTATTTTTTGATGCAGCTGTATATGATGAAGCTCTGCTTTCAGTACCTGAATGATTGTTGTGAATCATGGACCCGAGGCCTGAAAATCTAATAAACAGAATTGACGAGGCATTGGTTTCTGCATTCAGATGCTGGTTGGTTTTTATGTGATAAGTTTTGTAATTCTCCACCTTTGATGTTTATTATCATACTCAACTGTGTACGTATGATGTACTATATTTCAATGCTGCTGCAAGACATTTATTTATTTTGGGTTTAGGATTTTATTGTTGTTTGGTTTGAGCTTTGTAATTAGCTAGGGGCCATCTTATCCTAGTTGTTTTAGAATTGCCTATCCTAGCTTTAGAGTTATCTGAGTCTATAAACTATTAAGAGAAGCATCTCAAAGAAGTTAGCAGTGAGAGTTGATGAATGAAGTATGAATCATTATTAACAATGTCTGGACTTGACTCAGATATTCCTCCTATTATGCTCCTATACATGCAAAGGTGGTATGAATATTAGGAATTTGGCTGAAAGATGGACCCATTGCTTTTTTGCAATTTGATGAGGCTCCATCACATGCTTTTAATCAAGTCACATAATTTTTTGTGTCAGTCATCATATTGGTTTCCCAGTATAATTTGAGAAATTTAAGAATCTCTGGTAGTATTCATCATGGGATAAAGACTTGGAATGTGCAAAAAGTTGATTTCTACTATGTATTGATGCCCCGAGTTTTATTCACCGTGTGTGATTTATAGGACTTTGAGAGATGATAGCTGATCAATGTTTGTTAATCAAATGCTTTGCTTGCTTCTGGTTTTTCAGGGCTTTAGATTATCTAATGGAGAAAGATGGAGCCTGATTTGGGCGCGGGTCTTCAAATTTTGGGCCAAATTTTTTTATGACTTTTATGAAACGTACATGGCCTGTTTTAGAATCAAAGACACTTACCAAACGTTATAATAAAAAAAAAAATCATGACATTTCCTAAATGCCATGGCCCATTTCAATCACGACACTTATTTTTCATGACGTTTTCAAACGTCATGGCCCATTGTCATTCACAACATTTATCAAACGTCATCAAAAAATTTTTCATGACGTTCTCCAAACGTCATGACACATTGTCATTCACGGCATTTAACAAACGTCATCGAAACATTTTTCATGACTTTTGAAAAACATCATAAGACTGATGGCAGATAGAAAACGTCATCAAATAGTAAGACTTACAATGATGTTTCGAAAACGTCATAAACTTGATACGAAATCTTGATCCATGACGTTTTCATTAGAAAACGTCATAGAAAGGGTATTTAATGACGTTTTTGAGCAAATGTCATCTAAACATTGCCGTTAAAAGTCATACTTCTAGTAGTGCACGTAACAACCCTTGCTATCTCTTGAAATTTTAGAGTGTTGAAGTCATAGCCATAGCACTCATAAGAAGCAAAACTAAACTCCGATTGTGGAGTTACATGAATCATTGACACTTTACTAGTATTAACTGCGTTCATGCTGTAGCCAGCAGGATCAAAGGCAAATGCAGTGAGCTTAGACTCAGGAAGAATTCCACATATCCCTAATAAATATGTTATTTCCACATATGTCGATCTTGATAGTTTTTATGTTAAACACAGCGGCTTTTTCATCATCCAAACCCGTCCTAGACACCTCAAGAGTTAATTCATGGTTGCTCTCACCAGAAGAATAAACATGCCACTGCTTTCTAGTTTGCTGACCCAGCACCTTAGTACATTGGTTTCCAAGTTTCCCAAAATAGTGATTCAAAACATTGGTTTCCTCAACAAAATCGGCGTGTTGCTTGTCTTGTAAGTGAGGAAAGATGAAGCTTCCTCTTGTGTAAACAATGCCCTTAGGAAATAGCATGAGATCTTTAGCTTCATCCAACAAAGTTTTGAGCAAGGACAGGGGAGTTGTTACATGCAAGTCTTCACAATGAGTTTAGTTGGAAAAATGAACATGCTTGATTATGATAGCAGATAGGCATCAAGAAAGTCATTGGAGAGATTGTCAGCAGTCTCAACTATGCGACACTTGGCCGCATTCATCATCTTTGTCAACACCGCCTTATTGAGAGCACGCCGACGTAGCCTAACTTCTAACTCAAAAAAGGAGACTTCAAGCCTCTTTTCACATCCTTCGAAAAATGCAGGACGAACCTCCATTGCTTGTAACCTGAATTAACCACGTAACTAAGTCAGATTAAGACTTTAGAAACCAATAACATAAGACTTCATAATGGCCTCTATATTCTTAGTTAATGCAAGCATATGAAAAACTAGCTTTAAACCTATGACATACAATATCACAAGTTTGACATTCAGATTCAATCCAGAATATAATTTGTTCATGGACAATGGCATTATAAGCCTAGATTCCTATTCAAGTTCTATCATCAAAGAAATCGAGGGAAAAAAGCTTTTCGCAAATAAAAAGACACCAAAGAGAAGCCAGAAAAAGGTCTACACCAACAAAAGCCCATCAAGTACTACACATGACTCAATTATTCTCATGTTCTATTTTACACATTTATAGAGGTTGCCCTTCCTAGAATGCATGAAAATATTGACATGGAACATTGCACTTACTTAGTAGACAACATCTCATTTCATATCTTTGATCAAAGTAAAGTGGGTTGAACTCTATAATCCCACCGAGGTCATTGAAAGGTTAAACCTTTTAACCCTCTGTTTTAAGTCTCAGACAGTTATAAAAAAAATTAAAGATAATTTTGTTGAATTGTATAATATTGTAGAGGGAATTGAAAGGTTAAAACTGTAACAGTTGAATCATAATAGTAACCCTCTTTCTTAAGTAATAAAAAAGTAAACAAATTTAAGGACCAAGGCTTTTTGTTGAATTATGAAGTCCCACAAAGGCAATCTAAAGATGAAACATTTAACCCTCTTCTTTCTTAAGCAACAACAAAGTAAACAAATTCAAGTGACGGTAATTTTCAAGTGTAACTATAACTATAACTGTAACTGTTGAAGTCTGTACACTTGAAAATTACCAACAATTTATTATGGACAATTTATTTGAACTTCAAATTTCGTTTCCACAATAAATTGTGAATTTCAAATAAATTGTTGGTAATTTTCAAGTGCAACAGACAAGACATTATTAATGGTAAATGGGAAAAAATGAAAAATTAAATTAAACAAAAAGGCCCTTAAAAATGTTAGATCAATGAGATTTTTCAATGAGACGCCAAACGTGTGACGCCGCCGCAATCGTCTCCAAAATTCTGAAGCCAAAATTGGGTGCAAGTTTGTCAGAATTGCATAGGGCACAATGACGCCAATGAGAAAGTTGTTTCGGAGAATTAAAATTTAAACATCTTGCTTGTTTTTGAATTCTCACTTTCCATAGTAAAGTTGTAATTAGTCTAAAAACTCTCTATCTACATTCTTCACGTTGATTTTTGAACCTAATCGGATAAAATGTTATCTTGTGTGAGGTTTCCATATAGTCTCATTGCTTTTAAAATCTAGTGCTCTACCATGTTGGCAAATTATTGACTTAGGTTAATGCATTTAACAATTCAAGATAGATCGATTATTAGGGTTCTTACCTTAACGCCTGAGAAATGAAATGGAAGTTTGAACACTAAATGAGATAACAAGGAATCAAAAAGACTAATTTTCTTCGACCCAAATGGTACTAGCGTTCCGGAGTGAATGACACTTTTTTGGTCACACACAGCTCACATCTAGCTTATACGCACCACATTCTGGCAAGTGGTAAATGACATTGAGCCGCGATTGCACTACGGCACTGTAGCATTAGTTTCCTGATTGTACAAGGAAAAGTGGGAAACAAAAGGGGCAAATGGGAATTAGGGTATTATGACGTCATTGACTCATTGTGTTAGTGTGTTACATAAACGTACCACAACACTTTTTTTTTTTTTGAGAAGAAACGAGAACACTTTTCATTACTCCGGCCAACAAAGTTACAAAGGAACCAGCCACATGTGTGACCTCGATAAAATGAGTACCTAAACGTAACCCTGTACTGACAAATACAGCACACTCAAAAGGTAGGGAAAAGAGTTGGGAAATCCTCAAAAACTTACCACAACCTTTTTATTTTATGTTCACCCATAAGTAATTATATCCTAAATTTGACTCGCGAACATTTGCAAAACATATAGTATTGATATTAGTCACGGCCTTTACAACATGTAAAAGAACAATAGATTTCACCCTCACACACGCATACCACCGAAGGTAACAACCTTGGAGTAATATGGCATTACAAAGAGTTCTAAAGTTGGAGTAATATTGTAGGGTTCTAAAGTTCTAAAGTTCTTATCATCTTGTCATCAAAAAAAAAAAAAAAAAGTTCTTATCAATCTTGAATTCATGATGCCGGATCCTCTAGTCCTTGCAAGTTGTGGGATGACCAGATATCGCAACCAAGCCCAAAACTCATAAAACTCATATGCTCGTTAACTGTAGTCTAAAAATTTGTTGTCTTTGCTATAGGTACGTACAAAACCGGAGTCTGAAGCTATATCCAGACTTACTTTTTACTCATTTCAGAAAGGGCCTCTGTTGTGTTTTGGTGAACCGTATGCCCCCGTTAAGAACAGCGTCCTTAAACTTATCTGCTTCTTCCGCAGTAATGTCACCATCAAATGCTGCAGAAGCCCCCTTTCGAGGTCTTTAAGTCTCGAAGACCTTCTCTCAGGACTTGAATCCTGCCTTGTCAAATGCGTTTAAGAATGAAGCCTGCTTGGTGGCATCCAAGAGAGTGTAAGAAGTAGAATCCCTGCCATGCACGAGTTCTGTCGCCTCGATGATTTCTGAAGACCTGACTCAATTGAAATAGATCATATATAGTCAGGTTGTGTGAATAACCAATTTACCAAACAAAGAGAATGCAGAAGACAGAAATACATTGATAACATATGAAATCAGATGTTTAGAACTTTAGATTGTAGAGAATCTAATTACAGTAATTACCAAAGAGAGGAGAAGTGTACTCATCGTGTTCAGAGCTGATTCCAATTTCTTTCGTTCTTTAGAATATCTGAATGCAGCAATGATGCAAACTGGAATTTTGTCACCACAGAGACCATCAAAATTAGATTTTGTCAGTAGAGGTATCTGATTCTCCCCGCAATCAGTTGATGATTTCTTGGACTGATATGAAGCTGTACGTCTTCTTGTTCTTTTTCTCAAAACCTTCGATTAAACCACATCATGAATTGCTGATTTCAAATATTTAACGGTGATGCCTGCTTTTAAGACATGCTTCTCCCCATTTGATAGCCAAACAACTATAGCTGGTAGTGCATCAATTCCTACCTTGTTCACTGTTGGATAAGAAGCACCCTGGACCTGCATAATTGCAAAGATTGATTTGAAGACAAAAAATAACAGGTGATTGCAAAATAAAGGCCGCAACACTAAAGTCTTCTTTTCCTGAAAACCAAAAATGATTCATATTGTCGAGGAAGTTAAAGGTCCTCTTTTCTATGGTTTTCATAATCCTCTATACCGCTTCATTCTTTCCAGCAGATTCTCACGTTGAACGTATAACACTGTTATACTTGGGAGGCTTCGAGGCTCGAGCTCGTTCAGAACTCAGTTAACGCAATTCAGCTCCAAGCTAGAATTCTTCTTATATTGAGAAATTAATTCGGACATTGAGTAAAATGATCAACCGACAAAGACAACATACCCGTACGTAATAAAATGAAGATTGTGATACAGTTCACTGAGGACGTGCCAGATAACAGGAGTACCTGTTTTGGTGGAGAGAAGGACCACCGTAGGAAATTCATCAACTGTGAAGGAGGAAGACTTTAAGAAGTTCAAGTCAAACCTCTTCTAAAACCTTGGTAAATGGTCTTGGCAAAAGGATTTTAAAGGTTTAACACCCCAATCACCATTACACTCAACCAACGAACCCTTATCACTCTCTTTGTATAAATTATACCCTGGGCATTCTGCATGAATATAACCAAGGTCCTTGCAGAGTGATGCCTCTGTGTCACAGTTTACGCTTCTGACGTGTCCGAAGAACATGAAAGTATGAGCATATGCGGTGGTCAATGGAAGATCAGATGGTAAGGATTGCATAAGCAATACAATTGAAGCACCCTTCAGTGAGCTAGCCACATCCTTTATCAGAGATTCAACATGCCGATGCCCCTTTAAAGAGGTTGTATAGGAGAACAAGAGCCAAGTCATTGCCTGGTCAATTATTCCTTCTTATAAAAATGTGAATTGTGGGCCCTAATGCTCTTCGGACTTCGGAGTACTCCGAGAGCCAGGTCAAGCCCTGCTTGAACCAGTGAAAACCACCAAACTGACCCCCAGCTCCAAAATTATACCCAAGAAGATTGAGAAAAATAAAACCGAACTTGCATTGGACCACCACCCGGGCCTCCGAACGAAGAGGAGGACGACTGGGGACCTCCTTGCCCACCCATGCTCTGCCAATCACTTGGTCTGTAGGTAAACTGGTTGTGTCCTGGTCCACCATTGGTATGAAGTAAGTATATCCACCATGATTCCCTGGCGAGCCAACTTGAAATCCAGGATTTGCCTTTTCATCTCCATACAGATCATGTTGAGTACCAAAGCTTACACACAGAACACCAAGAATTGGGAGAATATCTTCACATATTCATTATTGACAACTGAGGCATATATAGCCTTTACAAAAGAAAACTGAAAGCAAGAACAGCCCACGCCAAGCACAACTCTAAGTAGGGCATGGTACACGATTACAAGAATGAGTCAAACCCTAACTACACGTTCTAACAAATAAGACTTATTAACAGCATTAAATGAAAACTAACCCTAACACTTAATTCAAACCTTAACAGCATTAATGCAAACCCTAACAAGTCCTCCCCTAAACTGTATTGCAGTGAGCAAATCAGTTTAAACTTGGAACCTCACAGACCCCGAGCAGCTCACGTAGCTTCACATATGCATCAAGCTTGAGTGGCTTGGTCATAATGTCAGCTACTTGATCATGAGAACCACAACGAATCAGCTCCACCTTGCCATCCCTAGTCAGATCACGTAAGAAAAGAAATCGAACGTCGATATGCTTACTTTGACCATGTAGAACTGGATTTCTAGACAGCTTGATTGTTGAGCTATTATCACACAGTATTGTGATGCATTTGCTTCGAGTATGACCGAGCTTGTCCATATCAAGTCTTGGATCAAATGGATTTAAGTGGCGTCTCTCTTTTGCTCTGCTTGTTTGACTTAGCTAATAACTTTTGTAAACGTGTAGTGTCACCAAAACCACGAATATAATTAGTAGATTCAGCTACCACGAATATAATTAGTAGATTCAGCTTTAGTACTGGAATAACGTTTTGGTTCACTCGGTGGCGCGCTCTTTACTATTAACTGTAGAGTGTAGATGGTTCTATGTTAGGTAGAGCGTAGCGGCTCTTGGAAAATTCTTGAGCAAACAAAGGGCCAATTTTGGATTATTGTATCACTTTTAAAACAAAAGATTTTATATTGTTTTCATGAAAAAAGTTCTGAAACTTTTGTTAAAAATATTTGAACATAAAGAAGTAATTTTTTTTTTTTTAAAAAAGTAAAGAAATTATGGTTGTCACACAAAGAACAAAAAAAAAAGTTAGTTGAGAAACCTTTTTAAAATAACACGATTACATAAAACGGGAATGACCGGTGGTGGACATAAATTCTCCACTCTCATTCCTAAGAACAACTTCAGTTACGAGTCCATCATCCACAATGACATTCATGAGCCAAACAGGCCAAACCCCTAACCAAAATGATAACCCCTCAACTATGGCTACAACATAAGACCACTTCCGAGAGTCACGATAAATCCCTGCAGGCAACGTTACAAACAGTCACTTCCCCTTCATCAACACCGTGTCCCAAATCAATCAGGCCACGTGCAAGAGCAAGTTACTACCACATTGACAACAAGAAAACACCGAGAGTAAATCTTTAGCTACAATTATACCTAGGTAATCCTTCAGTTTCAATTCATTTGTTATTATATTTATTTTTCATTAACCAATCATAAATGACAAATTATTTAAAATAGCTAAAAAATGTTTGAGCGAGTTTTGAAAACTGGTCGCTAAAATAATTCATCTCTACTATTATAAATGAAGGCTCTCTTTTGGTGCCAAGGAGCTTAATCAAATTTTGAAATTTTCATAATATCCTTACATAACATAATTATAAAATTAAGTCAATAAAATATAAATAAACAAAAATGTAAAATTGAAGAGTAACTAAACCACGACTATTTTATATCAAAAAAATAAAAATGACTATTGTTTAGTCAACCCATTTTTTATTAACCTCATAATATCAACTGCGAAAAACACAGACACATAGCTAGTATTAAGTCAATAATACTTATGGTTAAATTTTCAAAAACCCACTATTTGCCCTTCCCCTATTTATTAGACTCCAATAATACAAAATACAATTTACAAAGGATGAAATGGTAACTTACACGAGAAAAAAAAAACCTATAATTCGTGGAACACAATGCCTATATCCCCAAACTCCCAACAAACGCTGAAATACTGGACTCTCTGCTCTCTCCTCTTCCCCTCTCTCTGCAATTGAATTCTCAACTCGGGCGAGTGAGTCAGTGAGTCATGGGCGGCGAGTTGCGCTACGAGATCGCGCAGAACGCGTACATAAAGCTTGTGTTACACGCGCTCAAGCACAAGACCTCCGCCGTCAACGGCATCCTCCTCGGCCGCCTCTCCCCCAAAAACGACGTCGTCGAGATCGCAGACTCCGTCCCTCTCTTCCACTCCCAGCTCGGCCTCCTCCCCCAGCTCGAGATCTCTCTCATCCTCGTCAGTCAAATTCTCACACTCCTCTCAATTACTTCGAATTGAATTGTGCATCTTGATTTTTGATTTATGCTTGAATTGGATGATGATTGGTTTCAGATTGAGGAGCATTTCGCCCCTGAAGGACTGAGCATTGTGGGATATTTTCACGCAAACGAGAGGTTTGATGATCGTGAGCTTGGAAGCCTCGCCAAGAACGTTGGTGATCACATTTATCGTTACCTTCCTCAAGCTGCAGTGCTATTGGTGTGTGATTTGTCTATTTATGAAGTTCGGTTTTTCGTTTCGAGAGATTGGAGTTTTATTTTGTGTCTGTGTGTGTATTTTCAGTTGGATAACAAGAAGCTTGGAGCTTTGTCAAAGACGAAGGACCGGAGCCCCGTGGTCCAGGTTGGTATCTTAGCGTGTATCATTTGGTTTTATCTTAGTGCATGATATGCTGCGTGTTTGATTCTATTCTGTGGTTCTAGTATGACTTTTAGTTAGAAGAATGTGGAGGATTTGTGTGTGGTAAGTGTTTTTAGGCTTTCTAGTGACAGCGAATGACCATTTCTGCTCTTGAATGATTGAAGTTACTATTGTGGAGTGCTGGGATAAAGAAGATAAATGGATTATGTGTTAGTATCGACATGAACCGTTTTTGATATCTTTTCTAACATTTCGAATATTGTGGATGGAGTCATGGCTCTCTGGCCAGTGAGAGGTAATGATAAAGAGGAACTCAGACAGCTCAAGTTTGTCTATGAAGTATATCCATTGAATTTCTGGTCAATCCAAGCCCAATGATAAGGGTATATCATATATGAGGTTAACCTATTAGCCCTTCCCTATAAAACTTCCTAGAACATAAAAGTTAACCTAGCTTTCGGATTTTCATGTTCTTTATGTGAGCTAATGAAGTCATATCAATGATACAAAGTTATATAAGTGATCATGCTCCCTCACCTTCCCTTCCACCCATCTATACATTATAGTTTTCATTTTATTAATCATAATTAAGATGTCAAGAACATACCTTTTTGTTTTCTTGCTTTATAAGCTATTGCTGAATTGGGCAATAAAAACAACCACCTAGTTAGTACTTTTAGCCCTTCCTTTTAAGACCTCCTAGAACATAGAATTTCTGGTCATTCCAAGCCCAACGGTAAGGGTATATGAGGTTACCTTTTAGCCATTCCTTATCAGACCTCCTCGAACATAAAAGTGTACATAGCTTTGGGGTTTTTATGTTCTCTATCTGAGCTAATGAAGTCATATCAATCGTACAAAGTTATTTTAGTGATCGTGCTCCATCACCTTCCCTTCTGCCCATCTGTACATTATAGTTTTCATTTTATTAACAATAATTTAGTTGTCAAGAACATGCCTTTTTGTTTTCTTGCTTTATAAGCTATTGCTGAATTAGGCAACAAAAACAACCACCTAGTTCATACTTTTAGCCCTTCCTTTCAAGTCCTCCTAGAACATAGAATATCAGGTCACTCCAAGCCCAATGATGAGGGTATATGAGGTTACCTTTTAGCCCTTCCTTATAAGACCTCCTAGAACATAAAAGTGTACCTAGATTTGGGGATTTTATGTTCTTTATCTGAGCAAATGAAGTCATATCAACCGTACAGAGTTATTTTAGTGATCATGCTCCGTCACCTTCCCTTCTGCCCATCTCTACATTATAGTTTTTATTTTATTAACAATAATTAAGTTTTCACGAACATACCTTTTTGTTTTCTTGCTTTATAAGCTATTGCTCAATTAGGCAATAAAAACAACCACCTAGTTAATACTTCTCCAGTTTATAATATATATTCTACGTTATATGAGAAACTCGTATTCTGTCTGTAGATTTCTTCTATAATATGTAAGAATTTCAGAACTTTTTATAACAGTTCTGTTCACTGCATCTCTTTTTATTTTAATTTTTGGTGAAGTCTATCCTGAAGTAAATGGGGCTATCCCATCAGTTGGCAGCTCTGTTAATTCCCATGTGAAGCATGTTAAAACAAGCATATGCTTCTTTTTACTATTTAGGTATAGTTCTGGAAGAACCAGTGGAGCAGATTACAGTAGTTCTTACCTGTTTAAAAAGCGTAAGCCCTTCTGAATATAAAATTCTCTTCTGGTTTCCCATTTAGGTTGGACAATGTAGTGTCTATATGCCCAATTTCTGAATTATCACTTTTTCTTAAAGTGTAACTACTTTCAAAGTTTACTTCTGTTTATCGTCATAAGAATTGAATGGTTCAGACACCTTTAGGTTCTATATGCTATAATATAACACTCCTATTCGTGGACCTTGGTTTTAGTGTTGTGGTGTTGGTATTCTACTTGTAGGAGTTTGCACCATAAGATGTGCTGAATGTATTTGGAAAAAGGGTAAAAGTATTTGTTTTCTTTTGCCTTTTCTGGGCCTCTCTTATTTTTCAACTTTGCTTTCATAAGCATGTAGTGGGAAACTTTTGAATTCTAAGTAAAAGCATGCGAGGCTAACGATGCTCGTGTTTAATGAGGCTATTGGTGCCCATGCCCATGAATTGCTTTCTCTACTTATTTTATTCCTAGTGGAGGAGCAGAATGCCCCTATTGCTATTCTTACTTCTCGGCATTTCGTTATTTTGGGCAATGAGAGAAAGAGAGGACTAGAGAGCTGTACTCTACTTCTGGTTATCATGACTTTTTGTAATGGGGGCATTTTCAAAGCAACACTATGAAGCTATTGCCTCCCTAAGAGTGACGTACTGAATGAATTTGGTGCAATGAACACCAAAAGAAGTCCTTTTAGAGCTGAATACTAGAATCTGTTAGAGGCTAATTGCTCGTTAATTACCTTTAGAAATAAGGAGTTTAAAATCATATCAAGACAATAGTCAGATGTCAGTACACTTCAACTGTTGCAGCTGAATGTTTGTCAACAAAGGAACAGTAAATCAGTAAAGAATTCATCTCTTGGTCACAAGAGGAGTATTTCATTCCCCACTTTACGGCAGATGATCACAGGCTGTGATCTTATTATTAGTCTGATAACTCATTTTCGATTAGAAGTTTTTGGGATTGCAAAGCATGTCTGATATAGTTTTAAAGCATTATTTGTGATTCGGATCTTCCATTTATTTGTTAATCTCTGCTCTTTGCACACCGAAGGTGGTAGCTTTGATATACATTGTTGGTTAATTCCTAGATAGTTTAAGCTTCTGAGATACTGGGGTATTTAACAATTACTTGATGGAATCTATATCTGATTTTGGAGAAGAGAGTAGGATACAGTTAGATTCTTCTTGAAGGTTACTTGGTTGAAACCCTAGTGTTGTTACATTGAACAATCTAAAACAAAAATCTTGGGGGCAAACTAGGACAGAACTTGATTATTGATTGTAAATATAGCAATAGATATGATTCAGCTCATCTTTTTGTATACAAATTTCCTTTAACTCTTCAGATTACCAAGGTTTTCTTTTCTTTCTTTTTCGGTTATGGAAACTGAGCACTGTTAATGGTCAATCTCAGTGATGATATCATCGTACCAACAAAGTATTCTATGTTATTCACATGCCGACTAATAATTCATCCATGTTCGACCATCCAATTCAAACGGCTGATCCTAAACTCGCTGAGTCTCTGTTTCGCTATGTTCAGTTTGATGACTAGTTTAGTATACTGCCCTTAGAAAATCAAACAAATAAAAACTAACAAACCTAAGTTAAGAAAATCAAGTTGATATACGTCACTTGAGTGAAGTGCCATTGGTACATAAAATGAGAATGATTGGTATTTTAGATAATCTTTTTTCTCTGATGTGATTCACATATTTCTTTATTGTTAGTCCTTCATGCAGTTACTTATTATGCATGTTGAAGCCATCTTTACTGACTCTCATCCTTCTATATTAGCGTCATCTTCTGCTCTTTTATTTTACATGGTTTCGTTGATTACGTTAATATTTATCATGGGAATTCTTCCTCCTAATTACTTTCATCTTATATGTTTCTACTCTTTTTTTATTTTATGAACAAATCAGCTTTACACGAAAGATGCATCGAGGATTTGGAAGTTAGTTGGATCAGATGGAAATCAGTTGACGATCAAGGAGCCCTCAGCAAATGTTGTTCTACTGGATCACATCTCAACTGAAAAATGGCAGGATGTTGTAGATTTTGATGATCACCTTGATGACATAAGCAAGTGAGTGCAATACAACAACATATCTCTTCTTATTCTCAATTATTTTTTTTTTTCATGTTTAGAGGTGAAAATTAATGCTGATAGAAAATTTGATGTAACAGGGATTGGCTGAACCCAGAGCTCTTCAAGTAAACTAGGCATTAATAGCTTCATCCTGAGCATCAGAGGACAAGGCGCGACTGGTCAAAGAAATTCTTGTTTGCTGAGAATTTTTCGAGATGTAAAAAACTGGATAACCGAACAAAATGTCTCCGAACTCGGTACTTTAAAAAGTCTTTGAACTCGAATAGTTTTATGTGCCTCAAGAGCATTTCAATTGTAGCTTATGGCTGTAGAACTGAACAAAATGTCAAAATGTGACGAAACTTAGTAGCTGGTGAAAGGTTTTGAGTTTAATTTCTTCGTGTTACGTTACCAGATTATTGTTAATGTCGTGTGGTCCGATAGTATGACAATGTTCTAGTACGCCGTCGTTTTCGACATAGTTACAAAGCCAGTCCTTAAAAGCCAAAGGCCGAAGCTTTAGAATTCAAATTACCGTTGGTCTCAAGTTGAAATGCTTTCAACACTTTCCCTCCATCTTCCTCCTCCACCTCTGAACCACACCCAGTCCCCAACTTCACAAAACCTCACACCCCATCATCATCTTCTCCACACCTTCACCTCCCCATTTGAGCTCAAACAACTCCATGCCCACCTCATCAAAACCAACACTCCCCTCTCTTCCCTCCCTCCCACTCGAATCGCCTCCGCTTGCTCTCTCACTCCCAGCTTCTCCTACGCCCAGAAACTCTTCCAACACCTCGAATACCCCGATATCTCTGCCTGGAATTCCTGCCTGAAAGCCGTCGCCGAATGCGATGAGCCCATTGATGCAATACGGCTCTTCCATCAGCTGCATCGCTTCAATGCAATTCCTGATAGTTTCACTCTCTCTTTTGTTCTAAAGGCCTGTACCCGCTTGTTGGATTTTCACACTGGTAGACTGCTGCATGGCTATGTGGAGAAGCTTGGGTTTCGGTCCAATCTGTTCTTGATGAATATGATTCTGAATTTGTATGCCTTGTGCGGGGAAACTAGGGATGCACGGCTGATGTTTGATAAAATGCCGCAGAGGGATGTTGTCACGTGGAATATAATGATGACTCTGTTGGTGAAGAGAGGTGATATGGAGCAAGCTTATGAGTTGTTTTCGGGGATGCCGGATAGAAGTGTGAGGTCATGGACGTTGATGATTTCGGGGTTTGGTCAGTGCGGTAAGCCTAAGGAGGCGATTCGTGTGTTTTTGGAGATGGAGCAGGCTGGTGTGAGGGCAAATGAGGTGACTGTAGTGGCGGTTCTTGCGGCTTGTGCTGATTTGGGTGACTTGGATTTGGGTAGGAGAGTTCATGAGTACTCGAGCCAAAGTGGGTTTGGAAGAAATGTTTGGATTTCTAACACGCTGATTGAGATGTATGTCAAATGTGGATGTTTGGAGGATGCTTGTAAAGTTTTTGATGGGATGGAAGAACGAACGGTTGTGTCGTGGTCGGCTATGATTTCGGGGCTGGCCATGCATGGACAAGCTGAGGAAGCTTTGAGACTTTTCTCTGACATGATTCAGATAGGGATGGAGCCAAATTATGTAACTTTTGTTGGACTCCTGCATGCTTGTAGCCACATGGGGTTTGTGGATAAGGGTCGTGAGTTCTTCGCCAGAATGACTGCAGATTATGGTATAGTTCCGAAAATTGAGCATTATGGTTGTATGGTTGATCTTTTAAGCCGCGCAGGGCTCCTTCAAGAGGCTCACGAGTTTATCATGAACATGCCTATCAAACCGAACGGTGTTGTGTGGGGAGCTCTCCTTGGTGGATGCAAAGTTCACAGAAACATTGAACTGGCTGAAGAAGCAACAAAGCACCTTTCTGAACTGGATCCACTGAATGATGGATACTACATTGTTTTGTCGAACATTTATGCAGAAGCACAACGGTGGGAAGACGTGGCGAGAGTGAGAAAACTAATGAGGAATCGAGGGGTGAAGAAGACACCTGGCTGGAGCTCAATCACGGTAGATGGAGTGCTTCATGAGTTTGTTGCTGGGGATGAAGCCCATCCTCAAGCCGAGGAGATCGACCAAATGTGGGAGAAACTACTTGAAAGAATGAAGATGAAGGGTTATGTACCCAACACTTCAGTTGTTCTACTAGACATGGAAGAGGATCAAAAGGAGAAATTTCTCAATCGCCATAGCGAGAAATTAGCGCTGGTTTTTGGGCTGATCAAAACGAAACCTGGAACACCAATTCGAATCATGAAGAATCTTCGTGTTTGTGAGGACTGTCATGCTGCTTTGAAACTTGTATCAGAAATTGCCCACAGAGAGATAGTTGTGCGTGACCGAAATCGGTTCCATTGTTTCAAAAAAGGTTCTTGTTCCTGCAGGGATTACTGGTAGTAGGTCATAGAAAAGTATATTATACATTTTAGCTAACATTATTGTTGTCATTTGTCAAAGAAATTGGAAATGTAGAATTGTATGCTACTCTTCAGTAACAAAGCATGATTCCAATACTAGCTTCAAATAATGAAAATCAAATAATTTATTACTCAGAGTAAATAAAAAAAAAATGAACTGTACAGCTTCATGTATACCAATCTGCCATAGCTGCACAACAATAACCATCATCAACAAACACTAGATTCTAATTGAACTGGGCTACGATTTGAACGACTAGATGAGCTCAACTTTTCCAGCAGCTCTGAAGTTTGTCAAAAAACTGGACACCCTTTGACCACTACTCCTGGAGCTGTGGGGCACTTGGCCAATGGACAATGATCAGTACTGTCCTGACCCCACCATTGTGGACCATTAATACCCTTACTCTGAAGGGTGAAATACACAAGAACTGCCGTGAAGGCCACACCGGCATCCAAAGCAGCTGATAGGATATAGTTATGCCTAGCCCACCATGCCCTGTGTTGTCGATAGACATAGAAGCTAAAGAAAATTCCAACTGTGAACCACATCAAGAAGTGGACAGCTTTAGCTGGTGGCATGACTGCTGTGGTTCCAATGATGATAGGCATGTTTATGAGCTTAATCCACTCTAGCTTGGGGAAATTGCGCGCAAGGAGCCAAACTGGTATAGGTGCAAGTAGACCAATTAGGAAGAACCAGTTCATCTCCGGGTAGTTTCCATGCTTAGTGAACATTCTGAGAGGGCCTATAACTCCCCAAATGATTGAGGCATTGTAGAAGACCTCATCACTAGGACATGTCCATGGACTTCCCTCTGGCAGTTTTGATGGATCACAGATGTTCTCAACAGTGTTGAGAAGCCACCAGGATGTGCTGAAAAAGGTACTTGAAGCGACCAGTGTTCCAGCTAACTGGAGAAAGGGAAATGCATAGTTGCATACCAGTGATTTATCAGAAATACAAACAATTAACATGAGCAAAAGTTAACTTTTTAATACCATTACCTGCGCAATAAACATGGACTTGGGAGGGATCTTCATATAGTGACCTAATTTGAAGTCGCCGAGAAACATGAGTGCTTGTGACATGCTGATATAGCCATATGTTTTGAAAGTCACATTGGCAAGAGGCTTCCCAGGATAAAGATACCCAATAACCAACTCTGTGATCACATTGAGCCCCGGTTGCTGTGTAAAACGTTTCAAACAGAAATCACAACGTTATTAATTGCAGTTCTCTTCCAAGAAATTGAATTTGCAGCCTCCTGTGGGGAACATTCATAACATATATTTAAATGGACATACCATGTTTGTTGTGGCTTGAATAATGCCAATGGGTAAGGTGAAAGTTAGTGCAATGGCACAAGCCAGTAAGACTCCCCACCATGGAAGTTGGAGCTGTTTCCCAAAACCTTCACAGACCCAGATGGAAAGGCCAACCATTAAAACAAGCATGATGTGAAACCACCATTGTGGGACTGCCTCGTAGTTCTTCTTCATCAACCGTGTGTGGATGTCTCCAAGCTGATCTTTTGCTGCAGTAGAAGTCCTTTTCCACATTTCCCAGATGTCTCTGTTCATGAATATGCCCCACAAAGGAGAAATAAATAATGCAGATTAGTTAAAACAGTCATGTCCAGACTAGGGGAAAGAAAAAGAAACTTATTTTCCAAACTAGGGGAAAGAAAAAGAAACTTACTTTCCATGGAAGAGTGCAACATGTGAAATAGTTGCTGTCAGACCAGCAAAGCTCCACCCATAACTCGAGGCAAAGTACATAGAGAGATAGAGTTTACTGTAACTGTTATACTCTTTCAAATTAATATCGAAAGTTTTCTGGTCCAGAACTCGGGAAACATTATAGCGTTTGCCAGTGGAGTCGAAAGTAGAAGAAGAAAAGAAGGGAAACTTCTTGGCATCTTTTACATTGGACCAATAAAAAATGGGGGTAAGAATGTAGAAAATGAAGACAAAACCAGCCAACATGTTCATGAAGACAAAACCGGGTGTGGCTAACGGGCTCTTCAAGAAGCTAGCAACAGTTGACCAATCAAGGCCAAACGAGCCAATGCCAAGGCCATTGAGGCCGGAACCAATCTGTTGGGCGGTGACGGAGTCCTTCCATATCCAACAAACAAAGGAGAGAGCGCCTATGGAGGGGAAGAAAAAACTTGGAATAATGTAGTAAGCGAAGCTGCATACAAATACTAAGCTGAAGTACTGCAGCCTAGTACGGCCTCCCTTTGGTCTCATTTCCCATTCATGAAGCGCCCTGTCATTACAATAAGTTTACTGACAGCTAGAAATATCCAACATCTCAAATTTATTCACTTGAAGAAAAGCTATTCTAAATTTTGAGTAGCTTATAAACTGATCTGCTCATATCAGAAATTCGAAATTCGAAATAAGAATATATTAGAAATTGAGCTTTCTCCACCCAATGCCGATTAGTGATTCTACATGGTACATAGCGGTTAATCATGAAAAAAAGAAACAATAGTCAAGTATGCTATCAACTATAACTCTATCAGTAATGTCATATTCAATACCACATGTAAAATCTCGAGCTTCTTATCTTCCCCATCTAGTTAGTTTCGGACTTTCGGGTATTAAGAGAGGTCAATTCTACGATCTAACTTCAACAGTTTCAGTATGATACATAATGGGAATGAGAGTGAAGAAAATACCTAAAAGAGAGACCTGAACCAGATTGTCAGGCCACCACATATATGGGGAATCAACAAGGTACTTTCTGAACAACCCAGCCCACCCATATCCAAGCAACTGAAAAGTTCACACATACAAATTGAAAACATATACTTCACAACTTCACAACACTTGAAAAAATAAAAAGAAAACTTGCAGCATAATACAAACATGGATCACATTCAATAAAAAAAATAAAAAAATTTACTTGAGTGCTTTGGGCTAACAAGAAGGCTGCCATAGGATGCATGCTTCTGCGGTAGAAAGCCTTCACAATAGTGATAATGCCAACTGCATAAACACTATTTGATCCTGAATTCGCAAAGATGGTGATCAACACATGCTCTTTCAAGTTGAAAGGTCCGGGGTTGAACGAAAATGTCCATCCCATAACTCGGAATTGTTTTGTTGGGAGAGTTTTAGCCATCAGTTTTCCGAGAGGGAGGACGAGGATTTGTGCTGAGACTGAAGAAATGTAGAGCTGGTTTTGGCGGTAACCAAAGAACTGGTTCAAAAAGGCAAGAGTGCAGCATGACAAAAGGCCTAGAACCCACGTACGAAAGGTTAAGGCGGGAACTGAAGGGTCGTCGGTGATCGGAACTGTTAGCCTCACTTGCTCAATTGGGCTGTCGTTGAACTCATCATCTGTAACAAATTCACAAAACTGGTGATCAAAGTGTTCAATTGCAATGATGCGTTATTATTTTGTTCAGAAAAAAATAATACGTTAAAACATTTGTATTTTAAGCGTTTTTTTTTTTTTTGAGGTAAACCGATCTTTTCAAAACTATAAAATTTGGAAGACAATCTATTTTTGCATGCTAGGCCATGTGTTTCATTACCAACCTGTGCGTTCAGGTAATCCTAAGATTTTGGAATGACTCACCCAGTAGTTTTCTATTGTGGTCTTCTGTCTCATTATTGCTGAATATTTTGGTCAATTTGACTCGGTGAGTTGTCAATCTTGTATTCGCCGTTGGATCCATTGTGTTAGTCACTCCCTTTTCAAATGAGGATGCTTAATCTTAATTTATTGTTGTTTGTTGTTGGTTGTAATCCCTTAGTAGGTACAATAGTTGTGGTTGGTTAGTAAAAATTGTTTATTGGAATAGAGAATAGGAAAATGCCCTATGGAGTAAAGGGAAGGCTTGAGTTCAAAATTAAAAATTTCTTTTGATAAAATAAAAAGTAATTACTTAAGATATACACAATACTATTGTAGGTGATATAACATGCGGAAGAATTCAGGTTATCAATTTGGGTTGGGTTCATACCGGGAAAGGCTCACCCAACCCTTCTAAAACTGGTTGAGCTAACTTCTTCAAACTTCTTTTAGCTGCACAATAGCTAAAAGAATTGGTTTTGTTGGAAGATTCGAGATCTCAAGTTGACCCGCACCGAAGTTTTACACCTATGGGCAAAAGAGGCTACTCTCATGTTTGTTGTTTATATGGAACGTGATTACAAGTTGGTCTTGAAACATTTGCTACACCATGGAAGAATGCATCTTCGAGAAACATTTGCTACACAATGGAAGAATGCATCTTCGAGTAAAGAGAGAAGGCGCTGTTACTCGCCCTCTCTCTATCTGTTATCATTGCCCCCATGAAGATAATCATTTCGACCAAACCGGCCGGTTGATTCAGGCCGGGTATATACATCATCATCATCATCATCATCAATTCATATTTACTTTCTCATACGAAAAGCAAATACACATCAAGCATCCAATATATCATGTTAGCCGGGCTCCCGGGAACATTTATCCGGTAGAATAAATCTGATAAATATATGGACAATAAGCATGTATATAAACACATATTAATTTCTTCTCACATGCAAAAGAAAGAACAAATAATCATGGTAAATACTTAGTTTTATGAGATCCAATTCAGTTCTTAAATTACCATATGCACAATCAAGGACATTTTTCTGCAACACAATGTTGAGAACAAAGTAGTGCTAGCCAGAGAGACTTACCAAGGACGTCGATCCTTGTCCCACCAGGAATAGTTGCTTGAGAGTCTGCACCTTCGACAGAGACTGTCATCCTTCTCCCCTACCTATACAAGCTCTCTCCTTAGAGAATAACAAAATATATGACCCTAATTCTATGCCTTGCTAGTTAGTTGTTTTTTGCCTAGTTTCTTACTTTGTTTCCCTGCATAAGCTGTCTATTGCTTTATTAGATGAAGCACACATACATCAAATTTCCAAGGGTTTCAGATCATGTAAACTGGGCAGCTAGCTGGCCACTTTATTTATAAACCTACGAGACCTGACTACACGTAAGTAGGTTTCTGGTCTACCGGAGATCTGGTCAGCGAGGAAGAGAGAATGAAAATGTGGTCCAAATGGCAACGCTCTTTCAAAAACCCGATTTTGTGGCCTAGGAGTTGGTTTGTAGCCTAAACTCTAGTGTATTGTAACAACGGTCAAAGTCACAACCATCTAAATTTGGTTACGTTTGTGACGTGGGCTCATGCACTTGGGGATTTTCCACATGATAAACTCGGCATTGTGGTCCACAAGTATGTAAGGAGTTAAAAATCACATGCGGTACGTTTTGTGGGTGTTGTTAATTACTACATAAAAAGGGTTTTATGTTTAATAAACTCGGTTATTGCGAAGAATTCTAAATGTAAGAACAGATAGATTTACTTTATCTGGGCTCCTTGTATGTGATGCAGGTTAGAGCGAGTTTTTACCCTAACCTACGATATAAGTCTTGAGTTTGAATACTCTCTCCTTTGCTATTGGTAATAATCAAACGTTACTTCTCATTCTCAAAGGCTTCGAATTAGGGCTAGCAAATTCAATCGATCCAAAGCAGCCAACTGAGTCCGTCCCGAACCAAGGTTGTCGGTTACCGAACTTTTGGTACGGTATAACCGAACCGAGAGGGTGTAGTTGGTACAGGTAGCGGTTCTTAACGAAATACAGTATACCGTACCACATATTTAATATAATATTTAATTATTATAAATATTTCTTATATACTCAATCATAGCCGTTGATTTTCTTCAGTTTTATTCCATATTAACTAACAACTGTTAGATTAAAACTTTCCAAACCCTAATCCCTCAGTCCCTCTCTCAGTCTCTCCACCACTCGCCTCGTCTCTCTCTCTCGAACCTGAACAAGGTTCTGATATCTGAGCCTCTCAAACCCCAAACCCTAATCCTGAATCCCTCGGTCCCTCTCTCAGTCTCTCGACCACTCACCTCGTCTCTCTCTCTCGAACCCGAGCAAGGTTCTGACATCTGAGCCTCTCAAACTCCAAACCCTAATCCCGAATCCCTCGGTCCCTCTCTCAGTCTCTCGACCACTCACCTGGTCTCTCTCTCTCTCTCGAACCCGAGCGAGGCACTGACATCTGAGCCTCTCAAACTCCAAACCCTAATCCCTAATCCCTCAGTCCCTCTCTCGACCACTCCCTCAATCTCTCTCTCTCTCTCGAGCGAGCGAGCGAGCGAGCGAGGTTCTGAGCTTCTCAAACTCTTCGAAGAATCAAATTTTTCGACCCATTAGATTTCATTTCACTTCAAATCGATTCGATTCACATCAGTCAAACAATTGCTGCAGTACTGGTGGTGAGTATAAGCTTCAATTGTTTTGGATTAGAAGCTTTGGATTGTTGAGTTGAGGTTCAACCTACCCAATTTTAGTAATTCGATCTCAGATAAGTTATATATTATCTTGAGATTTACCAATTTGTTATGGGTTTTAAACTTTTAATGGTTTGTCTTTTGTGCTTGGAGGAGCAGGAGCACCAAGGACTAAGTTTGATGTTTGAGGCAGAAGAAGGCAAAGTCAAATCAATTGAAGGACTAAGTTTGTGGCTCTCGATGGTGGAACTCTGAATTGTAAGCAAGACTCTATTCGATTGAAGGTATAATTCGATATATGCATAATTCTCTATTTGAATTTTCTTGACTAAGAGCTTTTATCTGAGTAAGAGACTAAGAGTTGCAGAACCTTTTAAATGGAATACAGATGAATTAGAAAATGACAACCCAAGACTCATTTACAATTTTACATGCACCACAGCATTTTAAAAAGATTCTCCACTTCTGGGACAATTTCATTCTGGTCCGAGTTTCCCTACCTTATATGTTGTTTTTCTTGTTTGGTTTAACATGCTTTATTTGGAGTTTCTAATCCAGAATTTTGGTTTTGTTGTTGCTTGTACTGTTCTATTGCATTATCAAAAGCTTTCTTTCAGAAGCAACAGTTTACAATAAAGCTTTTTATGGTGACCCAATTTTTGTTCCAATTTGTTATCACTTGAAGTCATCTCATTATAATTTGAAGGTGTTCCAATCTCAACAATTCAAGAAATCTTACAATCAATGCCGGCTTAGAACTGGATTTGCAGAAACTTCGAGTTTTTGAGTGAGGCAGGGAGCACAACAAGCAAATATGAAGTACGATGAGATGAAATTTGAGTCTTCGAATACTTTGTTTTCAATTATTGTCCCCTTTGTTATTGTATCATTTTTGTGAATAGTAAGTGATGATATGAAGTGATGATGAGATGAACTGTAACTGATGATGAGTTGAACTGTAAGTGATGAACTGAAGTTGATGTGAGAGACTGAGAGTTATAAGTTATTTGATTGTTTCATTTGCTTATGGTCTGGGGCTCTGGGCCTTTAAATTCAGTGATTATATGAGTTTTTCAGTTGCTGACAGGTTTGGGCTTTAAAATTTTCATTTGGGTCGTAGCTGAAAGCTGACCCAATCTTAAACTCAGATGGAGGCCCAACCAACCGATATCGAGAAGTTAGTATACCGACTTTTTGTGCCGGTAATGGTAGCTCATTTTGTGTACCAATAAGCTCTGGTACGGTATGTGGTTTTGGGCTTGAAGGTCTGATACTGTACTGAACCCAGCCCTACATATTTATTGAGTTCGAATAATGAAAACTAGCATTTCTCCACACATGCTCTGCATGTGCAAGTTATTGTTATTATTATTATTTTTATTTTCAGAAAATAAAAAAGAAAAGAGTTGGTTATTGCAGAGAAAAGAAAACGGGAGAGAACAAAGTGGGTTTTGGGTATTTTTTTTAAATTTTTTTAAATAAAAATAGATTTTGTAAATGTCTTAATTATCTTGTGATTTAATTAATTCTCAAAGTTTATTTATCTTTTACGGGTCAATTTTGTCAAAATTTCAGATTTTAACTAACAAAGTCTATTCACTTAATAATAGTATAGATTAAGACAAGTTCTTTAATTTAAACTAGATGGGCCCTATACACTATGTGTGAATATATAAATATATATATATATATATATATTTTTTAAATAGGGAGTGGGAATTTTTTTAATTTTTTTATAGGAGTGGGTAGTTTTAATGGAAGTGGGTAGTTTTTTTTTTTTTCAGGTTCTTATCTATTTCACTTAAACCATTTTCTTTTTCTGTTTATTTTTAATTTGACTATATTACCCCATCTATCTTATGATTTTGAAGTATTTTAATATTTAAGGGTCATTATGGTACATTTTTTCTATTTTGACAAATAAAATCTCTTCTGTTAATAATATTATAGATAAATAAAAAAACAACCTATTCAGCAAATAAAATAAAATAAAAAAACTATTCGGGAAAAAAATCAGACTGTCTAGCACATGCAAGAGCTTCTTCTTCAGCAAGCTGCAAGACAAGATTCTAATGACTAAATATTAATGGGGTTTTTGATTTCTTTAATATGTGCACCCTTATAGTGCTCAGAGAACTGGGCACCCTTTGGCCACTACTCCTGGTGCAGTAGGGCAACGGGCCAATGGGCAATGATCATTACTGTCAAGGCCCCACCAGTTTGGCCCTATAATATCCTTGCTTTGAAGTGTGAAATATAAGAGAACTCCTGCGAAGGCCACACCAGCATCCAAAGCAGCAGATAGGATGTAGTTATGCCTAGCCCACCAGCCTTTGAACTTTCTGTACACATAGAAGTTGAAGAAGATAGCAACTGCTCCATATGTAATGTAGTGGACAGGTCCAGCAGGTGGAATACTCGCAGCTGCTCCAATAATGATAGGCATGTTTATGAGCTTAATCCACTTTTGATTTGGGAATTTCTTGGAGAAGAACCAGACTGGAACAGGCGCAAGTAAACCAAGGAGGAAGAACCAGTTCAACTCCGGGTAGATGCCTTTGGTGAACATTCTAAGTGGACCGACAACTCCCCATATGATTGAAGCGTTGTAGAAGACATCATCTTCGGGACATGTCCATGGACTTCCATCCGGCAACTTTGAGACATCACAGATGTTCTCAATGGAGTGGAGAAGCCACCAAGATGTGGCAAACTGGACAATACAAGAAACTACTGTTCCAGCTAACTGAAGATACAAAAAGTTTATAGGAAAACGAATGAGTATGCTATGAATGAGATAATATTATCATGTTACGTTGTCAAAGTGTTATTCTGAATCATAAATTATCATATAAAACATGACAAAATTTAGCTAGAGAACGTAACCCTCTAAACAACTCACATGAATTTTGCTATGATATAATTGTATAACTAACCTGGACAACAAACATGGATTTTGGAGGGATCTTCATATAGTGACCCAATTTGAAGTCAGTAAGAAACGTGAGTGCTTGTGACATGCTGATGGTGCCATAGGTCTTGAAGGCCACATTCGCAAGAGGCTTGCCTGGATAAATATACCCGATAACCAACTCTGTAATCACATTAAGCCCAACTCCCTGCAGGATTTGAACAATTAATTACAACTCACTTGGAGGAAATTCACAATAAGTTGTAAATGACAACATCGTTGCACAAATGTACCGTATTTGTCGTGGCGTTAATAATGCCAACGGGTAAGGTGAAGAACAATGCAATGCCACAAGCCATTAAAACTCCCCACCATGGAAGTTGGAGCTGTTTGCCAAAACCTTCACAAGTGAAGATGGAAAGGCCAATCATTGAGACAAGGATGACGTGAAACCACCATTGAGGGACTGCTTCATAATTCTTCTTCATCAGCCTTGTGTGGATGTCATTAACTTGAGCTTTCACAGAACTAGCTGACTTTCTCCACATGTGCCAGATTGTTCTGTTCATGTACATGTCACATAAGAAATTAAGCAACGAGAAAAAATGATAAATTTCAAGCTCTTGAATTAAGTGTTGTTGGTGAAAGCTGCTTACTTTCCATAGAAAAGTGCAACATGTGAAATTGTAGCTGTGAGACTGGCAAAGCTCAGTCCATAAGTGATGGCAAAGAAGGTACTGAGATGGAGTTTACTGTAGCTATTATATTCTGACATATTGATGTCGAAACTTTTCTGATTTAGAATCCTGGAAATGTTGTAAGTGTTTCCCATCGCATCAAAAGTATGAGAGGAAATAAGTGGGAACCTCTGAAAACCATATGCATTGTTCCAATAAGCAATGGGGGCCGCAATGTAGACAATCAGAACAAAACCAACTAAGAAGTTAACGTTGGCAAATCCTGGTGTAGCCAATGGACTGCCTAAGAAACCAGCAACAGTAGACCAATCGAGTCCAAACGAGCCAATACCAAGTCCATGGGTTCCGGAACCAATCTGTTGGGCAGTTATGGAGTTTTTCCATATCAAACAAACAATGGAGATAGTAGATATGGAGGGGAAAAGGTAAGCTGGAACAATGTAGTAGGCAAAGCTGCATATAAAAACCAAGAAGAAGAATTGTAGCCTTGTACGGCCTCCCTTTGGTCTCTTTTCCTTTTCATGCAATGCCCTGTATTTCAAAGTATGAATTAGCAGTCAAAAGTGCCTCTATAACTGAAAAAGGTTTTCTATTTATGCATTTCCCAGGACAAGTCAAAAGTGGTTTTTGGTATAATGGTATTACAGAAGCAATAGTTGGGATAACTTCCTCTTTCTTTAAGAAAGGGGCTAACTTCATCTTGAATATCGAAGAAGCGCATCAAAAGTTACTTATGCTTCTAGTAAAAGCACTACTACTGGACTCAGCTCGATGAATACCTGAATAGAGAGACTTGAACCAGATTTGACGGCCACCACATAAAAGGAGAGTCAACAAGGTATCTTCTGAATAGGCCAGCCCATCCGTACCCAAGCATCTGTTAATTTCAGAGTGGAAAACATGGATTCATCAACACAATATTTACTGCCAAATTACCGAAAAAGCACTGGTAACTATAATTTACCTGTGTGGTTTGTGCTAACAAGAAGGCTGATGCAGGATGCAGTTTTCTTTTGTAAAAAGCCAGCACCATTGTGATGATATGCACAGAATAGACACCGCTTGCTCCAGAGCTGGCAAATATGGTGATGAGCACATGCTCTTTCAGATTGAAAGGCCCCGGATTCATCGAAAATGTCCATTTTGTAAAGGGGACCCGTAATTGATTAGTTGGGAGGGTTGCAGCCATCAACTTCCCAAGAGGGAGGACAAGAATTTGTGCTGAGACTGATCCCACAGAGAGCGGGTTTCGGCGGTATGCGAAAAACCTGTTGACAAAGGCAAGAATGGCGCATGAGAGTATGCCCAGAACCCACGTTCGAAATGTCAAGGTTGGTTGAGAAGGGTCATCGGTGATCGGAACAGTGAGCCTGACTTCCTCAATAGGGTTGTCATTCACTTCATCATCTGCCACATGAACACAATGACAACACTGCAGATTAGAAAAAAATATACAAAATTGCTTCATCTTAGGCAGAAGTGTCATACTAGCACTAAAACCCCATAAAATTAACCATCTTTGATGTTGGCTGCATATAGGCTTTTTCATATGCATGTACAAAACCCCATACACAACACCGTCACTTCAACCCCATATAATCACACTTGCTGAAATTGCAGTTCAGAAAAAACTAACCATCTTTAATCTCAATCATGAATATATTTAGCTACTGCATATAGACAATCTACATATGCATATACACCATAAGCAACATGTACACTGTCACTAAAACCACACCACATATCAAGCTCGCAATTCTACATAAAATTAAACATCTTTGATGCCAGTCATGTGCATAGACATAGAAACAGATTCCACCAAGAGCCTAAATTTGGCACACGTAAGAAACATAAACAAAGTATTCACCCCATAAAAGTTTGGCTAAAGAAAACAAATTTTTCTGCGTAACATCTTGAAACGAGAGTTCATATAAAAACCAGATACATACATATGTATGTATATACTCACCAATAACATCAATGTCAAAGTGATGCCTCTTAAAGAGGTCTCCTGGAGAAACCCCATCGTCAACCAAACCTGTCATCTCTCTCTCTCTCTCTCTCTCTCTCTCTCTCTCTCTCTCTCTCTCTCTCTCTCTCTCTCTCTCTCTCTCTCTCTCTCTATGTTTGTTATAGAGAAAGAATGCCACGAGCACTATTTAAAAGACAACATGAATCTGCTAGTGGTGTTTTGTTTGGTGGTTTCTGAAGTTTACACAAGCTTGCTATTATATACATACCGTCCTTCATACAAATATAGCAAATTGTAGCCTACTCTCTATCTGTCTCTCTCAAGAAACCGGTCTTTGTATTGTGCTCAATTTCTAATTGACTAGTACTTCGACTCATTTAAGTTATGAATCCTCCTCTGCTTCTAATTCATGTTCTTGCTTGAAACCAAATAAGAAGTAAATAAATAAAACTAAAATTAAAATCTGGAGAATAACAGGAAAAAGAGTCTAGAGTCCTTGACTGGTCTGTTTGGCTCTAAAGACCAAAGACAAAATTAACTGCTAGATTACGGATTGATTAAGCCAAACTTGTTGAACAAATTAGTGGTTTATGTAATTTGGGGGTGGCAGCTCTGTGTGATTGAATTGGAAATATGTGGTAGTTAATTGAAATATGAGATTATGTAAATGTGGGACTTATGAGAGCTGTCATAACTTCCAAATCAAGTAAGTGGCAAAGAATAGAGTTGTGATTTGTGAATCTATTCAAACCAGGAGGACCTGAAAAATATGATTAGAAGATAACTATTTATTAATTAATGACATGATGGATACATCATACATTCATTAAGAACTTAATTAATTTCATGATATGAATAAAAACTATAAGAGACTAAGAGATTCTAATTCCCTCGATCATTAGAATAAATTGGATACCGTCTACACCGGACTAGTATAATCCGAATCGGATTGGTATACCAGTCCATAAGGGTTTTCTTTATTTTCCAGGTACCCAATTACAAATTAATTATAGTCATAAAAAAATTACACATTAATTATACTAGACTCCAAACACACCCTATGGGTGTTGATAATTACGTGGGAAGTTATTTCACAGAACGTGGAGAAAATTACTGTACATATTTTGTTTTTTATTTTTGATTTCTTTTTGTAAAATTTATTTTGTTTTTCTTTTATTTGTGAATTGACAATTTTGTCTTTCTCAAATATTTCAATTCAAATGTTTTTTAATATTTGAGGGATATTTTGCTAGAAAAAATTCATTTTGACTGACAAACTCTGTTCTCTTAATAATAGTATATATTTTATTAACTGAATTGATAATTATTTTATTAAAGGATATTATAGACACTGTAAAATTTGATAGAGTATTTGACACTGCTTAAATTATAGTAACAGAGATATGGGACCTTGCCATACCAGATTCCACTATCTCGATCAGAAATTTGAAGTCAAGTATCCCCATCCATGCACGCAATCTAGGACCATTAATTTCAGTGCTAGTGCCCAATAGGCAATAGCCAACAAAAAAAAAAAAAAAATATATATATATATATATTAATAAACTAATGAACATGCTGCTGAAGCCTGAAATGCTATGATTCTATCTTTTTACATGAACTATTATTGTTGTATGTGCTTATTTGGGCTTGCTGATACATCAGTCCACTATTTTTAGATATTTTCTCTGCTTTAAATGGTCAATAGGACTCGTGACATGATCATCGAATAATTAAACCAGTTTTTTTTGCTGAGTTTTTTCCTCTCTGTTTTCCTTCCCTCTCCTTTGGAAGGATGTCATTTGTGGGCTTGGATCCTGGGGATCATGACATGAAATTTGGAGGCATATGCAACATTTGTGGTGGGGTATTTAAGAGTTTTTACCGTATCATACGATACTTTAGATCATAAGTTTGAATACTCTCTCATCTGCTAAAGGCAATAATCAAACGTTACTTCTTGTTATCAAAGATTTCAAATATTGAAAACTAAGATAAATTCTTTAATTTACAAATTTATTCTGCAAAGAAAATCATCAAACTGTTTAACATGTACAGGAACTTGTACTTTAACAATCTGCATGACTAGATTCTAATGACTAATAATAAATAGGTTTATGATTTCATTACTATGTGCACCCTTAATAACAAAAACATACCGTAGTTCTCAAAGAACTGGGCACCCTTTGGCCACTACTCCTGGTGCAGTAGGGCAACCGGCCAATGGGCAGTGGTCATCATTGTCAAGACCCCACCAGTTTGGCCCTATAATATTCTTACTTTGAAGTGAGAAATATAAGAGAACTGCTGTGAAGGCCAAACCAGCATCCAAAGCAGCTGAGAGGATGTAATTATGCCTAGCCCACCAGCCCTTGAACTTTCTGTACACATAGAAGTTGAAGAAGATACCAACTGCTATCCAGGTAATGTAGTTGACAGATCTAGCAGGTGGCATACTCCCAGTTGCTCCAAGAATGATAGGCATGTTTATGAGCTTAATCCACTTTTGATTTGGGAATTTCTTGGAGAAGAACCAGATTGGAACAGGTGCGAGTAAACCGATGAGGAAGAACCAGTTCAACTCCGGATAGATGCCTTTGCTGGTGAACATTCTGAGTGGGCCGACAACTCCCCATATGATTGAAGCATTGTAGAAGACATCATCGCCGGGACATGTCCATGGACTTCCATCCGGCAACTTTGAGATGTCGCAGATGTTTTCAATGGAGTGGAGAAGCCACCAAGATGTGGCAAAATAGACACTAGAAGCAACTACTGTTCCAGCTAACTGAAGACACAAAACGTTAATAGCAAAATGAATGAGAACAATATGAATGATCAAAAAATGTATATATGCCAATGCCAGGTAAGTCTTATCACATTACGTTCTCAAAGTGTTATTCTTTGTTTAGAGAACGTGACCCTATAAACAACTCGCATGAATTTTGCTACGATATATTATTAGTATAACTAACCTGGACAATAAACATGGACTTTGGAGGGATCTTCATATAGTGACCCAATTTGAAGTCACCAAGAAACATGAGTGCTTGTGACATGCTGATATAGCCATAGGTCTTGAAGGCCACATTCGCAAGAGGCTTGCCTGGATAAATATACCCGATAACCAACTCTGTAATCACATTAAGCCCAGGTTGCTGCAGGATTTGAACAACTAATTACAACTCACTCGGAGGAAATTCACAATAAGTTTTGAATGACAACATGATTGCACAAATGTACCTGATTTGTTGTGGCTTGAATGATGCCAATGGGTAAGGTGAAGAACAGTGCAATCCCACAAGCCATTAAAACTCCCCACCATGGAAGTTGGAGCTGTTTACCAAAACCTTCACAAGCAAAGATGGCAAGACCAACCATTGAGAAAAGGATGAAATGAAACCACCATTGAGGGACCGCTTCATAATTCTTCTTCATCAGCCTTGTGTGGATGTCACCAACTTGATCTTTCACAGCACTAGCTGTCATTCTCCACATGTGCCAGATTGTTCTGTTCATATTTATGTCACATAAAGAAATTAAGCAACAAAAAAAGATAAAGCTCTTACATTAAGTGCTGATGGAGAAAGCTGCTTACTTTCCATGGAAAAGTGCAACATGTGAAATTGTAGCGGTGAGAGTTGCGAAGCTCAGTCCATAACTGAAGGCAAAGAAGGTACTGAGATGGAGTTTGCTGTAGCTATTATATTCTGACATATTGATGTCGAAATTTTTCTGATTTAGAATCCTGGTAATGTTATAGGTGTTGCCCATCGCATCAAAAGTATGAGAGGAAATAATTGGGAACTTATGAGCACCATATGCATTGTTCCAATAAGCAATGGGGGTAACAATGTAGACAATCAGCACAAAACCAAGTAAGATGTTAATGGTGGCAAATCCGGTGTAGCCAATGGACTGCCTAAGAAACCAGCAACAGTAGACCAATCGAGTCCAAACGAGCCAATGCCAAGTCCATGGGCTCCGGAACCAATCTGTTGGGCAGTTATGGAGTTCTTCCATATCAAACAAACAATGGAGATAGCGGATACGGAGGGGAATAGGTAAGCCGGAACAATGTAGTAAGCAAAGCTGCATACGAAAACCAAGAAGAAAAATTGTAGCCTTGTACGGCCTCCCTTTGGTCTCTTTTCCTTTTCATGCAATGCCCTGTATTTCAAAGTATGAATTAGCAGTCTTTTATATCTGTCAAAAAAGCATTTTTGTTTATGCGTTTCCCAGTAAAAGTCAAAAGTGCTTTTTGGTATCACAGAAGCAATAATTGTGGTAACTTCGTCTAGAAAATCCAAGAAGCCTATCAAAATTTATTTATGCTTCTAGCAAAAGCACTACTACTGTACTCAATGAAATACCTGAATAGAGAGACTTGAACCAGATTTGACGGCCACCACATGTAAGGAGAGTCAACAAGGTATCTTCTGAATAGGCCAGCCCATCCATACCCAAGCATCTGTTAATTTCAGAGTGAAAAACATGGATTAATCAACACAACATTTACAGACTTACCAAGGAGCCAAATCACCAAAAGAAACACTGGTAACTATAATTTACCTGTGTGGTTTGTGCTAACAAGAAGGCTGATGCAGGATGCAGTTTCCTTTTGTAAAAAGCCAGAACAATTGTGATGATGTTCACAGCATAGACACTGTTTGATCCAGAGTTGGCAAATATGGTGATCAGCACATGTTCTTTCAGATTGAAAGGCCCCGGATTCATTGAAAATTTCCATTTTGTAAAGGGGACTTGTAATTGATTAGTTGGGAGGGTTGCAGCCATCAACTTCCCTAGAGGAAGGACAAGAATTTGTGCCGAGACTGATGACACATAGAGCTGGTTGGTGCGATAACCAAAAAACTGGTTGACAAAGGCAAGAATGGAGCATGAGAGTAAGCCAAGAACCCATGTCCGAAATGTCAAGGTTGGTTGAGAGGGGTCATCGGTGGTTGAAACAGTTAGCCTGACTTGCTCAATAGGGTTGTCATTCACTTCCTCATCTGCCACATGAACACATTGACAATATTGCAGATTAAAAACATTTAATATTGCTTCACCTAAGGCAGAAGTGTCATATTAATAGTAAATTCATTAACCAACTTTGATGTCAACTGCATATGGGCTTTATGCATATACAACACTGTACTTAGACCCCATATAATCAAGCTGGCTGAAATTGCAGTTCTTCAGACAAAACTAACCATCTTTAATCTGAATCATGAATATAATTAGCAACTGCATACAGATATGCACATATGCATATACACCATCAACAACATGTACACTGTCACTAAAACCCCATATCAAACTCGCAATTCTACAGAAAAGTAACCATATCTTTGATTCCAGTCATGACCATAACATGCACACACACAGAAACAGATTCCACCAAGACCCAAAATTAGGAACATGTAAGAAACATAAACAAAAGCTTCACCCCATGAAAATTTGGTTAAGAAAACACAGATTTTTCTGCATCACATCTTGAAATGAGTGTTCATATAGAAACCCAGATGCATTTACACACACACACACACACGGTACTCACCCTTTACATCAATGTCAAAGTGATGCCTCCCAGAGAGGTTTCCTGGAGGAACTCCATCCTCAACCAAGCCTGTCATTCCTGCCTCTCTCACTCTCTCTGTCTCTGTCTCTCTCTAGCTCTTTGTGTTTGTGTTAGAGAAAGAATGCCACAAGCACTATTTAAAAGACCGCATGAATCTAAATCTGCTAGTTGTTTTTTCTTTAGTGGTTTGTGAAGATTACACAAGCTTGCTGTGATATACAGACTGTCCATACAAATATAGCAAATTGTTGCCTTCTCTCTCTCTTTCCTTCCAAGAAACCCATTTTATTGTGCTCAATTTCTAACTGACTAGTAATTACTCATTTACGTTATGAATCCTCCGCTGATTCTAGTGCTTGTTCTTGCTTGATACCAAATAAGAAGTTAATAAATAAAATTAAAACTAGAGACTGGTAAGAACCTAGCCTTGACTCATCTTTTTGGCTCTAAAGACCAAAAAATAAATTAACTATTAGATTACTGATTAAGCCAAACTTGTGAACAAATTAGTGGTTTATGCTTACAAAAACAAAATTAGTGGTTAATGTACTCCCAAATTTGTGGGGTGACAGCTCCATGTGATTAAATTGAAATTAGTGGTAGATAAAATGGGACATTATGTAAAAGTGGGACTAATGAGAGCTGTCATAACTTCCAAATAAAGTCATTTCTCATTCATTCTAGTTTGCGAGTCGGCAATAGAATAGAGATGCTATTTGTGAATCTATTCAAACCCGGGAGGACCTGAAAAATATAATTAGAATAACTACGTATGAATTAATGACATGATGAATAATATCTTGATTAAGAATTTAATTAATTTCATGATACAAATAAAAAGATAAGATTTTAAGAGATTCAGATTTCCTCATTAGAATAAATCGAAGATCGGCTACACTGGACATGTACGATAGGTACAATCCCAAAACACATTGATACAAACATTTTTAAGGTTCAGACCGAACTCTTTTCTAAAGAATCATATGGTAGATGATAATCATGATATCAATGAAATCTAATATTATTTAACTCATCAACTAATGGCTCATTAATACTACATTTGGAAGATCCCTTTGTAATTTTCTCTTTAGAGTTTAGACCTCATTGTTGAATTGGAGCAGCCCAAAATATGAATTTTTAATTTTCTTCATTTTCTAGTCTAATATTCTAATATACGTTACCCGTCCGTAAGGGTTTTCTTTACCTTTTCAGTTACCCACTTACACATTATATTAATATGGGTGCGGCTATTGTCACTCTACCATTTTCTTAGTTCACCTACAAACATTTGAATTATTAAAAGACTATATTACTCAAGTGCAGAATGACTAATAAATACATTAATTGTTTTAAATCTAAATATGTAAGCCAAATACAAATTAATTAATACAAAAACTACCTAATTTCTCATTGGATAATATAAGTCTTTATCTTCTCCTACCCAAATTTGAATTTATTATTATTTTTTTTGGTCCTTTTGTTACCTCCTCATCATTAATTCGTTTTAAAATTCACAAAACCGTTAGTGTTAACTTCATCAAAATATTTGCAATACCCTTTGTAAACACCGAAAGTAAAAATTTTTTTTTTAAAAAATCAATCTCTTCTTCATTGCTCGCTCATTGTTGTTAACGTATTAATTTTTTGACATAGTTTGAAATAGACAAACATCGAAATTGAAAGAAAAGATTTTAAAAATGGAATCAAATCAAATTATGATTTTATTAGGAAACTTTAGTAGATTTTAGTTTTTTTAGTGGTGTAAATTAAATGATAGATTTTCATTAAAAAATCTCTTTTTTAATTGAATTTATCATATGAGGATATTCTTGGAAACAAAATGGGTTAGATAAGTAAATTTAATAATTGAAATTAAAATGTAGGGTGTAATGAGCAAGTAGGGTGAACAAAGAAAATTATAGGGTGACAATAGCCGCACCCTATTAATATATGCAACTTTGCCATATATACCGGATTCCACTATTTCAGAAATTTGAAGTCAAGCCATATATCAAACACCATTAATTTCAGTTCACACCTTTAACATATTGTGCACCAAGTTGCTAGTCCCCAATAGCCAACAAATTAAAAAAAGAAAATTTAATAAACTAGTGAACATGCTGCTGAATTTTGGAGGTACATGCAGCATTTGTGGTGGTTCTGTGTATTTGGCACTAAAGAAACAAGGTAAAATATGATGGAATTAATGTTCAACTGGCCAAAATTTATCAATTGATTAATGGGCAGATCATATATTCCAGTAAGCTTGGGTTAGATTATATGTTTAAAAATTTGCAAGAGCTAATTCAGATCTTATCTTCCAGTGAGCTTAGTTCAGGTTCTATGTTCAATAATGTGCAAGAGATAAATTTTTTGAGAAAGGTTTAGGGTTACATATAGGCCACATAGAGATCCTTTTATCATTGAGATTAATCGGATCCCCCAGTACTGGATTGAGTGAAAATTAATACGGATGGCTCTTGGAGGAGTGCCTCAGGTCAAGCCGGCTACGGTAGCATGTTTTAGGATTTCAAATGTGCATATTTTAGTGTGTTTTTACTTCTAATCTTAACATTCCAGTTCAATGTCAGATGATCGAGATAGTGGCGGTTATTAAGGCAATTGAATTGACATGAGTTTGAGATCGGAAACATGTGTGGTTGGAGGTTGACTCAACTCTAGTTCTTCATTTCTTTTAATCACCCAATTTGGTGCCTTGGCAACTTTGAGTGGAATCGGGCAATTGTTTGCACCATATCTCTTAAATGCAATTCCAATGCTCTCATATATTTCATTAAGGGAACCAAATTCCAGATGCTCTTGCAAACTTTTTTTTATCCAGATCACACGGTTGCTATAAAATAGCTCTTGCAAACTTTAATCTCACTTTATTCAGCGTGGTTTGATGGGACTCGTCCTCGAATTTTGTTGCTTCTCTATGCAATAGCCAATATTTGTCCTCTCTCATTCAAAAAAGTTATTATATACGATGAGTTGATGATCAAGTGAATATGACCGTTCATTTAAATCAAAGTGTTTATCTGGACAACCTAGTGATCACAAAATTTGTGGCGACCTACTCTTAAATTTAACATAAAAAAATATTGACCAAAATACTTAACATACATTCTAAGATTTAAATGTAGGACACAAAAAGATGACCAAGTAATCGGATAGGTCTTGCAAGTGCCACTAAGCAATTGGCATTGCCATCTTTTTTTTGGGTCAAAGGTGAATGCCCCATGCTAGCATGATATCTCTCCTGGTTGTTTTCTGTTGATGGAACTGGGCACTTGGGTTGAGTGCTCTATCTGCAATACTGTATTAGTCAAAAAACTCAACTTCTGTTATTAGCAAAGACGATGGGGTTGAAGTTCTGAGGGTATGGGCAAGATATGAGGGTCGTTCATTTTCTTCCATGATGTCAACACTGTTCAGAATTTGCAGGTGACGAAGATCATTATGCATGGGGATAAGATTCTATGATGTCAATGATTGTCTCGCTTATTTTGTTTGTTGGTGGTGATCATGGTCATTAATTTTTGGTGAGGACTATGATGCTTATCTCCCTCACTCTCTGCCTCCAATAATACCCATTGATGGCTCAGTGTAACAATACACTACTAAATAAAGACAGATAATTTCTTGAAACTTTAGCAAGACAACATCAAATGCGCAGAAAATATGACATAATGATGACCCTGATTGATTCGACCATTTATGTACATATTCCTCACTGAATTTCGGCCATATATTCGTGCATTTCACTTACCATCATATATATGTGTCGTACACATATTTTGATTCCAAAGAGCAATACCAACTTTTCTTTTTGTCTGATATCATTCGATCACGAGACTTCCTACCTCGCTCAAACATATATCGTTCGATTCTGACAACATATGTCCGCCTTCTAGGAATCCCAAAAGTGCTTAGAAGAAGCTTGGTTGCTTAGTGCACCATG
Organism: Rosa persica; assembly: GCA_025331145.1. Lineage (NCBI taxonomy): Eukaryota > Viridiplantae > Streptophyta > Magnoliopsida > Rosales > Rosaceae > Rosa > Rosa persica. The sequence goes on from WFKR01000005.1 coordinate 61,564,835, forward strand.
AAGCACAACATCAGAGATGGTGGATAGCTAGACACCACGTCTTCCCTCGTACACATATCTTTCTAAATTATGAAAGCATGTAGATCATCTCATTGCAAAGACTGAAATAATTCTAACAAATTTCTCAGTAACAAAAGTGTAATTCTGCAATAATCTTAAAAAGCCACAGTTGCAGCTGAGAGAGAACAGCGAAAAACCCTAAGAGAGAAACTCCACTCGTTCAGCTGCACCGCCATGCCTGCGTTAGCCTCTGGCCCCGCTGGCATGCGACGAGCGTGGCTGGATGGGACTCGTGTTGCACAGCTCAACGTTTGAGTGGCGGGATCACAAGATGTGGAAGCGCCCAGGAACAGGTTGGAGGAAGGATGGTTTGGGGATCAACGCCAGATTGGAAAAGATCTGGGTTGAGGAAGGATGAACGGTTTTGCAGGTGGAGGTGCCCGGCAGCTTGGCGTGGCTAGGTGGAGGCTTTCTTGGGCGGTTTGTGGCGGCAGCTATGGTTGTTTGGTGTACGTGTAGCGATAAATGAACTACTAATTGTTAGAATACATAAATTATGTTGAGACTCTTGATATTATTTCAGGAAGTTCTTGTACTATGAGATTTAGGCACAATGTCCCCCTCACATAGGACAACCATATTCTATACACTGACAACATTTTGACTACTTTGAGTTTGGGTGCTCGTGAGATAAGTACTTCCTCTTTCCATTAGGTGTTAATAATGCTCTTGTTGCACCTACTGCTGAACTTGTGGCTAGTGCATTAGTGCACCTAGTTGATGATATTGTGATTCTTGCATTTGAGCCTACTCGAACAAATGTTGGAAATTGTATGGACAATGAGAATTTATATCTTCCAATTTGGCATGACATGGTTGGCAAGCAACATGTTGTAGACAGCCTTTTCCATATGAGGTGACGAAGTTTCAAAGATGATAAGTTTTGTGAGTACACTTTAAGCAACTGAAGAAGAAATCAAGTGAATCAGATACTCCTGCTAAGAAGTTTCAAGTTAAATAATACCCTTCGAGGAATATGACGCACACCGTGAAGGTTAATCTTTGATTTTTCTAGTAGTTTTTTTTGAGAATTTTCTCTTAATTTCCTATGTTGCTCTGATTTCTTTATTTGGTATTAGTCATTCAATCCTGTTTTTGTTTGAGGGGTTTCAGTTTTCATGTTTGCCTTATTTTTGTTGTTTTTTAATTTTATTTTTCTTAATAAACTTACACGCTCTGATGAGTTTCATTAATAAAAAATAAATAAAACAAATCAAAATGTTATACAGCTAAACAGCTTAGTGCCTCAATCATTACATGTCTACATCTAAATGCTTGATTTAGGCCTTTTATGCATAACCACGCTTCAAATGTCACATCAATGCTTATATTTGAATATCGAGGATAAATCTACTCTGTAAACTACGCATCTACGAGCAACCCCAGAATTGATATCGATGTGACATCAATGTTTAAATGCTCTAGAAGTAATCCAATTATGATGTAATCTTCTTTGCTTTTGCTTAACGTTCATTAACATCACCTTATTTTTCAAATAGAAGAAGACTTAGGTATGCCAAATAGATCACAATGCATTGTATTAAAAACCAAATAGTTGCAGTCCATCGGTTCTCAGATCATCTGCACATAGACAAGCATCATGAACCGAAAAGGTTATACAGAAGTAAGGTCTAAACTTCTTCTCTTTTTTCGAGAATAGATACCCTTTATTATTCCATAATAAAAGATTACATGCAAACGGAGTGACTGGTTATGGAACTACTGCCACGACTCACATTCCTATTAGACATGGTAACTACGGGACTATCATTCTGGATGACATACATGAGCTAAGAAGACTCAACCCCGAACCAATTAAATTGTACGAGTTGATTCCACTCACAAATGGGCGATGGGCCGCACTGTTGATCAACAATGAGTTCGGCCCAAGTAATAGTAACAGGCCCAATTTCCTCTTCTTTTCTCTCTCCCCTAAAACCCTGAACCTCACTTTTGCAATTGCCTCCCTCTCTTCCTCTGCAAAACCCTAAACCCAAAACCAATACCAGAGCCTCGTCTGAGCTCTGTAAAGAGAAATTGGCAGTGAATAAGCCAAAACGATGTCGTCTGGTAACGAAAATACGACCTCAAGCTCAGGGTCTGAGCAATCAGATTCTGGAAACGACACACTGGAGTTCATAGAGAAGCTCTCAGATGTGCCAATGGGGAAGCTACCTCCACACATCGATTTCCAGAGGACACGTGTCGATTGCAAGGCTGATGCTCCCATTTACGTAAAATTACCTCCTTTCCTTCTCATTTTTACAGTTTTGCAGTAATTATCTACAACCCCATGATTTGTTTGAGTTCAATTTTGTGATGTAACAGCTTGTTTGAGAAGAAATTTGGTACCTTTTTTGGATTTGGTTTGATTTTTTTGTTGGGTTGTTTTTGATTTTGGGTTTTTGCAGACTGATACTTTTCAATACTCTGGTGCTTATGCATCGATGGGAGTGGATAATAGCTTGTTGGATAGCTTCTCGAGCAACTTTAGAGTTGAGGTGATTCGTCTCGAAAAGGATGAAATGGAGTTTGACATGATTGGTATTGATCCGGCTATTGCCAATGCGTTCAGGAGGATCCTCATAGCTGAGGTTTGTGTTTTGCTTTTTCAAAGATAATCGAAATTCGTGAGTCGTGATGAGAATTGACAGTAGTTTAGCATTGTATATTGAGTGCTTTCTGTAGTTTGGTGAAGAAAAAACAAGTCGATCATTTTGTATACTCTTGCTTTATCTTGTATAATCATTACAAGGTTTCCTTCTTTAAATAAAAACAGAAACAGAACATAAGCTGTTTGACTATATGTAAGGTTTTTGTAGTCTACTAGATCAGTGAAGGGTTGATGTCAGTGTTGCCTATTAAAGAAAATTATGTTCTCATCGCTTCATTTTTTTTTGAATTGTTAATGTGGTTTAAGGGAGAAAAACTTGCTTGATATTTTTATTTTTCGCTTCTAGACCAATGTGACCTTATTTAGAAATATGTATCTGCTTCTCTTAGTTTTGCACCAACTCTAGGATGTATCTTAGGTGTGAGTTTCAGTACTGCTTTGGAGTTGGAAGAATATATTTATCAATGATGATCCTAAGTTTTTTTAGTTGATACAAGTGTAGGTTCCCACGATGGCTATTGAAAGAGTTCTTATTGCAAATAATACATCAGTAATCCAAGATGAAGTCCTTTCCCACAGATTGGGTCTTATTCCAATCAAGGCTGACCCAAGATTGTTTGAATTTACAGGTTTGTTTGATATTTCTTTTGTTTCTTATTAGAAAAATTTTCTGTTTTGTTGATGCTTTCTTTAATATCTTGGTGTTGAGTTTTTCCCCTTCATTTCTTTCTTGTTAGAAAACAATACGGCAAATGAAAAGAACACCATTGTTTTTGGTCTCAAAGTGAGGTGTGAAAAACAAGGCAAACGAAAGGGACCAAAACGGGAGGGGCAAGAACAAGATGGACAAACACGTATCACAGGTATACTTCCTGTTCTTTATAGGTGACATAAAAGTACTTATGATTTCCTTGCATGTTTATAAATCTTTTGTGGATTATTTTCTTCATGTTATGAAAATTTTGTAATTCGTGAAACAGTCAAGTCAAAAGATTTGGTTTGGCTGCCAAATGGGAGTAACTTTACCTTGGAATCAGAAGGTTCAAGTTCAAATTCATCCTCAACACCAGAAACCTACACATCATTTACTTGCAGCCAGGATTCCCTGCCAGAATTTTCCACCAATCCAATTGGTCCGACAGATGGAGATATTACAATTGCTAGACTAGGCCCTGGCCAGGTAACCCTTTTACCTGTTTTATAGGTCTAGGTATTCCTCAAAAGGCATAGATGTTACTTTTTTTATGTAAGGCCAACTATTGAAGCTGCAGCAATTGACTCCAGACATTGTTTGACTGAATGTGACTGCAAGTTACTTCAAAAGAGCGAGAGTAGTATGATTTATAATGTAAATTGTGAAGTGATATTTTGAGTATTGATCCTGGAGCCATTGACTCCAATTGTTGTTTGACTAATGTAACTGCAAGTGAGACGAACAGTTTGATTTGAATGACAAATAGTATTATTTCATCACAGGCTAGTTGGAGCTACTGGCTCCAATTAGTTTTTAACTAAAATATAGATGTAGAAGATTAATCCTAGCATCAGTGGTGGAGATTGGGGTGATCACTCAAGATGGTAGGCCAAAAAGACTAGTTGAGGCTTTTTTATCATTCTAATTATTAGTTTCATTATTTGAAAAAAAATAAAAAATAAAAAAAATAGTTTCATGATGTTTAGTATGAAACGTCAGGTCCATGGTTTGCTCCTATAGTTCCATCTTGCTTGGTATTTTCTAGAGTTTCCTGCCTCCTAGACATTGTAGGCAGCAGCAGCCCCCAGTTTCGAGCCCACGTCTATAAAGCCAGTCTGGGGATTCCTGGTTATGTTCTTTCTAGTAGTGAAGAATTTTATTGTATCGTTCTTTCTTCTTGAACTGACATTACCTCTTCTTAGGAAATTGAACTGGAAGCACTTGCTGTTAAGGGCATTGGCAAAACACATGCAAAATGGTCCCCAGTTGCCCCTGCTTGGTATAGGATGCTTCCGGAGGTATAAGGGGATGTGACATTATGTGATTGCCTCTAGAATTAAAGATTATTCAGAATAATAAACTTTTGGTTTTTGTTTAGGTTATCATTCTGAAAGATATTGAAGATGAGCTGGCTGAGAAACTTGTGGCAACATGCCCAGTCAAGGTGTTTGATATTGAAGATATTGGCAATGGTAACATGAGTTTCCTATTATGCATTTCTGCTCCGATTGTTTAATGATACAATTTTATGTTTTTGTCCCATTATTTCAATTCTTACAAGCATTACCTGTTAGATTTGTACTTGTTAAGATTACATTTTTTCTTTTTTCTGTTTGTTCATTGGCTTGATTAATTATTTGTTTGCTTATCAGGTAAAAAAAGGGCTACTGTAGCTAGACCACGAAAATGCACACTGTGTAGGGAGTGCATCAGAGAAGGGAAGGGATGGGAGGATTCTTTGTCATTACGACGTGTCAAGGATCATTTCATTTGTAAGTACTATTTATTTATTTATTTTTTTACTAAAATGAAATTTATATAATGCCCTTGATTTCTGGTTATTGATGGGTGTTCTAAAAGACGCTTAATCCTAAAAAGTTTCAGTTTTGAAGTTTGATTTGTATATGATTGCTCAAAATAGAAATTCTCTGACTTCAATACTTGGATTCTAATTTCAGTCAACTTCTTTGTATTGCCCTAGTCTTTTTCAATCAACTATCTGATCCCAGAGACACGGGTATTTGATGATTGATTCCAAATCACTTGAAATATAGTTAATTGGCCAACACACAAACCACATACTTGAAAGGCCATCAATTGATTTGGTTTTTGCATTTGACAAGAGGAGTATAGTGGTGGGCTTGATGATTTAGTTATGATTTACGAATGTAGAAAGTCAGAAATTGGATTGATGATTAGTTAGGAACTTGGTTTTCTTCGAAATCATGTAAGCAGATAATATTTGAGTCATGTAGGGGGGATCCATGAGGAAGAAGTATCAACTGTACATAATTTGTTTCTATGGCTGTTTTCAGAGTTCTAACTCATTTTTCACTCACAGTTACTATTGAATCAACTGGGGTATTACCACCTGAAGTGCTATTTACTGAGGCTGTGAAGATACTGCAAGACAAGTGTGAACGTGCTATTACTGATCTTTGTTGATGATGCCTGTATTTCTTTTGTGTAGACAGAAACTGAAGCAAGAAAAAACTGATCATCAAAAGTCCACTGCTTTTAACATATATCTATTTTGCATTTATGATTTTTCATACATCCCATAGGTTGTAGACGCCATATCCATCTCTAGTTTCAGCACAACAATATAGTAAAAGGAACTAAACCGGACGATGAGCCCAATAAAAAAAACATTTGAATTATTTTCTCATTAATAGAACAAAGTAAATTAGATCGTTTTGTCAACAAAAATGTGGTTGTCAGGAAAGTGTTTTCCTATGAGAAAAGACTTATCAATGGAAGCGGGAGCAAAGCTTTTGATAAAAATCTTGAAACAGAGGTTGTATAAGCTTGAGATATAACATGGCTCGTTTGTAAGTTAGCAAAATGCTTCGAGAAGAATCATAAAATCTTAGATGAAACTGGTTAACGTCTATTACCACACATGGTATGAAAACAACGGGGTCTGCATATAATTACTCTACCTCACGAGTAAACATGACAGAAGTTGAGGATAATGTGTAGCGTACCGAGGGGTTTAACCTAATTCTGGGTCAAACAACTGGAGCTATTACAGTAAAGAAGTCTCTACTTCAACTTTAAGTACAGCTTCTAAAATTTCATCCTATTGGAGGAGGCCTGGTATATGCTGAGAGTTAATAATACTTGAGGTAAAGCATCGATCTGTTTCATGTTAACTTAGGCTTTCTCAAGCAAAGCACTGATGACCTGTTCCGTTTCTTGCACCAACTGCTTTGTTGGTTCTCATCTTTATTTGAATAGTTCAACGAGATTCTTTCGTTAAAGTTCTGATAGGCCAATGGCATGATTGCACTTCATTGATCTCATATTCCAGAAAGATCAAAGATCACAGGTACTTACACATCGGCATGTTTGTGCCTCATTACAGACATGCATGGCTGCATGCATGCAGCAACTTTAGAATATATACATATACACAGTCCGGCTACACTAAGGACGTTCTTAGTTTTTCTTAGGTACGGATTTCCGGTTTTCACCCACTTTCCGATCACATTTTCACATCTTAACCGTTCAGTTTTTAGGTCCTAATGTATAGATCACCTCTGCAAATTTTCAGCTAATTTGGTGATCGTTAAGGCATCCAAAACTGCAATTTACCATAATAAATACGAACAGTTCCGGTTCGATAGATTCGGTCCATTCGTGTAAATTGCAGTTTTGGATGCCTTAACGATCACCGAATTGGCTGAAATTTTGCAGGGGGGATCTATACATTAGGCTCTAAAAACTGAACGGTTAAGATGTGAAAATGTGGTCGGAAAGTTGGTGAAAACACCAAATCCGTACCTAAACCTTAGGTAAGGACATCCTTACCTGAGAAAAATTCTATATATATATGTGTGTGTGTGTGTGTGTGTGTGTGTGTCTACACACACACACACACACAAAGCCGTTCCAAAGAGGACGTCTGCACTTTCGTTAAAGTGCAGACGGCGACATAGCAGTGGCGTTCCAGGCGGCAACGGCGGCTTAGGGCTTGGCGGACGGAGGACGGAGGCATCCCAGACGATCCTGGGCAGCGATCGAGGTCGGAGGAGGTCGGGGTTGTAGGTTTCTGGGTAGCACTGCAACCACGTTGCCGGCCACTTCACCGAATGCGGAGGAGGTCGGGGTTGCAGGTTTCTGGGCAGTGCTGCAACCACATTGTTGGCCACTTCACCAACTGCAGACCGGTCCGTCAGACCCTTGGTGTCCTTTCGGAACGGGTCCGTGTGTGTGTAGGGCCCTTCTAGTGAGGGATCCCTTTTTATGGTATTTTCTAGGGATAGAGCATTAGACCAACTTTTCGATCATATTTTCACATCTCAATCGTTCAGTTTTTATGTCCTAATGTATAGACCACTTCTACAAATTTTCAGCCAATTTGATGATAGTTAAGGCATCCAAAACTGCAATTTTTCATTATAAACATGAACAGTTCCGGTTTGACAGATTCGGTCCGTTCGTGTAAATTGTAGTTTGGATGCCTTAGCGAACACCGTTTTGGCTGAAAATTTGCAGAAGTGATCTACACATTATGACCTAAAAAAAAAAAACGGTTGAGATGCTGAAATATAATCGAAAAGTTGGTCTAATGTCTATCCCTATAAAAGACCAAAAAAATGGATCTCTTAGTGGAATGGCCCTATATATATGCGAGAAGGAAATTAAGAACCTAACTTTGCGTACGTCTCAGTTCCATAATTTTATTGATAAGGTATGAGTTGGAAATGAAGAACCTAATTTTGCTTTAATATTCACTTTGTCCTTGTCAACATCATTGTGTACCTAGTGGGACAATGCCGCAATGCTATATATTGAGGCCTTCCTAGCTCGAACTCCTTCATCGAATGCCTTTGCTATCTGTTCTCTCTTGTATCAGATACTAGAACAACTGTTCGCTCTCAATCTCGGTCATTGGTAAACAAAACTCTCAAAATTGTATCATGTTTTCGTTTGCAATTGATATTTCTCTATATAGATCTGTTATGATTTTATTTAAAGCACATCCTCAACTCTTGCATGGATCCCTGTTTGCTGCATCAAATTGACACACTCTCCTTGTCATCAGTAAGGAGAAATGACATTGAAATTTATTTGCAGGTGAGAAGAAAATGTCGATCCCGCCGAATTCACTATGGAGAGGCTGTGCAGCACCCTTCCCTCAACCTCTCGATGACGACGACGTGCGTGCAGCTCAATTTTTGGTTGAAACTGTTTATTACTTTAATTGTCGTGTTGCAGATCCCCCACTGGCTGACATCGTTTACAGAAGCAGCAGTGGAGAAGAAGACATACTCCGCCATGTGTTCCGCTGGGATCTTACCCCCTATCAGGAGGTGTTTCAAAATGGCTTCCAAGCGAGACGTCAGCAAGATACTACCGACCAAGTCTACTTCAATCTGGATCACCATGTCCATAATGGTGGTACGCCTCTTGATTCCCGCAGACCCGCCACCCACGCCTTCGTTAGCACCACCCTTAACAGCGGTTGGCATCCCGATGTCCCCCGGACTGTGGAAGCATATCGTTATGAGATATATGCTCCTGGTGGCATTTGGGTTGCTCAGACTCTTGGTGATCGGTACCAGTACCCTTCCCAAGACGAGGTCTCCTTTGTTGCTGGCATTGCCCCTCAGTACATTCGCTCTGCCCAACGCTTCAGGCTTGTTAGAGATGGAAGGTTGGTTACCTACACATGGACCGTTACTGAAATATCTATGTATAAATATATATAATTATTATATATTCTCAAAGGTGAACAGTAAGGGCTTACGTAGGTTACAACACCTGACTTGCAGGTATACAACACGGGAGAGACTCGACACCGTAATAAGAGTAAATGGGAACTTCAATCCACAATCGCATCCATCACGGTTGCTCAACATTCGGAGGCCAGTATTTGACTACGTGGCTGAGAGTGGTACAAGGCAGCTTCTAACCCTTAGCATTTGCCGATCCCCTGCAATCTACGGGCAACAACTCGCTGCCACCAACAATAATTTCCGAGCCCCTGCCATCTCTGGCTTACAACTCGCTGCCATCAACGATAATTTCACTACCACAGATTGGTATGCTGGCGATGTGGCTAACTATGAAAGCTACATAGATGCTGCATTCCGTTCCTCTCTCATAAATGAAGCCTATCTATTCATGAAGAACGAGTATGTGCTATTGGACTATGCTCCTGGCACGACAGACGACATGGTATTGAACGGACCGGTTCTTATCTGCGATGGGTATCCATCCCTCATGGGCACAGCCTTTGCAGAACATGGTATAGACTGTGCTTTTGGGTCTCATGATCGGGATGAAGCCTTCATCTTCTCTGGGGATATCTGTGCACACATTAACTTCGCACCACACACCCCAAATGACAAGATAATCAAAGGCCCGATTACCATTTCTGCCATGTTCCCCTTCTTGAAACACACGGTGTTTGAAAGCGGCACAGATGCCGCGTTTGAGTCAACGGGAAAATATGAGGCCTACCTGTTCAAGGACAACCTGTATGCTCTTATAAACTACCATCCTGGTACTGCGCGCCTCATCCATATCAGGGGCATCAGCGACGGCTATCCTAGCTTGGCAAACACCATTTTTGCAAGTGGAATCGAGGCAGCGTTTGCTTCTCACTGGACTAATGAAGCATACCTTTTCAAAGGAGATTCCTACGCCCGCATAAACTTTGCTCCTTGCACCACAGATGACTATATCCTCGATGGCGTCAAGAAGATCCATCAGTATTGGCCTTCCCTCAGAAACATCTTGCCTCGCAAAAACGGTGGACTTGACATTTACGATCACACTAGCCCTGATACTGATAATGATGAACGTGACTATGATATCTAAAAAGTCAGTCCAAAGTGATGCATGGCATGCATGCTTCGAATAAGAGTTCCGCCTCATCGGTTTCTATTAGTCGGAATAATAAAGGGCCTGTGTGTGTTGGCCTGTGTTTGTTCTAGTCCCTGCTGGTGTCGGGTTTTGTATTGTAAAATATTAATATATCTGTATGTGGGTCTCAATGTAGCACCTGTATTGTAAAGTATTAATAAAATCACGAAGCTATTACCTAAATAAATAAATAAATTACTACATTAATGTTGTTTAGTTAATTTCTTCTTGTATCTAAAAGTATCGATGGTAAAAAGATATTCATGTGCAGGACGATTGAGTGTGGAAAGAGATTGAGCTTGTATACGCTTCTTATACGGGAGTTCTTCTAATGAGAATCACTAAAATGAGGATTAGATTAGTTCAAGAATTTTTTGTAAGACTCATCTTTCGACCACATTTATGCAAATCAACCATTAGATGTTTAGATATTCATGTGTAGAACGATCATTTATGTAATTATTCAACAAAATTGAAAATTGTTAAGGCATTCATTATTGTGATTTATTAGTTATGAGCATGAATGGTTCATGTTTGACAGAGATAGTTCGTCCATTAATTTGATCTAGTTCAGTACCTTAATAATTAGCAGTTTGGAAAAAAAAATTCAGAAGTAATCTACTTATCGTAAAGTAGTCGAAAAGAGGATCTCCCAAATTGTTGATTAGAAAGTCATCAACCATACGCTTGAAATTACGGTCTAAACCTTTTGTCATGCATAATCATATGAATATGTAGAATTCTGAAATTGGATCCATGCTTAGTGTGAAATTGATTTTGGTCGGAACATGTCCAAAAAAATGAACGTTTTCTCTATTTATTGATTTTTCTTTTATGAGGGGATTTATGTGAGACTTTGGTAATATATATATATATTTTTTTGTTTCTAATGACAGCTTTTGACCGACGAATCTTTCACCAACAGATGGTAAGTCTCTTTTATTTCATTTATTTTTGTGGGAGGGTTTTACCAAATCGGTACTAATGTATAGATCATCTCTGTAAAGTTTCAACCAAATTGATGATCATTAAGACATTGATAATAGCCTTACAGCTAGTACAGTTCAGTGTGGACAGATTTAGTTCATCCATTGGTTTAAGTGAGTTTGATACCTTAAAGATCATCAATTTATCTGAAACTTTGTAGAGATGATCTATACATTAGTACCTAAAAACTGAATGGTCGATATGTGGATATGAGACCGAAAAGTGACCCTAATGTTTGGCTCCAGTTTTGTTGTAGCTGGTCAACAGTCTATTTTCTTGCGTGGGCGTGCCAGCACCGTTCGGGTGCAGTCGTCGGGGGTGTCCCTTGACCTGACTTCTGTCGAGCGATTGTAAACGAGGAGAGCACCCACCTCGTCATGGGATTCTTTCTGCCTCGTGGTGAGGACTTTGCTGGCATTTCTTCTAATCACACACAATCGATACTCAATATTGCAGATTGAGCATAGCGAAAATCACCGGGAAGTGTTAGGATCTTGCTAAAGCGTGACTGTAGCTTCGCTGGGCTGCTAGGGCATTACCCTTGCTTGGCTGGTTCTGTAACAGTTGTGGCCGCGGCACTACCGTCGGCTCCCGAGGAGATTAGGACCTAAGTACGTTGACAGAGGGTTTGGTGGCACTAGTAGTTGGCTCCTGAGAAGACTGGGACTGGAGTGTGGTCACCGGTAAGAAAGAATGTTGTTTGCTCCAGAGAGGCTTGGATAATCGTAGAGATTAATTGATAAATTGGCCGTCCTTGTTTTCTCGTGCTGGCCTCTCATATAGGCTATTATGTGAATTCACAATCCTCATAAAAGTGTAAAATATTCTATTCTCGACCAAGGGTATCTGATCTGCAAGAGCATTATCTTAGGAATCACAATGAATATCGTAGATTAATTGTTAATTAATCTAGATATAGCTAAAATAGGAGCAAAGCTGATTCCTCGCTGGCTGCAGGCGATTGGGATATGGTTGTTTAATTCAATCCCCGCGAGCGCATCGCATTAATGACGCACTAATATAGTCATGATGCTATATTCCTGATTCTTTGCAAAAGTGATCAAATCTCATAGCACGCCTAGCATCCATCTTCCACTGCAAACTCAGCTCTGCTGCACTCTCTGACCTCCACCTGAGTGAAGAATATAATGATTACTCTACGTGGATTCCCGATAGTAGGCTCCACTGGGCCTCTGTGGGGCTTCGTGGGGACTCCGCCCGGATTCCTTCGCTGGGCCTGCTACTTGTTCCCTATATGGGCCTCTACATCGGCCCACACTATTTGCCACTCTAAGGGTCAGGCCAAAAATACTTTTTGGGCTCAAACACCTAAACTCCAACCTCACACGTTAATTTCATAGTGAAGCCTCACTCTGGATAAGATATATATATATAGTCCGGCTAAGGTGCGAACGTCCGTACCGTGCGGACGGTACGGATTTCCAGTTTTCCCTCACTTTTCGATCACATTTTCACATCTTAACCGTTCAGTTTTTAGGTCCTAATGTATAGATCACCTCTGCAAAATTTCAACCAATTTGGTGATCGTTAAGTCATCCAAAACTGCAAATTACCATTATAAATATGAACGATTCCGGTTCGACACATACAGTCCGTTCGTGTAAATTGTAGTTTTGGATGGAACTGTTCATATTTATAATGGTAATTTGCAGTTTTGGATGCCTTAACGATCACCAAATTAGTTGAAATTTTGCAGAGGTGATCTATACATTAGGACCTAAAAACTGAACGGTTAAGATATGAAAATGTGATCGGAAAGTAGTCAAAAACCGGAAATCTGTACCGAAATTTCGATACGGACGTCCGCACCTGAGAAAAATCATATATATATATATATATATATATATAAAAAAAGAAATTCTATCTGAGAGGAATGAACTTCTTCTACCTTAACAAAGATGTACTACGTGCCATCCATGCACATGCATGCTTCTATATGTTATGCGAGAAGGAAATTAAGAACCTAACTTTGCGTCTCAGTTCGGTTTTTATATTGATAAGGTATGAGTTGGAAATGAAGAACCTAATTTTGCTTTAATATTGACTTTGTCCTTGTCAACATCATTGTGTACCTAGTGGGACAATGCCACAATGCTATATATTGAGGCCTTCCTAGCTCTAACTCCTCATCGAATGTCTTTGCTATCTGTTCTCTCTTGTATCAAATACCAGATCTGTTCGGTCTCAATCTCTGTCATTGGTATACAAAACTCTCAAAATTGTATCAAATTTCGCTTTCAATTGATATTCCTCTATATAGATCTGTTATGATTTTATTTAAAACTGATACTCAACTCTTGCATGGACCCTGTTTGCTGCATCAAATTGGCACACTCTTTGTCACCAGTCAAGAGAAATGACAATGAAATTTATTTACAGGTGAGAAGAAAATGTCGATCCCGCTGAATTCACTATGCATGGAGAGGCTGTGTAGCACCCTTCCCTCAACCTCTTGATGACGACGACGTGCGTGCAGCTCAATTTTTGCAGGTATACAACATGGGAGAGACTCGGCACTGTAATAAGAGTAAATGGGAACTTCAATCCACGATCACATCCATCACGGTTGCTCAGCATTCGGAGGCCAGTATTTGACTACGTGGCTGAAAATGGTACGAGGCAGCTTCTAACCCTTAGCATTTGCCAATCCCCTGCAATCTCCGGGCTACTCGCTACCGCCAACAATAATTTCCGAGCCCCTGCCATCACTGGGCTACAACTCGCTGTCATCAACGATAATTTCACTACCACAGATGCTGCATTCCGTTCGTCTCGCGAAAATGAAGCCTATCTATTCATGAAGAACGAGTGTGTGCTATTGAACTATGCTCCTCGCGGCACAAATGATCGACAAGGTATTGAACGGACCGCTTGTTAGTATAGATTTTATTGTATATTGGCATTCCTAATACAAAACCTAGAGTCTTAGGTCTAAGTTAGAAGTCTGCCAATCATTGAAGTGAAGACCTAGTCGAATGAAAAGAAAAAACTCAATGCACTCAATGCTTCAGTTGACTCCTCAAGGTACTTCACAGGTAATTGCATATGCATCTCATAAGTTTTGTGTCTTTATGCATACTGGGATTGATGCATGTGTTGCAATCCGGGTTAGGTCAGAATATGTGAGGTGGTCTGTGTTCGATTTCTTTAGTTAGGAGATCTTTTGTGCATTATTACTGTCGGTCAGTAAGTTGTAAAAGGATATTTATTCTACATGATTTGTTCAGTTAAGTCTATCTTTTTTATTAGGGATAAAATCATGTTTATTTGTAAAATATCTTTTTAGATATGTCCTTTCCATAAAAGGAGTCAATTAGGTTTTGGTGTCTTTATAGTCCAATGTTTTAGGGGGAGGCTGCATATTATAAACAGCAATAAAATGTGTTCATTGTGCTTGCCTTTGACGGGAAAAAACGATTGTACTCATCCATTGTGATTTAGAAAAAGGAATCATTCATCTTTGAATAGTGATATGCTTCAAATCATATCAGTAATCTACTTGTTCCATATTAAAGTAGATTGTTGAGTTAAACACTTTTTCATTTATCAATCATATACTGCATATCAAGTACTCTCGAGGTCAGTTGGAGTTGTTGATGTGCAAAGAAGATTGAAGGTCGAGGTCAATATCTGTCAATCCTACCAGTGAGAGCAGTTCATCAGTGGAGAAGATTTACGAAGATGTGATCATACAGCCTTCTAGAATAAGTCTAGTAGGCCGAGGTCAGTGCTATTGGTTGTTTGTAAGTGAACTCGTATCTTTCCATTAAGTGAATCAGTTTTCACTAGGGCTTTAGAGAGTTAAGGCCCTGCAGTTGTTTTGCTCATTTTGAGGTTTTTACTGCGCAAACAATTCTGATGTCTCTTGATTGCTGTGTGATTGTATTTACCTTTCTTTTATGCACTTTATCTACACTGCTATATTCAGGGATTCATATATATGTTTCAATCCTTTAACGTTTCTTGTTGAGGTTTTTGAATTAAATAAAAGTTATGGTTTCTGTAGGAAAAGCTGATTCACCCCCCCGCCGCCCCCAAGCTTTTTAGTTTCATCCCAGTATTTTCACCGCTTCTTATCTGCGATGGGTATCCATCTCTCAAGGGGACAGTCTTTGCAGAACATGGTATAGACTCTGCTTTCGGTCTCACAATCGGGATGAAGCTTTTATCTTCTCTGGGAATCTTTGTGTGCACATTAACTTCGCACCACACAACACAAATTACAAGATAATCAATGGGCCGATTACCATCTCTGCCATGTTCCCCTTCTTGAGAAACACGGTGTTTGAAAGCGGCATAGACGCCGCGTTTGAATCAACGAAAAAATATGAAGCTTACCTCTTCAAAGACGACAAGTTTGCTCTTATAAACTACGGTTCTGGTACTACGCGCCTCATCCACGTCAAGCCCATCCGTGACGGCTATCCTAGCTAGCTTGAAAAACACCATCTTTGTAAGTGGAATTGAGGCAGCGCTTGCTTCACACAGGTATAATGAGGCATACCTTTTCAAAGGAGATTCCTACTGCTGGATCAATTTTGCTCTTGGCACCACAAATGACTTCATCGGCGGCGTGAAGCAAATCTGTCCCAATTGGCATTCCCCTCCAAAGCATCTTGCCTCGCAAAAACCGTGGACTTGACGTTCATAATCACACTAACTGGTCCTGATGATGATGACCGTGACTTGGATAAACTCTAAAAATTCAGTCCGAAGTGATTCATGGCATGCATGCTTCGAATAAGAGTTCGACTCATCGGTTTCTATTTGTCAGAATAATAAAGGGCCTGTGTGTTGGCCTTGTGTTTGTTTTTGTCTCTTCTGGTGTTCGGTTTGTCTTGTAAAATATTAATATGTGGGTCTCAATGTGGCTTCTGATGGGTTTCGAATTGTGCAGGAAAGATAAGAATAAAAAAATACAGAAGCTAAAGACTGAAATGAAAGAAAGTAAATTCAATTCATGATTCCCCAAAAAGATGCCAGCAACAGTTGCTGAGGTACATAATATATGCTAAGGGATAACTACTACATGTCAACTACCAGACATGTGTCACCGAGGACCACAGCTGTAGGCATGGACTATTATTCTATTGGGATAATGCTATTGGGCTGGTGAGATAATTATATAGGTTTGGTGAGTGTTCTCAACAATTGCTCCCCCCCCACCCCCCCACGAGAAGGAGCCTGTCCTCAGGCGTAGAAATCTGGAAAACGGGCAGCAATGGAGCTGGCGTCGGCCCAAGTAACATCTTCTTCTGGCATGCCGGCCCATTGGATGAGCCAGGTTGTGATCCGATGGTGTTTCTTGGTGCGATATCCCATGTCAAGAACCTTGATTAGCTTCCAAAGTAAGTCCCCGTGTAGATCAAATGGAGGTAATGAGGTTGATACTGGGGTGCCATCTCCAATTCGACGTTTCAGCAACGAGACATGGAAAATAGGGTGAAGTTTGGCACTGGACGGTAGTTTTAAAAGGTAGGCAACAGCTCCAATTTGAGTCTCAATCTGAAACGGCCCATAGTACCTTGGAGAGAGTTTGTGCACAGACGATTAGCCAACGACTTCTGCCGGTAAGGATGAAGTTTCAGAAAAACCCAGTCACCGATCTTGAATTCCCTCTCTGTTCTTTTCTGATCAGCATATTGTTTCATCCGATTTTGTGCCATTTGCATGTGGGTCTTGAGAGTGAGTATCAGCTTGTCTCGGTTTTGTAGGGATTGATCAACAACATGGACCTTTGTGGTGCGGGGATATAGCTGCTCACAGTAGGAGGGGGTCGACCATAAAGAGCTTGGAACGGGGACATACGGATGGTGGAATGAAAGTTGGTGTTGTGCCAAAATTCTGCCCAGTGAAGCAAGTTTTTCCATTCCGAAGGCTTATCAAACACAAAGCATCTTAAATAGTGTTTGAGAGAGCGGTTCACGACTTCGGATTGGCCATCTGATTGCGGGTGGTAAGCCGAGCTGTGGCAGAGCTGAGTGCCCTGGAGCTTAAAGAAGTGAGTCCAAAAATTGCTCAGGAAAATTGGATCACGATCACTAACTATTCTCTTGGGCATACCGTGGAGTTTGAAGATTTCTTTCATGAATAGATCTGCAATCTGAGCAGCAGTGAAGGGGTGGGACACAGGAATGAAGTGTGCAAACTTAGAGAGACGGTCCACTAGCACCATAATTGCGTTATACTCGTGAGAATCAGGTAGGCCTTCGACAAAGTCCATTGAAATGTCTTCCCATGTTTCCTCTGGTATTGGCAGGGGTTGAAGTAATCCAGGGGGTGGATGGACTCATAGTTTTGTCTTTGACATTGATCACAGGAGGAGACAAAGAGCTTGATGTCTCTTCTCATACCAGGCCAAGCGAAGTTACGAGACAAGTGGGTTAATGTTCTTAGGTAGCCGGAATGACCAGCTTGAAGAGATGCATGAAACTCGTGCAGAACTTTAGCACGCCACTCAGAGGATGCAGGAACAAAGATTTTGTTTTTGTACATGAGTCGTCCATTGAGTAAGGTAAACTTCTTTTTGGTAGCCTTGCCATGAGTGAGATCCTGGATGATAGATTGTGCTTCTGAATCATTTTTGCAAGCATTACCAATGAGAGAAATGCTATCGAACAGAGGGGCTGATACCGTTTGAATTGTAAGCAGTTCATGTTGTCGTGAAAGCAGATCAGGTATAGTATTCAGCTTCCCAGCCTTGTACTCTATGGTATAGTTGTAACCCAGTAGTTTGGCCAACCATTTATGCTGTGTAGGAGTCGAAATCCTTTGGTCCAATAGATGCTTTAGAGTTTGGTGATCTGTTTTGATGGTGAAGGCATTGCCCAGCAAGTATGAGCGCCACTTATCAATGGCGAACATGATGGCAAACATTTCACGGTCATAAGCGGACATGGCTTAGTGTTTCGGGGAGAGGGATTTGCTGAGAAATGCAACCGGATGCTTGTCTTGGGTCAACACGACACCAATGCCCTTTGCACTTGCATCTGTCTCCACTGTAAATGGCTGTGAAAAGTCAGGGAGGCTAGTACTGGTGCTGTGGTTACAGCCTCCTTGAGGCGTCCAAAAGCTAGCTCAGATTCTGGGGACCAGTTGAAGTTGTCATGCTTAAGCATATTTGTTAATGGCTGAGCTATAATCCCAAAATGGTGAACAAATCTTCTGTAATAGCCAGCTAGGCCGAGAAAGCCCCTCAAGCCCTTAACTGTGGTGGGCTTGGGCCAATCCAGAATGCATTGTATTTTTGTTGGATCCACATAAACACCCTATTCATTGATCACATGACCCAAGTACTGTACACTGGGTTTAGCTATAGAACATTTGGATAACTTAACTTTGAGTGCATGTTCTCTCAATAGATTAAAAACAACTTGAAGATGATTAATATGATCAATTAAATTGGCACTATAGATCAATATGTCATCAAAGAAAACAAGGACATACTTACAAAGCATTGGTCAGAATATGTGGTTCATCAGTGCTTGAAATGTCAATGGGGCATTTGAAAGGCCAAATGGCATGACTAGGAACTCAAAATGGCCATCATGTGTACGAAACGCAGTTTTTGCAATATCATCCTCATGCATTCGTATTTGATGGTAACCGGAACGAAGATCCAACTTTGTGAAATATTTAGCCCCATGTAATTCATCTAGTAGCTCATCCACAATCGGTATTGGAAATCGGTCTTTCACCGTTACAGTGTTGAGTGAACGGTAGTCCACACAAAAGCGCCACATACCCTCTTTTTTTTTTACTAGAAGGACAGGTGAAGAATATGGGCTTGCACTGGGCCGTATAATTCCTGTAGATAGCATTTCTCGGACTTAGGTCTCCAACTCACTCTTTTGAGAATGGGCATAACGATAAGGTCGGACATTGACCAGCCCAGTGTTTGGCAGCAGTGTTATTTTGTGGTCTATAGGCCTCTTTGGGGGTAGCCCAGTTGGAGGGTCAAACAAATCACTGTAGGCCTGGAGTAAGGAATGAATACCTTCATGGTTTGACATGGGCTGGTCTGGAAAGGGCTGAGTCAATAAGTCCTTGTAGCCCAGAACTTCAGATTGAATTAAAGCTAAAAACTCCGATGTATCCGAGGTCTGAGCTTGAGTTGTAATTCCTTGCAGAGAATAACATCTCCCCCCGACGATGAAGAACATGATTTTCTCGGCAAAGTGTCATCCAATGAATCCTAATTGGTCTAGCCACTTAGCCCCAAGTACTAAGTCACAGCCAGCCACCGACAAGAGAAGGAAGTCGTCGGTGAATGAGTAGCCTTGCATATGGACTGTTACGTTTGAGACAGTACCGGAGGGAATGAGCGTTTGACCTGACGCCGACGTGAATTGCAGCTTGGTCTGTGCACAGATAGGCAGGTTCAGCTTTTGGGCCACGTCCGGATTGAGGAAATTCATCACCGATCCACAATCAATAAAGACACGGATTGGGCACCCATTGATCGATCCATGAAGGCGCATCATGTCGCCGATCTTGGTTTGAGTGATGGCATGTAGGGAGTGCTAGCTGGTGGCTGTTGGCGTTGCACCAAGGAGGCTACAACGGTGTTTTGCAGAGCTGCAAATTGGGCAGACAACTGATTCTGAAGGGTATCGAAAGAATGGTGAAGCTCATCGTTCTGATTTTGGAGAAATTCAATGGTGTTTTGGAAGTTGAGGGCCTAAGTCTCAAAGGCATTGGAGGAAGAAGAGGGTTGGTCTATTGTGGTGGGAGGTGGTGGTGGGTCGACGAGGGCAGAGGAGAAGGGGCCTGATGGGGTGGGATTTTGCAGGCCACGAAGGGTCATGGCTCTTGATACCAGTTGATGGGTTTCGAATTGTGCAGGAAAGATAAGAATAAAAAATGCAGAAGCTAAAGACTGAAATGAAAGAAAGTAAATTCAATTCATGATTCCCCAAAAAGATGCCAGCAACAGTTGTTGTGGTACATAATATATGCTAAGGGATAACTACTACATGTCAGCTACCAGACATGTGTCACCGAGGACCACAGCTGTAGGCATGGACTATTATTCTATTGGGCTAATGCTATTGGGCTGGTGAGATAATTATATAGGTTTGGTGAGTGTTCTCAACAGCTTCCGTATTGTAAAACATTAATAAAATCATGAGACTATTACCTAAATAAATAAATAAAAAAATAAATAAAGGACTACATTAATGTTGTCTAGTTACTTTCTTCTTGTATCTAAAAGTATTGATGGTGATAAGAAGATGAACATGTGTAGTGTTGAAGGAGATTGAGGTTAATCGTATACGCTTAATATGTATGAGGTCCTTTTAACGAGTACGACTAGAATGAGGATTAGTTTAAGACTTTTTTATGAGACTCATTTATCAATCACATTTGCCCAAATCAACCATTAAATGTTTATATATTTATGTGTAGATTATTTATGCATTTTTTTAACCAAACTGAAATTTTTTAAGGCATTCATTAATCATTATAGTGATTTATCAGTTTTGACATGAACAGTTAATGTTTAACAGACTTGATTCGTTCATTTATTTGATCTAGTTCGGTACCTTAACGATTAGCAATTTGAAAAAGAAAAAAAAATCTGAAGTGATCTATTCATGTATACATAAACATATAAATGTTAATTTATCATAATGTAATCGAAAAGTGAGTATCTTAAACTGTTAATTAGAAAGTCCTCATTTATATGCTTGAAATTACAATCTAAAACTTCTGTCATGCATAATTATATGAATCTGTAGAAATCTAAAATTGGATCCATGCTTTGTTTTGAACTTGATTTTCTTCAAACCTCATCTAAGCCGATAATATTTGAGTCATGCAGACTAATCTATGAGGAAGAAGTTTCAATTAGGGTTATTTGTTTCTCTTTTTTCCCCCACAGTCACCATCGAATCGACTGGGATAATACCACCTGAAGTGCTATTTACTGAGGTTGCGAAGACACAACGTGAACATCATTTTTTAATTTTTTTTTTTTTTTTCATTGTGTAGAAAGAAACTGAAGCCAGAAAAAAACTGATCTGTTGTCTACATGAGTCTTGTTTCTGTCTCCAGTCTTGTTGTACGAGTACAGTTTAGTTCTCTCTCTCTATCATGTCCCAAAAAAAATATATATATAAATAGAGACTATTTATCTATTTTTCTTTTACGAGGGGATTTCTGAATATCTTTTGTTGGTAGAAGTGCGAGATGTTTTTTATGAGAGCTTTTGACCGACGAACCTTTCACCAACAAATGGTAAATCTTTTATTTTATTCATTTTTGCGGTAGGTTTTACCAAATGAAATTACCGCTTTGGATAATCATGAATCGAATCTCGAGTGTTTGACAACTTCAACTGCAGTGACGTAAATGGTCTTTTGGCCTCATCAAGGGAAGCGAGGAGCAAAGATTTTGATAAAATTTTGACAGAGATGCTGTATGAGGTTGAGATATAACATTAGCTGGTTCGTATATTAAACTTGCATGTTAGCCAAATGCTTTAAGAACAATCACAAAATCATAGATAAAACTGATTAACGTCTTTTACACACATGGTATGAAAACAACTGGGTCTGCATATAATCTCTCTACCTTACGAGTAAACGATGACAAAACTTGAGTATAACATGTAGCAATGTAGCATACAGGGGGTTTAACCTAATTCCTTTTACCCCTACTTCTTCTTGGTCCGACTACCTCCCAACCATCTTCTGCTTCAACTGCCTGCTTGGTCTGTGGCTCTACTGCATGAGACTCTGGTTTGTCCACAATCATGTTTGATGACTCGTCTTTATTCATGCTAGGATCAGTATCATCATCGTTCTCATCACTGTCTTCGTCATCATCCACAACCTGGCATGAGCAAGGAAGAGAATGAAGAGTTTATTGTAATGCAAAAATTTATCATACACTCAATCATTACTCAATTTTACGCACTCTCCTGAACACAATAAACCAAAAACCAATGTCCAAAGGCATTTCTTCCAACACAAAAAGTTGGCAAACTCATGGAACTGTCAGAACTCTTAATGCACAGCGTTTTGAATAGAACTTACCTGTTTAACATGAGGAGTAGGAACTCTTCGACTAATGGCTTCCCTTAGGCTTTCAATAGATTTGAAATTGCAATCCAAACATTCTTCATGCATAATCATTATTTTTTCAGCTACCTGTGCAAAATCCGAAGCCAACTAAAAGCTAAAAACACAATAAAGATAAAACAGCCAGTCTAAAATGTCATCCCACATATCCACTTTTACAGATTCCCTTGGGCTCTCAATAGAATTAAAATTACCATCTGAACATTCTAAATGCATAGCTTATGAATTTTCCACCTACTTGTGCAAATCTAAAGAAAAAATAAATAATAAAGATACAAACTGCCGGTACAAAAGTGCATCCCAGATGTTAACCAGCCTTAAGCTTTCAATAGACTTGAAATACAATCTACACATTCTCTGAGCATTCTTTATGCATGATCATTAACTTTACAGCTAACTTCATAAATCGGCAAAAGAAAGAAAGAACAGAAAAACAATAACACACAAGCACAAAATTGCACCCTTATATCCTCTAG
This sequence comes from Rosa persica, assembly GCA_025331145.1. Classification (NCBI taxonomy): domain Eukaryota; kingdom Viridiplantae; phylum Streptophyta; class Magnoliopsida; order Rosales; family Rosaceae; genus Rosa; species Rosa persica. Next base: position 61,587,647 of record WFKR01000005.1, read on the forward strand.
TCATAATTATTAGCTTTTCAGCTACTTGTGCAGAGAACCAGTTGACTACAGCTGTACATAGGTTGGGTTAATGCCAGCCATAGTTAACAATAAAAGAGTTTCTAAAGACGATTAATTAACCAATTACGGAAGGTCAGACATACAGAACACATACATCTCACAAATCTCCTTACTGGTTCCACATTTTAGGTCAAGTACACTATCTACAAGTCAAGCAGATATTCCTCTGTTTCCCACCAGAAGCATAGCATAATAAAAAAATTTGTAGTACAATCTATCAAGATACTATCAGATGTTGCAACATGTCACCTAAGAAAATGGCGTAGCAAAACATACCTCCTCAATGCTACCATCCTCTATCACAGTATTGAGAGAACTCATAGCTTGAATGAGCATTTCTTCTAAATCATCTATATAAAGAGGTTCTGAAAAAGAATGAACAGATGGCTATCAAAACTATAACACTAATCATTGTAAGAAATCCACATAATGTATTCTAATATCACCGTATCATATTCCTACCGCTAGGCAAGCATGCCTCCCCACACATTAAATACCATCTTTTTCTACAAAGCAAACTTCACCTAATAAAAAAGAAAACAAGTAATATCATAGGGCACCAATTCAGATCTATGACACCTCATTTCAAACTTTTGAAGGAGGAAAAAACAAAAGCCATTGTTCAGACAAAATTGACAACTCATGAGGTAAAGATCCTTACTCATGCAGATAAATTCCCAACTAACCTTAATTTTTTATTTTCAGAAATATGAAAAAAAAAAATGGAACTCTTAAGAAATCTAAACACAGCATTGGTGTAATAATGCTCTCAAAAAGAACCAGACACATTGGAATCAGAGACTCGTATTGCAGAAGCATATTTCAGCACAAAATTGACAAATCATGTGGTAAAGATCCTTACCTTTGCAGATAATACCCAACTGAACTCATATTTGATTATCAGAAGCACAATTCATAACCAAAAAAAAAAAAAAAAACTTTATGCTGAAGGACCTGGGTTAAACTCTCAACAAATCTAAACACAGCATAGATGCAGACTGACCAAAATTACATACCCGCTTTGCAGAAAAGGTAAAATCTGGGACTTCAAATGTAGCATATCTGGGGCTTCAGATGTTTAGTATGTGCATCACTATCACAAACACTGAAAAATCATACATCATACATAGTTTTAATTATTCTTATGTTGCTCCTTCCCTGTCTGTATATACACTATTTGCAAAGTGGTGTCATGAACGAAATTCTTTGCTTAATGATATAATCAATATGTCCTCAAATCTTTAGACATGTTCTTTTGAATCAAATTCAGTATTGTTTTCTCAGAAGCACAATTCCGAACCAAAGAATTGAACTTTATGCCATAACAACTCGATTAAACTCTCAACAAATCCAAACACAAACAATGCTCTGATAATTTCAGCACAGAAAATCAAAATCACAGACTCAATTCAGCAGAGAAAGGAGAGAACTTGACGAGTTGAGCTTACCGGTGGAGAAATTGACCCAGGAGACGACATCGGAGACGAGTTGATCGGCCTTGAGGCGCGAGTCACGGCCACCCCACTCGTTCTCGACGGCCAATTGAAGCGCCGACCACCGCGCCAGAACTAACCCGACGCCTTCTTGGAACGCCGCCGCAGCCGCAGCCGTTAGCTTTCTCTCCGGCTCCATTTTCAAGGCTCTGTAAAACCCTAACTCTCAGTGGTCTGATGAGGAAAGTTTTCTATTTTTTTTTTTTTTTTTTTTTTGGCAATTGGTGAGGAAAGGTTTGGTCTCGAGAAGCATCTAGGTTATGATGCAAATTGGGTTGGGTCGGGTTTATTTGGGAGGATATCCGACCCGAAACCCACATTTAGTTGGGTTGGGTTTTTAGCTTTTTTCTTATTTTCTTGGTTTGTTTTTGTGCTTTTTTGACGTAGAAGCTTTAGTAGTTTTGTGTTGAAAGCTTTTTTTTATGATAATGGGTTTCTGAGCTTTATTTATCTGCACAAAAAAAGGTGGGTTCTGCTTGAAATTGGAGAGCTGTGGGGTAAGGTTTGTATTTTTATAGCTAGGCTGGGCCTGTGGGGATTTTTAAGTTATCATAGAATGTTGGGACCTGAAGTTTTTGTGTTAAGGTTGATATAGTGGAACTGTGGAAGTGATATTCTGAGTGGTGTGTGAACTGGTTTGTGGTTATTAAGTTATTTTCATCTATCTGGCTTAAGAAGACTGAGGACCCATGTTTGAATTGAAATTGAGATACTTGTTTTTTGTTTGTTTTATTCAGTGAAGAAATTATCTGCTGCAATTGGTAGGTTTCATGTTTCATGTTGGGTTAAGTTACTATTTGTTATGCCTTCAAGGAGCACATTGTCACTAAGGTTATGTTTGCCCACCTCTCAAGTTGATTTCAGGAAGATATTTATTGTTTTTTCTTTTTACTTTGTTTTGCAGTTTTTATGTTACAAGGCTATTGTCAGATCCACAACAAGATTAGAAGCTCAAGTTGAGAGGAAGTTCTCTATAATTAGAATTTAGGAAGGTAAAGCTACAGCAGTTTTAAGTCCCAAGTTGAGAAGTTACAAAAAGTGGGAGATGAGTTTCAGTGGATGGTCATAGGGAATTAGGTTGGATATTTGGGTTTAATGTAGTTTATTGACTGAATTTTGGTGCTACTATGTGAAACTGGACAAATCGTTGATGATGCCCAAAGCAAGTTAAAGACTCAACAAATGTATGAGAAAAAGGAAAAAAAAAAAAAGGATGTAAAGCTGCAGGTACCTAGTATTTGAAATCTATTCTCTACTATTAGGACAAAATTTGGGAATTTATGTTTCTTTCTTCTTTAGTTTTTTTTTTTTTTTTTTTTTGGTCTGGGGGTATTTATGTTTCAAAAAGTATTTCATACATGACTGATTACATGATTTGAATAAGAGTCATGGTTTCACGTAGATGCACTCAATAAGCATAGATAACAATGCTAGCAGTCTATCAAGTACTAAGATGTTTCTTTTATCTTGACAAGTAGAGTAATCTATGAAATAAAAAACTGAGCTGCAGCGCATCCTCTTCAAAAAAAGTTGAATTTCTATTACTTGAACGATGCATCCTAGAATTAATTATATATACCTTCGTGCTAGCCTCATAATTCACTTACTTAGCACTATACCCTTCTCCTGCTTGCTCAGTCTTTTGAGTCTAGAAACAAGCTAATTTTGTAGGTTTAAATTATCAGGAGTTTGTGATTGTGTCAATGACGGAGAGAGTTGTTGTTTTGGGATTCTGAGGTAGCATGCCTACCATGAGATTCAAAGTAGCTCTGGCTAAGAATGACTCAAACTAACTCTCAATTAATTTCTCAATGCAGTACATATAACTTATTGGTCACTCTTTGGTTATTTGATAGGTGACCTTTCATCCTCATGAAATTTTGCAGGGAGTAGGTCACGTAGGAAGTGTACCAGCTGAGATGCTAACAAGATGTGGTGTTAATCTCCTTCTATTGTATGATTATGACAAAGTAGAGCTAGCTAACATGAATATGTTATCCTTTCGTCCAGAGCAGGTGCTTATCCTTATCATGCTCATATGTCTTTCTTTCTTTTCGGAATTTGCCTTTAGTGCTCATTTTCCAGCAAACTGGTTCCTATAATTGAAAGTTTGAATTACCATGAGTGTAATATTATGCAAATTAATTGAGATGCACAGTGGGTCAGATACTCAGATCTAATAAAGAGTAAAGGACCTAATTCGGGATTCACATGTCAGCTGTTAATTCAGATATAAATGGCTGAAACGAAGTGGGGTGAGAACTGTGAGCTGCATATCAGTCGTGCATATATGAGTATGTTTTATATGACGTATGTCTAACATTCTCTCACCTTTGATGAAATACAAACATGATTATGCATACTCTCTCTCTCTCTCTCTCTCTCTCACATTACACAAACACGCTTTTTGAAATATAGTTACTTTTACACACAGAAAACATGAGTCTTGACCAATGTATAAAGGCCTTAGCACATCATGCAATTACATACAGCAAACATGCTTTGAATATAAATGAAATATAGTTAATTTTACTGCTTACTAAAGAATGAATTGATCGATTCAGGTTCAACATCTTATTGAGAACTGCCTACTCTTTTCACATTAGTCTTGACTAATGCATAAAGGCCTTAGCACATCATGCACACATTACACCACTCATCACACTTACAGGTTCAGTTTTTATCTGACTCGCTCTAGCTAGCTCAAGTTCCTATTCAGACTCATCACAAGCGCCTTCTGATGTGTGACACAGAATTGCTCATTGCTCAGTGATTGGGGAAGCTACAGAAAAAAGGGTGGAAACCTCGACGCCTACGTATCTTATGCAATTGGGATGATGAAGAATACGGCCTGGTCTCCCTCTTTCCCTCTGTCACTATTTCTATTTCCATGTTTCTGTAAGATTGTAAACCGAATAATGCAGATACTATCAACTGAATGAATCGAATACTTTGGTTAGAACTGAAGTAGAACTCACTATGCAGCAAGTTTCTATCTATACACTGATTCTAATCCTGGTTTTTGGAAAAGGAAGTTATAAAAATAAAAATAATAATAAATGAATAAATAAATAAAATAATGATAATAAATAATAAATTGAGAATGTGATTGATGTCATTATAGGTGAAAAGAATTAAGTTTGAGTGTTTTTTGCAAGTAAAGTTCTAGCATTTGAGAATAATTCAGTATCTGTTACAATGCCAAACGCTTCACTCTCCAGATAAAATAGTGAATGTGTTTGTAGCTATTTGTTGCCTTTTAGTAGCTCTAAGCTGTTGTTTCTTAGGGATATGTAGGGAAGAACTCGATATGGAGTTTTTGGACCGAAAGAGACCAGTTTATGTATTAATTTCAAATAGAAGGTAAAGGAGAAGCAAGAAATTCTCTTTTCCAATTTAAAATGTTGCTACTAAAATGAAAAACAAACTGTTTTTATCTGCTTATAATTGTTTTTTGAGTTCTTTAGCAAGTAGCAGATAGCAATATGGATGACCAAAATTCTTCAATAAATGAACTGGCTAGGGAACTCACCCGTATGAAAAAGAAATTACCTTTAATTGCAATATTTTTTTAACAAATTATTTTGGTAGTTCTGGTAAACTGAACACAAGGTTTTTGTTTCTTTATGTCTAAGGCATAATAACAGAGGAAAGAACAATTGCAAGCTCAATGTGTTGCTCAAATCTCTGAACTGACTGCTCTCGAGGTAAATCAACATTGAACCCCTAATGACTCAGCAAATAGTTATTGAAAACTATCTATATAATCATAATCATTGTTAATAGCGTTGTGCAAGTGCAAAGAATCGATGTTAATCATAATCAATGCTTGTTGTGTAGAGAGAGCTAGGAATTTAAAAAAGAGATTGAAAGAATTCGAGTACAATCTGTAAGTGCAAATCAAACTGAAAAATGGTAAAGACTTTCATTTCCTCTTTGTCATATGGTGCCGAAAAACCTTGCATATAGTTGATAACGAATTATCGAAATATGTTCTTCGATAGGTTTGAATGAAGAAACCAGAGGGAACTTACGTTATTGATGAAAATATTGAGCGGGACAGAGTTTGGACAGCTTGAGTAAGATTGACTGATTGACATCGTGAACCACTGAAAGATCTACAATATGCAGCATGCTTAATAAGTAGTGTTGTTTTCGGCAAATAATGATCCAGAAAATTCTGTTACAACTAAATTATAATTTCTATTTAATTAGGCTCAACCATATTAGTGATAAAAGTCAAGCAGATAACAAACCAGTACAACATGACACACGGGCTTGCTAATTAGTCCCCTAATTATGCTATTACTATTATTCCGACTTTCAATCAATCCTTATTTCATATGTAAATGGCTGGTAAGCATCATTTTCGATCGGTCTCTGAACAAGTTAATTAGTGTAAATTCAATTTTTAAAATTTTGAAATTGTTAGCATAGCAACGATGCAAGTATAGCACTATAATTGTTGATTATAACAATGTAGTAGTATAGTGGTGCGAAGTAATTCATCACAAGAGCTAAAGGACACAAATGAATCCAATATAATACAAGGGATTACAAGAAAATTTGTAAAACTAGATATCTAAAGAAAAAAAATTACCACAACTTGCTGTCTAACAAATCAATTAACATGAATCATGTGATGAATGTACATGAGAAAAGTGTCATCATCTCATCTCAGCGTTTAGCTTCACATACAAGGAGCAAAGAGTAACTTTCATGCGTGTTTTATTAAAGGGAAGCTTTCATCATGTTTCCTAATGGATCATGAGTTGTGTCATCGGATGCAATTGGTTAGTTTTTTATTTATTTTTTAATGTTATTTAGAAATTAAATCTTGACCCTTGTACCCTTGTTTCATGACCTTGCCTTTTTCTTCATTTTCTTTTATAAAGTCTTGCTATGTTTATAAGAAGCACAGTCGACAAACTTTGCAATTGAGCCCACCTACTTGCTAACATTCAATTAAGATCATAATATATTAAACATGTCATAATACATAAACTGGAACCTAACTCGTGATCTAATGAAAATTCAAAACCTAACCTATTTATTAAACAATTGAGTCACGATGATCTGTCAAGTTGAACATCATGACCCATCTACAAATGAGTTTACCGCTTCGCCAATTAACTGAATTAAGGACATTTAATCGAAAACAATGCATGAATTTTTGTAGTACACGATTTCACCATGTAAAATATTCAAGCAGTAAACATTTTTTGTTTGTTTGTTATTTTTAAAACTTTTTTTTTTAATAAAAAGCACTAAAAGTATCCCACTCCCACATTTGACAAAACTCGAACATATGATCTCCTAAATAAGAAGTTATTGCCTTACTGTCGACAGTATGCATCATAACTCACACATCATCACTGACCTGGACAAAGTAGAAGATGAATCACCAAACCAGTCAGCTGTTGAAGTGTCAAAAACAATCAAAACCAAAGCATGCTCAACAAGACAAGCTTCGGATAAGGATAACCTGCATAACGCAAATGGAGCTCAGAGACAAAATACAACTTTGCAAACAAAGCCAAAAGACACATTGCCATGGTGCAACAGATGTAGCAGAGACCAGACCTGTGTGTTGCCATAGTACTGATGTAATTAGAATCACACAAGTGTCAATACAAATGAATAGCAATAGGACCATTACAGCCTTCACAAGGCACTCTAGCTTGTATAAATAGACATTAGATTGTAAAGTTCAAGCATTGAATGAAACACAAAGTTCACAAACAAATTTTAGTCATTCAACCATGCTTTTACTCTGTTTATTTATGCATTTCTATCATGGTATCAGAGCTGATGCTTAACGGCCTGATTCATAGTTCTTTAAGTTCATTAATCCATTAATCTTTATCATACTCCACTCCTCAATTCTTCTATTTCTTCACCCATTAATCTTTATTCTACTCCACTCCTCAATTCTTCTATTTCTTCTTCAACAACTCAATATTCCTTTTTTTTCTCTCTCTTCATAAACACTTTTTTTTCTCTTCATAAACACATTGCCTATTCTTCTTTCTGCAATACTCAACACACATACTCTCTCACAGCAGGACACCCATCATTCCTTCACCATCAATATGGTTGAGCAACGAATCCACAACCTACTCCACCAAATACACCTCAAAACATGAACAACACCGCACCACTAGTTTTTAAACTTTCCCTGAGGTCACTGCCCAACTTCTTAATCCAACTGTTACTCTTCAACAAATCTCGTCTCTTGTGGTTGTCAAATTGAACACAGGCAATTATGTGCTATAGAGATCTCTTCTCACTCCCATCCTATAGCAATACAATATGTTTGGCATTGCTAATGGCACAGAACCTTGCCCTCCCATTTTTCTATCAGATTCAACCGAAATCAATCCGGCATATACAGAGTGGTTGAAGCGAGAGCGTACCTGTTAAATATGGTTGACTGCTACCCTCTCTGATGTTTTTCTTCCATTCTAAGTGGGCACAACGAAAACTCACTCTCTGTGGTTGATCTTTGAGCGACGACTTGCGGCCACAACTCACTCCCATGTCTTACAGCTCCGCCGTCGACTTCAAACTCTCCAGAAAGGTAACTCAAGTATGCAGGCATACCTCCAACAATTGAAAGAGATCTCTGATGCTCTCGTTCTTGCTGGTGAACCCCTTACCGACGCTGACCTCGTGGCTCACACTCTACATGGTCTCCTACCAGATTATGATGCATTTGCAACCTCAATTAGAGTCAGAGCTGACCCAATTTTACCTAAAGAGCTTCATGGCTTTCTTCTTAGTGAGGAGGTTGAGCTATTTCACCGAACAGAATCACTCAATCCCCATCTCAACCCCTAACCCACCTCAAGCCTTTGCTGCTTTTACTCAACACCAAAATCCAGCCCGACCCAATACCAATAATTTCTTTGAACCCAGAGGTCCACCACCACACCCAAATGTTCAGTGCCTACTTCAACCCCGTAACCCCAACACCCTTCCACGCTCATTTTGCAGACCACTATCCCACACACCACGTCCCTCCTTCAACTCCGGTGGTCTAAGGGTTCGTTGTCAAATCTGTGGCCTTAACAATCACACTGCACTCAACTGCTTCCAACGCATGAATTATGCGTTCCAAAGGCGAGCACCACCTGCTCGATTTCAGGCAAACTATGCTACACAAGCTCCACCACAATAACCATCTCTTCCGACCTCTGTCACCACTTGGTATACCGATTCTAATGCTACCAACCACATCACCAATGACCTCTCCACTATGTCTATTGCCTCACAATACACTGGTCTTGATAATGTCTCACCTACAAATGGTGAACAGCTCCCAATCACACACATTGGCTTGTCCTCTGCAACTCCTGCAAACATTAGGTCCTCTGCTCAATCTAGTTAAGTCCTTAAACTTAACAACATTACCGTCCTTAAACTTAACAACATTCTTCGTGTTCCATCTGCTTCACAAAATTTACTTTTCGTCAATCAATTTTCTCATAACAATCATTGTTACTTCGTTCTTACTCCACATTCTTGTCTTGTAAAGGGTTCTACATCGAGGAAAGTTCTGTTTGAAGGCCTTATTGAAGGAACCCTCTATCCCATTCATCTATGCATTCATCGACTGTCCCCTCCAGCAGCTCTTTTTACCTTAACTGTTTCTTCTTCACTTTAGCACAGTAGGCTTGGTCATCCTTCAACTACGGTGCTCAACCACATTTTGTCCACCTTCCAACTCCCTGCATCCAAGACCAAGAACAAGTCTAGTTTTTGTTCAGATTGTCAGCCTGCTAGAAGCTCTAGATTACCATTTAGTCTTTCTAAATGTAACAGTACTACTCCTTTTCAAATCATCCATTAGGATGTTTAGGGGCCTACGTACACACGTAACATCTTTGAGCAATTTCAATTACTATTTTACTTTTATCGATGATTGGTCTCATTATACTTAGATTTTCCCTATTCATTCCAAAGTCAATGTCTTCCATCTTTTTAAACAATTCAAGAGCTCAGTAGAGAAACAATTTGATCTCTCCATTAAAATATTGAGAACAAACAATGGTGGTGAATATTTTTCTTGCCGATCATGGCATCTCTCATCAGTTTTCTTGTCCCTGTACTCCTGAGCAAAATGGCCTGGCAGAAAGAAAGCACCGACACATCATTGAACTCACTAGAATTTTATTCTCCCAATCTGGATTACCTCATTAATATTGGGTAGAAATTGTGCATACAGCTGTCTATTTGATCAATAGACTTCCCTCTAAAATCCTTCAGAACATCAGTCCACTCCAAAAGCTGCTACATTGTGCTCCTGACTACAAATTCCTGAAAGCCTATGGATGTGTGTGTTATCCTTGGCTTTGACCCTATACAAGTAACAAATTTGATCTTCGAAGCAAGGCATGTGTGTTCATTGGTTATGCCATTAATCACAAGGGTTATAAATGTCTTGATCCTCAATCTAGCAGAGTCTATATATCTCGGCATGTCGTGTTTGATGAATATCAGTTCCCATTCAAGATCCTACAATATTAATCCTCTCTCTCTCAAACACACAATCTCAAGCTTCTCTCTCAAACACCACTATATCACCCACTATCTTTCCACCAGCTCCTTTTCCGTTTTAGCATCAAATTCCTTCACACCAATCGACAACACTTACACCATCTTCCCCTGAAGCACCAATCGAACCTCCTACTTTTGATCCTCTACTGTTTCCTTCCTCACCATCTGATTCACCTTCTCCGCCACCTCCTCGTCAAACTTCTAGACGGCAACCAAAACCACTCCCACCTCCTCACCCAATGACTACCAGATCCACAGTTGGTATCTTCAAGCCAAAGGTATACCAAATCAAACATCCATTTCATTCAGCATGTCTTTCTTCAGTTAACAATTCATCTCTTCCCAAAACATTCCACCAAGCTGCCAAAAATTCAAATTGGCACCAAGCTATAGATCAATGCCCTTCATCAGACAAACACTTGGTCTTTGGACCCTTACCAACCTCATATGAACTTAATTGGATGCAAATGGGTTTTTCGAATCAAACAAAAGCAAGATGAGTCAGTTGAGAGATTCAAAGCCCGACTCATAGCAAAGGGATTTCATCAACAGCAAGGCATCGACTTCACCGAAACTTTCAGTCTTGTGGCAAAACCTGCTACCATTCGATTGATTCTTACAATTGTTGTACAACATGACTGGTGCTTAAGACAACTTGATGTGTCCAATGCCTTCCTTCATGGGACCCTTACATGAAGAAGTCTATATGGTATAACCTCTTGGTTTTGCTGACCATGCCCGCCCAACTTGTGTGCAAGTTACACAAGTCTATTTATGGCCTCAAACAAGCCCCACGGTCTTGGTATGAAGAACTGCATCACCATTTACTTTCTCTGGGTTTTAGAGCATCCATTTCAGACACCTATTTTTTCATCAAAATTGACTCCACCATCACATTTCTCTTGGTCTATGTTGATGACATAATACTCACAGGCAGCTCACCGAGTTATTGTGATTCTCTGATTGCCTAATTGAGCACCAAGTTTGCTATGAAAGACCTAGGCTCCTTGCACAACTTGGCATAAAGGTTACTCGTGATTCGAATGGCCTTTACCTCTCTCAATCTAAATACATATGTGATATTCTTCACAAAACTTCCATGATTGAGGCCAGACGTTTTCCCTCTCTAGCCTGTCCCACTAATCTTAATTACCATAGTGGAGAACCCCTCAAAAATCATTCCTCCTATAGGTCAATAGTCGGTGCTCTTCAATATTTAACATGGACGAGGCCTGATATAGCCTTCCCTGTTAACAGGGTTTGTCAATTTATGCACAACCTGAGAACTTTTCACCTTATTGCCCTAAAAAGAATCTTGTGTTACCTCAAAAGTACACCAGACATGGGTCTTCACTTCATAAAAGGGGCTGTTGCACTAACCATATTCTCTTATGCAGATTGGGGGGAGGGGCGTTGTCCCACTGATCGCCGCCCAACTACCGGGTATTGCATCTACTTAGGCAGCAACTTGATCTCCTGGTGTGCCAAGAAGCAACCCACTATGTCCAGGTCATCCACCGAAGCTGAATATAGGGCTTTAGCATACTCCATTGCAGATATTGTATGGACTCTCAACCTCCTAAAAGAGCTTAGCATTTTTCTTCCTTCTCCACCCTCATGTTATTGTGACAATGTTAGTTCAATTGCCCTCACAGCCAATCCAGTCTTTCACTCTAGAACTTTCACTTTAGAACCAAGCACATTGACATGAATTATCACTATATTCGCGAGTTTGTAGCCCATAAGTTGATCACCATCTATCATATTCCCTCTGTTTTTCAAATAGACGACATCTTTATGAAACCTAGCCCAATTCAACATTTTGCGCTTATCAGTTCCAAGTTGACATCTCTCATTCCCAATGTCAGCTTGCGAGGCGATGTTGATAGTATACATCATAACTCACACATCATTACTGACTTGGACAAAGTAGAAGATGAATCACCAAACCAGTCAGATGCTGAAGTGTCAAAAAGCAATTAAAACCAAAGCATGCTCAACAAGACAAGCTTTGGATAAGGATAACCTGCATAACGCAAATAGAGCTCATAGACAAAATACAACTCTGCAAACACAAAGCCAAAAGACACATTGCCATGGTGCAACAGATGTAGCAGAGACCAGACCTGTGTGTTGCCATAATACTAATGTAATTAGGATCACACAAGTGTCAATACATCGATGAATAGCAATAGGACCATTACAGCCTTCACAAGGCACTCTAGCTTGTATAGATAGACACGAGATTGTAAAAAGTTCAAGCATTGAATGAAACACAAAGTTCACAAACAAATTTTAGTCATTCAATCATACTTTTACTCTGTTTATTTATCCATTTCTATCACTTACCACCCCAATAAACACACAAACTCTACGTATATGGAATTACTTGGTATTAGTGGGTTGTGTACGCAATTCATATATAACCGACCAGACTCATTTAATAAATGAGTTCTACAGATTAGTTTTATGTTTCTCATTCTATTTTTATTTTTTTAAATAGGGCCAATACGACTGCCTCAAGTTTTGAGCATTAATGAAACCGCATAATACAAAATTTTTTGAAAATGGAGGACAAAGGAAAGCAGGGAGGAATTTTCATTTCGGAAGTGGAACCACCGGGATTCCCCTACATATCCACGACATGAGTTCTGAGAAACCTTGAAATTCTCCCAAGAAGAGGCTCATATCTAATGACATCCTCCAAGGCGGATAAAAACCTATTCGCCGGAGTTTTCAACAGATCCAACGATATAATGTCCAAAATAACTAACGATTGAACTTTACCAGAGGGACAATGTACCTAAACCCCAAAATATAATAAGCATCAAGAGAACATTTGAGATCATAACAAAAATCTCAACTAAACATATGTATTCTAAGAAGAACTAATTAGCGAAGAGTGCACAATTGATTACTCCATTCGATTTACAATTGTGGCGACACATTGGAAAAATATTACTCATGCGGAGCCATAAGTTACTAATATTATCAGTTTTCCCACTATGTTGCCACCGGAAAAACAATCCAGAAACATTTAGTTTTATCCTGTCACTGGGATGTTGCGACCATTTGACGAAGTAAGGAACTTGCCGCCTAACCAAAGCAGATAAGGCACACAAAATGTGCAGTTCGAGACAAAACTCACATCACCCTACCACTTGGTTGGGACTTATTATCGGTAGAAAACCATCTTCTACTACTAAAAGTAAAACCAAAATAAATAAATAAATAATAAAATCACCATCAACCCATTCTGTGCCCATCATCTGAGTCCAGGTCCACAGTTTAACCAAAATGAGTAAAGAGGGAACAACCCACTGGCCCAACCCATATCGCTGTCGTCGCCATTTTAAACCACCACCACCACCTCCAGGGCACCACCACAACTTCTCCCACCCAACCAGAATGTTTCACTCCCACCAAAGCCACCAACAAAGATGAAACCAGAGCCACAACCACCGCGTGCCCAACTCCAAATCAGAACGAATTGGAAAACCTATCCCAACCTCCATCACATGACCATTGAGGAGACTCGGTCTGATCCTACTATCCATCTCCAATTTCTACCCAATCTACAGCAACCACCATGTCACACCCAATCCCACAACCGTCGCTGTGATAAGGTAATAGTAGCCCGATAGGGCTACCACTCCAAGCTGTCGCTAAAACCCTCAAAACCATGTTTAGATCTCTGAACCAAACAACCAGGCTCTGAACACCACACCAGGCCAAGAAGGTAGTAAATCGACAACAACCCGTCCGACGACAACGTTTAAAACGCGCCACCGAACAAAGAAAGAGGAGGATTTGTGTTTCTCATTTATTAAACGAATCTTGACATTTGACATGTAAACGATCAATTTTTTAATGAAATAACTTCAATTCATTTTACTTCATATGAATCACATTTTGTGTTATCATATTGTATGAGAATTGACAATTCTAAACTCATCATCACCTCTTTTATTTTAAATTTTTTTGGATCATCAGCTCATCAATTGGCACATTGTCATGTACCATTTGCCTATAATAATCGAGATTTATCAACAACAAAATTTACTAGACATAATTCAGTTTTGGACCACTAAATGGTTGGGGGTGGATACCTAATGACTTTATTTCTTCTTTAAAGTGGAGTAGTGGACAAGTGAGAACGGACATGCATTGTGATTTCCTACATCTCAAAGCCCTAAAGAGGAAAACCCAAAACCCCAAAGTATGAGGGGACAGGGTGGGGCCATAGGAGTTCCATCCATTGATTCAGACCCTTGTATTTGGGACAAAATACATTGAAATAATTGAACCTAAAAAAAAAAAAAAAAAGATCAATAATGGAAAAGCCTAAACCAGAAAGCCTCAAACTTTAGCTGTTTGGCTTTGACCCCTCACCCTCTCCCCATCAAAGACTCAAAAGTATATATCAATACATTGCAGTGTGTAGCCCACAGAGGACATGAGAGACACACCCAAGTTTTTCAGTCTTTTCTAATAATCAAAACTCACTGAAAGCTTCTTCCTTTCTTTGTATTTCTCTCTCTCCACACATTTCAGGAAAAAAGAAGCTCTCAGACTCACACCTTGCTCTTCTTTTCTCTCTCTCAACAGTTGTGAGTGCTCTCTCTCTCTCTCTCTCTCTCTCTCTCTCCCCACTCTGCTAAAGCAAAGCACCTTCAAAGTTCTGATCTTTGAGAACCGCTCGATCTCTCTCTGGCTCACTCAAGCAGGTACCCTTTTTGGGCTTCCTTTTCTCTTCAACTTTTAACTTGTCATGTGATTTGCTTGGTGGGTTTTTGCTTCTGTATCTTGGTTTTTAGCATCTGGGTCTTTGTGGTTTAGTTCCCATTTCTTGATGATGTTTTTCTGTAAGTGGGTTTGGTACTCTTCCAGTTAGTTGTTTGTTTAATATTAAATTTTGATTTACTGCAAAGCATAGATTTTACTTCTCTGTGATTTTCATTTTTATTTGAAGGATGCTTGCATTGATGTGGGTTTTGTAATTTGCATATAGATCATGTTAATACAGTAGTGATTTTCAAGCTTTGTCCCCTTTTTGGATTTTTACTGTAGTATATCTCTGCTGCATGGTAGTGAAATTTTCTGTTTGTTTGTAGAAATTACCTTGCAATTGATGCACTTGAAGATGAGATTAATTTGGATTGTCAATGGAGGGAGTCACTTAATGGAGTTGGGGGTTGAGTGATGACTTTGTTCAATTTGATCTGTTATAGCAGCTCTGGTTTCTTTGATGACCTCGAAATCTGGCTCATGAACTTCTCCGGATAATTAAGGGAAAATGATGGGTAGTCATACAGCAGAAGGAAATTCCCGCAGACCCCCACCTTTACAGATTACAAAGACAATTAAATCGGAGCCAGTTACTCCGAAAAAACTGCCCAGCAATCTGCAACCAGCTGTATCTAAGCAGGTTTCTGAATGCAAGACTCAGCAGGATTCTGCCAAATATTTAGCTGATAAGTTAGAATCAAGTTTATCAATGGGTGATCCAACTCAGGTGCCAGCAGATATGGGCCTTGCAGTGAGTGAGACCGGGAATTTGCCGGATGGTGGGGGCGATAAAGTAAAGAAAACAATAGAAAATGGTATTGGCTCAGCAAAAGTCAGCGATGGGGCAAGCAGTCTTGCCAAGACTAGTGGAAGTGCCAAGATTAGTGATCGAGCTGAGTTTGTTGAGAGTGGGAAGAGCAGTATTTGTAGAGGTAGCACAAGCACTGATGTGAGTGATGAAAGTAGTTGTAGCAGCTTTAGTAGTGCTATCAACAAACCTCACAAGGCAAATGACATTCATTGGGAAGCCATACAGGCTGTCCGTGCAAGGGATAGTGTATTTGGTTTAGGCCATTTTAGACTACTGAAGAAGTTGGGTTGTGGGGATATTGGAAGTGTCTATCTTTCAGAGTTGAGTGGAACAAAATGTTATTTTGCAATGAAGGTCATGGACAAGGCATCTTTGGCTAATCGTAAAAAACTTCTTCGGGCTCAGACAGAGAGAGAAATACTTCAATGTTTGGACCATCCTTTTCTTCCAACCCTATACACCCATTTTGAGACAGAAAAGTATTCATGTCTGGTGATGGAATTCTGCCCTGGCGGTGACTTGCACACACTTCGGCAGAGGCAACCAGGAAAGTACTTTAGTGAACAAGCAGTGAAGTAAGTATTCTTTCTACTCGAGCATTTTATATAGTTCAAAACGTGGCAAATAATCTCCACTATTGTCAGTTTGAGCATTTGTGGTTTACAATGCGTATTTAGGGTTTAGATTGCGTATTTGTGGTTTACAATGCGTATTTTTGTGAATGTCATCTGTCACCTTGATTTACTGGCTTATTGACATATTGCTGTTAGAAGGATACCAATAAGTTTTATGGTGTGGCATAAAAGTTTCGTCTTTGTGGTGTGAGTATTGAGTTTTGAATGATCTAGACTCACTTAAGCCTTCATGCTAAAATGACGCATACATACCCCAAACACACATTTTAATATAGAATTTTTTGCTGTATCTGGTACACTTGGGTTGTTTCTGGGTTGCTGATGTTGACTCTTTAGCATTATGGACCACCTTACTGATGTTAGAATAAATTAAAAATGATAGCATACTTTTTTTCATAGCTGCAATGTTCAATCCTGTTCACTGCATTGCAATGAAATAAGCTTGCTACGAAGGTAACTAGAACTGTTATTTGATATTGATGGACGTTACTGTTATGTTTGCCCATGCAGATTCTATGTAGCAGAGGTTCTCCTTGCGCTGGAATATCTTCACATGCTTGGGATTGTTTACCGTGACCTCAAGCCGGAGAATGTCCTTGTAAGAGATGATGGACACATAATGCTTTCAGACTTTGATCTTTCTTTGCGGTGTGTTGTCAGCCCGACTCTAGTTAAGTCTTCAATTCCTGAGTCCGATCCCTTGCGAAAGAACCCAGTTTACTGTGTGCAACCGACCTGCATTGAGCCCTCATGTATTCAGCCATCATGTGTGGTGCCTACAACATGTTTCTCCCCTCGTTTCTTTTCAAGTAAATCCAAGAAAGACCGAAAACCCAAGAATGAAATGGGAAACCAAGTCAGCCCATTGCCAGAACTTATTGCTGAGCCAACCAATGCTCGGTCGATGTCATTTGTTGGGACTCATGAGTATTTGGCACCAGAAATTATCAAAGGTGAAGGCCATGGCAGTGCTGTTGATTGGTGGACTTTTGGGATCTTCCTGTATGAGCTATTGTTTGGTAAGACCCCTTTCAAGGGATCAGGGAATCGAGCCACACTGTTCAATGTCGTGGGTCAGCCACTGAGATTCCCAGAGTCGCCAGTGGTCAGCTTTTCAGCAAGAGATCTGATCAGGGGCTTACTAGTGAAAGAACCACAGCATAGGCTTGCATACAAGCGTGGCGCAACGGAGATTAAACAACATCCCTTCTTTGAAGGTGTTAATTGGGCATTGATTAGATGTGCAACCCCACCTGATATCCCAAAGCCAGTCGAGTTTGAGCGGCTATCAACGCCCGTAATGTCATCTAGTGATAAAGCTGCTGCTGCTGCCTCTCATCCAGATCAAAACAATTATCTGGAATTCGATTTCTTTTAATTACTTTCAGAACTGGTATGCCATTTTCCTTTCTTTCTTGAGATGTAGAGTTTCGGAATATGTATGTGGAATTTAGAGTTTGTTTTTATGTTCATAATGATCTTATGTTTGGTGTTGTTATAAACAGAAATTTGTATTGCAGCTCAAAGGTTGTTGCTGAGTCCAAAATGTGGATCCTGTTCTATCTTTGATATGATAATAACAGTATATTGCATTGGAAAACGCCTGAGTGATGTTCGTTTATCCAACATCCTTTTTTTTTTTCTTCTCTCATATGAAAAGAAAAACCTCGAGGGCACTGAAAGTTGAGGAGGTCAGATCTATTAGCATGAGACGCGGTTCTGATTCATTCCACCTTGTTAAAACAACTAAGCTCTCAGAGTTCTTTGCATGAACTCTGTGGTTAGCTGGTACTTATTTGGTTTCCTAGTCGGAACAAGACTCATTAACAATGTGACTTTTGAAGTCTAGTTATTTGACTTCAGATATGAACCGTGTGGAGCTTTCCCATTATCTCACAAGCATGACTGTTATGATTCATGAGCCATTTGTTTTTCGTAAGCAAATTCTTCTGCTCAACTTGGACCTTCGGGTCAAACATATTCAGGTGAGGAGGTCAGCTTTGACGGTTCTTATTTCCGTAATTTTTGGGGCTTTTTCTAAAGGCTTCCCTTTTGTTATTTTTCGGGTTAACGCCCACAACAAATGATATATTTCCTGTTAAACAGTTGCATTGAATTTTCATTTTTTTTCACCAAGGGATAGATGACTAATTCTCTAGTTGTGTTTTAACACTGAAATGTCTTTAAGAAAAGTAGAGGAAAATAGAAAGGTTCAATAATGAAAATGCACAGTTAGAACTCATAACAAAACATACATTCGTTCTTTCCTAAGTTTGCGTCCAAAACTTGTGGTCAAGCAACTCAGACAAAAATTTGTACCACTCATTTGTACATAATCTTGTCTTATTTAAGAGCAAACGTACAAAAGACAAAAGTTTCCCATTATTCAGGTCTTGTTTGTGACTGCTTCTGAAATATCTAAATAAGTTTTAAATTAAGCACTTTTGGTTATCCAATAAGCAATCTCAAACATGCCGTTAATCAAATCAATGAATGAATCCCTAGTTGCCAATGCATACTAAATATTATTTGAACCATTGATTATACGAAAGTTTTCGTATTTGCATGCTGAAAAAACAAAGCATCAAGTAATAACCAAGGGTGGCAAGTTACCCTCCTAAAAAATTCAGACCCTTATTACAGAAAGCCCGAGCCCCCCGAATTTTCAAGGTTTTAACTATAGAGGCCGACGTTGTCATGGAAGATAGACTATAACCGGTCGAAAACTAGATAACAGATGAGAATGATGCCTAAAGAAGGACAACAAAATGGTGGAGAATGCCGTGTCTGTAGTCAAGGTCACCTCTTGGATAGATGCAGAAGTCGACGGCGAAGGAGAAACACTAGCAATCGCGACTTTGATATAGCAAAACCATACTTTGGTTTTGAGAATAGGCCAATATAGTCAAAACCATTCCAACAAATTAACTCATTTTCATATGTCTGGGCAGAGAATATCTGGTATCAACATATGAGAATCTATTTGTCATTTATAATGTCAAGATGGACTCTATTTGTTCGATACATGCTAGTTTTTTTTATCCCAAATATATTATCAATTTCACGGAAGTGTGCCTCTTTCCTATGCTTTAGGGATACAAATTTTTTGAAACAAAAGTTGACTCTGGATAAAAACTGTTTTATTTTTATTTTATCAGAATCCGGATAAAAATTGAGAGATATAAATATTTTTCAATCATATCATTTTAAAATTAAGTGATGTGACTAATTGCTACATTTTTTTTTTTTTGAAATAATGGGAATTCCATTGATAATAGCGCATGCCAAGAAGATCATTACATACTCATCCGTTGACACATAACAATGGCCAGACAAGACTTCGCAGAGGAGCCACAGTGGTACATATTATAGACCAATTATATTAGAACTTACCACTCATAGACAAGCCAAAAACTAGACTTGTTAGGTTCCTAATACAAGAAACTAATTGTAATTAGACAAAAGCTAAAAACATAGGATTGGATCAAGGGCCAAAGCCCTAGTCCAAATTTAAACCTAGCAGCCAAAATATCAGAAGCCCAAAACTCATGGCCCAGCAGGATTGATGGCCCATTCGGTGACGTCAGCGAGGCCAGCGGGTGATGTCAGCCGCCCAGAAGCCAGACAGCTGCACCTATGCAACTGCACCCGACTCCATCACCACAAAGCCGCCACCGCCCGATTCGCCGCCACGAAGTCGCACTGCCACGAAGCCGTAGGACCTTGCCACCTCGACCCATGCCTTCTCACCATTCGATCCAGCACCCACGACCCAGGCCGCCTTCCATTCCGCAGCATCTGACACTGTCAGCGAGACCCACTGAGCTTGTGCAACCACTCCCCCGCGACGTCGACCGAAATCTGCTACAACCCCACTAAGAAAACCTCGAGCAAGGCACCTAACGTTGGGAGCCTCGGTGAATAGTATCAATCACCCCGTCCAGCAGCAGCCATCTAACGTCAACGAGGCCGGAAGCCAGGGCGCCGCTGGAGGAGGAAAGATCTCGCAGTCGAATTCTACTTTAGGCTTTTGGGTTTTTTTATCAACGTTCTTGGATATGGAAGACTTCCACATAACCTGTCTTCGCCTTCCATTAATTGACTAATTGCTACAGAAGTACATGTGTGAAAGAAATATAAAAAAAGGTCCTTGCCCAAAAGCACTAAAATGAGTTAAATTTTTCCCACGTACCCCTGCGACAGATTTTTGTTCCCACACACACAATTTCACACCAAATGACCATTTTGCCCTCAACCTAATCAAATAATTACGACGACGTCTCTCTCTCTCTCTGTGCCATGGCAATCCGGAATCAAAGAACGCAGCCCACCACCGCCGGACCAACTCAACCACGTCAGAGTCTAACTCGTCGGAAAAGCTCACCCTGGACCTCTCGTTCTCGCTGACGATCAAGGTCTGGAACTGCGACTTCTTTAGCTTCCTGCTGCCGGAGATCACGACCCCGGGGATGAGCCTCTTTTGCCTCGATTCCATGGCAGCCCACCGCAAAACAATAATCTTCGGTGAGATTTGGGTTCGATTTCAGGAAATTTCGAAGCAGGGATCCCCGGTCTCTTCATGTCGACCAGCTCGACTATGGGCTAGTGGTGTGGTTTAGATATTTCCCGAACCAGTCTCATCCTTCAACAGCGAGAAGTTTGTGTTCGGCTTCGAGAATCTGTTTGGAAGGAAAAGAACGAGAAAGAGAAGCTGCAGCCGCCCAAATCATTGTTTTTACAGGTGAGATACGTCGGCAGCGAGCTTCGGAGGTGTGTTGATCCGTTGGTTTGGGTCCGGCTCTTGATTTGGGTGCCCAAATCATTTTTTTTTATGTAATGTAACAGAAGGAATGTAAAAAAAAATGAATGTCTATAAGGGAGCAATATGCGTCTATTTGAGGGCAATAGGCGTTTTAAAATTGATATAATATCTTCGTCTTTTTCTTTGAACAAAGTTTTATTTGTCTGAATTTAGGGAGATTAGTTTATATTCTGGCAATCGAAAGATTTATTGGGGATAATAGACATCTATTGGGGGGCAATACATGGCTTATAGACGTATATTGAGGGGCAATAGACGTCTATTGGGGGCAATAAACCTTTCCGGTGAGATTTTCAAAAAAGTACCGTGGACTGTGGCCGGTGACTGGAATCCTGAGGTCGGTGACCGAAATCCGACGAAGTGGGCTTGAATCCAGTGATCGGTGACTGGAATCCGGCGGTTAGTGATTGGCTCCAGTGAAGTCTCATATGGTTTTTTTCTCTTTCATTTTCTCTCTCTTTCTAAGTAATGAAAGGGTGAAGGTAAAATGGTATTTAAAAAAAACTTAATGAGGTATTAGGAAATACTTCCTTAGAGTGTTTTGGGTAAGAGGAAATTAAAAAACATGTGAAAGATCCGCATCAACTTTTACCAAAGAAAAAGGGGGGGGGGGGAGAAAATAAAATATAAACTATAGAAAAAGGCATGGACACATGGGAGACATTCTTGCCACACACAAGTTTGATCCTTTCAATAATATTGTGGGATAAGCTACAAAATTCAGCATCTATTCCATGATGAATTAGGGGTCACCATGTCTCTTGTTTGGTAGAAATTTAACCATGTCATCATAATTATTAATTCATTAAGGGGGAAGAATACTTCTTTCCAATCATCGTACTAACCTCATATCCGTGCGATACACATGATACTATTCAGGAGTAGAAAAATTCAAAAAAAAATTATGTTAATGTTCTTTTGTTTTATTTTTACCATAATAACCTTTTGGATTAATTTATTCTATTTTTTATTGTAAAGAATTTATGACAATTTAAATTTAGTGAAATTTTCGACATGCCCTCTCTTTATATATAAAGATAAAGATAGCGATATTAACTTCTAAGCGACGGTATGTGTTAGAGGCAACCTCGTCCTCAAGGGAAAGGGAAAGACAAGATGATGTCCTGCCTCCACCTCCAGCTAATATTTAAAATGTTGAATGTCATGATTTCATGGTCTTGGAGGTTTTTAGTCAAAAAAATGCTGCATTTTGCACCTTCCTAATAGTTTAAGGTAATAGTGAGAACAACAACAACTCCACCGAGTCCACATATTCCCTCTTTCTCTCTCCAGTTAGTTGCCTCTTCTTTCCTTCATGGACTCACATCATCACATGGCTGCTTGGTCAAAATGTGGTATCTTGGCATCACAATGAGCTCTCCATGTGTGCCCATGTTTATTTTTGATTTATTACATAATAAAGAAAATTGGACCATTATTTTGGATTTTCATATCTTTTGAGAGGAATTCAAGTCAACAAACATTTATGAGATAAAATCACATTTACAAAACTAAATAATAATTTAAACATTTATGACATATTATTTCATGAAATCAATTTTGAGATTACAGTGGATTAGGTAGTTTTTTTTTCCTCTCTCGAAGGTAAAGGTTGGTTATTCAAATCATAGGTTTACTTCATTATTGCATGAAGAAAAAAAGAATTATCTTAAAACAAGTATGTCTACCTCTACTTAGTCAATAATGCACGAGAATATCTTTCCCATTATTGCAATCTATATAATGCAGAAGATATGGTGGACAAATTTTGGGCTTTTCCAAAGAAAAGAGAAAGTTATTCCCTTATTTTTTTTAGGGAATTACAATTGTTAATTCAATCGAGAATTATAACCATCGATAAGAGCATTAAAAGTATTATATCATTCAACACTAAAGAAAGAAAAAAAAGTTATCTAAATATGAATATAGCTATGAGAAATGACTCTGCAAGTGCAATCATCAACAAATAAGAAAAGTTTATTGAGATACTTGGGCTTGAAGATCCAAATTTACTAAATAGATTTAGATCTTGTCCTTACTTGTAAATTTGAATCATTCATGTATGTAGATATTGAGTTTCACGAGGAAATAACATCGTTGTATTTTTATATAGTTCCATTGTAGTTAGTAGTTAGAATGAAGTCAGAAGATTACTACAGTAATCTATTAACAAGTTACCAGCTTTACTTCATCTAGTAGATGCATCAAAATAACTGCAAAACAACTATTTAAAACAACTGCAACAACTATTTCTTGGTACCCATATGTTTTTACCATGATGTTAATCGTTAAACTAATCTGACCTAAACCATTAACTGATTTGATGGCATAAAACAAACCAAAAGAACAAAAAAAAAAAAAAGTTGGTCTCAAAATCTCTAATCAATAAAGAAATATCTTTCCTTTTCAAAATTTTTTCCTATTTTTCACCGTTGAAAAATATTCTATCATATAATGATGACATTAAAGTATTAAACCATTGCCTTAAAAAGGGTTCAATCATAGTTTGAGGCGCTCATAAAAGTGGTACCCAAATTGTGTTAAAGTGACACCTCTCCTCTCTCCTCTCTCCCTCTCTCTCTTCTAAAGTTGTGTTAACGAGACACCTCTCCTTTCTTCTCTCTCCTCTCTAAAGGTTGTCTCTTTTTTAAACCTCTCTCCTTCTTTCTCTCTAGATTTGGTGAATCAAGTTCAAGTTTTTGTACTGAAAAGTTGTGGGGAGAGAGAAAGAGAGAGAGGCTCTCAGAGTGAAAAACTTGAACTTAAATTTGCAGTCTTTAATGTTTAAATATCTGCAAAGGGAACCGACAGAAGACAAGATGGGTGTTCCTGATCCAGAAGCGATCAAGCAGTTTCAGTTGTTAATGGAAGAAGGTAAGAGTTTGAAAAACCCATTTCAAATATGGAAATGGATCATCCCCCTCTTGTTTGATCTGAAACTTGATCTCTTTGTTTTTTTGCTTTGTCTTTTTTGAATTTTACAGTTGATGAACCGCTGAAGAAGACATTTGAGGTTAGACCCTGTTTCTCTTTTGAGTTTGCTCGATCTGGGTTCTTAAAGTTTTGTACTTTTGTGATTTGCAGTACCAGATAATGAAACCCTTTACTCCACTCACTCCATTTTAATCATTTAGCTTTGCTTTATTATTATTATTATTATTATTATTATTATTATTATTATTATTATTTTGAAACTGCATACTGTTGAATCTTAAATCAGTTTTCTGGATTTGATCTGGGTCTCTGATGTATTGCATTTTAGGTTTTTCCTCATATTTTGGGCTGTTAGATTGATTAGCATGAAATTCATCTTCTATGTCTCGGAGAGAATTAGTGTGTTTATTAATTAATACTTGATCAATTTGATCTTGTTAGTAATTTCGAAAGAGGAACTTTGTCTCTTGCTTTTATTGAGGGGAAAGTATGAATCCTGGCTGTGATCGACATATTGGTCTTTAAGAAGTTTTAGCCTTCTATTCGTAGTTAATGTCAACTTTATTGTTTGAATTGACTATAGGTAGATATTATAAGGATGGTGTACAATTTACTTGAACTGAACCTTACTGCAATACAAGTGGGTGCAATGTATGCGCTGCTACTCTTGGCTATGCATTAGGAAGTCCCTTGGTTTTGAAAATATGGGAGAGGATAATACTTTCTATAATATATAAACACA
This sequence comes from Rosa persica, assembly GCA_025331145.1. Classification (NCBI taxonomy): domain Eukaryota; kingdom Viridiplantae; phylum Streptophyta; class Magnoliopsida; order Rosales; family Rosaceae; genus Rosa; species Rosa persica. Next base: position 61,612,491 of record WFKR01000005.1, read on the forward strand.
TCTCTAACTAATCAGCATCCAAGAGAGAGGAAAGCAAGCCAAAGGGAAAAATCATAGAGATGGCACAAAGTTTAAGACAATATAACTTGGTAGTGGAATGTTTTTGTTTGGGATAAGTTGTTAAAAGTTGGTAGTTTGGTTTTTATAATTTATTACCTGTACCAAATGAAATGTACCTTAAATTCTAAATAGTGCCTCTTCATCTTCAGAATGTGCACCAAGGGTATCCAAATGAGACATTTGTGCGGTTTCTTAAAGCGAGGGACTGGAATGTTGGCAAAGCCCACAAAATGGTTAGATTCATCAATAATTATTATAATGCCACAAGGATCTATGCTTTGATTTGCTTTACTAACAATGCCTAAATTGTTCCAGTTGGTTGACTGTTTGCAATGGAGGATAGACAGTGAAATTGACAATATATTGGCGGTAAGTTTTTCGATTAAAAATTTATTGGATGAACATCACATCTTTTGACCATTCATGTGTAACTCATCTGTTTGATCTTTGTATTTAGAATGTTTCAAACAGAGATAACTTTCTATAAAAGTTGGTGATTTAAATTGGAAAGGTTTTTTAAGAGCACTTATGTTTTGTTAATCATGAATCTCAATATGGCCTGTAGGAAGTCTTAAGGTTAGGTTATAGCTATTGTTTACAGATTTGATTTGTTTGCTGGTTATTGATATGTAGAAGCATGACAGTTGCACCTTGGGCAAATCTCTACTTTCAGTTGCATTCAGAGAGCATACATCATGATCATTATTTGGACGTGTGGTCCAGTAGCCACTAGCCACAACTGGTTGAACTTTAAGGCAGTACTGAAATCTGGACTCGCATGTTACAGATGGTTAGAGGGGATATTGCATCTAATTTAGACACAAGTTTATAGGAATCAGTAATACTGTTGATTTTACTATGTCCATTCTACTTATGAATGGCATATCGCGGACTGATGCTCTACACATTGTGGAAACGTAATCTCTATATATAATGTGGTGACCAATGATTTATTTTGTAAATACAGAAACCAATCATCCCTACTGATTTGTACAGAGCAGTGCGAGATTCTCAGCTTTTGGGATTGTCTGGTTACTCGAAAGAGGTATTCCTTGATACAATTTCATGCCTTCCATTTCTACCATTATGTTGTGCCATATCCACCTTGTCGAAAAAAGGGTTGCTCAACATCTGAATATTCGTCTTTTGTCTGCAATAGTTGATTAGTTTTGGTTCCCTTATGGTTCTTAATGTTAAATTTCAAAATCATGATTCTCATGTTGTCCTATTTTTTTTCTTCTTCCAGGGTCATCCTGTCATTGCTATTGGTGTTGGGCTCAGCACATATGACAAAGCTTCTGTAAGGATGATATATGTGGTTATAATGATATTTCATAGGACATTGGTGCACTTGATAATATATGTATATACATGCATATACTAACGATAATACTGAGTTCAGTCCATATATGTACTTTTTAAGCACAGTAAATATCATGATTGTAGGCCTTTATGTTGTATTGTTGTATTACCATTCTTTCAGTGGTATTAACGTGTGTGATTCTATCAATGTAGGTAAATTACTATGTTCAGTCGCACATCCAAGTGAATGAATACCGAGATCGTGTAGTTTTAGTAAGTACTTAAGGTTATCTAGTCATGTTGTTGACAGGTATTTTTATATGTAGCCTGATTTGGTTTTTCTTTATTTGTAGCCTGCTGCAACAAAGAAGTATGGCAAATATATTGGAACCTGTGTGAAAGTTTTGGATATGACTGGTTTAAGGCTCTCAGCACTTAATTATATTAAGGTATCCCTTAGCATATATCATGAGCTCCTATCTTGGTCTGTGACCAGTGAAAGTCTTCTTATTCTGTTGTGTGAAAAGTATTCTGATGATTGTTTGTGGTCGTCTGATGGTTTGTTTTAGGTTTTACCTTGTTTTATTTTTTTTTTTCCCTTCAAGACAAAGAAATCCAAATAAGAAAAGAACTATATTGACTCAATTCTCCTCATTTGGTTTTCTGAGGGCCATATGACTGACACTTTCTTTGATCTGTTGATGCAGCTTTTGACTGTTACTTCCACTATCGATGACTTGAATTATCCAGAAAAGACGGATACATACTATATTGTCAATGCCCCATACATATTTTCAGCATGTTGGAAGGTATGCCAGAGAAACTCACACTTTGAATAAACACATAGAAAAGAGGAAAACATGATTATGGGTGGTATGCCATCTTGAGACAGAATTATTAATGTCTAAATTCTAAACAGGTGGTGAAACCTCTTTTGCAAGAAAGGACTAGGAGGAAAATCCAGGTTCTTCAAGGTTGTGGGAAAGATGAATTACTCAAAGTAAGCATTTTCTTTTAATTCGAATGTCACCTTTGGCTTCCTATTCCACTTCTGGCTTGCCATCTTGGTACTGTTTCGTAATGGAGTTAGGTACTTCTGTTGACCTATGGTTAACTTAAGCACCTCCAAACCAATTTTGTTCTTCTCCAGCTGCATTTGTTCATCTGCATCATGTTCCATTTCTTTGATGGTGACAATCTGACCTGGAAATGTGTGTGCAGATCATGGATTATTCGTCCCTCCCACATTTTTGTAGAAAACAGGGCTCTGGATCATCTCAGAATTCAGAGAATGGACATACTAGTAATTGTTTCTCGTTGGACCATGCTTTCCATCAAGAGCTCTACAATTTTGTCGAGCAGCAAGCTATTCAAACGGAGTGTGTTGCACCAATCAAACAGGGATCCTTCCACGTCAATTTCCCTGATCCAAACCCTGCAGACGCAGAGATTGCGAAAACCATAGAGTCTGAGTTCCACAAGTATGGAAACCACAACGGCCTCACCAAGTCACTTAGTGGCCTAAGATTTAACGGTTCTTGAATCTCTATTTTTAACCTGTATGACGGTTATTACCATCTGTAACCTACATGAGTACGTGACAGTGGCAACATTTCTAATGAGACCAGAATGTTGTTGTCATATTAATTCTATGTAATAGTGTATGCTTTGCATCAGCTCGATGCAGATTCATTTATGACAAAAGCTAATCCGGTGGTCTGAAAGACCACTGATCATAATCCTTCTTCCATGTATGGGGAACACTAATATGTTCTAGAAGGTAAATCCCGCTAGTGTATTACATTTCATCATGTTGATAAGAAGATTACTGTTTAATACTATAAACTGATCCTAGGAGACACCGGACTGTAGTAGGTACCTTGACCGTGGGTGAGAACATATAATGTCGAGAATAACGCTAGAGATATGGCACAACAACAGAACCAAGACCCCTAAACCCTTAGCATGACATTTGTGCAGCCACATCTATGATAAGATAACAAGAAATCTGAAAATGAAAAAATAATAATGCACATATGCCCGACAACCTGTACGACGGAAAGTTGTGCCTCAATTTTTACTTTTATTTATTTCTTTTTATTTTATATTTGCCAACAGCTTCCTCATTGGCAAAAGTCATTCTTCATTTTTTTTTTTTTTTTGGTATTTCTTTTCTTTTCATTTCTTTGTCCACTTAATAGAGTAAATAAATGCGTTAACTTCCTGGTTAAGAGAATTGATAGGTCTCATTATTAGTGAATTATGTATTTCACAGCAAGAGCCAGACTTTCTCACCTAAGAAACAGTTTTTAAGGGACTGTGAGAGAGAAATGAATCTGAAGCCTTCATAGTAAATGAAATTTTCCTCTTATCAAGTCACACTAGAAATGCCACTATTGCCTTACTGGCTTCAACTTGATTTTAAAAGTTCAGTCTAATTTCTACGGAATAACCAACATTCAAAAATGAAACTCGTTTGATAAGAATATCGATTTCAAAAATAATAATAATATAATGGGGCTTGTACATTTGTCAACCTGTTCCATGAACATGAAAGCATTCTACATAGGTCTCTGAGTTCAAAGCCTATAGTTTGTATGTTGATTGTAGTGTTCACTCCATTCTTGACTGTATTAAATATTAAGCAATACTCTTGTATTATCAATGGCTTCGGCATAAATGTGGCATTGGTAAAGTGTTTTCTTTTCTTTTTTTCCTTGATTAACATTCTTGCTGAAATAACTAATCAAAACAGCTTACAAAAAAGATGGGAGTCGATTCAATAAATAAGAATACATTGATATATTCACAAGTACAAATTATATATCCAAAAGAAAGAAGAAAGACACAATTCCAGTATTCCCGCCCGCGTCTTACACATATGCACACATGTATCCAACCCTTTTCCCTTCTATAATCTCAGCACAGATTTTCTTTTTGCTGGGACCTTATAATTCGATCTAGTATCAGAAGCCATCTTGTAAACTTAAGAGGAAATAAGGGGGGTTGAAACTCTAACCTATATTATGTTTAAACAACACAAGATTGGATTCGGATTCATCTCAACTGTTTATAGCAACTGTAAGCAACACCAACCGACACAGCAGCACAAACAATAGCCAAAGCTGCATATGTATCTTCCCGCTCCCAGCTCTCAGACCATGTTGGCGTAGCACAAAACTTTCTAGCGGATGCAGCTTTGCTTCTGCGTGAAAGTAGTCTGCTACTGCTCTTTTTCTTTTCAGATGTCGCTTGTGTTGCCATCATATTCAAATCAGGACTACTTATCCTATCTGTTAACAAAGTGTTCTGGCAGCAAGAAGAGCTTCCGTTTTCCTGGCAACAGCCCCCAATTTCAACTTGAGATCTGCATGGACCAGTATTCATCCCCCTTCCCTTCGTTTGTGTCAGCTCTGTACTGCTTTTCTCCACATTTGACTTGCCATTAGGCTGGAGCCTTAGTTCTTGAGATTTCTTCTGTTGTTCTTCTGATAAACCCATTTGACCCCTGAAATCACACCATAAAGTCCGTCAGTATGTGTCAAAGAACTTGCTGACAAGAAACACAAAATTAAACAAGAAATGACTAAATACTTCTATAATCATCAGCTATTAATCTAGATTGGTTGAAGAGACAATGTTCTGTTCCATTTTTCAGTTTTCTACTTCTGTGAGAAAATTTACATAGCTAACGACTTTGGTTAAGGTGCAAAAGAGGAAGTGAGGAACTTCGCCTAAGATCCAACAGTACAGTCAGCATATCAGTAGTCTGCTTTGGAAACATGAGAAAACTGCTTCCGTGGCAGCCTAGAAATTATGAGAAACAAAACTGAAACTGAAAAATGACAACCTCCAGAGCCAGTCTACAATTTCTCCTCTCCCAATATGCTGCTCAAGCAATTGAGGTACATCTTCTGGAGCAACATATCCATACCTACGAGAAATAAAATGATCAGACAGCTCAAATATCAGTACAGTAAGTAATAGAACTGGATAACAGTAAGAAGCCACTGGGAATGAAAACATAAAAAAAGAGAAAAATTAAATGAATTAGGGCACAAACTTCCTTACCAGTGGCCAGTGACTTCTTTGTTGATATTTGATCCAAATATAATTACATTTCCTGCATACTTATGCCCCCCAATGTGTGAACATGGCCTAACAGACACTTTACCTTGTAGACCATGCAAATCTATCTCTTCTCTGAATCTACTGATCAAGGGAGGTCCACAGACTCCACAACGGCGATCCCTGGACCCATGAGAACATACAAATATGTATGAACCCCTCAGAGTTTCAGGAGTTCCAGGCAGCCACTCACCATCCTTCACAAGAACTTCTTCAACGAATGTGTCAACATCAAAATGTGTCAATCTCCTGCAATGTTTCCACCAAAGTCTGTCAGTATTAATTCTAGTGAATGGAAGTCAAGAGAATGATATCTAATGAAATCCTAATGTAGCAAGTATATGACCTGTATCTGATCATGTCAGGGAAAATTAATACATCACCATTTGAAGTCTCAGTTCCATCGTGCCCTTCACATATTGTTAAGCGAGTCTAAAAGAGGAAAGAGATGAATCAATGAATGAAAATGATTAATTAGCGTTGACTGAAATAATACAACCAATTCTGGACAAGACCTAAAAAGGAAATAAGCTGAGAGTTATGATATGCTATTTCAAGTAGCATGCAATGCACGGCCAATAAACACACTAGCTATGTAACTTATCTTCTACTAGAATTTCATAGATTTATTCATAACAAAACAACTGCATATGCAAGCATTGGACAACTTCTCACAGCATTTCATATCTTTAGAAAGATCGTCTACCGGAAGTAGTATCTAAACAAATATTCTGACCACCTATGCCCATTATCATGATCTGCAAAGGTGATTGTCAAGTTGAAGAAAAATATGCCTTCATTTTACAAGAGCACACCATATTTTGGGAAGTGACCAAGAACAATTATAAGGAGAAGAAAAAAAATGAAGGTAATTATATTCATTTGATGTTATTCACAAATTTGAAATATGGGTAAATAATAGCAATTAAGTTAGATAACTAATTGTCATAGATCAGATTAAACAAGAGGTAAACTCGATATCTCTTATCTGACAAACAATAAGAAAACATTACACGAAACGTCTTGTACTTCTGTCAAAATCCCCCTACTTTCCATAGCATCTTGAGCAAAACTCATGTCCAAAGTTATATTCTTTGAAACGATTTTCGAATCCAAACACCAAAACCAAAAGTCAAAAAAGCAAAAAGATGCATTCTCATAAATTCAAAACACCGTTCATCTAAAAATCCTAAGTACCTCATCAATGAAGCTCAAAATTTTAGTCATTTCTAACGCCTAACAGTAGCCATTAAACAATAAACCAAAACTCTAACACATCCAAAATCCAAAACTACCCCAAAAGGACATCCCAAAACAAAAAGCTCACTGAAACAAAACAAAACGAATCCCTTCAACTTCAAGTTACCAGATACCACATCAAATGCTTCCAAATCAGTCTTACAAAACAAGAAATCCACCAAAGCAACCAACATTTCGCCTTAAAGCAAAAAATACCACCAAATCAAATAGCCCTAAAACACAAGCAATCCACAATCCTAAGCAAAAATTCAATTCACCCCACATCAAAAAACCCACTAAAGCTCACACCTTTAAAATCACTCCTTAAAATCCAAGCAATCCCCAAAACAACCAAACCCCAATTTCAACCAACTCAATCTGAACCTCCCATTTCTAATCAATACCCACTTCAATTCACCAAAATCCAAACCAAACCCCTCAAAAAAAAAAAAAACTCATTACCTCTTTCCTCATATCAACCCTCCTGGCCATCACCGCCGCGTGGAGCAGCCTCGGCAGCCGATCAAACTCCGCCGCCTCAATCCTCGGCGGCCACACCTGCGGATTCTTGTAGCACAAAAACACATGCCTCTGATAAAACTGCACCGTCCCGGTGAGTTGACTCGTCCGGAACTCGCCCCTCGAAAACCCAAACTCGGCGTCGCTGCTGCTCGCGCTAGTATCGGCCAGTAAACCCTCGTTCTGGAAGCTCCCGGAGGCGCTGGTCCCGATGTGGGAATTCGGGTCGGAGAGGAACCCGTCGAGCGGGTCGGATATCACAATCGGGGAAGACGACGTGGATGGCGGCGTCGTAAATGGGAGCAAGGAGTCGTCTCGGTCTCTGGCGCTAGCCATAGAGAGACAGAGAGAGAGAGAGAGAGAGAGAGATTTGAGATGAGAAGAGAAGAGAGGTTGAGTTGAGAGTGAAGAGAGTTTTTGAGGGGCTCAAAGTTGGAGGTTTTTTTTTTTTTTTTTTTCCCAGTGGAATGGGAAGTGGAGAATGGGATGGGCTAAGGAGAGACTAGACGACTAGTAGCAGTGCGTGTGAGAGAGAGAGAGAGAGAGACTTTGGTCACAACCGGATGGGGAATTACGACACGTGCTTTTATGGGAGAAGAGTCGTATTTGACTCTTTGACACAGCACTCTATGCTTTCTTTTTATTGCTTTTAGCCCAACCCCTCGAGAAAATTCTTGTATGCACCAGCCGGTACTTATTAGGTAATCACAGCCTTTGACATTTTTTTTTTCTTTTTGTTTTTGTGAACAGAATGGTGGCAAAATGTGCTATCAATCTGAGTCGGGACCTGATTTGGATAAAGCTCTCCACATGAGATGTTTTTCACAAGCGGATGATCGAATGTTAAACCTCTTTGAGTATTCAACTTACATTCGTCAAATTTATATATCTAATCAAGTTTCTACTAGACCTTCATTTTATAATTCACACTCCATTTTTTTAAAATAATCTTAATATCACATATTTTATGATGCACACTACAAAAAGATAAATTTTAAGATATTAAAAAATAAAAACATGAAATGGATTATAAGACGATAAATGTAAATTTCACTTTTTTTAATAGTAAAGAACTACGCTCATGTTATTCAGCTGTCCATTCTTACCGGTGGAAGTGCTTCCTCTAATTCTGAACATGTACACGTAATTTTGAATACCCTACAGTATGCTTTGATAACTAGACAGTACATGCTTTGATAACTAGACAGTACGCTGAACATGTACACGTAATTTTGAATACCCTACAGCATGCTTTGATAACTAGACAGTACATGCTTTGATAACTAGACAGTACGCTGAACATGTACACGTAATTTTGAATACCCTACAGTATGCTTTGATAACTAGACAGTACGCATTTTGGAGTATTGAACTTTGAGCCGACAGATTGCCCAATGAATAAAACAGCTCATATCTCTGGAGAGACAGCTCACATCTTTGGAGAGTAAAACGCCCCCGCTTGTCGTTTTAGAAAAAATACGATGAGGGTGAGTAAATGCACATAGGGGTTTCATTCATGCATAGGGGAAACTGGAGAGGGAAGGGAAGAATGTGATGCAAAGAAAAGGTTAAAAAAGGAGTTGAGACTAGAGACTTGATTTCTACAGCAAAATTTATAACTGATAATCCAAGAATTGTTGTGCAATATACAAAACCACACACTCTGGAGTTACATACAGCCAAGCTCGTCCGAGCTTGTTAATGCAGACACACCCGAACTTGCTCTGGTCTTCAATGTTTCAGAGTTTCCACAACTGGTAACACACACATCAAAGGGGTCTCTCACCAGGGAGATAAGAGGGAGAGCCACCCTCAATCTGGTTCCTCTTCCTATTGAACATGCCGCTGAGGGTAGGCAATAGTGTCTTTTTTGTGACAGAGGTCTTTGATTTCTCCATCTTCCGGCCCTGGACAACTTTTGTCTGGGAGTTCTGCATTTGAACCCTGTAATGGCGCGGGGATGATTCCACCGACTCTTCTGTCTCTGCCAATATCCGTGAGGCAGCATCTGCTGCTTTCTTTTGCTCACGTTCCCGCCACCTTCGGAGCTCTCCTTCCACTGCCTTTTTGGCTGCTTCAGCCATTTCGGCCCTCTTTTTGGCCTCCTCAGTCGCAGCCTTCATATCTTCAATCTCCTTCTGGGTTGCCTCTAACCTCTTCAAGGCCTCATTTTCACTAGCCTTCACAGCTTCCACCTGAGCCATGGCAGCAGCTACTCTCATTTCTGCTAATTTGTCGGACTCCTCAACCTTTCGGCTCAAAGACTCAAATTCATCCTTCGATATAGTGATCTGGCCACCAGACTCAGATGTTGATGCGCGAGCAGCGTTGGTTCTCTCGGATAAAGTTCTAATCTGTTCAAGGGCCCTTTCTTCTGCTGATTTAGCTTCTTCAGCTTCTTCCAGAGCAATTCTCAGCTTCTTCTCTGCCTCTTTTACAGCGCTTTTGGTAGTTTCAGCTTCCTTTTTCATTTCCTCCGCTTTAATCTTCATCTCTTCTGCATCCCGTCGAGCATTTTCAATTTCCAACGACAGCTGGTTTAGTGTTGCCATCATTTCATTGGAAGCACCTCTGGCTTTAGATTCTTCTGCTAGGCATGCTTCAAGCTCAGTCTTTGTTTTCCGCAGTTTCACATGTAAATTCCCAGCAATAGATTCTGTTTCCGCTTCCTTTTCCTTGAGCTCAGCATGCTCTTTCTTCACATTCTCAATTTCCACCTTAAGTGCTTCAACTAAACTTCTGAGGCTGTTTTCTTCTTCTGCTACTTTATGCAGTGATTCCTTAGCATCATCCAGCTCCAAAGTGACCGTTCTTACAGAATCTAAATCTGAAGCCTTTTCATTCTCCATTTTCTTTTGCAGAGCTCCAATTTCATTCAACGTTTCAGCAAGTTGTGCTTCAAGATTTCTGGAAATTTCCGGATCAAACTGTTTTTGTAGAGAAAGCAATTTCTTTGCAGAGTCTTCTGCCGTAGCCTTATATGCTTGCCTCAGGACATCCTTTTCGGAAAATACCTTTGCTCGCTCTTGCTGGGCTTCCTCAGATGCAAGCTTCACCTGCCCAATTGATTCATGCACAGCTGCAATTTCCTTTGAGAGCTCATTAACCCTCTCTGCATTTGCTTTGGCTGCATCTTCAGCTTCTGCTGCCTGCTTGATTGCAGCAACTTTTGCTTCTAAGGATGCATCACAGTCCTGACGGATTTTCCTCAACTCTTGCTTTGCAGCATCAAGTTCAGTAATTACATTCGTGTATTGTGCTCTATCTATTTCCAAGTCTTGCTTCCAAGCACCATCAGTTCCAGCTAGGTTCCCATTGTTTGCTTCTTCGAGTTGCTTTGCCCGATTTTTGGCAGCTTCTGATGCCTTTATTGCGGATTCCTTAGATTCACCAAGAGATGCCAGCTTCTTGTTCAGCTCTTCATGAGTTACTTTGGCCTTTGCAAGCTCCACAAGTGCTTGGGCTTTAGTAGTTTCAGCATTCATTAGTTGTTCCTTCAACTTGTTCAATTCTTTCTGGGCCAGGTGAAGCTGTGTCTCATTGGCTAGCACTCGCTGCATTGAAAGTTTGAAACAACGTGTTAACAGCTTCCCACAAGAAAAATCTGGGTATTTTAGAAATAGTGCATTAACTAAAATATCTAACAACAACAAAGCGGTCAAACTGAATTAAGAATAACAATCCTAATATATTATATATCTATTTAGTCCTTGATTCCCTCTTCTTGACTCAGAATAAATCATTCACATCCATACACACAAATTACAAATTCCTTCAAGCAGTAGGTTCCATCTCAATAACTTTTCATAACAGCTGAAAATATTATGAGTTGTAACTATTTTGGTAGGAAGAAAACTGCATGCCCCTACCCCCACAAAGAAAAACTCACACAGAATGACCTTATAGCTTTTCTTACTTTAACAAAATCATTTTCTTCTTCTTCAGAAAGGAAAACTATGTTGCTTTAATTAAGTAGCTTCACAAGAAAAATGAGTGAAGGGAAGACCATGTAACAAAAATTCAGCAACAAGTTACAAGTATACTTGCCATTTGAAAAGATAAATGTCTCATTATGTGGTGCGATTCCTAAATTGAAACGTAAAGGAATTGGACATACCTCCGCTGACTGGGGTTTTGTCTTCCTAATGGCAGGTTTCTCCCCAGATCCAGAGAATGCCCCCTCGCCAAATAGTGACACAGCATCTTTAACAGACTGGAAAGGTGCCCTGGTGTCGATCTCTCCCACCTCCGCTTTAGGACTAGGAGAATTTGTAGCACTCTGGTGGTCTTTTGCAACCATAATGCTCTGTTTATTTATCCTTGTTTGCTGAAAAATGGTGGAGTAGCACTTTAAAACGTAATCTTAAGGAAACAGAGAAAGGATAATTGCCAAAAGCTAACAACAACACATGCCTCAGCAGACCAAACATACAATGCACCCAATCCTCGTTTAGCATTCATACAGACAACACAGGCAAGACGTATGCATTATATGATTTGATTGCAAGGCTCAAAAAGCGGCACCCAGATTCCCACTAACCCAAACAGCTTTGACCCTATGAAACTTGACATAGACCCTCAATTTAAGGTAACCTATGGGCAAGGGATGTCAACGTTTGATACTGAAAAATCCATGTGGAATTGGAATATAAACAAATATTGAGGCCTTGTCAAATCTCTCACAACTTTATAATTCTTTAGGAAACCAAACAGGAAAGTTGAAACACCAGTAAGAAAGTATGACTCAATTATACAGAGCCATTTCCATAATGCACATTCACAACTAAGCAAGGGAAAGAAGAATATGAGAGCCCCGGTGTTTAATGAGTGCTCTTCTTCACATTACACCCAGTTCCACCCCACAGTCTCACTACCACTTCTATTCAACTCATAAACAACACAAAGCCCGCCACCTAAGATATCAAGGGCACAGCCAGATATAGAGAAGAATACAACTGCCGGTTGCAAAAAGTATAATGGCATAGGAAATAGCCGAGTTAGCTCAAACAAAACAATCCAACAGCACCAAGTTGGCAGTAGCATTTCCCAGAACTAGTTTTGGAAGTTTTACAGCTAAACAAACAACAGAAAAGCATAACGCTATATACCCGAAATAAAAAAAAAAAAAACAGAGACAAGAAAAGGAGCCAATTCAATTTTCAAGGCACAATCTAACACCTTGTCTACGCCTCACCAACACCAGGTTCAAAGATTCACAAGGAAAACTATAAATATTGAGCCGAACCCTTTAATCATGAGACACACACCTTTTCTATGACAGCAAATCCTTCAAGAAAATGGGCCCAGAAATACTACCCAAACTCGCCGCTTTAATAATGAAAACTCCTGCACTCATAGAATTCAATTCCAAAAACACTAAAATAAGAAAGTGCCTAAATTATCAAAAACTCAGATTTCTTACTACCCACAACAACAGTAAAACAGACTTATAATGCAATCAATCAGTGCCATCAAATTAAGCCCAAAAAGGTAAAAACTTGAAAAGTGAAACAGAACCAAGAAAAGAAGGGTACCAATTTCTTACCGAGAAACCCTAATCAAAGCCACAAAATTTACACACACCGCAAACCCTAGAAATCACCAAAAGCTCGAAACCGGAGCTCCAGCCCAAAAAGAAGAGTGACCATCTTCACCGATCCTCTTGTTCTCACAAAGTGACACAGACCCTTTGAAATTCTCGACCCGAAAACCAAAACCCACCGATCAAAGCCCCGAAACGCCAAGAAAGACTCGAGCTTTCTCGGCACAGATTGCGTTTTGGTGCAAAAATTCAAGAGAGAAAGAAGAGAAAAGAGCAATCTTTGAGGGCTCGGAATTAGAAATGGGTCTTTGCTTGGACAATAGAAGCGGTTAGAGAGAGTCTACAGTGTTAGAGAGAGAGAGAGAGAGAGATAGGTTTGAAAATTCGAAAGCTGTTGGAGACAAATTTTATATCAGACTGACTTTTGCTGAGAAAGGAGAGAGAGAGAGAGAGAGAGCTGGGAACAGAATGCCAGAATCCCGTGGAATATCTTGTCGTTACCTGGCTTTTACTCGTGCATATGCCTATTGTACGTTATAGCCCATTTTGCCCCTCGTGTCCAAAGTGGCATGGCACTTGGGAGCAACTTGTAAAACCGAAAACCAAAATATATTGAGCTAAAAACCGAACCAAATTACACTAAAATTCGACGGGTTTTGATTTGTCCAAATTGGACCGAGCTGACTTGAAATGAACTTATTCAAAATGTATCATTTTGAGCTATGTGTCACGATGACCCTAATTTTGATTATATATCAATAAACTCAGGAAAAAAAAAATGAGCGTAGAATTCTGTGAAAAATATCTTGTTATCATGTGATTTTTGTTGTGCAGATACCTGTTATACATGGTTGGCTATTTTACCCCGCACATTCAAAGCACAATGGGTCGAAGCAACTAGTGACAGTATAGAGAGACTCACTAAATTGAGAATCGAAAAAAAAAAAATCGAGTGCAAAACCAAATCAAATAAAAAAAATAACCAAACCGAAGCTCAAAACAGTGAACTAAACTCTAAAACGACATTTTGGGATATATGTCACAATCGCCCTAAAGAAATTTCCTTTTCCATTTTATACCGGCAAGTTCAGAAAGAGAGATGGGAAGAGAATTCGATAGAATAACTCACCCTTTAGTTGAATGTTATTGTACATATATACCTGTTGTACTTTGTAGACCATTTTGCCCCTCGTATCCAAAGTGCCGTGGTTTGAAGTAACAAGTGATGGGAGCTTTTTGCATTGTACAAGTGGCACCGTCCAAAAGAGAAAGAGACGGCTTTCGTTGCCTTGTGAAAATGGATTGGATAGGGTTTTGCCCTTTTAGTTGTTTTCTTTCTAGTCATCTGCTAAAATGTCACACCAATAATAGTGCTTAATTTTCCTTTTATTTATCTTCTCATATGATGTGGACGTGGGGTTTTGGATAATATCATATTTGCGGTTGACCTGAAAATTGACTAGCATCTGAATGGGCATATTCAAGGTTTTATTCATCTAAATAATTCTAGATTTGCCTATTAATATTAGTTTTGAATTTACCCAAATTGTTCTTTTCCTTCTTAATTGTATTTATAAATAACCAAATTAAAATCAGACATCAAAAAGAATAATCAGATTGCTCCAGACAGATGTAACTGTCCAAAAATCAGAAAACCCCAGCAACAAAATAGTTCAGACATGAAATAAATTCCAAGAGAAAAATTCCAACATATCCAAAATATTAGTTTGGACAACTACTAAAGATAACCGAAAGAAGAACAATTTTAATTGGGCCAATAACCACGGGCATCATGAACCCATTACTATATGAGGGATAGAGTTGTATCTGTAAGCAAGATGATGTTGGCAATCCGCAGCTACCAAGCAATGAAGAAGATAAAAAAACAGCAGTAAATAGTCTCATGACTTTATTAATATTTACAATACAGTAAGCCCAAAGGCACAACACACCGAAACCAGAAACTAAAAACTAACACAGGCCCAACACACAGGGGCCCGTAATTATTCTAAACATAGAAGGGAAACAGATCAGCCAAACCTTTATTCATGCAGGCACACTCAGTTTGGCACGTAAATATGGGGCTGAAATCTTAGAGTTCATCATGATCTTGGTCACGGTCATCATCATCAACACCAGGGCTAGCGTGATTGTGAACGTCAAGTCCACGGTTTTTGCGAGGCAAGATGGGTTGCAGAGAGGGCCAATTGGGTAAGATGTTCTTGACGCCACCGATGATGTAGTCATCAGTGGTGCCAGGAGCAAAGTTGATGAGTGCGTAGGAATCTCCTTTGAATAGGTATGCCTCATTAGTCCTGTGCGAAGCAAACGCTGCCTCGATTCCACTTGCAAAGATGGTGTCTATCAAACCATGAAAGCCGTCGGTGATGAGCTGGAGGTGGATGAGGCGCGCACTACCAGAACCGTAGTTTATAAGAGCATACTGGTTGTCTTTGAAGAGGTAAGCTTCATATTTTGTTGTTGCCTCAAACGCGGCATCTATGCCGGTGGAAAACACAGTCGATTTGAAGAAGGGGAACATGGCACTGATGGTCATGGGGCCTTTGATTATCTTGTCATTTGTGAAAGAAAGAAGATTTGGCTGAAAGTTAATTTCATTGATATGCGGCTGTGTACATATACAGGAAGTAGTTCCTATCCTCACGTCATCTACTCCTACAATTAAGCTATATTCTAGGGAAGCAATCTACAATTAAGGGATACAAATATTTACAGATTATCATAACTTAATATAGAAGATATGCTCAATCAACTTCCTAACACTCCCCCTCAAGTTGGAGGAGAGTGAATGTCCTGCACTCCCAACTTGCGAATCATAGGAGTAAAAACTTCTTTTCCCAAGGCTTTAGTCAAGACATCCGCTAATTGATGTGCTGAGCTCACAAATCTCGTAGCAACAGATCCATCCTGAATTTTATCTCTGATATAATGGCAGTCCATTTCAATATGCCTCGTTCGCTCATGGAAAACAGGGTTGGCTGCAATATGCAGCGCAGCTTTATTGTCGCAGTACAACAAGGCAGGTTCTTGATGCAACAATCTCAAATCTTTGAGCAGATATCGTAGCCAAGTTAACTCACAGCATGCTCCAGTCATAGCACGATACTCAGCTTCGGCTGAAGAGAGAGACACGGTTTTCTGGCGTTTCGACCTCCAAGAAATTAGTGAAGGTCCAAGGAAAACACAATAACCTGTAGTGGACCTTCTAGTAAGTGGACAGCCTGCCCAATCTGAATCGCAATAAGCTCTCAACCTGAAATCACTATTTGAAGAAAAGAACAACCCTTGGCCAGGCGCATTTTTGAGATAACGCACGACCCTGAGTGCCGCTTCCATATGAAGCTTCCGAGGTTGATGCATAAACCTGCTTAATACATGAACAGAATATGTGATATCCGGCCTTGAAACCGTAAGATATATCAACCTTCCGACCAATCTTCTATAAGAACCCGGATCCTTGAGCAAGTCACTTTTGTCAGACAATTTTAATCCCCGCTCCATAGGAGTATCAACAGGGGCTGCACCTAACAGTCCTGCATCCTTAATGATCTCTAATGCATACTTACGTTGGGAAATAAAAATCCCATTTTTAGAAGCAGAAACCTCAATGCCAAGAAAGTATTTCAAGCTACCAAGATCTTTAAGGCGAAAATGACTATGCAGGAATTTCTTAATTGCAGCAATACTCACAGGATCATTTCCGGTAATCAAAATATCATCAACATAAATCAAGAGAGCAGTAAAGGACTTGCCTTGCTTTCTGGTGAATAATGAGTGATCAGCTCGTGACTGTACAAAACCGGCAGAACAAATAGCCTCTGAGAACTTTGCAAACCACTGCCGGGATGCCTGTTTTAAACCGTACAATGACTTATGGAGGCGACACACTAAAGTTTCCTCCCCCTGTCGCCGAAGCCCGGGCGGCGGAGACATGTAGATCTCTTCATGCAAATCGCCGTGAAGAAAGGCATTGTTAACATCCAATTGGTGAAGTTGCCAGCCACGAGCGGCTGCCAAAGCAAGCAAACAACGAACTGAAATGATCTTGGCGGTGGGGGAAAATGTCTCCTGATAATCCACACCCTCCAATTGAGTGAATCCCTTGGCCACCAAACGTGCTTTGTAGCGCTCGATAGAACCGTCAGAACGGTGTTTAATTTTGTATACCCATCGACAACCGATCGGTGTCTTACCGGGCGGAAGATTAGTGAGTGTCCAGGTGCCATTGGCTTGAAGAGCCTGCAATTCAGAACGCATCGCGTCTTGCCACTCAGGATGAACGGCAGCCTCTGAATAAGATTGGGGTTCTGTGGCATGACTGATTTGGGCAATGAACGAACGGTGTGCAGGTTGGTATCGGTGATAGGAGATATAATGAGCCAGCGGATATCGAGTGCCCTTGGTTGGACCTGGAAGCAAGGAAGATGACGGATCGGAGCAAGGATGCGTGACTTGAGAGCAGATATAATCTTGGAACCGCACCGGCGGTCCGGTGGAGCGGCTGGAGCGACGAAGGGGGGTAGGTGGTGCAGGGGAAGGAGCTGGTGGATCGGGTGAAGGGGCGGGCGGGTCAGGCAAGGGAGCTGTTGTATCGGATGGGGGCGCCGGCGATGATGGCGCCGGCAAGGCCTGGGTAGTTTGGGTAGAGGGCGCGATGCTCTCGGGGAAAGGAGATGATGTGGTCGTGGGAGCTGGAGAAGAAGATGAGGGAATAGGAGTAGAGTCATAATTAGGTGGAATAAAAGGAGTGGTGTCGTGGATTGGTGTAGGTATGGGTCCTGAAGAGTGGGCCAACGAAGGGACAAGGGAAATGGGCTTAACAGAAGCATAAGGGAAGACTTGCTCATGAAAAACGATGTCTCTGCTAGTGAAAATTTTTTTGGTGGATAGATTCAACAATTTGTAAGCCTTTTGACCAACAGGGTAACCGATGAAAACACATGCCATAGCACGATGATCAAATTTATGAGAAGTATGGACATTGGTAGCAAAAGCCAAGCAACCGAACACACGAAGATGTGAAAAAGTGGGTGGTTTCAAGTAAAGGCGTTCGTATGGAGTTTTGAAAGAGAGAATGGGTGTAGGTAAGCGATTGATAATGTGAACCGCGGTAAGTGCACATTCTCCCCAAAATTGAGTAGGGAGTTGAGCTTGAAATTTCAAAGCTCGTGCTACTTGTAGAATGTGGCGGTGTTTGCGTTCCACCACCCCATTCTGTTGGGGGGTGTAAACGCAAGAATGTTGGAAAAGAACACCATTATCTTTGAAAAACGAGTGGAGTGAAAGAAATTCGCCACCATTGTCACTGCGAAAGATTTTGATGTGAGATGCAAATTGAGTGGATACGTAACTAAAAAAACTCTTTAAAAGAGATTGTGTTTCATCTTTGTGCCTCATCAAAAATATCCAAGTAAAGCGTGTGTAATCATCGACAATAGTAAGAAAATAGTGTGCACCAGAAAGTGAAGGATTTTTATAACGACCCCAGATGTCACAATGAATAAGGTCAAATGGTTTTTCAGAGGAAATTGCACTAGTACCAAAAGGTAAACGATGTTGCTTTGCCAGAGGACAGATAGGGCAAGCATTATTAGACTGAACTGTAACATTCAAAAAGTTCCTAGCAATAAAACTTAAACGGGAATGGGAAACATGGCCTAAACGGTTGTGCCAGAGGTCGGTAGATGAGGTGGTGAGGTTGCACGCTGGTTGAGTGTGTGAGGATGAAGGAGGGTGGTTTGTGTTTTTCTTCGTCGCTAATGCCACTAAGTAGTATAGCCCATCACGCTGCTTACCCAAACCAATCATCTTCCTCGTATCCAGATCCTGCAAAATACACCAATAAGGAAAAAAAGTCACTGAGCAATTGAGACCTCTGGTCAGACGACTAACGGACATTAAATCCACTTTGAATGTGGGCACACATAATACATCATGCAAATAATATATAGAGTTCAGCGGTAAGGATCCCTTTGCAACAATGTTTGCCTTTTCTCCACTTGGTAACAATACTGGAGGTAATGAGCTATTTTTATCCTTACGCAAGAATAACTGTGGAGATGAAGAGATATGATCTGTCGCGCCGCTGTCGATGATCCAGCGGCGAGAAGAGATTTTAGACAAACCTGGTTTGGTTACTGCCGCATTTGCTTGAGAAATTGTATTTCCGTCTTTGTCCTTGAGAAGAGACAAAAGCTGCTGTATTTGAGCCTCAGAAATTTCAGTTGTCACTACGGACTTTCCTTCATCTCGGCTTGAACCCTCAGAAACTTGATTGGCTGCAGGAGCATTCTTGAAACGGTTCGATTTAGAGTTAGAACCCGATCTTGCTTTTGGGTGACCCGGAGGATATCCGTTCAGTTGATAACATCGCTCAATAAAATGGCCCATCTCTCCACAATAGGTGCAGTGAGGTCGCCCTCTGAAAGAACCTGAGCGACGCTTATCTTGGTCAGAACGTCGCACGTCCTGTGGATTGTTGTAGGTACGATCTGTTCTTCTAATTTCAGTTGAAGCAGTGGAGTTGTTGGGCCTGTTGCTTCGTACAGCCATGGCAGCACTTGAGTTGGTCTCTGTAATTGCATTGGTGGCACTAAGAAGTCTTTGTTTTTCTTCTTGACAAACTGAGGAATAGGCTTGGCGGACTGAAGGGAGAGGAGTCATCAATAGTATTTGTCCCCGAGTAGCAGTGTAAGATTCATTTAGACCCATTAGAAACTGCATCAACTTTTGTCGATCTTGTTGTGCTCCACATGAACAAGATGACGCATCAGTATAGGAAGCCAACTCATCCCATAGACTCTTCAGTTTGGTGTAATAGGACGAAACAGACAATTGTTCTTGCCGGTGATAAGCAATCTCTCGCTGTATTTCAAAGATGCGAGGAGCATTACTTTGAGAGAAACGCTCACGAAGATCCTCTCAAACCTCACGAGCGGTGGTGTAGTAGATGACACTGTCAAAAATTTCCGGAGTAATCGAGTTGATGATCCAAGAATGAATCATATCATTGCATCGAGACCAAGTCGCATAATCATCAGGATACTTGTCTGCTGAGGGGGGTTTGATGACACCATTGACAAAGCCAAGCTTGTTCTTGGCATTTAGGGCTATTGTCATGGCTCTCAGCCATGAGGAGTAATTATCTCCATTGAGTGGTTTGGAGACCAATACCAAACCGGGATGATCTGAATGATGAAGGTACAAAGGATTTGAGATATCAGCTTTGGATGAATCTGATCCTTCTCCCATGATTTAGGAGATTGAAGAACGAAGTTTTGCTGCACGAGAAGGAAAAGCACAGCGGCAAGAGAGAATCAGGATTTTACTCCTGCTCTGATACCATGAAAGAAAGAAGATTTGGCTGAAAGTTAATTTCATTGATATGCGGCTGTGTACATATACAGGAAGTAGTTCCTATCCTCACGTCATCTACTCCTACAATTAAGCTATATTCTAGGGAAGCAATCTACAATTAAGGGATACAAATATTTACAGATTATCATAACTTAATATAGAAGATATGCTCAATCAACTTCCTAACAATTTGTGGTGCCTGGTGCGAAGTTAATGTGTGCACAGAGATTCGCAGAGAAGATAAAGGCTTCATTCCAATCATGAGACCTGAAAGCACAGTCTATACCCTGTTCTGCAAAGGCTGTGCCCGCGAGGGATGGATATCCATCGCAGATAAGAAGGGGTCCGTTAATTTCCTTGTCGTTTGTAGTCCCAGGAGCATAGTTGATTAGCACATATTCGTTCTTCATGAATAGATATGCTTCATTTCCTCTAGACGAACGGAATGCTGCATTTATGTAGCTTTCATAGTCAGCCACAGAGCCAGCATACCAATCAAGGGGTTCGGTTGGGGCTTCGTCGGCTGATCGTTTCTCTCGCTCGTGGATTACAGGGGGTGCCCGCCAAATGCTAATGGATAGAGGAACTCTCGTACCATTTGCATTCTGATAATCAAATACTGGCCTCCGAATGTCGAGAATCAGTGACCTCGAACCATCCGATTGTCGAAGGAAGTTCCCATTCACTCTGATTATATTATCAAGTCTCTCCCGTCTTGTGTATCTGCAACAGTCAAGGGTTGACAGTGATCAATTTGCAATGTAAATATAATCTAGCCGCCCGTGTTATTGAGAAATATTACTTACCTTCCATCACTAACGAGCCTGAAACGTTGGGCAGAGCGAATGTATAGAGGGGCAATGCCAGCAGCAAAGCAGACCTCATCTTGGCCCGGATACCGGTAACGGTCACCAAGAGTCTCAGCAACCCAAATGCCACCGGGAGCATATATCTCATAGCGATATGCTTCCTCCACAGTCTCAGCGACGGTGGGATGCCAACCGCTGTTAAGGGTGGTGCTAACGAAGGCGTGGGTGGCCGGTCGGCGGGAATCAAGAGGCCTACCGCCACGATGGACGTAGTCCTCCAGATTGTAGTAGACGTCGTCGGGAGTGTCTACTTGACGCCTCGCTTGGAAACCATTCTGAAACACCTCCTGATAGGGGGTAAGATCCCAGCGGAACACATGGCGGAGCATGTCTTCTTCTCCACTGCTGCTTCTGTACTCGATGTCAGCCAGAGGGGGATTTGCAACACGGCAATTAAAGTGATAAACAGTTTCCACCAAAGACTGAGCTGCACGCTCGTCATTTGCACTGACAGGTTGAGGGAAGTTTGCTGCGCATCCTCTCCATGGTGAATTCGGCGGGATCGACATTTTCTTATAGCTGAAACGGAACAAACAGTCAATTTCATCATAACTCGTTCGTATGCTACATTGCTACGTACCCTAGCAAGCATGCATGCTAATGTATGTATAATCGTCCAGAGTGTTGGAACTAATGTTGCCTGAAACGCGGAACGTTGCGGTACGAATACGCGGTACAGGTACGCGGTGCGCTAGTCTTTATGGTACGCGATACGCTAGGAATATATTAGTCAAAATTTTAATTAAAATGAAGTACAAGTGATAAATTATGTTTACGTAACTGCCCCTTATACATATACTAGGAAAACATCATTAATTAGAATGGGTAAAGAGGTAAAATTATAAATAACAGAAAATAATCATTATTTCTTATTTGTTTTGATAAAAAAATAGTTATTATAATAAGAATAAAAATCTCTTCCGGAAAGGAAGAAGATAAATCATGGGTTTAGGGATATAGATTACATAGCCGATAATCCTAATCTCAAAAGAACAAAAAGAAAAAAAAAAAAGACGATAAGTCTACTTGAAGATCTGATATAGGAATCTAGATCGCAAAGGTGGAGGAACATGAGGTTTGAAGATCACTAGACGAGTAAACATCAAATCCAAACTCGATTAAATCATATGGGAGGTATGATGGAGGACTGATAAGGGATCACTAAACCCAGCGATCCGGGTCGCGGACGCACCGCGATTAGGATAGGCTGATCCGGAACTCGGGTCGTCGGCCAGATCAGCGTTTCCGATGACTCTGGTTGGAACATAATGTGAAATGAATATGCATCACCGCTTTTGGCCCTATCAGAAATTTGAATCAAAGATGCCTATGAATGAAGTTGAGAACCACCTAATTAAACACTTACTGCTTCAAGAAACATAACAGATCGCTCGATGCTGATTTGCTTGGGAAAGCCATCGACTTGAGATGGGGTATTTATAACCATCTTGCTCTGTTTGCAAATCTTTTCATGTTTTGTTTTGTCTTCTTTAATTTTTTTGTCTTTTAGTAATAAAAACGTGTTTGCAGTTTGGAGGAGAAAAATTTTATATTCCATTGTTGGATGATTTGCTTCCTGGAATGACCAATCTAGTTATTGTTGAAGACGTGTGTTAAATTTTCTCTAAAATATCCAATTTAGTACCAGAGGCATTCAACCTCTCCTCCATTCTTTATTTTATCTCTTAAATTCTCCTCTCTCAGCCGTACAAGTCATACTCTTCTCCTTTTCTCTACACTATTCACTTTTGTTTCTTATGATGGTACTCTTCTTTTTCTATTGAATTGGAATATCACGGTGCCGACGGTGGCGCGCCTACACGGACTCCAGAATTTTTTTTTATTCCATTGTTGGATGATTTGCTTTGGAATGACCAATTTAGTTATTGTTAAAAACGGGTGTTAAATTTTCTCTAAAAATATCCAATTTAGTACTCGAGGCATTTAACCTCTCCTCCATTCTTTAATTTATCTCTTAAATTCCGCTCTCTTAGCCGTACAAGTCATCCTCTCACTTTTACTCTACACTATTCACTTTTGTATCTTATGACGGTACTCTTCTTTTCTCTAACACTATGACAATCAGTTCACAGTAGCTATCACGATAACCTGCCCTCTGAACTTTTCATTTTTACCTTCCCAATTCACGTATACTCTACTGTTTAAAAAGCTAAAATAATTATTTAATTTCACATACATTTAATTTTACATGCATTTAATTAAGTAGTTAATTTTAGTTTCTCAATTTTTTTCTTTTGTGAATCCTTGTTATTTATAATTTATATTACTCTTGTGGGCTTACATATGATTTACATAAGAAATGCATACATATTGTAAATACGTACATATATATATATATATATATATTTAAGAACATACTTCAAATATTTTCCTAAAAAAAAAAAAATTGAAACCAAAAAAATGGCCAAACGTTTGCTTTACTTATATACATATATCAAAGAGAATGTTAAAAAAAAATTATATAATCATCTAATCTAACATGTGTTCTAACGAGAAGGAAAAAAAGAAACGTTTGCAGCTGCCATGTCAGTGAGTTTTACCATTTTTTTTGTTTCTTTTTGTTTTTTGTGGGTTTTATATAAAAAAAGATGTCAAAAAAAAAGACTCAGTATTATGGAAGATGACCAAATAAATGAAAGAAAAATTTTTGTTAAAAAACTTAGGAAATATAAGAAATGAAAAAAACATTAGAAAAACAAAAGAGTCAGGATTTTTTTTTTTCATATTAATAAAGAGCATTTAATAAGGTCAACCATAAATAAGGGTAAAACATGGAATGAAATTAGTTGTTTTTTCAAGGTAGTAAATACGTAAATTGTAATCATAAATGAATCTACATGGCACAAGATAAGTAAGAAATGTAGAAAGGGAAAAGTTGGAGGGGAAAGTTGTTAGCATTCCTCTAAGATGAAACATACAAGAAATCGGCATGAATATTGTCAAAATATACTACAACAGAAAACCTCATTAGCGAGGAACTTTTTTTCGTCTTCAATTCGTCGGAGAAAGCTCGTCAAAAAACGTTTCAACGACGAAAAAACTATTTCCTCGCCATACCGTTTTTGCAAGAAAATTATTTTTTCTTGCTGTTAATCTTTGGCGACAATATTTTTCCTCACCCAAACTCATAATTTACCTCGTTAAAAAATTTCGGGGATTAGAAAATTAGTCGTTAAATATATTTCTGACAAACTTGATTGCGTCGTTAAATTATGTATTTCCTCACCCAAACTCATAATTTACCTCTTTAAAAAATTTCGGAGATTAGAAATTAGTCGTTAAATATATTTTCTGACAACTTTTTTTTTTTTATCAGAAGAACTTCATTAATAATGATCTGCTTACAACAAGTTTTGGGCAACAACTCAAACACAGAAACGGCCACTAGACTTCCAACTAGAACACTATAATGACTGACTCAAAGGGCCAAATAACCCCGACTCTAAACTAGCACTACAACAATATGGCAATGACAACAGGCGCCGAAACAGTGAATCCTTGACATCTCAATTCTCGTCCAGTCAATAAGAACCCTGAAACTAGACGACTCACTTGTGTCAACACTAACTCGCAACCCAGAATCCACTTGACCAGCTTTTGATCGACCAAGCCTACACTTATTATGACCTAAACCCGACCAAATGGATTGCCGGACATTTAGACCTGGGACTAAAGTAAACCCATCACCGTCACCACCCTATTGTCAACACCGTCAAATCATAACTGCTCCAAATTGCCATCGCCTCCGAACCAAAACCAGACAGGAACAACCTACTAGAAGGCTAATAATGCTCCTCTATGGCACAGCTAGACTTTTCGTTGACCCAAAATCAGATAGGAATGACCTTACTAGAAGGCTGAAGAGAAGATTGTCGCTGCCACATCATGTAGTGACTTATTACCAACAAACAAAAACAGAAAAAAAAAACCGAACCCTAAAGCACTAGTAACAGTGGCCCATCCACAAGGGCCCAACAACTGATCACTGCCGCCAGTATCACCCTATTGCTGCGCCTCATCTACGTTCACTAGAGATCTGGGAGGCACCGATCGAGATTAGTCTGCCCACCCCAAAATCCAACAGCCATCCATCTTCCTTGCCGGACCACCAGCTGTGCCTTCCTGCCAGAGTTGCTGGACCTCTACTATCAACACATCATCCCCGACGCGGCTTGGGTGAGCACCGCCTCTCCCAATCAGACTCTCCCTTAGATCGGATCCAAAGGACCCAACCCAGAATGGGACAGGCTCGACCAGAAACTCCCTACACCGCCACGACCATATCACTACCATGCTGAACCCACAACACCAAACCACTCCGCCGACCATGGCAGCGAGAAACCAACCAAAACCCGACCTCCGCGACGTTTCTCTTCCTCACCTCACAAAATTCCACGATTAGAATGTCGAATAAGGAAGCCCACCTCACCCACAAAGGGTCGACAAAGGGCTCGCCGCCGGACAGGGAAGACAACCTCAACTTTTTCTCTATTTTCTGACAAACTTGATTTTGTCGTTAAATTATTTATTTGCTCGGTAATGATAATTAGCAATAATTTTTTTTTTAAATAATAAAAAATTTAAACTACTACTCTTGCGACCAAAATATTTTCATATACCAGAATGCCATAATCTCGTGGAATATCTTGTCATTACCTGGCTTTTACTTGTGCAGATACCTATTGTACATTGTAGCCCATTTTGCCCCTCGTGTCCAACGTGTAATGACACTTGGGAGTGAGGCTTGTAAAACTGAAAATCGAAAAATATTGAGCCCAAAACGGAACCAAATCACAATGAAATTCGACGGGTTTTGATTTGTCCAAATTGAACTGAGTCGATTTGAACTGAACTTGTCCATAACGTGTCGTTTTTGGTTATATGTCATGATCGCCCTAAATTCGATTATGTATCTATAAACTCATAAAAAGAGTTGGTTCTAGAATTCTGTGAAAATATCTTGTTATCATGCAGATACATGTTATACATGGTTGGCTGTTTTACCCCACACATTCAAAGCACAATGACTCGAGCAACTAGTGACACAACAGAGAGACTCACTAAATTGAGAATCGAAAAAAACAATCTGAGTGCAAAACCAAATCAAATAAAAAGAATAACCAAACTGAAGCTTAAAACATTGAACTAATTAAAACGACATTCTGGGATATATGTCACAATCGCCCTAAAGAAATTTCCTTTTCCAATTTATACCGGCAAAGTTCAGAAAGAGAGATGGGAGGAGAATTCGATAGAATAACTCGCCCTTTAGTTGAATTTTATTTTGCATATATACCTATTGTACTTTGTAGACCATTTTGTCCCTCGTATACAAAGTGCCGTGGTTTGAACTAACAAGTGATGGGAGCTTTTCGATTGTACAAGTGGCACCGTCCAAAAGAGAAAGAGACGGCTTTAGTTGCCTTGTGAAAATGGGTTGGATAGGCTTTTTGCCTTTTAGTTGTTTTCTTTCTAGTTCAGCTGCTAAAATGTCACACCAATAGTAGTGCTTAATTTTCCTTTTATTTATCTTCTCATATGATGTGGATTAGGCCTCATCAACGGATCGGGCCTTGTTATATTTTTAAATAGTAGCGGACCGGTCGGGCCGGGCTTTATTGTAAATCAAAGGATTCAAGCTCATTCATATAAAGCGGGCCTTGCGGGGTTTTTCGGGCCTGGCCGGGCATGACCTTGCGGGCTTTTTCTGGCTGGGCCTTGCGGGCTTTATTTATAATAAATATTTAAAGACACTAGTTTTTTTTATAAATCTATATTTATATATCATACACTCCAAAGAGCAACCTCTATCAATTCAAGGAAAATGGGAAAATCAACCGTTGGATGTGATTATTACAATAAATTATGCATGTGGTTAAAAATTTAGTCAATTTCACCATAGTTTTGAACCCGATCGGATTGATCAACCATAGTCACTTTTATGTTTTCTTGGTTGACCGATGGCGTGACAACCGCAAAACATGCAAATTTTTTTACCTCACATTTTTAAATATTTCATCTATGGATGTGCGTAGATATAAGATAAAAATTTCAAATTTAATTACAAATACTTTGGTCTATACTAATTTGCCTCCTAAAGTTGTATAACTTATACATTGCATTTAAATTGTTGAGGTTTATTGTCACGCCCCGAATTTTAGAATAAACATTCAAAATCCGAAACATGAAAATTACCACAAACTAAAATAATCATCCTGAAAATTTGTTTTCTTAACAACCTCACCACACGAAACAAAATAAAAACCGAATTTAGTCTCGGTTAATTATTACAACTCAAATCCAAAATGAACTGTAAAGCTCTAAATGAGCGTACACATCTCACTACTAAATGAAATAACAAAAACTGCTATAACACCTACGCAGCTCGGTTACCTCCCTGGTTATCCTGACCTGCAGAAATATCCGCTACACCATTTGAATAGTGTACCGGGATTGCAACAATACAAAACCCGGTAAGCTTCTGAAAGCTCGTATGAGTAAAAGGAAAGACTGTTGTTTAATTTAATCATAATCAATTATACTCAAGTCAACATTCAACCGTTCCCACAACCACGAAGTACTAACAATCTCAATCAAATACCAAATCAATAAATCAAGACAACCCCAACTCACATCTTTCTTCACAAAACCTCAACATCGTATTTATAAAAATACGGTACATGACAGACTAGAGCTCTAACTGAATCGTAGCCCGTCACCTGGCCTAGATTATGGCATCCGACATATTTATCATTATCGTATTTCATCAATATGTATATTTATATACATATTTAGAATGTCCGATAATTTCACATACTCAACCAATCGTATCTCATCATCCACCCAGGATTAGAGCGTCCGATTACCCCACACCGGTCACTACGTCGACCCTAAACCCATAAATGAGCACAACATATAATATCACATACTGAAATCAACCCCACCAAGATACACCATATTATTATGAAATTACACAATTGAAATATAATCAATTCATCAATTCAACTCAATCATATCATCACTCAACAATCCACTCATCAATATATATTTTCCACGTAAATATATATACGTAATCATCCACTCAGGAATGACCACTAATACCATCTATAGTTCACATAAGAAAATCGTGAAATTCATTTGTATAATTAAGATTCATTTTACTTACCTATGGACCGTGGTGACTCAAGTCCATGAAATTTTAAAACAAATATTTAATCTGCAAATATTTTTCACACAATTACCAAAAATAAATAAATTTAAAACGCTCGGTTCGTAATATGAACCACGTGAGTTTTACTCACCTCGAAATTCCCGCTGTGTCTTCAATACAAATATAATTAACGCCGAAATAGCCCACTCAAATACAATCCGTCAATCACCTAATCAAATGTGATTCGAATTTAGCCAATAATTTCAAAACATAATTGAACTACCATTTAACGGCTGGATTCTAATTTACAATGAAATCCGACGAGCGGATTCTCACGAATCGCTCCCCTAATTACCGTTTTGCACATATACGAAGATCCAACAGTCGGATCTTCGCCCATGATCACACAAAGCCTCTGGGACAGTCATATGATCATCATATCAAAATTATAAGTTCATCAGACGGTCCTAATTCCACAGATCATAAATCTAACGATCGAAATCGATCGAAATCTCAAAATTCATAACTAATTCATACAATATCCGAAAAATACATATGATACGCCGAAATAATCATATTGAAACATAGAATCATAAAATGGACAGAAACCAAATTTTAGACCTCCGGAGGTGGCCGGAAAGGGCCGCCGGAGTTAGGGACAGAGCCGCCTCCGACCACCACCAATGGTGTCGGGGTCGAGCTTGTCCCATTCGTTTCATCATTCTGAGTAACTTTCATAACTAGCATAAGACCAAAAAACGAGGGGAAGGGATCGAAAAGTACCAATTACAGTCGGTGGCCGGAAATTTTCCAGAAACCGGCGAGCTTGAAAACCGACGTGAAAACTGCAACCTCACGCCTCGATCCCTTCTAGAAACTTGTTCAGAACTTCCAAGCGAACTCAACAAGTCAAGAATCACAAGAAACGATCGTGTATAGCTCGAGATATTTGGATCGAAAGTTGGTTTTTCGATCCGCACGGGGTCGAGCTCCGACGAACGTCAAAAAGTTTGACCCAGTTCCGGTCCTTCTTGGTGCTTGTAGAGGAAGTTGAGGCGAGCTCAATGAGCCAAGACTCAAGTGAAATGGTGATCTGTAGCTCGAGATATCGAGATCGAACCGAAAACGAACCTTTTCGGTTCGGGCCGTGCCGCCTCCGCTGCCGACCGTGTCGCGGCGGAAGGCTGCCTCTAGCAGCTGCGCAAGGTCGAGACGAAGCTCCTGGAAGTGGTTGCAGCTCGAGAGGTGGTCGGAGGAGGAGATGGGAGCACGGTGAAGCCGTGCTATGTTTTTGGCTTTCGGCCGAGAGAGAAAAACGCGAGAGTGAGAGAGAGAATGAATAGTTCCTTTCCAAAAAAGGAAGGGAGGTCGGTGGAAAAAAAATAGGGTTTCCAAAAATTTCTAGGGTTTTTTCTATATATACAAGTTTCGGAAAATATTCTAAATTTGATAACTAATTCAGAAAAAATCCGATCTTTGTGTTCCACACGTGCACGGACTCGTATCGATGAGTTCTACAACTTTCATGAAGGAAGTTTCTCCAAATTTTGTACGTAGAAAAAGTCGATTTCTCAAACCGAGCATTTCGAGCTTTTCGTTAAAAATAATCGTTTCGAAACTTCGATTATTCAAAAAGTGAGTTATTATCGAACAATATTCATGAAATCGTATAATAATTGTTCAACACAATTACTCGAATTTAAAATGAAAATTACGGGTATTACAATCTACCACCTTTAAAGGAATTTCGTCCCGAAATTCAAGTACCCAATTCCCTAAAAAGCTGTGGATACCTCACTCTCATGTCAGATTCTAACTCCCATGATGCATCACCCTCGTCATGATGACTCCACAACACCTTCACGAGATCAACATCTTTCCTACGAAGTTTCTTTGTAGACCTATCCAAGATACGAACAGGTTCAACTACAAATGTCACATCTATGTTCACTTTGATCGCACCGTGATCAATCATGTGCGACTCGTCTCGAATATACTTCCTGAGCATAAACACATGGAGTACATTGTGCACACCTGACATGCTAACAGGTAAAGCAAGACGATATGCCAAGTTACCAACCCTTTCCAGAATCTCGAAGGGTCCAACATACCTCGGTGCGAGTTTCCCTTTCTTGCCAAATCTCACCACACATTTCATAGATGAGACCTTCAAGAACACATGATCGCCTGTCTCAAACTCCAAAGGTCTTCTCTTCAAGTTTGCATAACTCTTCTGTCTACTCTGAGCGGTTCGGATTCTGTTCTGAATAGTAGTGACCTTCTCTGTAGTCTCCTGTACAATCTCAGGACCGATGAGCCCTTTATCCCCTGCTTCCGCCTAACAGATAGGAGTCCTACATGGCCTACCATAAAGAGCCTCATATGGAGCCATACCGATACTAGAGTGATAGCTGTTGTTGTAGGCAAACTCTACCAATGGCAGATGATCCGCCCAACTACCCTGAAAATCTAGAACACAAGCTCTGAGCATGTCCTCCATCACCTGATTCACTCTCTCGGTCTGTCCATCTGTTTATGGGTGAAATGCAGTGCTCATAGCAAGAGACGTACCAAATGCCTTATGGAACCTACGCCAGAATTTTGAAGTGAAACGAGCATCACGATCAGAGACAATCGTCACAGGCACTCCATGAAGCCTCACTATCTCGTTCACGTACAACTTACACAACGCATCCCCTGAGTACGTTTTTGCCACCTGAAGGAAGTGTGCTGATTTAGTCAACCGGTCAACAATCACCCAAATCGAGTCATAACTTTGCCTGGACCTAGGTAATCCAGTCACAAAGTCCATAGAGATATCTTCCCATTTCCAAACAGGAATCGATAAGGGGTTCAGCATTCCTGCTGGTCTCTAATGCTCTGCCTTCACCTGTTGACAGGTAAGACACTTCGACACATGTTCTGCCATATCCCTCTTCATATCATACCACCAAAACTGCCTTCATAGATCCATATACATTTTAGTACCTCCTGGATGTATAGTATATCGAGACCTATGTGCTTCCCGCATGATCTCCTCTCTGAGGTTATCAACACTCGGTACATACAATCTCCCTCGAAATCTCAACCCTCCATCAGCCCCAATCATCCACTCGGAAGGACCCTCCACATCTGGGTCAACAGTCATCTCAACAATCCTCGCCTGAGCAAACTCATTAAGTGTCTGACCGTGAATGATCCTGGAGATTAAGGTGGGTTGTAAGGTGATACTACCGAGAAGGATTCCCTGTCCTGCTCCTACGGGCATGAGGTCAAACTCAGATGCAGCTTCTAACATGCGCCACTCTCGCACCATAATTGATGCCATGATTACCCGAGGTTTCCTACTCAAAGCATCCGCCACCACATTCGCCTTTCCAGGATGATACTCCAAGGTGAAATCCTAGTCCTTAATGAGCTCCATCCATCTTCTCTGCCTCATGTTCAATTCTTTCTGGGAGAATAAATACTTCAAACTCTTGTGATCAGAAAAGAGTTCAAATTTCTCACCATAAAGATAGTGCCTCCAAATCTTCAAGGCAAACACCACTGCTGCTAGCTCTAGATCATGAGTGGGGTAATTCCGCTCATGTACCTTCAACTGTCTAGAACAATAAGCAATGACACTACCATTCTGCATCAACACACACCCCAAACCCTGATGAGACGCATCGCTGTAAATGACTAATCCACCACCACTAGTAGGAATAGTCAACACCGGAGCTGTAGTCAATCTAGTCTTCAGCTCATTGAAAGCCTTCTCACACTCATCCGACCATACGAACTGAGTGTCCTTCCTGGTCAATTTCGTCAAAGCCGAAGCAATACCAGAAAACCCTTCAATGAAGCGCCTGTTATACCCTGCCAGTCCAATGAAGCTACGGATTTCTGTAACCGTAGTAGGGCGACTCCAACTCATCACTGCTTCAACCTTCGAAGGATCCACAGAAACTCCATCCTTCGAGACCACATGACCAAGGAACTTGACTTCACTCTGCCAGAAATCGCACTTCTCGAACTTGGCAAATAGTTTCTGTTCTCTCAATGTCTGTAGTACAATCCGCAGATGCTTCTCATGCTCACCGAACGTCCTTGAATAAATCAAGATGTCGTCAACGAACACTACCACAAACTGATCCAAGTAAGGACTGAACGTATGGTTCATCAAGTCCATAAATGTTGCAGGGGCATTCGTGAGACCAAAAGGCATGACAAGAAACTCAAAATGTCCATACCTGGTCCTGAACGCCGTCTTTGGGATATCTTCCTCCTTCACCCTCAACTGGTGATATCCAGACCTCAAGTCAATCATCGAGAACACAGTAGCTTCTCTAAATTGATCGAACAAGTCATCAATCCTAGGTAAAGGGTACCTATTCTTGATGGTCACCTTGTTCAACTGTCGATAATCCACACATAACCGAAGTGAATTATCATTCTTCTTCACGAACAATACTGGTGCGCCCCAAGGAGACACACTTGCCTGAATGAACCCTTGTGCAAGTAAGCCCTCAATCTGAACCTTCAACTCCTGAAGTTCAGCTGGAGCCATTCGATAGGGTGCTTTCGACACAGGTGAAGTAAC
The DNA here is from genome assembly GCA_025331145.1 of Rosa persica. Classification (NCBI taxonomy): domain Eukaryota; kingdom Viridiplantae; phylum Streptophyta; class Magnoliopsida; order Rosales; family Rosaceae; genus Rosa; species Rosa persica. The sequence continues at coordinate 61,645,283 of WFKR01000005.1, forward strand.
TGGTATCACATCAATGGAGAAGTCCATTACCCTTTTTGGAGGTAACCCATGGATCTCTTGAAACACGTCTACATACTCTGAAACTACAAGAATCCCTGTAATCTTTGAAGTACTACTCCCTGATTCAATATGGGCCAAAATCCCTGTCCTCATGGCGATGTCAGACTTCAAACAACGATAATGAAACACCGGTTGTCCCGGAACATGGAAGGACACAATCATCCTAAAGCAATCAATAACAGCATGGTTCGGGCTCAACCAATCCATACCCAAAATCACATCATACGTGTGATCCGGAATCATAATTAAAGATGCAGAGAACTCTCTGCCACCAATCTCAATAGGGCAATCATCACAAAACATGCTAAGCTCAAGAGACACACCGAGAGGTGATGTAACACACAATGATCTAGTCAGAGGCATAGCAATCAAACCCAAAACATCCACAACCGAACTAGATATGAAAGAGTGTGAGGCTCCCGTATCAAATAGTACTCTAGCAAGATAGTGATAAACAGATAAGGTACCTTCCACTCCCGTGCCTGCCTGACCGATGGCAAAGACTCTAGTAGGTGCAGGTGGTAGATGCCTCTGCTGGTTACCCTGTACTCTACCCTGATTTCGGGGACACTCCCTAGCCTGATGCCCTGCATGTCCACAGTTGTAGCATATCCTACCCCGTGGTTTCGTGCACGCACGAGAGATGTGGCCCGGCTCGCCACAGTTAAAGCACTTCACCGGGGCTGCTGGTGCTATCTGCCTAATAGGCATAGCCTGAACAGGAGGAGCTACTGCTGCCCTAGCTGGAGCTTGATGCTGAAACTGAGTTCTCTGTCTCTTCCAGAACCCACCCCTGAAGTCTCTAGCTCTACTGCTTCCTACTATGGCCTTTCCCCTGCCCTGGAAGTCTCTCTCAGCAGACTCATTCTCTCTACGAATTAGGTTCTGCTGCTCAATGATCTGTGCCTTAGCCAAGATCTTTCTCTTGGTCTTCAGCTCTTAGATGGCCACATCACGTTCAATCGAAGGACTCAACCCTCTCTGAAACTTCTTGGCCAAGTCCTCATCCTCCATCTGCCTCACATACTTGTACAGTCTGGAGAACTCCGCATCATACTCAATTACGGTCATCTTCCCCTGTACAAGTGCGAGGAACTCTCGTTCCAACCTCTCCTTCACTGCTGGTGGAAAGTACTTCTCCCTGAACAGCCTCTCAAAGCCGTCCCATGTCAAGGTAGACACCTCAATGCTCCTCTGTGTGACATTCCACCACACCCTAGCCTCATCCTTCAGCATGAAAGCGGCTAGCTTCCTCTTGTCGGTCTCAGTGCAATCAAGCAGATCGAAATAGGTCTGCAAATCCTCTATCCATCGATCCGCCACCATATAATCAGTGCCTCCTCCAAACTTGGTTGTCCCCAAGCGAGTAATTTCCCTTGCTAGCATCAGTAAGCGAGCAGGATTATCAACCACGGCCACAGAAGGAATAGGCTGATCCTCATAAGGTGCCTCTACCTCCGTCTCGGATGCTTCTTCAACCGGAGGGGCCCTACCCCTTCCTCGGCCTCTACCCCTGCCACGGGGTCTACCTCTACCTCGACCTCTGGCTTCGTTTCCCTCAATCTCCATTACCTAATAAGCATGACATACTTGATTAATACACGCATAACACTTAAACAAAGCATAAGTCAAATGCAAGTCCATATTAACCAAGTACTAAGCATACATGACGATGCCTAAATTTCTTAAGACGTGCTAACTTTCCTAGCCAATCTAACGCTCTCACATACTTAATGACATTGTCAATACCGAAGAGCACACTATGGGGATCTACTGCAGACGGGCCATCACTCGGTAAGTATTGACATATCACCAAATATGTACCTTGCGCTCTGATACCAAACTGTCACGCCCCGAATTATAGAATAAACATTCAAAATCCGAAACATGAAAGTTACCACAAACTAAAATAATCATCCTGAAAATTTCTTTTCTTAACAACCTCACCACACGAAACAAAATCAAAACCGAATTTAGTCTCGATTAATTATTACAACTCAAATCCAAAATGAACTGTAAAGCTCTAAATGAGCGTACACACCTCAAGTCCATGAAATTTTAAAACAAATATTTAATCCGCAAATATTTTTCACACAATTACCAAAAATAAATAAATTTAAAACGCTCGGTTCGTAATATGAACCACGTGAGTTTTACTCACCTCGAAATTCCCGCTGCGTTTTCAATACAAATATAATTAACGCAGAAATAGCCCACTCAAATACAATCCATCAATCGCCTAATCAAATGTGATTCGAATTTAGCCAATAATTCCAAAACATAATTGAACTACCATTTAACGGCCGGATTCTAATTTACAATGAAATCCGACGAGCGGATTCTCACGAATCGCTCCCCTAATTACTGTTTTGTACATATACGAATATCCAACGGTCGGATCTTCACCCATGACCACACAAAGCCTCTGGGTCAGTCATATGACCATCATATCAAAATTATAACTTCATCCGACGGTCCTAATTCCACATATCATAAATCTAACGATCGAAATCGATTGAAATCTCAAAATTCATAACTAATTCATACAATATCCGAAAAATACGTATAATACGCTGAAATGATCGTATTGAAACATAGAATCATAAAATGGATAGAAACCAAATTTTAGACCTCCGAAGGTGGCCGGAAAGGGCCGCCGGAGTTAGGGATAGAGCCGCCGCCGACCACCACCAATGGTGTCAGGGCCAAGCTTGTCCCCTTCGTTTCATCATTCTGAGCAAATTTCATAACTAGCACAAGACCAAAAAAAGACGGGAAGGGATCGAAACGTACCAATTACAGTTGGCGGTCAGAAATTTTTCAGAAACCGGCGAGCTTGAAAACCGACGTGAAAACTGCAACCTCACGCCTCGATCCCTTCTGGAAACTTGTTCAGAACTTCCTTGCGAACTCAACAAGCCAAGATTCACAAGAAACGATCGTGTATAGCTCGAAATATTTGGATCGAAAGTTGGTTTTTCGATCCGCATGGGGTCGGGCTCAAACGAACGTGAAAACGTTTGACCCAATTCTGGTCCTTCTTGGTGCTTGTAGAGGAAGTTGAGGCGAGCTCAATGAGCTAAGAATCAAGTGAAATGGTGATCTGTAGCTAGAGATATCGAGATCAAACCGAAAACTAACCTTTTCGGTTCGGGCCGTGCCGCCGCCGCTGCAGGCCGTGTCGCAGCGCAAGGTCGAGACGAAGCTCCTGGAAGTGGTTGCAGCTCGAGTGGTGGCTGGAGGAGGAGATGAGAGCACGGTGAAGCCGTGCTTTGTTTTTGGCTTTCGCCGAGAGAGAAAAACGCGAGAGTGAGAGAGAGAATGAACAGTTCCTTTCCAAAAAAGGAAGGGAGCCCGGTGGAAAAAAAAATAGGGTTTCCAAAAATTTCTAGGGTTTTTTCTATATATACAAGTTTTGGAAAATCTTCTAAATTCGATAACTAATTCAGAAAAAATCCGATCTTTGTGTTCCGCACGTGTACGGACTCGTATCGATGAGCTCTACAACTTTCATGAAGGAAGTTTCTCCAAATTTTGTACGTAGGAAAAGTCGATTCTCAAACCGAGCATTTCGAGCTTTTCGTTAAAAATAATCGTTTCGAAACTTCGATGATTCAAAAAGTGAGTTATTATCGAACAATATTCGTGAAATTGTATAATAATTGTTCAACACAATTACTCGAATTTAAAATGAGAATTGCATGTATTACATTTATTCTAAAGCAAACATGAAGTGGAAAATGAATTTCGAGAAACCAACAGGCCGATGGAGATATTGTAATGTTTTATGGTGGTTGTAAAAATTTCACCCAATTTGGTTCTCGTTTCGAATTCGATCAATTAGGTCAAACTTAGTTACTCTTATAAACCTATTATATATATCATACACTCTAAAGAGCAACCTCTATCAATTCAAATAAAATAGAAAAACCAACCGTTGGATGTGATTATTACAATAAATTATACTTGTGGTTAAAAATTTAATCAATTTCACCAAAGTTTCGAACCCGATCGGATTAGTCAACTATAGTCACTTATATATTTTCTTGGTTGACCGATGGCGTGACAACAACGAAACGTGCTTATTTTTTTACATCACGTTTGTAAATATTTCATCGATGGATGTGCGTGGACATAAGATAAAAATTTCAATTTTAATTACAAATACGTTTGTTTATATCAATTTGTCTCATAAAGTTGTATAACGTGTACATTGCATTTAAATTGTAAATGTTCATTCTAAAGTAAACATGAATTGAAAAATGAATTTGGAGAAACCAACCGGTCGATGGAGAGATTGTAATGTTTTATTGTGGTTGTAAAAGTTTCACCCAATTTGATTCTCCTTTCGAATTCGATCAAGTAAGTCAAACTTAGTTACTCTTTTAAACCTATATTTATATATCACACACTCCAAAAAGAAACCTCTACAAATTCAAAGAAAATGAAAAAAATCGACCGTTGGATGTGATTATTATAATTAATTATTCGTGTGGTAAAAAATTTAGCAAAATTCACCATATTTTAGAATCCGATCGGATTGATCAACTGTAGTCATAATATGCAGAATATATATGCATATATTCTACATAGAAATACGAGAACTTCCACACACACTCTATATATCTATACATATAAACACACACACACACACATATTTATCTATATATATATATATATATATATATATATATAAACACACACACGTATTTATCTATATATAGATATATGGTTACTGCACACATATATGTGTATATAGATATATAGGTTGCTCAATAACCCTCAGTGGCTGCACACACATAGATATATATATATATATATATATATATATATATATATATATATATAGGTTGTTGCGAGTTTTTTAGCGGGCCGGGCCGGGCCGGGCTTTGAGCCCAAGGGACGGCGGACCTCCATCGACCCACTTGATCTGCGAGCTTTTTGATGAAGCCTAACATTGTGGATGTGGGGTTTTGGATAATATCATATTTGTGGTTTACCTGAAATTGAGTAGCATCTGAATGGGCATATTCAAGGTTTGATTCATCTAAATAATTCTACATTTCCCCATTAATAATAGTTTGGAATTTACCCAAATTGTTCTTTTCCTTCTTAATTGTATATATCTTATTTATAACCAAATTAAAACCAGACATTAAAAAGAATAATCAGATTGCTCCAGACAGATGTAACTGTCCAAAAATCAGAAAACCCCAGAAGCAAAATAGTTCAGACATGAAATATATTCCAAGAGAAAAATTCCAACATATCCAAAATATTAGTTGGGCTGTTGGGACAATTACTAAGGGTAACCGAAAGAAGAACAAGTTTAATTGGGCCAACAACCACGGGCATCATGAACCCATTACTATATGATGGATAGACTTGTACGTATAAGCAAGATAACGTTAGCAATCCCGCACACCAAGAAAGGAAAAAGGGAAAAATCAGCGGTAAATAGTCTCATGACTTTATTAATATTTAGAATACAGAAAGGCCGAAGACACAACACGCTGAAACCAGAAACTAAAAACAAACACAGGCCCAACACACAGAGAGGCCCTTAATTATTCCAAACACAGAAGGGAAACAGATCAGCCCTTGTTCATGCAGGCACACTCAGTTTGGCACGTAAATATAGAAAATATTAGAGCTCATCACGATCTTGGTCACGGCCAGCATCATCAACACCAGGGCTAGATGGGTTGTGAACGTCAAGTCCACGGTTTTTGCGAGGCAAGATCGGTTGCAGAGAGGGCCAATTGGGAAGGATCTTCTTGACGCCACCGATGATGTAGTCATTAGTGGTGCCAGGAGCAAAGTTGATGAGTGCGTAGGAATCTCCTTTGAATAGGTATGCCTCATTAGTCCTGTGCGAAGCAAACGCTGCCTCGATTCCACTTGCAAAGATGGTGTTTCTCAAACCACGAAAGCCGTCGGTGATGAGCTGGCGGTGGGTGAGGCGGGCACTACCAGAACGGTAGTTTATAAGAGCATACTGGTTGTCTTTGAAGAGGTAAGCTTCATACTTTGTTGTTGCCTCAAACGCGGCATCTATGCCGGTTGAAAACACAGTCGATTTGAAGAAGGGGAACATGGCACTGATGGTCATGGGGCCTTTGATTATCTTGTCATTTGTGGTGCCTGGTGCGAAGTTAATGTGTGCACAAAGATTCGCAGAGAAGATAAAGGCTTCATCCCGATCATGAGACCCGAAAGCAGAGTCTATACCATGTTCTGCAAAGGCTGTGCCTGAGAGGGATGGAAACCCATCGCAGATAAGAAGCGGTCCGTTCAATACCTTGTCGTTTGTTCCGTGAGGAGCATAGTTCATTAGCACATACTCGTCGTTCATGAATAGATAGGCTTGATTGTCCTCTGACGAACGGAATCCAGCATCTATGTAGCTCTCACAGTCAGCCATATCTCCGGCATACCAATCGGTGGTGGTGTCAGAGTTGTCGGCTGATCGTTTCTCTCGCCTGGAGATTGCAGGGCCTTCCCAAATGCAAAAGTTCAGAGGCTGCCTCGTACGATTTTCAGCCACATAGTCAAATACTGGCCTCCGAATGTTGAGCGCCCGGTATGGATGCGATTGTGGATTGTAGTTCCCATTCAGTATTATTTCCTCCTCAAGTCTCTCCCGTCTTGTGTATCTGCAGTAGTTAAATGTTGACTGTGATCAATTTGCAATCTACATATAATCTAGCCGCATGTGTTATTGAAAAACTTTACTTACCTTCCATTACGAACAAGCCTGAAACGTTGGGCAGAGCGAATGTATTGAGGGGCAATGCCAGCAACAAAGCAGACCTCATCTTGGGCCGGGTACTGGTAACGGTCACCAAGAGTCTCAGCAACCCAAATGCCACCGGGAGCATATATCTCATAGCGATATACTTCTTCCACAGTCTCGGTGACGGTGGGATGCCAACCGCTGTTAAGGGTGGTGCTAACGAAGGCGTGGGTGGCGGGTCGGCGGGAATCAAGAGGCCTACCGCCATGATGGACGTAATGTTCCAGATTGTAGTAGACTTGGTTGGTAGTGTTTTCTTGACGCCTCGCTTCGAAGCCATTCTGAAACACCTCCTGATAGGGGGTAAGATCCCAGCGGAACACATGGCGGAGTATGTCTTCTTCTCCACTGCTGCTTCTATACTCGATGTCAGCCAGCGGGGAATCTGCAATACGGCAATTAAAGTAATAAACAGTTTCTACCAAAAACTGAGCTGCAAGCTCGACAACTTCATTGACAGGTTGAGGGTAGTTTGCTGCACATCCTCTCCATTGTGAATTCGGCGGGATCGACATTTTCTTATAGCTGAAACGAAACAAACAGTCAATTTCATCATAACTCATATTTCCTATGACATTATACTTTATGGTGGACACCCAACACTACCATAAAGTATAATGTCATAGGAAATAGCCGAGTTAGCTCAACAAAACAATCCAACAACACCAGTTGCCAATAGCATTGCCCAGAACTGGTTTTGAAAGTTTTACAGCTAAAGAAACAACAGAAAAGTATAACGCTACATATATACCCGAAGAAAACAGAGACAAGAAAAAGAGCCAATTCAATTTTCAAGGTACAATCTAACACGGCTTGTCTACGCTTCACCAACACCTGGTTCAAAGATTCACAAGGAACGCTATAAATATTCAGCCGAAACCTTTAATCATGAGACACACACCTTTTCTATGACAGCAAATCCTTCAAGAAAATGGGCCCAGAAATACTACCCAACTCGCCGCTTTAATAATGAAAACTCAAGCACTCATAGAATTCAATTCCAAAAACACTAAAATTAAGAAAGTACCTAAATTGTCAAAAACTCAGATTTCTTACTACCCACAACAACAGTAAATCAGACTTAAAGCTCAAAAAGGTAAAAACTTGAAAAGTGAAACAGAACCAAGAAAAGAAGGGTAACAATTTCTTACCGAGAAACCCTAATCAAAGCCACAAAATTTACACACACCGCAAACCCTAGAAATCACCAAAAGCTCGAAACCGGAGCTCTAGCCCAAAAAGAAGAATGACCATCTTCACCGATCAACATGTTATCACAAAGTGACACAGACCCTTTGAAGTTCTCGACCCGAAAACCAAAACCCACCGATCAATGCCCTGAATCGCCAAGAAAGACTCGAGCTTTGTCAGCACAGATTGCGTTTTGGTGCAAAAATTCAAAGAGAAAGAAGAGAAAAGGAGCAATCTTTGAGGGCTCGGAATTAGAAATGGGTCTTTGCTTGGACAATAGAAGCGGTCAGAGTGAGTCTACAGTGTTTGAGAGTGAGAGGTTTGAAAATTCGAAAGCTGTTGGAGACAAATTTTATATCAGACTGACTTTTGCTGAGAAAGGAGGGAAAATTCTACCATGCTCCAAACGTGGCATGCTTGGGCGCGTCACCATATTTTTGGTCCAAATATTTCATTTGGACAATCCTGGCCATTCTTTTGGAAAACCTGCTAACTTGCACACCTTTTCTAAGTTGAATAAAAATGCAAGGGTCCCACTGTATAAGAGGCAAGGGTGAAAAGAAATAACTGTGTGTAAAACATTTATACAGCAGTTTTTTTAGTTAGGCTCGTTCTTGGCGGAGTACTCGACGAGCTTGTCGATCCGTTTGTGGAGCTCCGAGTCGGACGGTGAACCAGCCACCGGAGGAGGAGGGCCGGCGTGGAAAGGTGGGGGGACGAGGGTGGGGGGAGGTGCGCAGCGAAGGCCGCCGGAGGGGTAAGTGGTGACGGTGAGGCAAGATCTTGGCACCTCTTTAAACATGAAGGATCATGATTGTGATGCATCACACCAGTGAGGAGGTCGAAGAAATTAACCATGTGTTTGGGCTTGTGAGATTCTGGGTATACAGTTCCTCATATTCATATTATATTTTTTTCAACGAGTTCTTATAGAAAGTCGAAGAATGATTCACAGCAACCAATGGTTAGCTCAGTGAATGAGGCTGGTTTAGGGATATCAATTCGACCCTTTGTGGGTTCGATCTAGCTCAGCCTCAGTTATGTGTTTCTCATTTCAATTATTTCTTTCTATAGTCTTTTTTTATTATTTCTTTCCACATCACTTAAAAAATGAATTACTAAAACAAAAACTGCATTCCATACAAAAGCTCGACCTCCTCATCGGAGTTATTTATTTATTTATTCCTATAATTGTTTTTTTTCTTTAACAACCTACTTTGTCTTTTAAATTAAACAATAATTGCGTTACTTAGAAGATTGAATAAAAGAAGTGGCTAATAAATTTGGCATATATATTTTGCCTCTTACTTATGAGAATTACATTATTTTGGACTTCTAGTCCAAAATGCATCTAATTTCGTTTATATTTTGACTTCGATTCTCTTAGTTAACCCAAGTTATCATCATGGTCTTAAATTTATAAGTAGATTTCTCAAAAAGCAATCCCACCGAGACATATGAAATCGGAAATTGATAAAATTTGAGATTGCAAATGTATTTATAGCTTATTAATATGTAATGTGTAAAAAAATTAATCTGATTCACCGTCATTTCGACATCGAAAAAAATGGTCAACACTTTATACGCTTATAATTCCTTAAGGGGAGCAGAACCATGAAGAGATAAACCATTGTCTTATTAAAGAATAGTTACTGTCATTGTAGCACAGAACATTGCCATATGGGAAGCAAAAAGTATCTGCATGGCGTCATTGATATTCTATTGATATCGTTCTAAAGATGGTCCTTCAGTCTTTAATCTTGCTTGACATGCACTTGCTGCGATTTTGTGGTGTCTTTTCTATCCTCGTGTGCACTTGTACTTTGAAGCATTGAGGAATAGATAGAATGTTGTTGGTAACAATAACACAGTATAAAGGAAAAGAAAGCAGCACTTTGCTATTCTGTGACAGAGACTTGGCTGTAAAATTGCGAAGAAAAACATCACTTTGTTGAAGGGGTAGATAACAACTCTCAACTTATTTAGTTCAGGATGAAAATACTAATATTCTTAACTGCAAACCTAATCACTTTCCTTAGCATAATATGAATTCAAATAATGATCGTAACCTAAGGTAAGAAAATTAGATTCAAAGAATAATAAAAAGAGAAAGAAAAAAACCCTAGCTGAGCGATGGCGGCTCGAGCTTAGCTACATGCTTCTGTCGCGCCCAGATGTCGTCATCCATCGGCATTGTGTCGGCCTTGAGCCCAATCGTTGTCCCTGCTTCTGTAGTTGGGGTCTTCGTGCTGGATCATAATTTATATATATATTTGTGCCTTCAAACATGAAAATTATTTGTTCTAAAGTCCAATTTAATGTTGACTAATCTAATTCTATTATTCTCCTAATCTTGTACTTTTGCTTAACCTTTGTGTTTATTTATATAAATTTATTATGTTTTCCTTATCATGCTAGGAAATGATGGAGAAGCATAGAAATGCATAAAAAGTCAACCTTAGCATATTTTCTTACTCCGGCTAGGAGAAAGTGAGCTAAACAAGAAATGAGGGGCGGAAGCCTGATTAAAAGAACTCTAAATGAGTTGAAACTTTCCAGATCCATTTTAGACATCATAACAATCATTTCTTATGAAGAGTGAAAAAGCTAGTTCAGAGTGAAAGACCTTCAAAAGATCGGTCTAAGTTTCTGACTAAAAGACTAAAACGGCAAAACAGGACTTGTACAGATTACGACAGTATTTCTTGCCAAACCACGGTGAACTGAGCTCTGAAATTTTATCATGATGATCTAAACTTATCGAGAAATATTTGATATGAAGAAGTCAAAGGCTAATTCCGAAGTTTCGGTGGAGATTCAATTGAAGGAAATTTCAGAGATGTATCCTAGTAAAAACATGGTAGTTTGGCCTAGAACCTTCTTTGACAGGATTCCTTGTGCATTTTTGGAATGTCTATGATGCTGAAATTATCAATGAGAGCCCTAGAAGAATCCTACAAAACTATGGCAAGATTAATCAAACATCTTATCTTTGGGATAATAGGCATCTCTTGCACACTTTCTCTCCTATGTTTGTCATCTTGACTTTGGTGACCCAAAATCACTCTAAACTCTGTATTTTCATGATTCCCATGCATAATAAAGAGAGCTAGCCGCTCCTATCTTCTCTCTTAGCCATATTTTTCTACTCCACTCTCTTTAATAGCTCATCATTACGTCCTTCTTTTTACTCCATCTCTTATTCCATACCCTTTTCCCTTATTTTTAGGATCTATTACCACTCTCATACTCCACCTCCATGCTTCGTACAATGCTTAAGCTGCTCCCTTTTTCTTTCATTCATCATTTTACTCTTCTCTCTCTCCTCTATATAAGCATCCATTCATTACACTCTAAAACCATCACTCATTCCACCCCATTACACCTTCTTTCTCTCTTCATCTCCTTCATAAAACCTCCATATTCACCTCCCAAAATCCAAACCCATAATATTCATACTCCCCTTACTACTCCATCTCCTCCATCTTCCACCACCATAAACTCCATCATTACCACTCAAAATTAGCCAAAGAAGCATCATATCTTCATCACCATTCCGTTCATCCACCATCAACAAGAAGTCGATCAATCATCCATCCATTCCACCATCAAGAAGGATCCAAGGAGCAATCAAGGAGGACAATGAGGAGCTAGCCATCAATTTATCAAGTTTCAACTAGTTCACTCTTTCCTTAAACTCCTTAATTTTCTTTAATGTATTTAAGATTTGGTGTTAATTTGTATGAATATAAGTGAGTAGTTACTTTGTTGGGGTTAGGGTTGAAAGCCCTAGCCAATCTTGTATGGATTGATGCTATAGTATGATGTTATGCAATTTTCTTTAATTTTTCTACATGATAGTTCAAGAGTTGAATGCATTTGCTTAGACTTTACCACTTTGAGTATGTGTGTTTGCTATATCATGATATAATGTTTAGAGATTGGTAACCTTTGAATGTTAAAGCATGAAAGCACACTAGGTGTGCATGTAGGGGTTGTGAATTACAATCACTTAGAGATAAGATTGGTTGGTTGCATGATTTCTTCATCCCCAACCTTTATGTACTTCAGGTAATGCACTAGATATCTAACCGGATTGAAATGCATGACTTAAGTGGCTAAGTACTACACCCTTGAAGGGTTGCTTGATTTCACAAAAGGAGCATCATGTCCCTTGTCATAGCCGAGAAGGATGTGAGGAGAGAAATTGGTTAATTAATTTAGCATCATTCGTATTGAAATGCATAAATACTTGCAAGGGAGGTTAGTGGTAGACAATCTAAATCCTAACTTTTATTAATTTGATCACTAGTTTAGTTTAGAGTAATTTAGGTTACATTTGAGCATCTAGTTGTGTTCAATTTAAAACGATCTTCAAAAACCAAAATCAAATCGCTACTCCATCATCTTGCACATACTTACTATGAGTCTAGATTTCCTTGTGAATTTAGGTTTGTGATTGTACATTTTCATAATCTAGTTCTCCTTAGGTTAACAGCCTAGCTAGTGAAAGTAATCCAATTCTCGTGGGTTCGACAACCTTTCTTAAATCTCTATACTATTATTTGAACCCCTTATATTTGAGGGTGCCTATTTGGCTAACACTTCACCTATGGTGGAGTTTGACCTGATAGTTTCCATCGGATCCGGATCATGTTCTTCTTTGCTTTGTTACCGGAGTTAGCTCTCTAGACTACATGCTGGTAAGTCTGCTCTACCTTCATCAATCCAGAATATTTTAATTCAAATAAGAGAGTTAAAAAAGGACATTAAGAAACTATCAGTAAGTAATATAAACATAAATCTTGAATTTTCACTGTATTAAAATCAAATTTTCAAAGCCATATAGTGGTATCACTTAAAAATTCAATCTCTTGCAAAATTTCTCATTCACTGGAAATTGGATTTTAAAAACAAAAAAGGAAGGAAAAAAAATATCTATCTCTCAAAGTCATCAAATTGCATAAACGAAACATATTACAAATCTTCTTCCTTTGGTCTTTGGATCTTCTTCCTTCCATTTATGTAATCCTTTTGTACTTTCCAACTATATTAGCAGACTTGAAGAAAAACCCAACACACTTGCAATATGAGTTTGATCTCAAGTGAGAGAACACAAACAAAATAAAAGATAAAATGGAAAATGGCTCAAACTAATGAAGATCCCATATGCTAACATTTCCCTCCACGTTCACTGAGGCAATAATTCAGGAGATCACCCATAAAACCAAATTCAAATGCCAAACCCAACCCACTGTCATACGCACCACCCAAAATTGCATGCACTGAAATACAAAACCCAACCAATCGCTCCCAAAATTCAAAAAACCAATCAACTAAATAAGAAGCTTACCTGGAGCTCAATCTGTCAAAGATCTCTGATTGCTGAATCAGATCCTTCGATTTAATCAAATGAGTGCTCAATCGGATATTCCAATTTGGCCAAATGAGCTTAATTACTCGCATATTGGTCTGAGTTTGTTTTGGATTCCTTGCTTTTGATCTAAAAAGCTTATTGATAGGTGTTATCAATAAGCAAATGACAAAGCTAATCAGTTGAGAAAGCATGTGATTTGGGCAATCACCTGAGAACGGATCAGAAGTAGCTCTGAGATGCTTGAAACAAAGGCGAGGAGAGAGCGTAAAAAAAAGGTGAAATGCCGAAGCTGATGAGGGTTTTTACACCTAGGCCAGAAATGAAGGGCAAAATCGTCATTTCACAGTGCCAGCTATGCTTGAGCTGGCACTGCTACTAAGCCGATGAACAGTGTGAGGAGAATTGGTAATATAGTAAATTTTAGTGATGAAAACATGTTTGCAATATAGAGAGGGACAGGTATAGTGAAAGTCATTTTCCAACTATATACACGTGCTCGAGAAAATATTATATATATTCTATAGAAAAGAACATGTTTTTATCAAAAAAAAAAAAAAACTAAAGAAGAAATAACAAGAATAATAAAAACGGAAAAAGATTCAGAGTACCGATGTGCATTTACATCAACAGAAATGAACGGTTGGATAGACAAATTTGGCTAGAAATGATAGTGTAAAAAAATAAAAACGAACGGTGCATCTCAAGTAAACATGTTTTAATTTGTAACTTAAAATTAAAAATTAATTCCCGTAAAACTAGTGAATGGATTAATATTTTAATTGGACGTGTAAAGAGACCATATAATTAATTTGGTCGGAACTGAACAATTGGTAGTAAACGGGACCAGCGCATATGCTTGAATTTTATACGATGATTAAACACGATGTTCACCTTCTGCATTTTCACACACTTGAATACTTGATAGCTATGCCTCTCATAAGTCATGGCAGATGTCATTTACAATTTTGCGTGTTCCGATTCTTTGGATCACGTGACTTGCACGTGGAGCTTCGCCCCATCTTCCTTTTTGGTTTGCATGTATATGCTTCGGTCCATATCTATTTTGGTTACATGTATATGCTTAGGCCCATATATTTTTACGTGCTCAAATCAAATTTTGAAGGCCCAAAATTTGACACACCCGTATCTAATTTTTCACTTTGAAGCTTACCAAAAATACGTATGTCGGTTCTCTGCAAATTCTCTCATGCAACGAAAGCTGACACGTGGGCTCTTGACCTATTCACACTAGTACAAAGTGCATGTTAGGTGACACGTGGGATGATATTTTCTTTACGATAAGAACTCGAGCCCTTGCTACGTATACATTATACCATATATTCCCTCAACTTCCAGTAAGCTTCAACAGAAATGTCAAGCATCAAAGAAGAAGACCACCACCTCCACCGGCCAGCATCAGAGGGCTCAGAACGAGCAAACGCACCGGCCGAAGTGGTCACACAAATTACTGGTGGGCGTTTGCAGCCGCATCGCGATCAATATGGTGGCATAAGAGACCATATAGTGGGGAATGACAGCGATGATGGCTCGGCTGATGTTGCGGACTGTTGCGGTTCGAGTCAGCAAGCAGATCACTTCAGATGTGTTCACACGGTCACCGAGCGATCGAAGTGAGGGTGGATGAGGGTGATCGAGGGATAGAAAGCTCGATGTGATGTTGCTCGTTCCATATAGATTTAATATGTCTTTATTGTTTTTGTACGTTTTCTGTATTCGATCTTTCGCTTTGAATCTTAATTTCCAGCCCTCCTATGGGCCGGATACGGCAGATGTGTTGTAGTTGTATGATATGTACCCGAAGATCTTTACTAGTTACTACCACTGTCTTACAAAATTGTTGTACTATGTATTAATATTTATAATCAAAATTTCAATTAATTGAAACTCTGTCAACTGTCGTGAATGGATCAATCACTGTACTCTACTAAGCAAATTGTGTCGGCTACATATTAGTCTTTTGGCTTTCAAATAAATATACACACCTAATCGCTACGTCTCAAATTTAAAAAACCAAGAACTTAATTATAGACAACTCCATGTTTTAGTGTTGAGATATTGAGTTTGACCGGCGGCTGGTTTTATGATCTCTGTCGATGTTGGTAGAGCGGTCGTTCTTATAACTATCTGAAAAGTTAATTTTATCATATTTCGAAAGTTCTTATAATTGTTTGAAAATTATATTAGAAAGACATTTTTATCATATTTCGAAAGATACACATAATAATTTTTATATTATATAAAAGTATTTTTTTAAGCTGTAAGATCGAGCGTTATAGAAAACAGTTTTATGTTATTTTGGTTTAAATAACAATATGCATAATTCACGGTGGATTTTCAGTGTTTTTGAACACTAGTGCTCCTGCTTTACATGAGATCGATGTTATCAATAATTTGGTGCTTTGCGGCACCTTGAAGTTAAAAAAACCAGAAGATCTTTTGAAAACATTGAAGGATAGATGACAAATGAAACAAAAACAACCCTCTCATGCTTCCATAATCCCATTAGCTAGGCCCCATCAAAAAACCCATGGATCAAGTGAGCCGATGGAGGTCCGCCGGCCCGTGGGCTCAAAGCCGGTCAGACCCGTCAAAAAGCCCGCCTAGGTGGATAGCGGGCCGGGCTTGGTTTAGGGGTTCAAAACCTAACCCGGCCCTTAGGCCTGACCCGCCACAAGCCCGCTAGACCTAACCCGTAAAGCCCGTTAGGCCCAACCCATAAAAGCCCGTTAGGCCCGGTCCATAAAAGCCCGTAATATATATGAATATATATATATATATATGTATATATAACACCTAACTTCACTGAATTACTGGGAACTGCTCGGATGGAATTAAGAGTTGTATCCTATATGCACGGAAAGCCCCATGTGTCTAAAAATTACGGTTTGCGATTCCAATTTTTCTAGAAGGAGTTATGTCAATTTAAGTGAAGGTAGTTTAGCTTGAACGAGAATTTGCAACATCTTTTACAAGCTGAACTTCGCTGAATTACTGGGAACTGATTTGATAGAATTAGGAGATGTACCACATATGCACGGAAAGCCCATGTGTCTAGTTTATGGGGAATTTTACAGTTTACGATTCCGACTTTTCTAGAAGGAGTTATGACAATTTAAATGAAAACAGTGCAGCTTAGACGAGAATCTTTAGTGTGCCATATCATCATTATTGACGATCCAGGACTTTTAGACATGTTTATATATGTGTGTATGTGTTTATATATATATATATATATATATATATATATGTAGGATTTTTCTCAGGTAAGGATGTCCTTAGTTCTTATTAGGTGCGGATTTGGTGTTTTCACCCACTTTCCGATCATATTTTCACATCTTAACCGTTCAGTTTTTAAAGCCTAATGTATAGATCTCCCCTGCAAAATTTCAGCCAATTTGGTGATCGTTAAAACATCCAAAACTGCAATTTACACGAACGGACCGAATCTGTCGAACCGGAACCGTTCGTATTTATAATGGTAAATTGCAGTTTTGAATGCCTTAACGATCACCAAATTGGCTGAAAATTTTCAGAGGTGATCTATACATTAGGACCTAAAAACTGAATGGTTAAGATGTGAAAATGTGATCGGAAAGTGGGTTAAAACCGGAAATCTGTACCTAAGAAAAACTAAGGACGTCCTTAGTGTAGCCGGACTGTATATATGTATGTATATAACTTATATAAGTTCTTTTAGACATGTTTATATATGTGTGTATGTGTATATAGTTTTATATATATATATATATATGTGTGTGTGTGTCTTTTGTATGAGTGTAAATTTGTTGTATATAAACATGTCTAAAAGAACTTATATAAGTTATATACATACATATATATATATATATATATATATAAACATATACACACATATATAAACATGTCTAAAAGAACTTATATAAGTTATATATATATATATATGTGTGTGTGTGTGTGTGTGTGTGTCTTTTGTATGAGTGTGAATTTGTTATAATTTGGCTTATGGTGAAATTGAAAGTTCTCATACTTCTATGTAGAATATGTGCATATATATTCTGCATGTCATGACTACGGTTGACCGATTCGATTTGATTAGAAAATATAATGAAATTAGCTAAATTTTTTACTACACTCATAATTTATTATAATAATTTCATCTAACGGTCGGTTTTTTCATTTTATTTGAATTGATAGAGATTGTCATTTGCAGTGTATGATATATAAATATAGGTTTATAAAAGTAATTAAGTTTGACCTAGTTGATCGAATTCGAAACGAGAATCAAATTGGGTGAAACTTTTACAACCACCATAAAACATTACAATCTCTCCATTGACCGGTTGGTTTTTCCAAATCCATTTTTCACTTTATGTTTGCTTTAGAATGAACCTTTACAATTTAAATGTAATGTATAAGTTATACAACTTTATGAGGCAAATTGGCATAGACAAACATATTTATAATTAAAATTAAATTTTTTTATCTTATGTCTACGCACATCCATCGATGAAATATTTACAAACATGATGTAAAAAAAAAAAAAAAGCATGTTTCGCAGTTGTCACCCCATTGGTCAATCAAGGAAACATACAAGTGACTACAGTTGATCAATCTGATCGGGTTCGAAACTTTGGTGAAATTGACTAAATTTTTAACCACACGCATAATCTATTGTAATAATCACATCAAACGGTTGGTTATTCCATTTTATTTGAATTGATAGAAGTTGCTCTTTAGAGTGTATGATGTATAAATATAGAATATGTGAGTAACTAAGTTTGACGTAGTTGATCGAATTCGAAACGAGAACTAAATTGGGTGAAATTTTTACAACCACCATAAACATTACAATCTCTCTATCGACCGGTTGGTTTCTCCAAATTCATTTTCCACTTCATGTTTGCTTTAGAATGAACCTCAACAATTTAAATGCAATGTATAAGTTATACAACTTTAGGAGGCAAATTGGTATAGACCAATGTATTTATAATTAAATTTAAAATTTTTATCTTATGTCTACGCACATCCATCGATGAAATATTTATAAATTTGCTGTAAAAAAATAAGCACGTTTTGCTGTTGTCAAGCCATCGGTTAACCAAGAAAACATACAAGTGACTATGGTTGACCAATCCGATCGGGTTCGAAACTAGGGTGAAGTTGACTAAATTTTTAACCACATACATAATTTATTGTAATAATCACATCAAACGGTTGATTTTCCCATTTTCTTTGAATTGATAGAGGTTGCTCTTTGGAGTGTATGATATATAAATATAGATTTATAAAAAATATAGTGTCTTTAAATATTTATTATAAATAAAGCCCGCAAAGCCTGCCCTGAAAAAACCTGCAAGGTCATGCCCTGCCCGGTCTGAAAAACCCATAAGGCCCGCTTTATATTGATGAGTTTGGATAATTTGATTTACAATAAAACTCCACCCAACCCGTCATTATTTAAAAATATAATAAGACCCGATCCGACCCGTTAACGTGGCCTACCATTACCCATGGAGGGCCAAGCAAGCATGCGATAAAGCTAATAATATCCCTGATTATGGGAGAAGAATGACTTTGACCTCTCGATTAAGCTAGCTTAAAGCCTACATCGTCGGCTGTCGTTTTGTCCGGACAGCGCCATTTTGGCTCTAATCGGATTAGAATATAGTTGCCGACTTGCCGTCTTGTCGAACGGAAGCATCCATGTAGAAGTTGTTTACTTCTTTTTTGTGACTATCGATTTTATTATTAGTCATCTTCACATGGATTGCAACCCACCACATATTCGATTTGGTTGGACCAGAACTACTATAAACATTTAGATTAGTTTTGTCCAAAGAAAAAAAAAATTAGCATTAGTCTGCCATTTAATATAGAGGGAGTTCACGTGTCCTGCAGTACTCGGATCAGAGCGTAAGTTGGTGATGCTTTTGGCTACTAGATTCTTGTCATTTAGTGTGCAGCAATCTTCCGCTTTGTCTAGTACGTTTGTACTGTTCTCTCATAATTCATTTTATTTATTTATGCTTTCTTTTTACAAGGCACAAGGGTTTAATGGCTAGTGAGTTTTGAAGATGATTGCTCGAGGTTGAATTCGATGTTGCAGGCAATAATTGAAATCTTTAATGGATTCACAAACGACATATATAACCGTAAAACACTATACAGCTACTTGAAATCAATTATCGATTGCTTTCAATTATCGATTGCTTTCATAGAAAAAGACCATGTGGAGGTGCTGTCTGGCTAGCTAGCAGATCTATACGACACTTAATATTCTTAAAATAATAGTTCTAGTGGGCCGCCATTTAATATGTTCATTGTTAATTAAATCATTCACTCGATCGATGTTGTTTGATCTGTTATATTGTTTGATGGAATAACCTTTATATATTTGTAGCTACACTTACTCTGAGAGAGAGAGGGAGAGAGAGATGGGGAAGAAGGAAGGAGGAGAAGGAGAAGAGAGTAGTACTACTACTACTCTTCCATTGTTTGAGAGCAAAACAGCAAGATTTAGAGGTGTTTATAGGGTTTTTGCCTCAACTATATTTGTGGGTGTGTGTTTGATATGGGTGTACAGACTAATAAACATCCCGAAAGCTGGAGAGAGAGGGAGATGGGCTTGGATTGGTATGCTTATGGCTGAGTTCTTGTTTGGTTTGTATTGGATCATCACTCGGTCTGTTCGCTGGAGTGTCACTTATCGTCAACCTCTCAAGAATAGACTCTCACAGAGGTTTGCTAGCTTCTTATTCATCTTGTAGTTCATATATAAAACAGTAACCAGTATTAGAGATGATTTATATGAAAAAAAGAGTACGTCAAGTTTGCATTCATATAGAGAAATGATATTTCTATGTGAAAGTATGCTTAAACTTTTAGAATTTACCTGATCCTTTGATTTGCATACTTGATTTAAGTTCTTAGAAACCTTTCTTTGCATGTGTTATGCAGATATGAGGAGAAGTTGCCGGGTGTTGATGTTTTTGTATGCACTGCAGACCCGAAAATGGAGCCACCAAGTTTGGTGATTAACACTGTGTTATCAGTCCTGTCCTGCAATTTTCCATCTGAGAAGTTGAGTGTTTATCTCTCGGATGATGGCGGTTCACAGTTTACTTTCTATGCTCTTTTGGAGGCGTCTCGGTTCTCGAAGTATTGGATACCCTTTTGCAAGAAGTTCAAGGTTGAACCAAGGGCACCGGAGGCCTACTTTGCCCTGCATTCTGACGTTCATGACACCAAATATGGTCAAGAATGGTTTGATATCAAGGTAAGTACTGTAATGTATGGAAACTAGAAGAACAAGGTTAATGTTTTCGCCTCTTTGTATTTGTTGAAAAAAGGACTAATTGATTCACATTTGTATGATGTCGAAGAAACTTTATGAAGAAATGAAAAATCGGATCAATTCTGTTCTTGAAAGTGGGAAGATACCAGAAGAAACAAGGAATCAACACAAAGGGTTCTCAGAATGGAACCTTAAAGTAGCAAAGAATGATCATCACTCAATTGTGCAGGTATAAAATTCTTGAATGAATATATTGATCTTTATCTAACTTTTGTAAAATTTGGTTTTTTATTTCATTGCTGTGCCTCTGATTTCTTTGAAGATTATAACTGATGGAAGAGACACAAATGCCGTGGACAACGATGGATGCCGATTACCAACTATTGTCTACATGTCAAGAGAAAAGAGACCCCAACAGCCACACAACTTCAAAGCTGGAGCCATGAATGCACTGGTTAGCTTTAGCTTCCTCACTTGCCAATGCATTGTTGACACCAAGTTTTAACCTCTGTGTTTGATTTGGAAAATCGATAGTTTATTCTCGTGTATAGTGATTTTAACTTGACATTTGGAAGTACCATGAAACTGAAAGGCTATTTCCATTGTACAGCTGAGAGTGTCATCAGAGATAAGCAATGCACCCTTTATTCTCAACTTGGACTGTGACATGTACGCAAACAATGCAGATGCAATACCAGAGGCACTTTGTTTCTTCTTGGATGAAAAGACTGGCCACGAGACTGCTTATGTGCAACATCCGCAGTTCTACAACAATCTCACAAAGAATGATATTTATGGAAATGCATGCTTCGTAACTAATGCGGTGAGTTATGTAGACCATGGTTGTGACTGCCCCTTTCCTTTCAAACTAGGACTACTAAAGTAAAAGTAAGCTAAAGATCTTGAACTTAACCTAACAAGTTATGATTTCTGGACAAAGGTTGAACTGGCTGGGTTAGGTGGATATGGAGCGGCCTTGTATTGTGGCACCGGATGTTTCCATCGAAGAGAATGTCTTTGTGGAAAGAAGTATTCAAAGGGTTACACAGAAAGATGGAATATTGATGGCCAGAAGAGTACTATTGACAAAAGTATCCAAGAATTGGAGGAATCTACGAAACCTCTTATCGATTGTAGCTATGAAAAGGGCAGTCAATGGGGAAAAGAGGTCTCTTTCTCTGTCTCTCTCGCAATTTCAGAATATTACTCCTAAAGGTGATGATGAGATATTTGTTTTGGCTATGCAGATGGGACTGATATATGGATGCCCTGTCGAAGATATAGTTACTGGTTTGGCAATACAATGCAGGGGTTGGAAATCAGTTTATTACAATCCAGAAAGGCCTTCCTTTGTTGGTGTTGCTCCAAACACCCTAGAAATCGCACTTGTTCAACAAAAGAGGTGGTCTGAGGGCATGTTTCAGATATTTTTCTCCGAGTATTGCCCCTTCATATATGGACATGGGAAGATACACTTTGGTGCCCAAATGGGATATTGCCTCTACCTTCTATGGGCTCCAGTTTCATTCCCAACTTTGTATTATGCACTTGTTCCTCCTCTTTGCTTGCTCCATGGCATTCCCTTGTTCCCCAAGGTACCTCTTTCTTACTTTTTTATCTTGATGAACACAAGACTTGATAAGCCAATTGAACAAGAGAATTTGAGGGCGGAATGTTTAACCTGAAACGTTAATGCCCACGAATTTAAGCAAATTCAACATTGTTGTTATTAAATCGGTGGCTTCTAATTGATCTTGCAGGTGTCAAGCCTATGGTTCCTAGCATTTGCTTATGTTTTTGTAGCAAAGAATGCATACAGCATAGTTGAATTTGTGATGTGTGGGGGTACACTCAAAGCATGGTGGAACCTACAAAGAATGTGGCTGATCCGACGAATCACTTCGTACTTCTTTGCCTTCTTCGACACCATAAAGAGGCAATTGGGGCTATCTGAAACACTTTTTGCCCTCACCGATAAGGTTGTCACCGAGGATGTGTTAAAGAGGTACGAGCAGGAAGTTTTGGAATTTGGAAGCTCAAGCATTATGTACACTGTAATGGCAACATCGGCATTGCTGAACTTGGTGAGCTTAGTTTGGGGGACGAAGCGGGTTGGGATGGATTTAGAGTTGAAGGCCTTAGACCAGTTCATTAGTCAAGTTATTCTCTGTGGCATATTGGTTTTGATCAATATACCAGTGTATGAAGCTCTCTTCTTGCGCAGTGATAAAGGCCACATACCATCCTCTGTCATGTACAAGTCTGTTTTTGTGCTCGCGTTGGCATGCTTGATGCCTACATACTAGGAACGCTTGCTCAAAGATTGAAGAATAACCATCATCATAATATAAACTAGCATTCCCTATTGGGACATGCTTAGTAATCCTGGACCTTTTTTTTGATATATATATATATATATATATATATATATATATGATTTTTCTCAGGTAAGGATGTCCTTACTTAAGCTTATGGAACGGATTTGGTGTTTTCATCCACTTTTCGATCACATTTTCACATCTTAACCGTTCAGTTTTTAGGTCATAATGTATAGATCACCTCTATAAAATTTCTGCCAATTTAGTGATCGTTAAGGCGTCCAAAACTGCAATTTACACAAACGAACCGAATCTGTCTAACCGGAACCGTTCGTTTACATTGTTGTAATTTACAGTTTCGGATGCCTTAATGATCATCAATTTGGCTGAAATTTTACAGAGGTGATCTATACATTAGGACCTAAAAACAGAACGGTTAAAATTTGAATATGTGATCGGAAAGTGACCGAAAACAGGAAATCTGTACCTAAGCTTAGGTAAGGATGTTCTTAGTGTAGCTGGACTGTATGTGTGCCTATATATATAGGGCCCTTATAGTGAGAGATCCATTTTTTTGATCTTTTATAGGGATAAGTATTAGACAAATTTTTTGATCATATTTCCGCATCTCAACCGTTCATTTTTTAGATTCTAATATGTAGATCATTTATACAAATTTTCAGCCAAATCAGTGATTATTAAGGCATCCAAAACTGCAATTTACACGAACGGACCAAATCTGTCGAACCGGAACCGTTCGTGTTTATAATGGTAAATTGCAGTTTTGGATGCCTTAACGATCATCAAATTGGCTGAAAATTTATAGAAGTGATCTATATATTAGGACCTAAAAACTGAATGGTTGAGATGTGAAAATATGATCGAAAAGTTGGTCTATTGCCCTATCCCTATAAAAGACCAAAAAAAGGGCTCCTTCACTAGAAGAGCCCTATCTATGAGGGCCTTCCACTAAGGAATCCTTTTTTTTTGGTCTTTTATAAAGATAGGCATTAGACAAAATTTTTGATCATATTTTGGTATCTCAACCATTCATTTTTTAGATCCTAATGTGTAGATCACTTATACAAATTTTCAGCCAAATCGGTGATCGTTAAGGCATCGAAAACTACAATTTACAAGAACGGACCAAATCTGTCTAACCGGATGTAATACCCGCAATTATCATTTTAAATTCGAGTAATTGTGTTGAACGATTATTATGCGATTTCACGATTTATGTTCGATAATAATTCATTTTTACAATTATCGAAGTTTCGAAACGTTTATTTTAACGAAAAGCTCGAAATGCTCGATTTGAGTAATCGACTTTTTCTACGTACAAAATTTGGAGAAACTTCCTTCATGAAAGTCGTAGAGCTCGTCGATACGAGTTCGTACACGTGCGGAACACGAAGATCGGATTTTTTCTGAATTAGTTATCGAATTAAGAAGTTTTCAGAAACTTGTATAAATAGGAAAAAACCCTAGCTAATTTTTCAGAACCCTACTATTTTGGTTCGGCCTCCTTACATTTTCAGAATCACTGTTCATCATCCCCTACCTCCGTCCCTCGACCAAAATAGACCGAAAAAGAGAGCAAAGTTCACCTTAATTGTTCTCCCTCCACAGACCACCTCTCGACCTCAAACCAAGTCTTAAGCATTCGTCTCGAGCTGCACTACCTCCTGGACGGCGTCGCTTCCACCGGCAAGGCCTCCACCGCCGGCGAAACAACCCGAAACAAACGGACCCGAAAACGAACCAAAACTAGCTTCTTGCGTTTTCGACCACCAAACCAAGTGAAACTCGTCCCTCTACATCGACTCAACCTCCTGAAGCTTCCAGAGGCAGTTTTACAAGGCGGTGCGGCCTGTAGCGGCGGCGGCACGGCCTGAACCGAAAACCACCCTTTTCGGTTCGATCTCGATATCTCGAGCTACACACCACCATTTCACTTGATTCTTGGCTCATTGAGCTCGCCTCAACTTCCTCTACAAGCACCAAGAAGGGCCGGAACTGGGTCGAACGTTTTCACGTTCGTCGGAGCTCGACCCGAACGGATCGAAACAACCAAGCTTTCGATCAAGATATCTCGAGCTATACACGATCGTTTCTTGTGATTCTTGGCTTGTTGAGTTCGCAAGGAAGTTCTGAACAAGTTTCCAGAAGGGATCGGGCCTGAGGTTGCAGTTTTCACGTCGGTTTTCAAGCTCGCCGGTTTCTGGAATTTTTCCGGCCGCCGACTATAATTGGTACTTTTCGATCCCTTCCCGTCATTTTTTGGTCTTGTGCTAGTTATGAAAGTTGCTCAGAATGATGAAACGAAGGGGACAAGCTCAGCCCCGACACCATTGGCGGTGGTCAGTGGCGGCTCTGTCCCTAACTCCGGCGGCCCTTTCCGACCACCTCCGGAGGTCTAAAATTTGGTTTCTATCCATTTTATGATTCTATGTTTCGATACGATCATTTCGGCGTATTATACACATTTTTCGGATATCGTATGAATTAGTTATGAATTTTGTGATTTCGATCGATTTCGATCGTTAGATTTTTGATCTGTGAAATTAGGACCGTCGGATGAACTTGTAAATTTGTTATGATGATCATATGACTGTCCCAGAGGCTTTGTGTGGTCATGGGTGAAGATCCGACCGTTGGATCTTCGTATATGTGCAAAACGGTAATTAGAGGAGCGATTCGTGAGAAATCGCTCGTCGGATTTTAATGTAAATTAGAATCCGGCCGTTAGATGGTAGTTAATTTATGTGTTGAAATTTTTGACTAAATTCGAATCATATTTGGTTAGGTGATTGACGGATTTTATTTGAGTGAGCTATTTCGGCGTTAATTATAATTATAATTATATTGTAGACGCAGCGGGAATTTCGAGGTGAGTAAAACTGACGTGGTTCATATTACGAACCGAATGGTTTAAATTTATTTATTTATGGTAATTGTGTGAAAAATATTTGAAGATTAAATATTTGTTTTAAAATTTCATGGACTTGAATCCCCACGGTCCATAGGTAAGTAAAATGAATTTTAATTATACAAATGAATTTCATGATTTTCTTGTGTGAACTATAGATGGTATTAGTGGTCATTCCTGAGTGGATGATTACGTATATATATATTTACGTGAAAAATATATAATGTTGAGTGATGATATGATTGACTGAAGTGACAAATTGATTATATTTCAAGTGTGTAATTCCATAATAATATGGTGTATCTTGGTTGAGTTGATTTCAGTACGTGATATTGTATGTTGTGCTCATTATGGGTTTAGGGTCGACGTAGTGACTGGTGTGGGGAAATCGGACGCTCTAATCCTGGGTGGATGATGGGATACGATTGGTTGAGTATGTGGAATTATCGGACGTTCTAAATATGTATATATGTATACATATTGATGAAATACGATAATGATAAATATGTCGGATGCCATAACCTAGGCCAGGTGATGGGCTACGATTCAGTTAGAGCTCCAGTCTGTCAAGTACCGTATTTTTATAAATACGATGTTGAGAGTTGTGTAGAAAGATGTGTGTTGGGGTTTATCTTGATGTATTGAATTGGTGTTGATTGAGATGGTTAGTATTTGTGGACGTGGAAATTGTTTAGTGTTGTTGTGTGGGGAATAATTATGAATTGAATTAAGCAATAATTATTTCCTTTTACTCATACGAGCTTTCATAAGCTTACCGGGTTTTGTGTTGTTGCAATCCCGGTACACTATTCAAATGGTGTAGCGGATATTCCTGCAGGTCAGGATAATCAGGGAGGTGACCGAGCTGCTTAGGTGTTACAGCAGTTTTTGTTATTTCATTTAGTTGTGAGGTGGGTATGCTCATTTAGAGTTTTACATTTCATTTGGATTTGAGTTGTAATAATTAACTGAGACTAAATTCGGTTTGATTTTATTTCGTGTGGTGAGGATGTTAAGAAAAGAAATTTTCAGGATGATTATTTTGAGTTTGTAGTATTTTCATGTTTCGGATTTTGAATTGTTATTCTAAAATTTCGGGATGTGACACCGGAACAGTTCGTGTTTATAATGGTAAATTATAGTTTTAGGTGCCTTAACGATCATCAAATTGGCTGAAAATTTGTAGAAGTGATCTATATATTAGGACCTAAAAACTGAACTGTTGAGATGTGAAAATATGATCGAAGAGTTGGACTAATGCCCTATTCCTATAAAAAACCAAAAAAAGGGATCCCTCACTAGAAGGGCCCTATATATGAGGGCCCTTCCACTAAGGGATCCATTTTTTTGGTTTTTTTTTTATAGGGATAGACATTAGACAAACTTTTTGATCATATTTCGGCATCTCAACTGTTCATTTTTTAGATCCTAATGCGTAGATCATTTATGCAAATTTTCAGTCAAATCGGTGATCGTTAAGGTATCCAGAACTGCAACTTACACGAACAGACCGAATCTGTCGAACTGGAACTGTTCGTGTTTATAATGAGAAATTGTAGTTTTGGATGCCTTAACGATCATCAAATTGGCTGAAAATTTGCAGAAGTGATCTATATATTAGGACCTAAAAACTGAAACCCTATATATATATATATATATATATATATATATATATAAGAATAAAAAGTTTTCATTCATAACAATGGTCAATTACAATGTTAAGGTGGCTCCTAGCCCCCTACAAAAGTCTTGTTTGATCAGAGCAAGTAAAAGAGAGTACCACTTCCCATACATCAAAATTTTTTATCATTAACTAAAACTTCATCAAAGCAAGGGGGTCAAGCTTCCTTCCAAAATCTCTATCCAGTTGACCTTAGCGCTTGAATTGAAAATTTTGTATTTCCAAATTTAGTAATAAATTTCAACTTGTATCTAACTCATTTCTTACTTCCTAATTTATCCTAACTATATGTGAGATGTAGGAAAATACTTCTCAAGAAACGCCTTCATCATGTCTCCCAAGATGCATTTCGTCCGCTAGGTAACTCATAGAGCCATTGCTTTGCCTTGTCAGCCAATGAAAAAGGGAAGGCTTTCAACTTCAAGATTTGTTCATCAGCTCCTTGTGGCTTCATGCTAGTGCATATGAACTGAAATTCCATTAAGTGTTGGTTGGGGTTTTCCATAGAGAGTCCATGGAATGTAGGAAGACTAGTTTTATTTCTCAGGCATGTTATTAAGCTCAAATTGAATTTAGAATAGCAACTCTATTTAAGGAAGATAAGTTATCAAAGTTCTATTAACGAAATTTTAATACTGATGTTTGACATGGAGGAAAAATGTACTTAAAAATTTGTTTAGAACTTTCGAAGAGAGATTGGGTTCTGATTATATGTTAACAGCCTAATTTTTGGTTGCTGGTCAGTGGTGACAACGGGAAACTAGAATTAATTGGGTGACGAGTTCATTGGGTTAGGAGAAGCAAGACAATGATTCTCCAACATGTCGAAAATGGAGAAGTTGGAAGGTAGTCGGACGGGTGAATGAAATTGGGAGAGGAACCATAAAAATGGTGAGTTCGTATCTTTGATTGGGTTTGGTTTCATAAGCAAGTGATGCAATTGTTAATTGTATTATTGTTAATGAGAATAGTAGAAGACCTCCATCTAGGACGAGACCACATGCTTGGACAAAATGAAAATTCTCTTGGAAAGGCTTTGATAACTAGTAGTAGCCATTAACCAAACCTTCGGCATTGTGCTTGAGAATGCTTTAATCATCTGAAATTTCTGAAACTAAGTGCTCAACTAGCCTATACCCACCAAAGGCTTCAAATCTCCGCACCCAAAACAACAGGTTTGATTAACCCAAGAACATTGGCAGTTCCATCAGAAAAAGAACAGAAGGATAGATAGAGAGAGAGAGTAGACTGAGCAGCGAATGAAGAGAAGAAAGAAAAAAATGATTAGAAAAAAAAGTTAATGATTCTTGGATCTGAGAAGCCACCACATTGGCGCCACTCATTACTTGGAACGCAGATCTGACCATGATTCATGGATTTCATGGGGTGATTCATCTGAGCACTGGGTCGAGATTGAAGGGAGAGGAGAACAGTAGAAAAAGAAAAAATAGTAAAAATGCTTAGAAAAAAAAATATAATGGGTTAAACCATAAAGAGACGAAAATACCCCTCATTATATGCCACGTGGCATGCACCGTAACGGAGCTAACAGCTCCAGATACCAAAATTAGATCGGATGAGAACTTCATATACCGATATGATATTTTTTGAAACTGAGGTACAAAAGTTTAGAATGGCTGAAAGGTGAGACATTGTTAGGACCATTTTCCCTTTAAACTGTTGTAGTATAAATGTATAATACTACGTATGTCTATATCATGTAACAAACACTTAAAATGTGTAGATAGATACTTGAGTGTATAAACATAGGTACTTGAGTGTATGAAGACTTATGTAACATGCTTTACCAAGGGGCAACAAACATGGCAGAATTCATTATCAAGATAGTTATCATTTTGGTTTTCTTTTTGAGCTTTCACACTACAAATGTATCCCTATAAATACCCCATTGTATGAGATGAATAAACACACTTGAAATCTCCATTCTCTCTGAAATATTACTCTCTCTCTCTCTCTGTGTCAATTGAGCTTGTTCTTCAACACGTTATCAGCACGAAGTTGCTCTAGAATTAGAATCGAAAATTGACGAGAGAAGAGTTTATCATCAATCGAAGTCATTTTTCCAAACCTACAAAAAAATCCCCAAACCCTAGCTCATATCAAAGCCCTTGATTCCAGAAGCCCGGAATCGGCCTCAGAATTGCCGGAACCGGCCGTCGGAAGCTGTGAGCACGAACCGGACATCTGCCGAGCCCTGCCGAGACCTGGGCAGCAGCTGCCGAGAGGCCCTGCCGGGTCCTACCGAGAGCTGCGCAGCAGCTGCCGACACATCTGTCGACAGATCTGCGGGGCAACTTTCCGACGACTTTTTCGGTGACTTTTCCGATATTTTCCGGCGACTTTTCAGACGATTTTTCTCGATTTTCCCAACAATCCTTCAGATCACCTCCGATAATTTTTCCGGCCAAATTTTCCGGCAACACTCTTTCAAGGTATTCTTTACTAAAAGTTCATGTTTTTGAGTTTTTGTTCATTTTCTCTCTTTTTTTCCTTTTTCTTGGGAACTTACAATCAAAAGCTGAATTATAGAAATTCACGCCAGACGATCTAAGAGTGTTCGTAATTAATGAACTAAGAGTGTTCACAATGATTATTGGAAATTGATTTCTTGGTAGCATAGCTCGGAAATCTTATTATTTTTCGTGGAAGTTTAAACTCCGAAACTAACATTTTCTTCTTACCTTCAAGGATGTCGAATGAACCTACTCGATTTTCAAATCCTTGACTCAACAGGTTCAGATTACCATAGCTGGAAAACTGATGTTGAGAACCATCTCACATCGAAAGGGATATTGCCTATCATCCATGCACCAGACCCGGCCCTTGCGTTCCCTCGAACACCCAAGAGGCATGCACAAGCAATCATCTTGATGCGACGTCATATGGACAAAGCACTCAGATTAGAGTACATGTCCATCAAAGATGCAAAAGATTTATGGGAGGCGCTACAAGAGCGCTTTAACAATATCCAAGTTTCCCTCCTCCCTGACTTGAAGGTTCAGTGGAACGATGTACCCTTCTCCGACTTTAAGTCTATTGCTGAGTACAATTCAGAAGCTCTTCGTCTGAAATCCATGTTGATGTTCTGTCAAAAATCCCTCACAGAAGAAGAGCTAATTGAGAAAACTCTCTCCACCTTCCCCGTTGCGGCAATTTTGCTATCAAAGTAATATCACACTGAAGTAAATGCTGGATGAATTACGAGGTTCAATGAGCTCATTAATGTTTTGTCGGTAGCCGAAAAGCCCATCAACATTCTCGTAAAGAATTATAATTCAAGACCCATTGGAACCAAGAGCGTTCGTGAGACAAATTATAATGCACCCAAGAGAGGGCACAAGGAGCGGTACCCTAGCAATAGGGGACATGTGTACCCTAATAATAGGGGACATGAAGGACGAACATGTCCATATAACCGCCCCAATAAAGAAGGAAACCGCAACTTTAGAGCGAGCATACGTGATGACAACTCCACACGTAGAAGAGGGAGATATGGCAACATCAGCCATGGAAATAGCACCATGAGCCGTGGAGGTCGCATCATGCGTCGTGGTAGTAGCAGCAACCCTCCTAGAGAATATCCACAATGTGTACAACCTGCACAACCTGCACCTCAAATGAAGGGAGGTAACCACAATGACATGTGTCATCGATGTGGATCAATTGAGCATTGGTTTAAATAATGTCATGCAAGTACCCAATTAGCTGCACGCTACAAGGAGTATAGGGAAGCAAGAGAGCAAGAAGCCAACCTTGCTAAAGATGAAAATAGTGAAGATGTCAATCTCACCTTTGAGGACTTCAAAGCTGTAAATAAAGAGCACGAGGATGCCACAGACTTTGATTAGAATAACCTTCTTTTTATTTTCCAATAATGGCAAATGTTTCTTAGTCAATAAATAACAATTGTATTAAACTCATTCTTATATGCCGTACCCAATGAAGTATGATGTCTAGGAAAGCAATTGAGATCGGGGTATTTAAGCGAGCCTCGCTCCACCAACATCTCTCTACTTTCCGGATCATATTTTATTGGAGTTACCAAACGGATTGAGTGATAACAATTTGTCTAAAGTTTGATATTTGGAAAAGACTTATGAATAACTTTGATGTAATCATTGGCTATTTTCCCTATTAATAAAGTATCGCATTATCATTCAATGTCATGGACATGTGTTAATATTCCGAACTTTATTCCTTTTCAATATGTTTTCCGGAGAATTGTAATGCCTTCTTTATAGTGGCACCACACATACTATATTGCGACATAGACAATTATTTTTATGGATGACACCTAGTCGATCCTCAGTAACTACGATGGCAGGACCATCACAATTGATTCATGGTCGAGGACCAGCTCAAGTTTTGTTACCAAATGGCACAAATATTAATGTTGCTGAATCTCTATATGCTCCAAGGGCTGGAAGAACCCTATTAAGCTTTAAAGAAATAAGAGCCAATGATTTTCATGTGAAAACACATTGTGAGAATGGATAAGAGTTCCTTTGCATCACCTTTAAAGACTACAGAATTACACGAGTATTAGAGAAACTTATGTGTCGCTCTAGTGGTTTGTATGCAACCACTATTAGAGTCATTGAATCCAACCATGTCATGAATGATAATTTATGGGATCCTGACACCTACAAGCTTTGGCACGACCGTTTGGGACATCAAGGTCGTGATATGATGCTCCGTATATTAAAAACTTCACACGGACATCCATTCTTCAAAACTAAAGTACGAACCAAACATTGGTCCAAAGAGTTACTTCTAAAGCATATCATTTGTTTTGTAAAGCTTGCTCTTTAGCAAATGTAGGATCAAGACCATCCTATGTAAATGACACTAAAGAAAATATACCATTACAAAGAATACAAGGTGATATTTGTGAACCTATCCAACCAACTTGCGAACCATTTAGATATTTTATGGTGTTGGTTGATGCATCGACACATTGGTCACATGTCATGCTCTTATCCACAAGTAATACTGCATTTGCTAAACTCCTAGTACAAATCATTAAGTTAAGGGCTCACCACCCTGATCATCCTATTAAGTCAATTCGTCTTGACAATGCTGGAGAGTTTACAGCAAGAACCTTTGATGATTATTGCATGTCTATTGGGATTGAGGTCGAACACCCTGTCCCTCATGTACACACCCAAAATGGACTCGCAGAAGCTGCCATTAAAAGGCTTCAAATGGTTGCCAAGGCATTGGTTATGCGCACCAATCTCCATATTTCTGCTTGGGGCTATGCAATATTACATGCAGCTGTGCTTATTCGTTTGAGACCCACTGCCGCCCAACCCTTTTCTGCATCCCAGATGGTGACTGGGTATGAGCCTGATGTCTCACACTTACGCATATTTGGGTGTGCAGTCTATGTGCCAATTGCGCCGCCACAACGCACCAAAATGGGCCCTCAAAGACACTTAGGCCTTTATGTTGGATATGATTCTCCAAGCATTATCCACTACATAGAACCCTTGACAGGTGATCTATTTACAGCTAGATTTGCGGATTGTTACTTTGATGAGACAGTCTTCCCGTCATTAGGGGGAGACAAGAACACTAATGTTCAACAGAAAAGACAGGAATTGTCGTGGTCTGTCCCCACTTTGTCTCATCTTGATCCCCGAATCACATAGTCTGAAATAGAAGTGTGGAGGATTCTCGATCTTCAGAACGTAGCAGAATCAATGCCTGATGCGTTTTTTGAAATCGCTAAAGTGACAAGATCACACATACCTGCTGCAAACGTACCTGTAAGGATTGATGTCCCTAAAACTAAAGGACATGACATCCCCTCTATGGGTGATGCAGTGGCTAGACCCATGGCTCCTGCAAGGAAGCGCGAGAGGCCCATAGGTTCGATGGATTCTCGCCCAAAAAAGAAAGCGAGCTTGACACAAAATAATCCATTAATCATTGATACAAATAATCCATCTCATGAAAAAATTCCGGATTATGGTTATGTCCAAGAGACATCATTGGAGGACGCTCCAATGGCAGAACCAATTCCAGAGAATAGAGAGATCTCCATGAATTACATTAGTATACATGTAATTATGGACAAAAATTCTATGGCTATTGATGATGCATTTGCATATCATATTGCAAAAGGAATTATAGAATACGATGATATCGAATCTCGCTCCGTTGAAGAATGTCAACGAAGAGCAGATTGGTCCAAATAGAAAGATGCGATCCAGACTGAATTGGATTCACTAACAAAGAGACATGTATTTGGGTCTATAACACCGACACCACCAAATATAAAACCTATTGGCCATAAATGGGTCTTTGTTAGAAAGCGTAATGAGAAAAATGAGGTTGTTAGATACAAAGCCCGCCTTGTGGTGCAAGGTTTGTAACAACGCCCTGGAATCGACTACGAGGAGACATATTATCCCGTAATGGACGTTATAACGTTCCGCTACCTTGTCAGTTTGGTAGTTTCCGAAAAACTTGACATGTAGCTCATGGATGTGGTTACAACATATCTCTATGGGGATCTAGATTCAGAGATATATATGAAGGTTCCAGATGGACTTCAATTACCCAAATCAAGTGACTCTAAACCACGGAGCACGTTTTTAATAAAATTAAGACGCTTACTATATGGATTGAAACAATCCAGACAGATGTGGTATAACCGTCTAAGTGACTACTTGATTGGGAAAGGATATGTTAACAATGAAATATGTCCTTGCGTGTTCATTGAAAGGACAAGATCCGGATTTGCAATTGTAGCAGTTTATGTTGATGACATGAACCTAATTGGAACTCTAGATGAGTTAAAAGAAACTGCTACATATTTGAAATCTGAATTTGAGATGAAAGATCTCGGGAAAACACAGTTTTGTCTCGGAATAAAACTCGAGCACCTTAATGATGGGATTATGATCCATCAATCAACATATACTCAAAAGTTACTAAGGCGTTTTAATGAAGATAAAACAAAACCTGTGAGTACTCCCATGATCTACCGTAGTCTTGAGCCCAGAAAAGATCCGTTTCATCCAAGGGATGAGGATGAAGATTTATTAGAGGCTAAAATAGCATATCTAAGTGCGATAGGCACATTATTGTATTTAGCTCATTGCACAAGACCGGATATCTCATTTGTGGTAAACTTGTTAGCTCGACATAGTTCTGCGCCAACACGCCGCTATTGGATCGGTATAAAGACAATCTTTCGATACCTAAAAGGTACGATTGATATGAGCTTGTTTTATCCATAGTGACCAACGTTCTCCTCCTCCCCTCCATCAAAATGATAATGATGTTTTGACGGGCTTTGCTAATGCATAGTATCTCTTTGACCCTCACAAAGGTCGCTCCTAAACAGGTTATGTCTTTACCATGGGAAGCACTGCGATATCTTGGAGATCTACAAAACAGACTCTTGTTGCTACTTCCTCAAATCATGCAGAGATTATTGCACTACATGAAGCCGTGCGTGAGTGCATATGGCTAAGGTCTGTAAATAGACACATTTGAGGAACTTGTGGTTTGAAATTTACCATAAATGAACCTACATTCATTTACGAGGATAATGCAGCTTGTATTGAGTAAATGAAATTAAGTTTCATTAAGGGCGACAATACCAAACATATATCGCCGAAATTCTTCTACAGTCAGCAACAACAAACACTTCTAAATATTGAAGTAAATCAAATCCGATCAGAAGATAATGTAGCTGACTTATTTACTAAGTCACTACCAAAATCCCCTTTCGAAAAACATGTAAGGAGTATCGGATTGAGAAGGATATCCGAACTCCTACAATCTTCAAGGGGAGTCTAAATCAGGGGGAGTATCCTGAAATATACTTTACATTCAACGCGGGTTGTGCTCTTTTTCCCTTTCGACCAAGGTTGTTTTTTCCCACAGGGTTTTATTACTTGGCAAGGTTTTTAACGAGGCAACTTCGAAGCGCACCACCGACACAATACTATTGAACATGAAATATCTAAGGGGGAGTGTTTTAGTATAAATGTATAATACTATGTATGTCTATATCATGTAACAAATACTTAAAATGTATAGATAGGTACTTGAGTGTATAAACATAGATACTTGAGTGTATGAAGATTTATGTAACATGCTTTACCAAGGGGCAACAAGCATGGCAGAATTCATCATCAAGATGGTTATCATTTTGGTTTTCTCTTTGAGCTTTCACACTATAAATGTATCTCTATAAATACCCAATTGTATGAGATGAATAAACACACTTGAAATCTCCATTCTCTCTGAAATATTACTCTCTCTCTCGGTCAATTGAGCTTGTTCTTCAACATAAACAAAATTATATGACAATGAACTATATCAGTGCGGTAGTTGATGTCTCAATTAACCGATCACCATAACAAGCAAAATAGGCCAAGTAGTTGGTTACGGCCGGAAACAGAATACAATCGAAGGTGATGCATGGATGATATCATAGAGAGCAACGTCTATCAAACCTTGTGGGCAGTCGACAACCAGATCAAGTTGCCTTCGTAAGGGACAATAATAGAACCCCTTTCGGAACAAACTTTCAAATATTGAATGTTATCAAACCAATAAAAGCAGAAATGGCCCATATACAACTCGTCGAGTGATACCAGCTGAGTTTGATTCAGACACCATAGTAAAACTTTGACATAAACATCTGAAATTGAATCGTTATATATTAATTATTCTCAGATAAAGATGTAGCCGCCATATATGAAAGAAGAACAAAGGAGATAAAAAGATACCTTACTGAACCATGCCAAATGTCATTGACTTTATATTTTATGATACACGTTCAAACACGTATATGATACATGTCCCTGAGATATAAACAGAGAAGCTCATAAAGAGAGAGAGTAGAGACCTGAATTGGCTAGATATGGGGAACGGAGGGAACAGTTCACCATTGTTTGAGACGAAGAGGGCCAAGGGGATAGTTCTGTATAGGCTTTTTGCTGCGTCTATTTTCGTGGGTATATGTTTCATCTGGGTTTACAGGGTGAATCATATCCCAAAAGCTGGAGAAGATGGGAGGTTTGGTTGGATGGGTCTGCTTTGTGCTGAGTTATGGTTCGGGTTTTACTGGCTCCTCACTCAAGCCTGCCGGTGGAACCGCGTGTATCGGCACACCTTCAGGGACAGGCTCTCGGAGAGGTACTTATACCTGAACACATAATGTTATGTTGTCAGACTATGAATTATAATCATTAAAGAAATGATGTAAGAAAGTTCTTTCATGATTCATAGTACATTCAGGTATATGCTTGAAATAGTGACACTATATGTTATTAGATTGCGAATCAGAATCATAAGTGTGATAGAATGATCCGTGTAAAAATGTGCGGTCATGATTCTCATTGTTAGTGTGCTATGAATGCTATAAATTAGTTCTTATTTTCTGGAGCAGATATGAGGATGAGTTGCCGGGAGTGGACATATTCGTGTGCACGGCAGACCCAACTATAGAGCCGCCGATGATGGCGATAAACACTGTTTTATCAGTAATGGCTTATGATTACCCACCGGAGAAGCTCAGCGTGTATCTATCCGATGATGGCGGATCCGAACTTACATGTTATGCCCTATTGGAAGCTGCTGAGTTTGCTAAGCATTGGATACCATATTGCAAGAAGTACAATGTGGAGCCAAGGTCACCTGCTGCTTATTTTGCCTC
Organism: Rosa persica; assembly: GCA_025331145.1. Taxonomy (NCBI): domain Eukaryota; kingdom Viridiplantae; phylum Streptophyta; class Magnoliopsida; order Rosales; family Rosaceae; genus Rosa; species Rosa persica. The sequence continues at coordinate 61,682,632 of WFKR01000005.1, forward strand.
ACTTGCGTCTGATAATGCAGGGGATTTCACTCTCATTAAGGTACTAATTGTTAAGTCTTTATCTCTTATAATAGAGTCTAAATCAGATTTGGTCATAGCTAGCATGGTGTGAGAGTCCAATGTCCCACATTGAAAATGATAAGAATCATTGGATAAACAAATGTACAAGGGTCAACAATTAATTGTTTTTGAAAATGAGATGGGATTGGACATGAAAAAGAAATTACAAAGGGGATTGAATGATTTATCTGTCTCAACCCAAAATAGTAGTAGTGACAGTATGGAAATGAATTTGGTCAATTTTTGGCAATAACATTTTTCTCTACAATGGTGGGTGGTGATTAAAATTTGCTCAATTTTTTTTCAACTAAGTTCAAATTCCCCTCTTCCTAAGATTGAATAAAAAAAAAAATTCACATCGTATGTTATTATATGTGTCCTCTAAACTCTCTAACATTATTGAGGTTTCTTTTTTGTTAAATTATTTATTTATTTTTTAATCTTTTGCAAAGACCTCATTAAAATTTCAGTTGTGAAGACATCAATTTTATGAGTAAATATCTCCTCTAAAAAATCTCAAACATCTTTTCTTCTTCTTTATTATAAAGAGGATCAAATGATTTCACTCCTACTCCTATTATGACTCGAACCCATGATTTCATCATTAAGTAGTGGGTGCTCTAACCATTAAGCTAACACCACTTCGTTAAACATTTAAAACTCTTGATTTTCTGATTGTTTTCCCACTGTTACTAAACAAAGTAATGAAAAATCTGAATTTTGTATCCTATGAAAAAAGGCAAAAGAATTAATTCTCCACTCCAATACTTCACGAAAACCATACGAGATCGACCATATAGTTATCTAATGTTTGTCATTCAGTGACAAGTACTTGATCATTTCGTTTGATCAAGTATAGGAAACAGTCAATTGATACACCAACTGGTAACATTTATAGAACGCACATGTGTGTTTATAAACAGTGACATGTTTGCTCATGCATGTTGCCTTCCTATAGAAGTTATACAAAGACATGGAGAATAAAATCGAAAGTGCAGTGAAGTTAGGCAGCATTTCTGAAGAAGTACGATCAAAACACAAAGGCTTTTCTCAGTGGGATTCGTATTCATCTCCACGTGACCATGACACCATTCTACAAGTATGGCATCTAGATCTCAATTTACTGATCATCATAAGTAAAATAATTTAAAGAATTAACTTTATGATATTTGATGTTCACTCAAATCAGTCAAATGTTTTTTTTTTTTTTTTTTTGGTAGATAGTAATTGATGGGAGAGATCCAAATGCAAGAGATGTTGAAGGGTGTGGATTGCCAACCTTAGTGTATTTGGCCCGCGAGAAGAGACCCCAATATCACCATAACTTCAAAGCCGGAGCTATGAATGCACTGGTATACTGCACATCTTTGGTTAGAACTATTAGATAGAGTAGTCTTCGATATTACAAAAGTTTTCAAGATTCATGGTTTGTTATGTGATCCTTAACTTATGCAGATTAGGGTATCTTCAAACATTAGCAATGGGAAGGTTATTCTTAATGTAGACTGTGATATGTATTCAAACAACTCTAAGGCCATAAGGGATGCACTCTGCTTCTTCCTGGATGAAGAAAAAGGCCAGGAGATTGCATTCGTACAGTTCCCACAGAATTTCGAAAATGTTACCAAGAATGATGTATATAGTAGTACACTAAGAATAATCAGTGAGGTTAGCTTCAATTTTTTTTTTTTTTTTTTTTTTTTTTGGGGTTACAGGTAAGGTAAGCATTTTATTGCTATCATATATAAATGATGGTAAGAGTTAATTAAACTTAATTAATTTAACTACGCTAGCTGACAAGTTTGGAACTCTCTGTGTTGGGTATCAACGAAGGTTGAATTTCATGGTTTGGATGGTTCTGGTGGCCCTTTATATATTGGAACTGGATGCTTCCACAGAAGAGATATTCTTTGTGGGAGGAAGTTCAGCAAAGGATATAAGAGTGAACTGAAGTGGGAGAATAGAAAAGGAGAAGAAACAAGCATTCCTAAATTGGAAGAAAGTTCAAAAAGTCTAGCAAGTTGTACATTTGAAGAGAACACTCAATGGGGAAAAGAGGTATGCCTTCTCTCTCTCTTATAGACACGGACACACATAGGCTCACGTGCAAATGCACATTAACTTGATATTTGAGCTTGATTAATGTTCATATTTACAGATGGGTTTGAAATATGGTTGTCCGGTTGAGGATGTTATAACAGGGTTATCCATCCAATGCCGTGGATGGAAATCAGTGTACTGCAATCCAACTAGGAAAGCTTTCTTAGGATTAGCTCCAACTACACTGCCTCAGACACTTTTGCAGCACAAGAGATGGTCAGAAGGTGATTTCCAGATTTTGGTTTCTAAGTATAGCCCTGCATTGTATGGGCATGGAAAGATTAGTTTAGGCCTTCAACTTGGATATTGCTGCTACTGCTTGTGGGCTCCAAATTGCTTGGCAACACTATTTTACTCAATTCTCCCTTCACTTTACCTTCTTAGAGGCATTTCTGTATTCCCACAGGTAATCGACTAACGGGTTCCTCTGTCATTCTTTTTAACTTGTCACTACGACACAAGATAAAGATTACTGTTCGTAATGGGTTTTGTTTTGTGGATTTAGATCTCAAGTCCGTGGTTCATACCATTTGCGTATGTGATAATTGCCAAGTACACTTGGAGCTTTGGGGAGTTTTTGTGGTCTGGTGGCACAATCTTGGGATGGTGGAACGACCAACGAATATGGCTATACAAAAGAACAAGCTCCTACCTATTTGCCTTCATCGATACCATTTTGTATTGTCTGGGGTATTCGGATTCAGCATTTGTAATAACAGCCAAGGTGGCCGATGAAGATGTGTCAAAACGATACGAGAAAGAGATTATGGAATTCGGAGCCTCATCTCCGATGTTCGTCATATTAGCAACAGTTGCACTGCTCAATTTGTACTGCTTTGCTGGGATTCTTAAGGAAGCGATCACTGGTAAAGGCATTGTTGGAGTTTATGAGACAATGGCTTTGCAAGTTCTTCTATGTGGTGTTTTAACTGTCATCAACCTGCCTTTGTACCAAGCTCTTTACTTGAGGAAGGACAGTGGAAAAATGCCAAGTTCTGTGGTATTTAAATCGATGGCATTTGTTGCATTTTCTTGTGTATGTACTAAATCTTGTATTAATTAGAAAGGAAAAAAATTCCTTTGTGAACCATAATAAAATTTCCTACATTGCTTCCTGTATTTAGGCTAAACTATCAATTATGGATCTATCTTTTTTCAGTCTCACTCTTGTATCACAGGCAATTCATCAAAGGTCGGGATCTTGAGGTTTGTGTTAAAGTATGTCAAACTATATAAAATTCATTTTCTGGTTCATTTGGAGCTACTCTAAACATTTTTGTTAAAATTGAATGAGCACATGCAGAGTTGCTGACTTAGCTTATTTTCTTATTCTTTGCTTCAAAACACATATACGAAACATAAAAAAGGAAGTACATGACTCAAACAAATAGAGAACTAGCTAAGAAAGCATGAGGAAATAGAAATGTTGTTTTTAAATAAGGTTTTCTCATTAAGTCTATATTTTTCCTTCTTTTTTTTTTGTGATTCTAGTTGGACCTCCAAATTTGATATTTGGACCTTCAATATTTTTTTAATTATTAGTAGACTTTGTCAAGTCATATGAAAAGACAAATAAGGACAAAGAGATAAAAATAGGAAAGAAAAAAAAAACAAAAAAACAAATACTCTTCTTTACCTCCCCAAATATAACATTCAATTAAATTTCTTTTCTAGAATTTCCTTATATTGCCTGTATAGTTTTATAATTTACCTAAAGCAATTACGTAAAAATAATAATGATAATTTAATACAAAATTAAATTCAAAACAAGCTGATTTGGAATTTCTTTAAACTAAATTCATTAAATATTATGATATAGTTATTACTCGATCTTGAAACCCAAAATCCTTGAAATCCTTCTTTTGGCAAATTCAAAGGGATTCCAGCAACATCAAGATTGAGAACCAACCCTCTGATTAATTTTGGTTGAGGAGAGACTTACTTATAAGAGAGCAATATCATGTAATTTTGATTCATTCTTCTTCTAGTGGTTGAAGATACAGATAAAAAGTAGAGTAATAGATTGTTGTATCTCATGTTCAAGGGTGTTTTGGTAAAAATAAAGAGGTCTACTTAGCTTTTCAGATATTCTAAAAAGTAAATTGGAGGTGTACTAAATATAGGAGGTCCAAATAGCAAATTTGAAGGTCCAACTAAAACCTCCTCTCTTTTTTTTCAAAAGTATTTTTTTTTTCTTTTCTCCATTTGCAATTTTTTTTTTATAATTGTTTTGTCGTCTCTTCTTTATCTCTGAGATATTGTATGTGGTCTTCTTGTTGACCGAGAGAGAGAGAGAGAGAGAGAGAGAGAGAGAGAGAGAGAGAGAGAGAGAGAGAGAGAGAGAGAGAGAGAGAGAGAGAGAGAGAGAGAGAGAGCATTGTGTAATTTAAAAATTATGTATAGGATATAATGGTAATTTTCCTCACTTTTTAATATTAATGAGTCGGGAGGGTGCTAGTTTTTCTTGTTGGACTGATGAAATATTTTTTTGTTATATATATTAGTCCTTACGGGTTAAGGACTCAAAGAAGATATACGTACATTTATGCTCCTGTCAGTCGTCACTTATATCATTACCTAAAAATTATGCTTTAGTTTCAGTTAATTATGGCACAGGACATTTTGAATAAAAAGTAGTATTCAAATGGTTTGGTTTTTGTGCGAGGTCATTCTAGCACTCGTTGCATGTCATGGCATATCAAGACATGTTAAATTGTGTCAACAACATATTTTATTGAGATTATCTCTTGTCATAGTCTCATCGTTGGAAATTTAATTTTCATGACATGTTCTAAGTGTTTGTTCGCAAAAATATCAAACTTTCTGTTTTATTTTTTATTTTCTATTTTTATGATTTTCCAAATTGGCAAACCAAGAAAATCATAAAAAAATACTTGATATTTTTAAATGCCATCACTTGGAACAGACCCTAATAATCATACTTCATCTATTGTGAAATTATGGCACAAGACATTTCAAATAAAAAATAGTCTTGACATGGTTTGACACTCTGACATATCACGATATGTCAAAACATGTTAAACCCGGTCAACACCCATTTTTTATTTAAATTATCCCTTCCAATGGTCCTACCACTAGTAGAGCATGATTTTTAGGGAATTTTTCAATTAATGGTTAGAAAAAATGTCAAATTTTTTATTTTCTACGATTTTTTAAGTGGCAACGCGAGCAGATAATAAAAAATAGAAAATTTGATATTTTTGAGTGCTATTACTTGAAATATGTGTTGAAAATCATTCTTTATCTATGTTGAAGTTATGACACAGGACATTTCGAACAAAAAGTAGTCTTTGTTTAAGTAAATCTAAATTGTGTATAGCTCAAACTCTAGGTTACTTGACCTAGTAGTAGTATGTTATTAACTAGAGATAATCTCGGAGAATCTTAGAGATATCCATTCAATGTATGATTACATTTTCTTGTATGATTCAGATTCTATGCATTGTAATCCTCTATATAAAGAGGCCCCTATTATCAATGAGAATACACAGCAATTTTCTCTCAATTCTCATTTCTCTAAAACACGTTATTAACACGACGCCCTAACCCTATACAAAACCTTGAAACCTTTTCGTTCCCTGCCGCACATCGTAAAGCCCAAAGTTCAACAACCCAGAAGGAGCCAAAGCCCACTGACATCAGATCTGCCAAGTCATCAGTTACGTCAGCGTCTGCCACATCATCAACAACGGCACGTCGGCTCCCACGTCAGAGCCAGCATCACGTCAGCATCGGTCAACCCTGGTTGATTGTTTTCGGTCAAATTTTTGGTGACTTTTCCGGGAGCTTTTCTGACCACTTTCCTGCTATTTTTTCCTGTCAAATTTTCCGGCGACCTATTTCGAGGTTTTTTTTTTTTTTTTACTAAAAGTTCCCGTTTTTTAGGTTTTTATTTCTTTTCTCTTCTTTTTCTCGAGGACTTGCAAACTCCCTTCTTCTACCCCATTTTCTTCATCACAGGGGAGACCTAATTAAGCCGAACTGTGGGGGTTCGTACTCACTCCAAGCTTGGAACTTGTTGAGATCTCCAAACTTAGAGTTTGTAGAGCATTTATGATCGACCATTTACGTTATTGTTTCGATCTAATCCAATACCTATTGGAATTGAATTTCTTGGAAGTGATTACGCTCAGAAACTCCTAATTTCTTGGAAGCGATTACGCTCAGGAATTTTATATGTTTTCGTGGTAGCCTTTTTCGCTCAGAAACTAACCATTTTTTCTTGTTCTATTTCAGGATGAGTAACCTGAACAAATTGGACTTTGCTCCATTAGGAACAACTGGCTTTAGATATCACAAGTGGGTTCGTGATATCTGCCAGCATCTCAAGGCCGATGGAATCCTGGATATCATTCTCTAGCCTAGCTAGACGTGCTAACTGTTGAGCAAGCTCAAGCTTTGTAAGCAAATAGAGCAGCCTTAGAGGCAAATAAGGTGAAATCCATCATCCTAATGACTCGTCATATGGAAGATTCGCTCCAGTACTAGAGTATGAATAAAGAAGACCCCAGAAGGCTGTGGGTCTCACTCGAATAAAGACTTAGCAACGTCGTGACTCCCTGCTTCCTGACCTAGAAGTGAGATGGCATAGCCTCCGCTTATGTGATTTCAAGTCAATTCTTAACTACAACTCGGAAGCACTTTGCATTAAATCCTTAATGAATTCTGTGGTAAAGATATCACAGATGGGATGTTGATTGAGAAGACTCTCTCTATCTTCCTCGTCTCTGCATTGATGGTTGCTAAGAACTATCAAATCGAAGTTACTGCAGGACGGATCACAAGATTTCACGAGCTCATTGAAGCTATGAATGTTGCTGAAAAGCATGACAACATCCTTGTGAAGAACTATAATTCGATATCCATGGAAATAGAGCATATTCTAGAATCTAATTATAGTCACGCCCCTAAGAGAGGGCGCCAAGACCGAAACTCTAATCTTAGGGATACTTCTGGACGTTCTGGTCCATATAATCACTCTACTTGGGAAGGTAACCGCCAAAATAGGCGAACACGGAACCAAAGATGTCAAAGTGGAAAGAGAGGGAGAGGCAATACCTCTGGCCATGTTGGTGGCTCCACCAACACTAAGAGCCATCTAAGTGATGCTTTTAAAGCGCTTTAATCAATAGAGTTTGAGCAAAGAGATGTATGTTTTTGATGGGAGTATCCGGTCATTGACATACATTTGTAGAGCTTGTGCAGAAATTGTCACCGCCTACAAAGCATATTGTGAAGCAAGAGAAGCTCATTATGTGGAACAAGAAGATTAAGAAGATGATCTAGAGTGAAGGTTGAAGACTACAAATTTGGCTGGGATCAATGGATCGCCAATTCTATTTAAGTCTTTATTTTTTCAAGATATGTAATAGATAATTGCCATATACTTTGTAGTATATGCCATTGGTTTAGTTTTTCTTTACATAGGCTCATCCAAAATGAGTATGATGTCCAGAAAGGTCTTAAGATAAGTGGTACTTAAGCGAGATTTGCTCCACCAACATCTCTCTACTTACCTGGTCATATTTATTTTGGAGTTATAGAAAGAAGTCAAACGACTACCTTTGTTTTGCATTAGCTAGCATTTGGATTAGATTCTCCTAATAGTTAAGAGCCGATGATGTACTCTGTTGGCTTATGAATAAAATTTCGAGTTCTTTCCATTATGACTCCATTTTGATTCTGAGCATATTACTTTTGTGACTACGATGGCTGGGTCATCAATATTAACTCAAGGACATGGAATATCCCAAGTTCCCATTGCCAAATGACACCTTGATTACTGTCACAGAAACTCTCTATGCTCGTAGGGCAAATCGCACCTATGAATAGCCAATGGATTCCATGCGAAAATGCATGTAGAGAACGGAAATGAGTTCATTTGCAATATTTCTAACGATTGCGAACAAAGGCACATCTTAGAGAAGTTTATGTGTCTCTCTAGTGGACTCTATGTCACTATTCAAGCTATTAAACCCAATAAAGTTATGAGATAAGATCTCTTGGATTTAGACACATAATGGCTTTGTCATGACAGAATAGGTCATCCTCGTCATGATGATCCGTCTACTAAAAACTTCACACGAACATCTATTCTTTCGAGCTAAAGGAAGCATGAATCAAAAGTTAATTCCTGGACTAAGTGTGACCGTCGCTGCTGCCTCTTACACTGCCACAGTCCACCACCAGTCTAGAGCTAGCACAGTCCGTTTCCATAATGCCATGGATGGCGTCCATCATGGTGGTGGCACCCTAGGTGATGCTGCAATCACCAACTTTGCTTCAAATAGTGTTTCAGATGCTCAGGCCCAGCCACAATCCTCATTGGTTGCTTCTAAAGCCTCTCGCTCGTTTACAAAGCCTGTTCTTTAGGGAAATTAGGATTGAGACCATCCTATGCAAATGATATGAAGATACTCATTCTGTTCTTACATAGAATCCATGGGGATTCTATGTTCTTATTCAACTAACTTGCGGACGTTTAAATATCTCATGATGTTGGTTGACACATAAACATGCTGGTCACGTGTTGTGCCATTGTCTACTTGTGCTGCTTATGCTACACTTCTAGCACATAATATATGACAACGGGCTCACTCCCCGAGTCAATTAGATTTTGCTATGCTAGCATTTACATCGAAGACTTTCGATGGTTGCCACAATACTCAATGATAGGTCCTTACAGACGAATGGGCAACTATGTTGGATTTAAGACTCCAACAATCGTCCGCCACTTAATGCCCTTGCAAGGCGATCTCTTACCGCTAGATTTGCAGGTTGTCACTTTGATGAGACAGTCTTCCAGTCGTTAGGGGGAGATAAGAACATGGATGTTTAGCAGGAACGACATGAATTGTCGTGGCATGTCCCCACTATGTCTCATCTCGATCCTTGTTAAAGTAACAAGATCACATAAATATGCTGCAAACATGCATGCAAGGATGGACGTCCCTATGAGAGGGACATAGCGCCACCCTACATAGAGGTAGGCATGGCACCAAAGCCAATGAGAGTGGCACTCTGGCGTCATAGGCCATGGCCCCAGCTAGGATACGTGGAAGGCCCGTGAGTTCGAAGAATATTTTGGCACATTCCAATCCTTTGATCATCAGGACTCAAAATCCGTCTCAAGAGAATCTTCTGAATAATGGTTATCTTTGGGGGACACCTCAACGTCAGAACCTATTCTTGAAAATATAGAGCTCTATGAAAATTACACTAGGTACATGAGATGTGGGATAGAAATTCCATCATAATTGATGATGTAGTCAGACATTTAGTTGCGCAAGACTTTGTTGAGTCTAATGACATCGAACCACGCTCCGTTGATGAATGAATGCTAATGTAGAGAAATCTGGCCTAAATGGAAAGATGTGATCCAGGTTAAGATGATTTTCTAATGAAAATGAAGGTTTTCGAGCCAGTGATGCCAACACCTCCTAATATAAAACCTATTGACTAATGGGTCTTCGTTAGAAAGCATGATGAGAAAAAGAGATGGAAATCTTGCCTTATGGCGTAAGACTTCTCACAAAACACTTTGGAATCGACTACGATGAGACATATTCTCTTATAATAGATGTCATTACACTCTACTACCCTGTCAGTTTGGTAGTTTCCGAATAACTGAACATGCAGCTTACTAATGTGGCCACTACGTATATCTATGTGGATCTAGATATGAAATATACATGAAGGTTCATGGTGAACTTCATTTACCCAAGTTAAGTAGCTCTAGACCACGGAGCGCATTTACAATAAGGTTGAAACGCTCATTAAAGTGACTACTTGATTAGGAAGGATATGCCCACGCGTTTTCATAACAAGTTTCGGGTTATATTGCGGTCCATGTTGGACATAATCTTAATTGAAAGCCCTTAAAGAGTTAAGGGAAACCGCTGAATACTTGAAATCCGATTTTGAGATTAATGATTTTGGGAGAAGATGATTATATCTCAATTTGAAACTTGAGCATCGTGTTGATAGCTACTTAGGCATTTTGATAAGGTCAACCCTTCAATCACCCTCATGATCATCCGTAGTCTTGATTCTAAAAAGGATCATCTTCGTCTGATGGATGATGACGAAGATGTGCTAGAGACAGAAGTGTCTTACTTAAGTACAATAAGAGCATTATTGTTCTTAGCTCAACACACAAGACTGTACATCTTATATGTTATGAACTTGTTAGCTAGGTATAGTTGTGCGCCAACGTAACACCATTGGATTGGTGGAAAAAGATATCTTTCGATACTAGAGTTGTACGACTGATATGGGCATGTTTTATCCCTACAGAGAGATAATGGATTCAGACCCATCACACACCAGGAACGCCGCCAACACTAGCCTACGTCTTCTATCCCCATCCCAGAACGACATATGTTTTGGAAGGTTGATATTAGGAATCTTTCTGACCCACACAAAAGTTATTCCCAAACTGGTTAAGCGTTCACCATGGCTAAAGACCATGATATCTTGGAGGTCTACAGAGAAGACCCTAGTTGCTATATCTTCGAACAATGCAGAGATCATTACTCTTCACGAAGTGGTTCGTGAATGTATATGGATTGAATCCATAATTACGCATGTTCAAAAAATTGTGGTTTGAAGTCTACCACAGATGAGCCTATGAGCATTTAGGATAATGTTGCTTGTTTTGAACAAATGAAGCAATGCTATATCAAAAGCGACAACACCAAGGAGAATCAGCAACAACAAACTCTCCTCAAGATCAAAGTGAACTAGGTTCAATCTGAGGATAGTGTGGCAAGCTTGCTCATTAAGTCATTGCCTAAATTCCACTCTCGAGGAACATGTGGTAGCATCGTTTGTGGAAGTTATCAGAACTCCCATGACCGTAGTCATCAGGGGAGATGCAGACATCAGGGGGAGATGTCTACATGTATGGTCTCGAAACGTGAAGGGTGTGTTGTGCTCTTTTTCCCCTTCGACTGAGGTTATTTTTGTCTCACATGGTTTTTGCTACTCTACAAGGTTTTTAACGAGGCAACAAGAGAAGTATCACGTTTGGCTAACATAAGAGGGAATGTTTAGGTAAATCCAAATTGTGTCTGGTCCAAACTCTAAGTTACTTGACATAATGGTAATAAGGTTATTAACTAGAGATAATCTCAGAGAATCTTAGAGATATCTATTCAATGTATGATTACCTTCCCTTGTATGATTCAGATTCTATGCATTGTAATCCTCTATATAAAGAAGCCTCTATTATCAATGAGAATACACAACAATTTTCTTTCAATTCCCGTTTCTCTAAAACAGTCTTGACATAATTTGACATCATGGCATGTCAAATGTTGTCAACACCCATTTTTATTGAGATTCTCATATATTGTAATGTACCATTGGTTAAGCATGAGTTTTTCTCCGAGTGATGTCCCTATAAAATATCTAATTTTCTATCTTCATTAATTTTCAAAGTCATAAACCAAAAAATCATAAAAATTAAAAATTTGATATTTTTGAGTTCCCGTAGGTCTTGTTAGGCCAAGATTAGGTGCTAGTGGTCATTTCTAGAATTTTCTAAAATTAAGATTTAGGGGTGAGAAGATTTTTATGAGAAAACAAGATAATGCAATTTTGACAAAAATAAATAAATAAATTGTGTGCTATAAGTCCACGGTTTTGGATGGGAAATCATAATCTAGGATATTTAAAAATATATATATATATTCTGAAGTCGGTTCCGATAAAGTTGAATAAATAGTAGTCTTGACATAGTTCGACACTCGGGACATGCCATAAAAACATGTTAGACCTTGTCAACATCCATTTTTATTAATTGAGGTATAACTAAGATCTGACCAAGAGTTAGGAGTAGTGATGATTTTATCCATGGCATCGAGAGCGCTGCCACTTGTAAACCATAGCCGCCTGGGCTTGGGTATCCAACGACGCTATGAGGCATCGAGATCATCACCGGTCAGGATCAAATTCGCCTGATTTCAACGTCATATTCTAATTCATCAATGCCAATTTCTTCACCTTTTTTGTCCTCCCATTTCATCTCACTCTTATTTACCTTGCTGAATTTCTTCCCACAAAGAGTTTCTCTTCTGTGAAAGCATCCACTTCCAATATATAATGTCCCCCAATAATTATCCAGACCATGGAATTCCACCTTCAGTAAGTACCAAAACAATAACTGAAGTCCAAGTAATAAGATATGAAACATTTAATCGAAAATTTTGGTTTTAATATTTCCATGAACATATACAACTCACCTCGAAATATACTCGTAATGAAGCGTATAATTCATTCTGAGTAAGGTTATCGAAATTCTGTGGGAACTGTACATATGCAATCTCATGGCCTTGTTCTTCATCCATTAAGAAGCAGAGTGCATCCCTTATGGCCTTCGAGTTGTTTGAATACATGTCACAGTCTACATTAAGAAGCAAATTCCCGTTGCTTATATTTGACGATACCCTAATCTGCAAATTGCCAAGGATCGCATCCGTTATCTAAACCCTACAGGCACACAAAAAAACACGTACATGCACACATATCTCGTAATTTACCAGAGCATTCATAGCACCAACTTTGAAGTTATGGTGAATCTGGGGTCTCGTAAAAATACACCAAAGTTGGCAACACACACCCTTCAACATCTCTTGCATTTGGGTCTCTCCCATCAATTACTATCTGGGAGAAAAGTTCAACTAATTTAAACATCTAGCACTAAACAGCGAGTTTCTCTGATCAGTTAATATTAGTAAATCAAAATATCAAAATGTCATACTTGAAGAATGGTTTCATGGTCACGTTTTGATGAATATGAGTCCCATCGAGAAAAATCTTTATGTTTTGATCTCACTTCTTCTGAAATGCGGCCTAGGTTCACTGCATTTCCAATTTTGGTCGCCATGTCTCGTATAATTTCTACAACAATAATTTGATGACATGAGAGCTTAAGTAGTAACAATGCGACACAAAATAAAACCTTTTTTATTTATTATTTTATAGACATTCAAGTGATAAAGAGGATTAGCCTCTTTAAAATATTGGGTGGCTTAGGGAGAAAAAAGACAAAAAAGGTAAAGTAAAATAAGTGACCTTATTTCTAAACAAGATAAATGGTCGAGATACATCCTACCATATCATATATATTGAAGTCAAAGATGTATTATTCTAGTTAAAACATCTGCAATTTTATTCCGTTTGCAAAAACTATGAGAACATTAAAAAGTCATGTAAATAATTCAGGACAAAGAATTAAACCGATCTTTCAAGACACAAGTGAATGATAACGAAGATAACTATTAAGCAATTTTAGCTACCGACAACTAAATGACTAATGTCCTAATTACCTAGTGAACATAAATTTCATTATTACCTACCGATAAGTCTATGCATCTATTTTACAGAGTTAGTCGAGCCAAATGCATGTATGTGCACTCAAAATGTCTTGTTTGCTCTAAGTATGCAACGAGTTTCTTGCTTCATCAAATGGTCGTTACCGCTTAGTGGCAGAATGAAGCTAAGTGTTATCAGATTTATCTTCTGACAGCAACATAGTAGGAAAACTATGCTTATAGTAATTATGCTACGTTGTGATCGGGTTACATATCGAGTTATATTTCCGTTATGTCAATCCTATGTCAAAGCAAATAGAGTAGCCAGTAAAACACTTTTTGCTAGTTGGTGTCTGGTTGAATACATTTATTTGGAAGAGACTATTGTTATCATTTCAGGACGTTCTCTATATGATTATTATAATCAAGGGTTTAGACTCAATGTTACCCTATTGTATTTGACAGTTTCATTAATCAGACTTGAATGCAACCACATCAGCCATTTTTTCAAAAGAAAAAAAAAAGTCTCACAAAAGAGGTTAAGACATGCCTAATAATTTTAAAGAATATATGATCAAAAATTACTTAATTACCGATAATCATAAATTTGTAAATCAACCGTGAACGGACAAGAGGTCACTCCTCTAATGTCCAAGACACTTTAATTGACTTTCTAATGCTTTGATGATCATAGCCATGAGCGTCTCTATTAACTGTCATCTTCTCGGAGCGTTCTACTTGTCGTTTTTGTTGGAAATCAATGCCCATTTATGCTTTCCTCAGATTAAAGATCTCTTGTCATCTTCTCGGAGCATTCTACTTGTCGCTTTTGTTGGAAAATCAACGCTCATTTTCTCGGAGCATTCAACTTGTCGTCTTGTGGAAATATGTACGTCATGGGTGACCCAAGTATTGGTTATTGGTTCGATCTAAACCATGCATAGTTAACCTCACATTTCTGCATGACTACTTTACAGTCCTCGCCGAGAAATCAAATTACGTTGGATTATGGAAGGCTTAATTAATCATAAGATAAATAATAATTACCTTAATTACAGCTAAATCTCCTGCTTGTTTCTGATTCTGACTTTGATCATCAGAAGCTGTTGAGATAAAATAAGCAGCGGGTGATCTTGGCTCCACGTTGTACTTCTTGCAATAGAGTATCCAGCGCTTGGCAAACTCAGCAGCTTCCGAAAAAGCATAGTACGTAAATTCTGAGCCGCCATTGTCGGAGAGATACACGCTGAGCTTCTCCGGCGGATAGTCATAAGCCATGACTGATAGAACAGTGTTCATCACCATGATCGGTGGCTCTATGATCGGATCCGCGGTGCACACGAATATGTCCAGCCCCAGCAACTCATTCTCATATCTGTTAAGTAATTTCACGTGAATTAAAAATACATGCCAAGTGTTTAAAGATCATCAGTAGGAAAGAAGTAAAGTTAGAGCTAGAGCTAATAAAAAAACAGTATACTATGTTAAGTTGTTAAACAATCGATATGGATCATTCATTCGTCGATATACATACCTTCAGAGAGCCTGTCCTTGAAGGCATGCCGGTTGATGCGGCCCCACCGAAGGGCTTGAGTGACGAACCAGTAAAAAGCAAACCATAACGTACTCAGCGGCGAACAACAGCATCCAACCAAATCTTCCATCTTCTCCACCTTTTGGTATATGAGTCACTCTATAGATCCAAATCAAACATATGCCAACAGAAACACACTGCAGAAACCCTATAGATGACTCATTCCTTTGCCTTCGTTCTCTCAAACAGTGGTAAATGTCTCTCCTCTCCCATTTTTGAGCCAACTCTAATTGCTCGAGCTTTCTCTATTTGAAATGGTTTAATGATAGGGAAGGACCCGGGACCAGGTCCTCCACTTTGTAACTAATGCATGCGTCATCCCACCTTTGATGTAATGCAACCTTTCACGTCTGTATCAAAAAAAAAAATAAAAACCTTTCACGTCTCTGAAGTGACTTGCAACTCGAACAAGGTTAATAAACTAGTAGGAAATTAATATGTAATCTCCGTAATATGGATCGATGTTTTCAGCCATATATATAAATATCTAGGTTCCTTGTTTTGGTCAATATATAGTAGTAATAGTTAGGTGGTTATTGACTTATTGCTGAAGAAAATATTATATATAAGAAGATCATGATAAGAGACAATCTTCTTCATCATTCACCTTTGTCCTTATCTACCTCTATCTGCGAGTCTATCTGCTGTTTCACATGATAAAGCGTCAGTTACTCGAGCTAATCATCCTAGACGTATGTCTGCCACAATACCTGAAGCTTCTTAGCTTAATCATTATAATCTACATATTGATTATCTCAACAATGGTTAATTGTCCAGTTGTACATATTTATCTCTTTGTATTCTGTTATCACTTTGGTGATCGAGTTATATCTCTATTGTAACTCTTGTATACGTATCAATATAAATACATCACATAACCCACAAGTATTCTGTGTGGTTTTGCACTCGATCATATATTCTTCAGATCAATCTAGCTGTCATTCTAAACACCAGGGACCATCATTTCTTTCATCGATTCCATTTTTCCAAATTTTGACAACCTTTCCTGGGCTTCGGACATCTTGTTTCGCATGCTTGAGGACTGTATTTTTTCTAGGTACCATGGATGTTTGGACAATTGGACTGTTTGGTACTGCTCCAGATGATATGTTGATTTTTATTCAAGAAACTCTGTGTTGCTTTCTCATAAGAGATTGCTCACAAGGAGTTGTCGATCTATATATATATATATATATGCATGCGAATTTAAATTCTCCTAAAACATATGTATATCTCTTGTTCTCTTAGCTAGAGGCAAAGAGAATATCTTCATTCCCGGTTGGAATTTAATACATTGAAAAAAAATTATTATTTCTTTATTTATTTTCATTTCTTTATTTTTCATAGCTTGTTCCCGGCATGATCGGGACTTGCACTTGTTTTAGTGCAATTGCTTCTTCTTCTCTTCTTCTTCTTCTTCTTCTTCTTCATTTTTGCCTTTTCAAACTCAGCTTTAAGCTGGAATTGGCTTCTTTTGGGCACTGTAGATATGCTAACTCTCAATCTCGTATGCGGTCATCATTGGAATGTCCAGTTGTGTGACATCTGTGGCCATAGTAGCCAACAAATCTTCTGCCTCCTTCTGCTGTTCAGGAGTTGGCTGGTAATTGCTTGCCATATGAGTGGCAAAGATTCTTTTTTTCCGTCAGTCAGTTTAAGCAGATTACTTTGTCTGACATCCTCTGCAACTTGCTTCAATTGAGCTCCACATTTGGTTGCGTAGTGCTCTAAATTTAGGAGGCTGATTACCCTGTTAACTTCCTCATTGGGGGTCATAGCCTGATTAACTTGATTATCCTCTGTTTCTGTCAACAACCATATTTGGTATGGTTGGAAGAACTTTTCTCTTTCTCTCCATCCGATTGTACTTGCAATACTGAAAGTTAAATATTTGGAGAGCCTGTAGCTTTTTGCTATATGATACACCATTGTTTTGATGAACTGAGGATTTTTTTTTATTTCAGGCTTACTTTGAGGATAATACATGCACTACATTTAACACATTGCTCAGAAAGATTATGAAGTCTTGTGAAACCATAATGTAACAATGGTATAAGATAATGAGATAATGTAAAGTTTACAAACAGTTTTGTTATTCTTCACACTTATTATGTACATATAGGTGACATGATGCATGATTTGGTCAGTAACTTGGTTAGTGTTATGTGGAAAACAAGCTAGAGGAGCAACTATATTTCTTCTTTATGAAAATGAGTACCATGGTACTCAAATTTCGATTCAAAATTTATTTATATAGCAGAAATGTTTACAAGAGTTTGGACAATGAAAGGATTACAAGGGAAGTATCGATGTGAAGGGACAATGTCACCCACAGACCAAAAAACCCAATTACATCCTTAGTGACCAGAAAAGCTCAATTTCACAGTCAGACCAAAAATCACACACACAGAGCCCTGATTTGAGGCGGACGATATATATATATATATATATATATATATATTCTATCAAGAGCGAGGCCTCACTCTGAAATTTCAGAGTGAGGTTAGGGTTTAGGGTCACTTTTCAGTCGCATATCCACATCTCGACCGTTTCAGTTTTTAGGTACTAATGTATAGATCATCTCTACAAAATTTCAGCCAAATTGATGATCTTTAAGATATCAAACTCGCTTAAACCAATGGACGAACTGAATCTGTCCAACCTGAATCGTACTAGCTTTAAGACAGTTATCAATGCCTTAACGACCATTATATATAAGTGACCATAGACCCTAATCTCACTCTGAAATTTCAAAGGGAGGCCTCACTCTGGAGAGGATCTGTATATATATATATATAGGGGAAAGTTCTAAAGAGGACGTCTGCAACCCAGAAAAAGTGCAGACGTCCCTCCTCCGCCTTTGAAAAAGGCAGCGATCACTGCGCTGCGGGTGTCGGACGCACCCTCTGGACGTGCCAGACAACCTCGATTAAGCGGAGAAGGGGAAGGTGATCGGAAACTTGATGGTGTGCAGCGAGCTCGCCGGAAACCATGGAAGCCCAGAAACCTGCAACCCCGACCTCCTCCGACCTCGATTGCTACCTAAAAGAGGTCTGGGACGCCTTCGGTCTCCATCCGGCCAGCCCTGCTCCACCTGAAAGCTCCTGCTGCGTGGACGTCTGTAGTTTTTCTGGGTTGCGGACGTCCGCTTCAGATCCTTCCAGTATACATACGTACGTACGTACATAAAAGAAAAGACTTTGTTAGCCAAAACTGAAAAATTTGATAGATTTAACCCTGAAAGATTAAAAAACTTTGACAACAAATTAAATCACAAGGGTAAATAGGACAATTATAAAATAGATTTTATTAAGAAAATTGAAAAGAAATGATCTCATAACCCCTACTTTTCTCTCTGTAATAACTACCCACTGAATCAATTTATTTTGCAGATAACTTTTTTTTGTTTTTTACAATTAAAATTTTTCTTACACATACAGAACATGTGATTGCAAACTAGTATATATATATATATATATATATATATATATATATATATATATATATATATATATATATATATATATATATATATACACACACAGATCCCTAATTTAAGGTGGACGACCACAATAGTTAAAAACTACGGACCGAACAACGTAAGCTGTTGGATTTGTTATGAAACTTATAATGAGATCTAACAGTTCAATTTTATAAAGCCCACTGTTTTTGCTAGAGTATACAAGAAAACAAATAATCTACAACCTGCACTTCCATGAAACTGATCTCAATAATGATTCAAATGAGATTCAAAACCAGAAAATTCAGAGATCAGTATGCCTTTCTTCATGCAGTCATGGTAGAAAACAAATATTTTGATTTAATGGAGAAAAATTGATGAAGAAGAAGCGACTTTCATCTTTTTCATCCAATTGAAGAAACAGAAAGCAACAAATCAAAAGAAGTATCTCATACTGTTCTTATACCCACTCTTCTGTGTTACAATAAACTCCACAACCCCATTTTTGCAGCTAAAAAGAAAAAACAGAGAGAAAAAACAGTTCTCCTCCCCCTCCACTCTTGCCTAGATCTTGATCCCTCCAGATCCAGATCGAAGGCTTGAGGGATGGGGGAGGCCTCCTCGTTCGGGCTCTATCTCGACTTCCTTGTTTATTCCTGGAGCAAGCCCAGTCGGAGTGAATGTGATGCGGTGATGGGATATCAGATCAAAGCCAGTCAGTTTCCAAGGAGACCGAGGAGGTTTGTAGGGTCGCCCAGTGGGGCAGGTGACTATGGGTTGAGCGGTTTTAGGTCCCAAGACACAGCGACATGGGGTTCAGAAGGGGTGTGATCGGATTTGTCAGTTCAGCATCCCAGATTTCTTCTGGATCCCATTTGGGTGACTATTGCATGGGATTGGAGGTTTAGGGGGTGGTGGTGCGGTGGCGTGTTGGTAGGTTCGTCGACAAATGGGCGGTGTGACGAGCTAGTGGATGCTTAGGCTGCTGATCTCGATTGGGGCTTACCTTTAACGACGGAGGGGACTAGAGGAACGATGGCAATAGTAACGCATGTCAGACTTCCTGCTGGTGCAACAGTGGTGTTGACGGCTGGGTAGTGTGGTTGGTGAATGGCACTGTGCTTGTGTGGTCACCTAGGGCTTGGGCTGTTAGTAATTGGGCTGATGGTGCTTCGACTGTGTCTTTGGGCCACGTCAATTGGTCAAATCAGGCTGGTTACTTCCTTGCTTTCTAGCTTTGTTGTTATGTTAGCTTTAAGTTGTCTTTTATTTTCAATAAGTCCCTACCGAGTGCAGGTAGGAGTACGTGGGCTTGGTCCCGGTGTATGCACTCTGTGTGCCTGATCTGCTCTAAGTTGGTGGCGAGTTCCTTGCATTGGTAAATGGTCGCAATGTCTTAGTAGCAGTGTTGTGTCTGCCCTGGATAGATGACGAGTTCCTTGCTTGATCAAATGATCACTGCCTCCTAGTGGCAAGATGAAACTTAGTGTCGCTTGATGTTTTGTCCAGTGGCAACATGATGGGAAAGTTGTGTGTATGGAGATTATGCTAAGCTGTAATCGAGTTGCAGATCAAGTTATCTTTCTGTTATATCATTGCTGTGTGACTTATGTCAAAGCAAATAGAGTCGT
The DNA here is from genome assembly GCA_025331145.1 of Rosa persica. Lineage (NCBI taxonomy): Eukaryota > Viridiplantae > Streptophyta > Magnoliopsida > Rosales > Rosaceae > Rosa > Rosa persica. The sequence goes on from WFKR01000005.1 coordinate 61,702,813, forward strand.
CAGTAGAGCGCTCTTTGCTAGTTGGTGCTTAGTTGAATACAGTTGTTTAGTAGAGACTCATGATAGTATTTCAGGATGTTCTCTAGTTGCGTATTGTAATCAAAGGTTTTGGTTCATTGTCCTCCCCTTATATTCGACAGTTTCATTAATGAAGGCTTGAAAGCAGCCGCACCACCCTTTATTCAAAAAAAAAAAAACTCCACAACCCAGGCATCCTCATCTTCTTCTGTTTTTTCTTTCTTTTTAGAGTGTTTCCCATAGACATAGTCGCTCAGACAATTGGTCTCTTCCTTCTTAGAATTTCAGAGGTTTGTTCTGAAGACCTGGGGCGATTGGAAGTTCTAGATATTGCATGCCGCTTATCCCCGGGTTCCTTGAACTCCGGGAATCTGATATTTTTCGGCAGCCTCATCCCGCGGCACATAGGATCCAGATCTTCATCCTCAGATTCCTTGAACTCCCAGAGGTATTCGGTCCTGTCCTCGTTTCAGATTCAGATCTTTGTCAGTCGGACCAGATCTTCGTCCTCGGCTTTCGGTGCGACCATTGTGTGATGAAGACGAAATTTGGAAATCTAAGGCTACGCAATAGAACTGCATCTAAGAAGGAACAAGTGGTTTCATTAAAAAAAAAAGAAGAAAAAATTCAATAATCTTCATCTCTCTCTCAGTCTGAATCTCTGAGGCTTAGAGAACAAAACCACCGACTCACCCTTTAGCCTCTCAACTGAGTGATCATGATAGCCATTTGATGGGTATTTTATTTCTCTATTGTTTCTTTTTAGCTGGGTTAGTATCTGTTCTGGAAGTTTCCCACAATTTTGCCGATTATGGAAGCATTTATAAAATCTTCGAAAGCTGAATAACAGAGTGAAAATGAAAATTCGCTGTTGCTTTACAAGCCAATTTAAGATTCAAAGTAATCCATCGCAGTCCATCATAGAATAATGACCCTTTTAAGCATCAATCTCCCTATCTGAAAATCTGAGTTTTTTTTTCTCTTTCTTTTTAATCAAATTTGAGGATTCAAGTCACAGAATCAACTAATAGCATTTTGAGGTAAGAAATGAACGTTGGGTTTGGATCAATGATCTTTAGCAGTTTATGGCCTCATGGGTTCACATATATTTTGAGTTAATAATTTGAGTGAATGAAAAGGAAAGAAGAACAAGGGGAAAGAAAGAGAAACAGAGTGTAAGGGCGTTAAACTTGGAACTTTTGAAGCTACTCCTTCTAGGATGTGCAACTGAAAAAAATTCATTTTTTCTCAAATGAACTTTGAAAGTTCTGGTGCAGTATTTTTCTCTTCATAAATTTGATAAAACAGAGAGACAAATTGAAATAGAGATTGGGTTGGTGACAGATGAGTTCATACTGATTCGTAAGGATGCTTTGTAACCACTATGCTCCTCACCCAAAACCAACCCAAGCTATAATTTCAGTGAGAACCCAGATCTAAAGGAGGAAGAAGAAGACGATAACTTTGAAGTTCTGGTGTCAGTGGTGTGTGGTTCATGCATGGTTCCGTCGATAATAATGAGATTGTTTTATATTTCTTTTAACCCATGCTGGGCAATGTAAAAGAAACTGAGCATCGAACATCGGTTCTCATTTTTAAAATCCAACGGCTGTAGTTACACGTCTGCATTGGTTTGATTGTCACGGACATCCTCTTCTGAACATCCATGTACAAGAGCAAGTCTATCCGTTGGGTCACCGGGTCAGTTATTATTTACTATTTTTTAGTATTTATTTCCACCCTCTGACCGGTGACCCAGGTCAGTTTGTAGGTCACGAAATTGACCCAGAAAGTGACCTAGAGTGACCGAGGTCAGTTTGGAAACTGTGCCAATGACCCAGGAGTGGAAATAAACATAAAAAGTAATGAATAGTAAGTGACCTGATGACCCAACAAGTTGACTTACTCTTATGAGGCCCCGTTCTAGTGACCTGATAATCTCTACGAAATTTCAGCCAAATCGATGGTCGTGAAGGCATTGATAACTGGCTTAAAGCTAGTACGGTTCAAGTTGGACAGATTCAGTTCTTCCATTGGTTTAAGCGAGTTAGATACCTTAAAGATCATTAATGACATGACCCACCCCGGAAAAACTCTCTAATTTCCAAGATGGAGCTGCGGGGCCCACTTTTCGAGAAAATTCGACAGAACTTCCCCTAAAAGTGGACAACCTGAAACCTGTTAAGTAAAGACAATTACTCTCCCAAACAATTCAACTTAATCCAAAGAGTTATCTTACTACAAATTCGAAAATCCACACTTAAGTTTACAAATTGTCCAATATTCCAAACTCACAAAAGCTTCTAAATTCGCACAATAAAACACAAGTTCCATGGTCATCAGAGCAATCTAAAGACAAAGGAAAGAATATTACACAAGTAGGTTAACTGGTAACCTACAGATGATAGACAACAGTTACGGTGTTAGCCTCAACTCCTAAGCTGATCCTGGACACAGCGAACTGGGCATTTGAAACTGAAAACCCAAGGGGAAAGTAGATAAAAACGTTAACGGAAGTGGACAAAAATAAGTAATAGACTAAAATATATATATATATGTCCTACTTTCTCACCTTAAGTCCTTGAAAGAAAACCAAGGCATGCAACAAAAAGGGTACACATATACTTTTAGAACTTATATGTCTCAAAGAAAATGTACCAGCCCTGCTGGTTAAGACCGGACTAGCCCCGCTAGTAAAATAAGAATACAGTATGGAAATAAGTCGTCACCATACAAATAAGAGAGCCGATTAGGCTAGGGTCAGAGTGTCCCACACTCTTGAGCATTCCATGCTCAAAGCTGAACTCATCCCCAAATACATAGTAAGCGGAGATGAGTACTAATTGGCTAGCTAGCAACAAATTATATCGACCCCAGGTATGGTGGTTTAAAACCACAAAACGAAAATCAGAAAGGCTTCCCAAATATTTTACAAAAATAAATACATAATCCCACGACGTGGCCCCACACGTCAAAATATTCTCGAATTCACAAATAAATAAAGCGAGAAATAATAGGTAATTATAATTTCCTCAGAAAATTCTGTTTCCAATAATATTCCAGAAAATCTCAAAATCGGCAAATAAGTTATTATGTTAAATTCCGAAAATGACTTCGGAAAATATTCGTCAATAATAATATAAATCACAAATTCAAAAGTCTAAGTTACATAAATCATATTCGAAACCAAAAATATAAATAATCAAGATTTAAATTAATAAGCAAAATAATTTCTTGGTTAAGAGAAAATATTGTTGCATGCATTAATTTAAAACAAACGTCCACTCACAGTATACAGCTAAGTCTGTCGTCGGTCTGTACTCTCCTCGTGGGAAGCCTCCTCAGGTCCTGTACAATATGATATTCGTAAACTAATAATTACCAGACGGAAAGAAAAATAATTTTACGATAATCAATAACTAAATTTCAAAACCCATAACCTCAACTTCTCCAATCCTCTTCCACATCCAACCAAACTTCACCAACACCGTCCACTCGTCGATTTCAGACTATACAACAATTATGGAGGAAATCCGACAATCGGATTCACGATTATCATTAACCGAAATTCAAATATTTAGAAATTTATAACCGATTCAAAACTCCACCAATCCTCATCAAACTTCATATGTAAGCTCTATGATAATTATAGAATTTAACTAGCCAGAAATTGAAATTAAAAAGCTATTCTAGCCACCACCACCGCCATCAACTCCAATGGACACCAAAATTTGGCAGTAGCACCTCCTCAACATACCCATTAATTCTCTCAACTGTGACCAAGTCAAAAAATGAGCGGAAGTACCTCAACAATTTAGAGGAATATTGAACCCGAACTGTGAATAGTAACTCAGAATTCAAACCGTCGATTCTTCATCCACGCTTCAAATCTCGACAAATGCTTTGGGGAGCATCATCTACATCCCAAGGAGCTTTCGAAGAACCTAACTTTATCGTCTGGGGTGGCAGGAATCGGAAGAAACCGACGTTGACTCAAACTGCTATAGTAAAATTTCAAGGCTCGATGAAGCTTTTTCCAGCCAAGCTGCCGTGAGCCACCACCACCAGTGCCGAGAGGAGGTCGAGACGAGTCCGCAGCCACCAGTTTCACTCAAATCTGTTGTCGGACGGAGAAGAAATCAAGAAAAGAAGAAAGAAGGCCGACGCGGGGAGAGAGAGGGAGAAGAGAGAGAGAAAGAGAGCGCGTGGGGGAGAGAAAAAAAAAAAAACTTATCCCGTGCACAGTAAAAATTTGAATATATATTATCTATCATAAACAGTAAATATAGTATTTCGCTTATAACTTTCCCATACGAACTTCGATTTTTACGTACCACATATGCACGCGGTCGGTTTAACGCCCTCTACAACTTTCATGTAGAACATTTTCTCAAATTTTGATCCGAACAAAAAGTTAACTTTTAGGGACACTAATAGTACTAGAACAGAGTAAAAAGTGTAAGTAGTTGTCGTTTACCGTCTATGCGATTAATAAACCGATAATTTAGACCTGGAACATAACAATTAATTTGGCTGAAATTTTGCATAGATGATCTATACATTAGTACCTAAAAACTGAAAGGTCGAGATGTGGATATGAGACCGAAAAGTGACCCTAAACTCCAACCTCACACGTTAATTTCAGAGCGAGGCCTCACTCTGAATAGAATTTTTGTGTGTGTGTGTATATATATATTATTTTATAAAAAGTTTTGGGGTGAGCTGCAGTACACCTTAATCCACTCTTGATTATGTGCCTACCCTTAGATGAAAAATATATAACCGGTTGACAAATTCATTTTATTTAATGCACGTATGTTATCGTGTATTAAAATAAAATACATGATGTTCAAAATTCAAGGTGCAAGATCAAATTAAAATCGATAATTAAATATGAAGCATCATTTGAATAAAATAGGAAAAAATTCAATTTGGTCTCTCTTTCGGAGAATTAATCATTGTGGTACCTACACTTTTAATTCCTATCATCCTGGTCCAATATTTGAATTTGGCTTGAAACATGACGTCATGTGATGAGTTAAAGCCGACATAGGGACCCACTTTTCAGACTTCAAACCCCCAAAAGGGCAAAATGGACATTTTTAATTTAATCTAATTTCTATTTTTTTTCTCTACTCTCTCTCTCTCTCTCTCTCTCTCTCTCTCTCTCTCTCTCGTTTCAGATGAAAGATGATGTAGACATCGACGTTTTGGAGCGCCCCTCTTCTTTGTTCGCCCATACAATCACTCTTCCTCTCCTTCCCTAAACCCCCAACCCAAACCCTCCTCTTCATCTTCGATCCTCATTCTAGGACCCGCCGGCGCCATTCAGGCCGCAATGCACCACCGCTCCCAGACCTTCTCCGACGAGCCGATTCCGACGTAGGAGTTCATAAGAAGAGTCTTTGAGAATGGAGACGATGAAGACAACGATTTTGCCGCCTATTCTTGGCACCACGCTCTCGATTAAGAAGGCAATGACGACTCTCGACCCCTTTGGGTTGGATTAAGAAGGGGCTTAGCACTTACAGAGTAGCTAAGGTAGTTCTATTACGTCGTCATTTTGTTATCAATTGGAAATTTTGTGATCTCGGATTTGGGGTTGAAATGTTAGAATTGGAAGCCTTTTGAGAAAAATTGGAAACCCTTAATCTGTATTAGGCAAATTAGATTTTCAAGATTTGAGCTTTCGTTAAAGGAGAAGGTGACAAGTTTTCCTGTCGGAGGAGAGGATGAAGTGGTCAAGGAGGACTGGGGGAGGGGTTTTGTATGAGAGAGAGAGAGAGAGAGAGAGTTCAATTTTTTTATGAATTTAGCTGCAAAGGTTATTTTGGGAATTTACTCTTCTTATGGAGTCACTGGCTGGAAAATGGACCCTATGTCGGCTCAAAGTTAGCACATGACGTCATGTCTCAAGTAAAATTCAAATTTTGGACCCGGATGATGGAAATTAAAAATACAGGTACTACAGTGATTAAGTCTCAAAAAAAGGGACTAAACTTAATTTAACCCTAAAGTTTAGGGAAATAAACTGAATTTCATCTAATAAAATAATATCATACAAGCTAATGATATATCATATATCTGGAGTAGATAAGGCGATGATATGTAGATTCAGTAAGATAGCAAGAGATGCAATCAGAGGTGGACTTGGGCTTGAATTTATATACAAAAATAAACTATGATGGGTCAAGAATTATGGAAAGTACAAGGTAATACAAGACTCTACAACTAGGCTAAAGTTGCCAAGTGGTCGGCGACAGGTAAGAAGCACCACCGACAAATTAAAATGATGAATTTGATGATGATCGATGATAAGATTACATTTCTATAACAAGGTGCTTTCTTAACTATAATAAGGCCTCAGTTTTGAACTGAAAATAAACAATTACAAACATCAAACCGATCGAGGTAGCGGCCCACTCCTAATTGACCGGGATAATGCCGGCTTTGTTAATATTCATTTCTTTTCACCACTCTCACTCATGGAGTAGTGTTTTTTTTTTTTGAAAAGAAGATAATATTATTACTAGGTACACTTAAGGTCGTACATGAGGGCATCCAGTACTGTATATGGAGCAGCTAGCCTATGAGCTACAAAGTTAGCCTGTCTAGGAGCAAAAGTAACATATAAATCAGTACTAGAGTTAAGCAAACTTCAAACATCAGCAACTAAGGCTCTCAATGGTGACAGATCACAATCCAAGGCATTAATGGCTTGTACAGCGAGTAAGCAATCACTTTCTATTATTGCGTTCGTGACCTGCATGGCTTGTAGCAACTCCAGACCCTTCTTCATAGCCAAAAGCTCAACATGTAATGGAGAGCTAACAAAAGTCATACGACTAGAAAAGGCAGCAAGGAATTGACCATGAGCATTATAAAGCACACCTTCTGTACCCCCAAACTGCACATTGGGTAGATAAGCACCATCCACTTTCAATTTCAGTTTTTTCCTCGAAGACGCTACCCAACGTTTACCGACTTTCTATCGAACTGATGTGGTAGTGCTCCTAGGTGTATCAGCCTGTAGAACTCCTCATACCAGGCCATAGATGATGTCACTAAGCCCGGGTTGGTTTGGGAACAGTTTTTTCAAAGCTTGTCATTATGGTTCTTCCAAAAACTCCATAACAGAACTAATAACTTGTCAAACGCTCATGGGGTAGTGTTAGACTTAGCTGTGTGTTGTTATTCTATTCCACGCAAGATTATTAGACAGAGTATTCAGTTCACCTGCGTACACTTGCACCAACAGGAATGGACGGTTGGATAACATTAAATACATTTTTTTTTTTGTAATTACAAAAAAAGATCGCCTATAAATATCAACGGCTCATATCTGCTGGAATTGCTGATTCACTTGCACCGCCGGTGCATAGAAAATTTTTCAAGACAACAGTTGCTGCTATATATATAGGTTTTCATAACAGACAATTTACGACATATATACTTAGCTGAAAGATATGGGAAAGGAAGGGCATTTACCATTGTTGGAGACCAAGAGAATAAAGGGAAGAGTCATATAGAGGGTGTCTTCTGCTTCTTTGTTTGCAGGTATATGCTTGGTTTGGGTTTATAGGGCGAGTCACATACCAAAACCAGGAGAAGATGGAAGGTTTAGCTGGATGGGGTTGTTGGGTGCCGAGTTATGGTTCGGTTTTATTGATCGTCAACCAACCCTGCCGATGGAACTATATCTATAGGCAAACTTTCAAGGATAGACTATCTCAAAGGTATATATATTACCCAATGTTCTCTTATTAGCTTGATATCTAACATATTGCTTTTCTAAAATGAGGGTGGCCAGAGCAACATAGAAGCTAGAAGTCCCCTTAATTTATACCAAGTTCTAAACATATATGTTGAAAGAAAAAAAAGATTAGATTCTGCATATATAATAATATTCAGTACAATAGGATCGTTGCTATATATACAACTACTCATTATAATTCAATTGACATTACTAACAACATAATGTGGATGTTTCTCTAGTAAGGCATAATTTCTCTATAGACCTTGAATGCTTGAAATTATTAATTGAATGTGCATATATAGCCATAAATTTTGTGTGTGTGTGCGCGCATGCTTATTTCTTTTGACAATGACCTCGCTTTTTCCTCTTTTTGGATGGTAAATGTTTCTTAGAAAATGGAGTGTGAATCAAACCCATGTGAATTGAAATTGAGATATCGATGCAAGTTCTTCCCTTCTGAATTAGAAATATTCATATCTAAAAGGGGTTGACAATGAATTCTTTCAAAATTGACTATTTGTCCTTCTGTTAGAAGTGTTCAAGAAATGCCTATGATCGAGTATATAAGCTCTACCAATGAATGAAATTAGAACTATGCCTTGAATTTAGATACAAATTAAATATACTTACTACAAGAAAAGTGATCATTCACGATGCAAGCGTGAATGAGTATTGTTTACGATGAATAATAAAAGCACGTAGTGCATAATACTTTTCAATTACATTTTTTTACAGCGTGTGCAATATGCGCACCATTTAAACTTGTAATGTTGTTTTTATTAAAGGCGTGCTCTTCTTGTATGCCGTGATTCTGCAAAAGACAAAAAGCGCCAAAATTTTTGGCCAAATATTAAACTTTCCTCTTGAATGAAAAAGATAGAGATCAACTCTGAAGGATTGTTAACTGATCCTTCTTCAAAATAGAAATAGAGAAGACCTATAAAATTCAATTACTCTTTGATTGTTGATTCTGAATGGACAGAGATGGATGGAGACTTACATGGATCATGGATGCTTCTGCTGGAGAATGAGTTATTATTTTATTTTCTTTTTTTTTCGCGGAAGAAGAAGAAGAAGAAGAAGAAGAAGAAGAAGAGGAGATGATACTGCTCCGTGAATTCCTTTTGTCAAATTTGACGCCGTTTCTCTTCAAAGCTAATATTTTATGAGTATTAATTCTTTTTGCTGAGCTGTCAAGTTCTGAGTCATTGGATTTTATTTTCATGGCCAAGATCTAAAGTCAAGGATAACCAAGGACAATTAAGAATCAAGGAGAGGAACCGGATCCAAGTAGCTTTATCCTCGATCGCTTGCATAATGAACGTTCAATAAATGGAGACTCTATTGATAAAGTTCCTTTATCCTCACTTGCATAATGAACTTTCAATAAATGGAGACGTACAATTACAAGAAAGTAATTAAACAACACAAACTTATGCCTAGTCTCTTTCAATGCGCATAGCCTCTTTTGAGAAAGTACCTTCATCCTCACTTGCAATAATGAACCTTTAATAAATGGAGACGTACAATTACAAGAAAGTGATTAAAGAGCACAAACTAGTAAAAACGATCAGAGAAATTGCCCAGGACGAGGAGCAAGATGGACAAGGGAATCCACCATTATAGAATGAGGATTACAAAGCAGCTCTCTTAATTTTATGACGGGTCTCAAATATTTGAGCCACTACTTTTACATTCTTGGTATAAAGCGTCTCTCATGCTTTAATATAGAAATTTAAAACATATGCATGCAAATCCAGCAAATGCCATCGACTTAAATGCTACAGAGCTCGGCAGCTTCCCCTTGTCCTTCCTTAGGTATAGTGCTTCGTACAACGGTAGGTTGATGACAATCAAAACCACACATAGAAGAATCTGCAAGGACATTGTCTCATAAACGTCTGCAATACCCTTTGTTCCAGTGATTGCTGCCTTCAGAAACCAGGCAAAGCAGTACAGATTGAGCAATGCAAGTGTTGCCAGCACGGTAAACATTGGAGACAAGCCCCCGAATTCCATGATTTCTTTCTCATATCGTTCGGACACGTCTTCATCGGCCACCTTGGCTGTTATTACAAATGCTGAATCTGTGTATCCGAGGTAGTGTACAATGGTGTCGATGAAGGCAAATAAGTATGAGGTTGTTCTCTGGTAAAGCCATATACGTTGGTCGTTCCACCAACCTAAGCTCGTGCCTCCACACCATAGAAACTCCACAAAGCTCCCAATGTTCTTAGCAATTATAACATATGCAAATGGTATAATCCATCTGCTTGAAATCTAAGTCCAGAAAACAAAACCTATATTATAGAAAACCTAGAAACATAATGTATACAATCGACGTACGTTAAAGTTTGAGCGTCCGACCTATGTTGATAATCTTAAGTCTCAGACGAGCTACGTACGCCCTAGCTATTAATCATAGATTTAGATGAATACTCTAATTTTGATATGCCGTTTTATGAATGAGTAAAATCCTCATATAGTACCCAAATTATCACGAAATGCACTTTTTGGTACCTACTAATTTTCAGGGAGTCCCGTGATACCTGTACTATCCCTTTGTTAGCCCTTATAGTACCTCCGTCCATTATTCCGTTAAAAATACTTACGTGGCGGTCATGTGACACTTATGTGTGTAAAATAGCAAGGGTAAAATAGTATTTTCATTCATATTTAGAATTATAAAATTTAATATATTGAATATCTATAATTAAAAACATTTTGACACATAAAAAAAAAGAATAATACCCAATTTATTCTTCACATGTTATCAGGATACTTGGGTCAATTAACTTAAGTACTTTTATTTTTGTTAGTTTTTTTTTATTTTATGAAAATTTAATATATATATATATATATTAATTTAGAGATAAATTTTTTCTCGAACAATTAATAGGACTAATCAATAGAGATGGTAGGTAAATCTAGATATTCACTAAATTCAAGTCTAGGTCTTTCTTTTAACCTAGTCTAAATTTTTTTAATTTAGTTTGATAAAAAATTTGTAAAAGAAATATGAAAAATAGGTGTTTTTACGATCTTACCCATACTTTAACGGAATAATTGACGGAAGTACTAAAATGGCTAGCGGAGAGATAATACAGGTACCATTAGACTCCCTAAAAATTTGTAGGTACCAAAAAAGTACATTTCGTGATAGTTCAGGTACCATATAAAGATTTTACCCTTTATGAATAGTAATTAGAAACATGCAGATTTTGTGACAGATATTAATGAGATGAACTATACCTGAGGAAATAAGGACGTGCCTCTAAGGAGGTAAAGTGAAGGAAGAGTTGAGTAAATTAGTGTTGCCCAGCAATTAGCAGCCCATAAGTTGTAGCGAAGGTATCCAAGTTGATGGCCTAAACCAATCTTTCCACGGCCATACCATACAACACTGTGCTTAGACAGCGTAATCTGAAGGTTGCCTTCCGACCATCTCTTATGCTGCACAAGTGCCTGAAGCAATGTGGTTGGAGCTAATCCTAAGAAAGCTTTCCTTGTTGGATTGCAATACACTGATTTCCATCCTCGGCATTGGATCGATAACCCCGTTATCACATCTTCAACCGGAAACCCATATTTCAAACCCATCTGCAAATTATAAAGATTTTGTCTGAACTTATATACAAGTATTGTTACACAACTACACTTAGTAAATCTGTTTGTAAATGTCAAGTGGATATATATAAAAATAATATGTACGTGTGGTTGATAGACAGGGCCGCACACCTCTTTTCCCCATTGTGTGTTCTCTTCAAATGTACAACTCGCAAGACTTTTTGAACTTTCTTCTAATTCATCAATGCCAATTTCTTCACCTTTTTTGTCCTCCCATTTCATCTCACTCTTATTTACCTTGCTGAATTTCTTCCCACAAAGAGTTTCTCTTCTGTGAAAGCATCCACTTCCAATATATAATGTCCCCCAATAATTATCCAGACCATGGAATTCCACCTTCAGTAAGTACCAAAACAATAACTGAAGTCCAAATAATAAGATATGAAACATTTAATCGAAAATTTTGGTTTTAATATTTCCATGAACATATACAACTCACCTCGAAATATACTCGTAATGAAGCGTATAATTCATTCTTAGTAAGGTTATCGAAATTCTGCGGGAACTGTACGTATGCAATCTCATGGCCTTGTTCTTCATCCATTAAGAAGCAGAGTGCATCCATTATGGCCTTCGAGTTGTTTGAATACATGTCACAGTCTACATTAAGAAGCAACTTCCCATTGCTTATATTTGACGATACCCTAATCTGCAAATTGCCAAGGATCGCATCCGTTATCTAAACCCTACACGCACACAAACAAACACATGCACACATATCTCGTAAATTTACCAGAGCATTCATAGCACCAGCTTTGAAGTTATGGTGAATCTGGGGTCTCTTCTCCCGAGCCAAATATACCAAAGTTGGCAACACACACCCTTCAACATCTCTTGCATTTGGGTCTCTCCCATCAATTACTATCTGGGAGAAAAGTTCAACTAATTTAAACATCTAGCACTAAACAGCGAGTTTCTCTGATCAGTTAATCTTAATAAATCAAAATATCAAAATGTCATACTTGAAGAATGGTTTCATGGTCACGTTTTGATGAATATGAGTCCCATCGAGAAAAGCCTTTATGTTTTGATCTCGCTTCTTCTGAAATGCGGCCTAGCTTCACTGCATTTCCAATTTTGGCCGCCATGTCGTCGTATAATTTCTACAACAATAATTTGATGACATGAGAGCTTAAGTAGTAACAATGAGACACAAAATAAAACCTTTTTTATTTATTATTTTATAGAAATTCAAGTGATAAAGAGGATTAGCCTCTTTAAAATATTGGGTGGCCTTATAAAAAAAACAGTAAAAGCATAAACAAGATAAACCGTCGAGACACATCCCCACCATATCATACATATTGAAGTCAAAAATGAATTATTCTAGTTAAACTAGGGCTGTCACTCGGTCGGTTCAGATCAGTTATAGATATTACCAACTTCAAAACCGAAGCTTTCGGTTTCAAAATTGAGTTACCAGTTACCAACCAAATTTTTTTATTTTTAATCATATCTACCAAATTCGATATTCAATTTTCTGTATTACTAACTTTAGAACAACTAATTCTTTGTAATAGAAATTAGAATGAACAAAACTAGGTTTTTCAATTTTATAGTCGAAAAATTTGTATTCATCTACTAATTCTAGCTTAATTTTGTATATATGACATCAAGTTTTAGCCAGTTTCATTAAAACTAGATTATTGAACCATCTTTGATTATGTTACTTAAACTACTATTAATGTAGTAGATGTAGTAATGTTCATACTATTATGAAAATTTTTATGTTTATTTCTTAATATGTATGTATGTGTATTGAAAACCGTAGTGTATATATCTACTATTTATATTTATCGGTAGATTCGGTATTTACCAAAACTAAACCAACTTTTTCAGTAATTTTCGGTTTCGGTTCTATCGGTCTCGGTTACTAAAAAATTGGTTTACCAAACTTAAAACATTAGTTGGTGTTCGGTCGGTTTGGTAATTACCAAACCGAGTGGCAGCCCTAAGTTAAACCATCTGCGATTTTATTTCGTTTGCAAAAACTATGAGAACATTAACAAGACATGAAAATAATTCAGGACAAACAATTAAACTGATTTTCCAAGACAAAGTGAATGATAACGAAGATAATTATTTAGCAATTACCGACTAGCTAATGTCCTAATTACCTGGAGAACAAAAATTTCATTACTACCAACCAATAAATCTAACAAAATGGTTAAGAGACGCTTAATTTTAAAGAATATACGATCAAAAATTGCTTAATTACCGAAGATCATAAATTTCTAAATCAACCGAGAATGGACAAGACAACTGTATTCCTCTTATGTACGTCCAAGGCACTTTAATTGACTGTCTAATGCTTTAACAATCATAGCCACGACTCACGAGTGTCCCTATTAACTTTCATCTGCTTGGAGCATTCTACTCGTCGTCTTTGATGGGGGAAATTATTAGGTGGTCCGGACCATAAATGCCCATTCATGCTTTCCACACAGATCTCTTCAGTGGAAATACGTATGTACCTCGTGTAACACAGTTATTAATTTTTGGTTCGATCTTAACCATGCATGGTTAACCCCATATTTATCTTTTATTTTTTTCATCCCCTGCATAGTCCTATGAAATTAGAGTGATGTTACTGACTTAGAAGGATTAATGATAAGATAAATAATAATTACCTTAATTACAGCTAAATCCCCGGTCTGTTTCTGACTTTGATCATCAGAAGCTATTGAGACAAAATAAGCAGCGGGTGATCTTGGCTCCACACTGTACTTCTTGCAATAGGGTATCCAATGCTTGGCAAACTCAGCAGCTTCCAAAAAAGCATAGTACGTAAACTCTGAGCCGCCATCGTCGGAAAGATACACGCTGAGCTTCTCCGCCGGATAGTCATAAGCCATGACCGACAGAACAGTGTTCATCACCATAATCGGCGGCTCTATGATCGGATCCGCTGTACACACGAATATGTCCACCCCCGGCAACTCATTCTCATATCTGTTAAGTAATTTACGTGAATTAAAAATACAAAAACAGTATAGTATGTTAAGATGTTAAACAATCGATATGGATCATTCATTCGTCGATATACATACCTTTCAGAAAGCCTGTCCTTGAAGGTGTGCCGGTTGATGCGGCTCCACCGAAGGGCTTGAGTGAGGAACCAGTAAAAACCGAACCATAACTCAGCGGCGAACACCAGCATCCAACCAAATCTTCCATCTTCTCCAGCTTTTGGTATATGAGTCACTCTATAAACCCAAATCAAACATATACCAACAGATACAGACACTGCAGAAAACCTATAGAGGACTTTTTCCTTTGCCTTCGTTGTCTCAAATAGAGGTAAATGTATTTCCTCTCCCATTTTTGAGCCAACTCTAATTGCTCGAGCTTTCTCTATTTGAAGTGGTTTAATGATAGGGAAGGACCCGGGACCAGGTGTTGACGTGGTTCTTTATCCAAATATGCCTCCGGTGTTCCAGCAGTTTCTTGACAGTTGTTATATGCATAGATGGCTGTGACACGTATAAGGAATAGTAGAGCATACGTTGCTGCTGTAGTCTTGACTATAAATACCTATCTTCATTTGTTTTCTCAGAGTGCATTTAATAGAAAAATAAAGTATTATGCGGTCAAATTTCTCTCTCAAAGTTTCGATTATCTTCTTCATTTTGGTTCATCTGCAACTTCTAGGGTCTCAATTCCATCAAGTTATGATGGTTTCGATTCCATCATGTCAACACTAGGTCCTCCACTTTGTAACTAATGCATGCGACGTCCCACTTTTGATGCAATGCAACCCTTCACATCTTTGAAGTGACTTACAACTCGAACAAGTTAACAAACTAGTAGGAAATTAATACGTAATCTCCATATTATGGATCGATGTTTTCAGCCATATACTAGGTTTTTTGTTTTGGTCAACGATGGTAATAGTTAGGTGATTATTGACTTATTGTTGAAGAAGATATTATGTATATGAAGATCATTCTGTCATTCTAAACACCAGGGGACCATCATTTCTTTCATCAAGTACATTTCCCAAATTTTGACAACCTCTCCCGGGCTTCGAACATCATTTTTTTTGGGTACCATAGATGTTCGGACTGTTTAGTACGTGCGTGATTTTTATAGGTACCATTGATGTTTGGACTGTTTGGTACCTGCTCCAAATTGTAATGTTGATTTTTATTCACTGTTTTGTTGCTTTTTCATAAAAGAGATTGCTCATAAGGAGTTGTCAATATATATATATATACAGGGCCATTCTAGTGAAGGATCCTTTTTTTTTTTGGTTTTTTTTAGGGATAGAGCATTAGCCCAACTTTTCAATTATATTTTCGCATCTCAACCGTTTAGGTTTTAGGTCATAATATATAAATCACTTCTGCAAATTTTCAGCCAATTTGATGATCGTTAAAGTATCCAAAACTGTAATTTACCATTATAAACACGAACGGTTCCTGTTCGATAGATTCAATCCGTTCGTGTAAATTGTAGTTTTGAATGCCTTAACGATCACCGATTTGGCTGAAAATTTGCAGAAGTGAACTACACATTAGGACCTAAAAAATGAATGGTTGAGATGCTGAAATATAATCGAAAAGTTTGTCTAATGCCTATCCATATAAAAGACCAAAAAAAGGGGATCGCTTAGTGGAATGGCACTATATATATATATATATATATATATATATATAGACACACACACACACATGTTCATATTTTACATATAAATTTTGACTTTTTCAAAATATATGAATGACTTTTTCAAAATACATATATTTGTAAGGGCTAAATACTGGTTACTACCCTGTGGTTTAAGTTCAAAATCAGTTCAGTCCATATACTTCTAATTTCATCAAAAATACCCATGCACTTTCAATTTTGATCTAATAGATCGAATTCGTTAAGATCAAGTTATAGTTGAATTATATGTTGAAAAACTATTTATTTTTAATAGTATGTGTAATACCCTGAAAATTCAAATTAATTTCCGATGACCTTTTAAAAATGATTTCGTGGTAATAAGCACGATTACGAAGTTTGGAGAGGTGGTGGAATTAATTCGGATGATTTTGTTTCGAAAACGAACGTATTTAGGGTTTACGAAAAATCGACTTTTTATACGTTTGGAATTTGGGAAAACTTCCTTCACCAAAGTTGTAGAACTCGTCGACACGAGTCTGTGCTTATGCGGAACACAAAAATCGGAATTTGTATGAGCTAGTTATCGCATTTAGAAGAATTTCCAAGTTTGGTATATATATTTTTGGAAACTTTCCGGAAGTAGGGTTTCTATTTTGGTCAATCGTCACATTCATCCTCACTCTCTCTCTAGGCCGAAACCCAAAAACAGAGCAAGCTTCACCGAGCTCATTCTCCCTCCACCGATCACCAAACAACGTCAGACCACCTCCATTGGCTTCGCCTCGAGCTGCTTTACCTGCTGGACATCGTCGTTTCCTCCGGCACAGCCTCAAAACCCGACAAGCCAGCTCGATCTGGTGGTACCCGAAAACGAACCAACGCAGCTTCCTCAAGTTTCCGGCAACCAAACCTCACCAAACCGCACTAAACTTCATCCACCAGCTCGCCTCAACCTCCAGAAGCTCCCAGAAGCGTCCTTGCACGACAACGCTGCGTATGGTGGCTGCTGGAAGCCAGCCCCGATCGGATCGAACAGAAATTTCTACCCGGATATCTCGAGTTGTATAGCTTCTTTTCGGGTGATTCTTGAACTGAAGAGCTCGCATTGAGTTGCTGAACAAATCTCCAGAAGAGATCGAAGCCATTGGTGGAAGTTTTTACGTCGAACTCAAGCTCGCCGGATTGTGGAAATTTTCCGGCCACCTTAACCAAAAGTAATTTTCGACCTCTTTCAGTTATTTTATGATCTTGAGCTAGTTATGAAAAATGGCTAAATACAGATTACTACCCTGTAATTTGGGTCCAAAATCAATTCAGTCCCTGAACTTCTAATTTCATCAAAAACACCCCTGCGCTTTCAATTTTGATCTAATAGGTCTAATTTGTTAGTTTTCCAACAATTGAGTTATTTAATTTGTTAATGTAGCTCATATATGACCTATGTTTTATGATGTGGTGTATGCATACCACCTCTAGTCAATTTAAGAGCGAGTACTACTATTAAAATTAAATAGTTTTTTCAACAAATAATCCAACTATAACTTGAACCCGCAACTGAATATTAACGAATTGGATCTATTAGATCAAAATTTAAAGTGCAGGGGTGTTTTTGATGAAATTAGAAGTCCAGGGACTGAATTGATTTTGGACATGAACCTACAGAGTAAGAACCAGTATTTAGCCCTATGAAAAATGATCAGCATGATGAGATGGATAAGAGCAGCCCGCCCCCAACACCATTGGTGGCGGTCGGCCGCTCTGCCACTAACTCCGGCGCCCTGTCTGGCCACCTCTGGGGGGGGCCAGAAATATAGTTTCTATGCATTTTTAGATTCTAGATTCCAATACGATCATTTCGATATATTATACGTATTTTTTGGATATCGTATAATTTAGTTATGAATTTTTACGTTTCGAGCGATTTCGATCGTTAGATTTGTGATCTGTGAAGTTAGGACCGTCCGATTGACTTGTAGTTTTGATATGATGATTGTATCACTGTCCCAGGGGCCTTGTGTGGTCGTGGTGAAGATCCGACCGTTGGATCTTCGTATAAGTATGAAATAATGATTTGGGAGGCGATTCGTGAGAATCCGATTGTCAGATTTTCATTAAATTGGAATCCGACCGTTGGATTGTCGTTTAAATATGTTTTGAATTGTGGGCTAAATTCAAATCATATTTGATTAGGTGATTGACGGTTTTTACTTGGGTGAGCGGTTTCGTAGTTAATTGTGTTAATTTGAAGACGCAGCGGGAATATCCAGGTGAGTAAAAGTCACGTGGTTCATATTACGAACCGAATACTTTTAAATTAATTTATTTTGTCATAATTGTGTGAGAAATATCTATGGAATAAATATTTGTTTTTAAAATCACATGGCCTTGATTAACTACGGTCCATAGGTAAGTAAAATGAATTTTTAGTACATAAAATGAATTTCACGATTTTCTTGTGTGAACTATAGATGGTATTAGTGGTCAATCCTGAGTGGTTGATTACATATATATATTTACGTGATTATATACGAATTGGTATGACATTGAAGAGTGTGGAATTGTGATGATTTAGTTTTACTATGGATTAAAATGTGACTTACCATATTTACGTGTGTTATATATATATATATATATATATATATATATATATCTGCACGGTGTGGTATTGAGTGATGAAATAATGTTTAATCTATTGGAATATTATTTCGAGCAATTATTATCTGAGAATATGTACTAGTGATTTTGTGGTGATATGCAACGTGTATGAGTGAGTTCGTCATCATTTTGGGGCGTGACTTTTCAGGGAAAAAATATGTTGTGAGAAATGGTATTTCTATTGTTTTGAAAGGTGTTTGAAGATCTGGGAGTCACATGTTGTGATTTCTCATTTTTATGATTTAAGTAACATTTTGGGTCCAGTGTGACTCGTTTCAAATGTTTTGATCTAAGGGTCAGGTTGGCCTAAGGTTCCAGGGTTGCAGGTTGTGACCTTAGGCAAAATATCGTAATTATGCCTTTGGCCGGGTTAGTGATTGCGATAAGTTAGAGCTCTAGTCTGTCTGCCAATGTGTCCAGGTTGGACCGGATTTTCATATTGATTGTTGGGTTAACATTTCCTACGATTTTGTCACGATGTGACTTGTAAGAGTCCTTTTGGTAGAAAGGTGTTGAGTTTTGGATGAGTTTAATAGAGTGAGCTGATAATGTTGTAATTAATCTTTCTGGTGACTTCTTTTGTTTAAATTTCTATTCTTTTTCGTTTCCATTTATGTTGTTTAATATCTCCATTTATTTTCCTTGTTTATTTCTTCCATTTGATTTCCCTTTTATTTCTCTTTTTCATTTTATTGTTTGATTTTAATGTACTCTCCTGAACTAAACGATATGCAGGGGTTACTATGATTTTTGATTGCATGCAATTGATTATTTCCTGTATTAATTTTTATGCATGGTTTATGTTTTATTTGGTTAATTGTGGAGGGTGGTGATGGGTGAGACTCGTAGAAAGTTGAGAAATATTATTATGTATTGTGGGGATAAATGCATCTTGTTAAAAGGAGAAATGAGTGATTCATCTGATTGGTTGAGATTCAATTGATTTGAGTTGTCACGGGTGTGACATGTATATCCTTTGATTTTAGATATACTCATTGTGTTGGTTCTCCGTATTGAGTTAGTCACCGTATTTTTGATTGCATGCAATTGGTTATTTCCTGCATTAATTTTTATGCATGGTTTATGTTTTATTTGGTTAATTGTGGAGGGTTGTGATGGGTGAGACTCGTAGAAAGTTGAGAAATATTATTATGTATTGTGGGGATAAATGCATCTTGTTAAGAGGAGAGATGAGTGATTCAATTGATTTGAGTAGTCACAGGTGTGACTTGTATATCCTTTGATTTTAGATTTGCTCATTGTGTTGGTTCTCCGTATTGAGTTAGTCACCGTATTTGTATAAATACGACTTCGAGGTTTTGAGGAGAAAGATGTGAGTTTAGATCCCGTATTTATTTTTGATGATTTGGTGATTGATTATTGAGATTGTGGTTATTTGTGGATGTTGAAATTGTTGGGTGTTGACCTTGGTGAAAGAAATACGATTTAATAAAATAACTGTTCCTTCTTATTTACTCACACGAGCTTTCAGAAAGCTTACTGGGTTTTGTGTTTTAGCAATCCCGATACACTATTCAAACTGTGTAGCAGGTGAGCCTACAGGTCAGGAGAATCAAGAAGATGATCGAGCAGCTAGCTTAGTGTAGCTGCACTTGTTGTTAATTTGATTTTCTTTTGTGAGGTGTGTTATGTTCATTTGAGCTTACTTTTTATTTTGAAAGAGCGTGTTGTAATAATAATCCGAGACTTATTTCGGAATTGGAAATTCAACTCGTGTGGTGTGGTTATTAAGAAAAAAAGAATTCAGGATGACTATTGTTGAGTTGTAGTAATTCATGTTTCGGATTTCTGAATTATTATTTGAAAACAGTATGACTCACTCCTAAATTGACTATGTAGGCCACATCGACACCACATCATAAAACATAGGCTATATATGAGCTACGCTAATAAGTTAAATAACTCAATTATCAGAAAACTAACAAATTGGACCTATTAGATCAAAATTGAAAGTGCATGGGTGTTTTTGATGAAATTAGAAGTTCAAGGACTGAATTGATTTTGGACCCAAACTACAGGGTAGTAATCTGTATTTAGCCCTATCTGTAATTATAAGGCTAACACTTCCCATATTCCCTTATCTATGCACAAAAAATCTACTAAGGGTAAGCTTAATAATTATCAAATAATTGATAATAAAGCACACAAAAAGATGCACTATGTTTAATAGGACACCCGCCCTGAAATTTCACCCTAAAATCCCAGGTGACCCTGTAGGGCCCACTTTTCAAAAAAATCTACTGAAAATTCAGCAGAATTTTTCCTAAAAATGGACAACCCAAACTTATGAAAGGAAGTAAAACCACACTTCTAAAACATTTACACCAACAACACCTAGAGCCACCCTGCTCCCCATAAACAAACAACTCCACCAAACAGATTGTCATAAAACCAAACATGTCCAACTAGTAATTTAAAAGACTACATCTGAGTATTTCAAGTTTACAACCATCTCTAATAAAATTCTACTCAATCCAAACCATAATTTACAACATTACCAATTAATATCTCATGGTCATCAGAGCAGTCTAAGGAACTTAGAAAACAGTACACTAAGTAGGTTAGCAAGGAACCTACAAACGATAGGTGGCAGCGGTGGTGCTAAGCTTCAACTCCTAATGCTGAACAGCTACACTGCAGATTAGGCATTTGAAACCAAGGGGCCCAGGGGAAAAGTAGATCAAAAATGTAAACGTGAGTGGACAAAAATAAATAACTGTAAAGAAAAGGGATTTTATACTTTCCCACATGTATTCCTTTAGAAAAACCCGATGCATGCAACATTTAGATAAAAATCTAATTGATGTTCAGCTTAACAAAAACTGATTAAGCCCTCTAGTCACAAACAACCAAGTAGAAAACTGAAACTCCGTTGCTTAAGAAAATAAGACCAGCCTCGCTGGTTAAACAAGATCGGACTAGTAACACCAGTCAAGTAACAGTAAGGTATGGGAAAGAAAATATTACCATGCAATGAAGGAAGCCTCCCAGGCTCTATGCTAAACTCACCCACAAACACATAGTAAGCGGGGAGGAGTACTAACAAGCTCGACTACACTCACGTGAGGAGGAGAACTAAATAAATCGACCCAGATATGGTGAAGAAAAACAATAGAAAACCGAAAATAAGTAAACCTTCCCAAAATCTCAAGATAAACAAATAAATCATGACGTGTCCCACACACCCAAAAAATATTCTCAAATCCACTAATAAAATATAAATCGAAATAATAATCATATATCGGAGATAAATCATTGGAACTCAATATCACATAAAATAGTAACACAAAATCCACTTCCGAAAATGTAATCGAAATAAATCATAATCAATCTCCGAAAATCATCATTGAAAGCAAAATCACGAGATAGCCCGAAATCAATTTCCGAGCTCAAACAAATGCTCAAGTTATAATAAAATGATAAATAATTAAATCAATAATTCCGGGAAAATAATCGCTTGCATCACTTGAAACCAAAAGTCCATTCACAGTATACGGCTAAGCTTGCCATCAATCCGAATTCTTCTCATGTGGATCCTCCTCACGTCCTATACAAAGTAGCACTCATAAATAACTCATAAATCACTAAGTACGGACCAGAATTTAAATTTATGTTAAATATAAATTGAATTCTAAATATTGCCTCTAAGCACCAAAACCTCCAACCTTCCTCGGATTCATTCGAAAGTCTACCACTAATATCGATTCATCGATTAAAGTTTTCCATAGCTGAAATGAGGGAGATCCAATGGTAGGATTCCTGTAAATCGACAACCGAAACTCAAATCTCTAAAATTCACAATCGATATCAAACTTCTCTAATTTCCACCAAAATCATATCTACAAATTCTAAAACTCCTAATTAATTTATCTAGCCAAAAACGGCAAATCAGAATCTGCCCTACACGCCTCCACGCGCCACCAATAGTGGCTGGGTCACCAAATTTCACCAGCAAGACCATCTCAACATTCCCAACAATTTTTTCAACCACAACAAAGCCTAGAAATACCTTGGTTGGCCGGAAATCAACCTTGATCGAAACAGGGCCGATTTGAACAATGAAATCTTCAAAACTTTGATTTTTCCTCTGTTAATGTTTAGAATCAGTTACTCTAATTAACATCTTGAGAGAGACAGAGAGAAAACAAGATGTATAGTGGTTCGTCTCCCGCCTTAGCAGGAAACTACGTCCACTTGAAGTGTTGCACTATATAGGTTTGGGCCTTGCAGCCCCAAGGGATTACAAAGTGTGTAATGAGATGATGAGTAAGTGGGAAGGAGTCTCCTTTTATAGGGGAGGGAGGCTCCTTCCTTTACATGTTATTCAATGTGGGATGCTAAAATCACTATTCTAATCTTAGAAAGTAATATTATGAAGACAACTTGACAAGGCCGGAAATGTGGTTTCCTAGCGAGGTATTGACCTCTTCCGGCTACCGTGGCGTAGTTTGGACATCTGACTACGGGATGCATGTCGCGGTTGGGTCCCGCCATGGCTTGTGGGCCCCCCAAAGATAGTGTTACTTATGCTTGGTGAGATAACAAACTAGCTTGCTAGTAGAGGTATCTACTAGTCCCCAAAGTCCCCGAGTAAGAGGAGCTTCTTGGTTGGGGAGTTATACACATGATGTCATCAAGCATAAGTAACAAAGACAAAAGCACTCATATGTAGAATGCTTGTTGCATTGGACAATAAATGTGAGTTGCATTGATATGCGTTGGCATATACGAATGTATGAGGTGCGTGATACATGTTGATGTATACATGTGAATGGCGCTGAGTACGATCGATTATGACGTATGAACTTGAGAACGCATATGGTTGTGTGAGCAAACAGATTGCATATGAATTGCATATGATGTGTGTGGTGCTCGTAAGAGAACGATCGAGGCATTGACGAGGTTACACTCGGTCTAAGTTGTATGAGTGCCACGTAGGCAAGGAAATGAACGAGGTCAAGTTTGACGGGGTGACTCTTGTGAGATGTAAGTTGTATGAGTACCGTGAAGGTATACGTTTGTAACTCATGAATGATGATGCAAACGCTTGTGTTTGTTTGGTTTTCGATCGTATTAATGGAAAGCAAAAAGAATTCGATTTGTGGCGAACGACAAATGGTAGAAGAATTTAATGTTCCATTAATGTGTATTATGTTGAGGGGATGGGTGTAAAGCTTGGGAATGCCGAAAGGCATGAGCGGAAAGTTTGGGGGTCAGGAAGGCATGAGCGAAAAGCTAGTGATTGTTGGGAAGGTATGACCGGAAAGCTCAAGGGCGCCGTGAAGGTATGAGCTGGAAGCTCGATGGTTGCCGGGAAGACATGAGCGGGAAGCTCGTGGTTGCCGGGAAGGCATGAGCGGGAACCTCGATGGTTGTCGGGAAGGCATGAGCGGAAAGCTCGTGGTTGCCGAGAAGGCATGAATGGGAAGCTCGATAGTTGCCAGGAAGGCATGTGAGGAAAGCTCAGGGTTGACAGGAAGGCATGAGTGGAAAGCTCGTGGTTACTGGGAAGGCATGAGCGGGAAGCTCGATGGTTGCCGGGAACCCATAAGCATAAAGCTCGTGGTTGTCGCTGAGGTGAGAGCGTGAATACTCCAGGATGCCGCTGAGGCAAGAGCGTGAAAGCTCGAGGATGCCGTTGAGGCGAGAGCGTGAAAACTCGAGGATGCCACTGTGGCATCAACGGGTAGCTCGAAGGTGGTGCCCCCAAGGCATGAGCAGAAACATTGCTAATTATGCTTGGCTGTATGTACAAGTCTTTGAAGTTCCTAGTCAAGGGGGGCTTTCAGCGGGGTTGATACCAAAGCGTGGCTCTATGCCATATTTTGAGCATAATTAGTGCAAGTGCGTCGTCCATCTAGGATTGGTCGGAGCGAAAGCTTATGCCCTTTCGAGTCGGCCCCCTGCTAGGCCCTCCAAGGAGTTCCCCACTCCTTGCTATAGACCTTTGTATGGTCAGAAAATTGTTTGATGAGGGGAGCTGCGTATAAGCAGTGGGTGTTAGGTAGCGAACCTAATCTTTGATACCCAAGTATCGGGGGATAACTGCCGGATGAATGGCTGCAGTGGGCTATGTTAACCGGTCCCTTTACTCTTTTCTGAAGGAGAAAAGCTTGACTGCAATGCCACGTAACGGTCATTGTCATTATAAGGCGTTGCCATACCGCGTGGCGGTTGGTCGTGGACCAATAACTTGTGAGGTCTAGATCCGTTTAAGTCTTTTTCCCGTGGGGTGAGTTTGACAAATTATGGTGCCCGGAGGCTGGACAACATATTTGCATATAGAGTATATGTAAAGCTTGTAATTGTATGAGCAATGACAAATAAGCATAGCAAGTAATAATATATTGATCTTATGGCCATGTGACATGCATAATAGATAGTGGCAAGTGTAATGGGTGTCCATATAAAATTTTTTAGAATAGTTCCCGGTTGCCTGTATGAAGCGTTGTGAACTTGGTACTTAATTAAAGCATGTTGGATGTGTTTGAGCGAGTTAGGTTGGAGCAAGTTAGGTGTAGTTGAGCGGGTAGGCGCTATGTGAGTATGTAGGGTGTGGCCCTAGCAAGTCGTGGCCAAGCGAGTCGTAACCCAAGCAAGTCGTTTATCCGAGCATGTTTAATTAAGTCATAAGTGTCACACGTGTCTAGACATGGCATGTGTTGTTTGAGCATCACATGTTTATTTAGTTAGATTGCATTTAAATAGAAGCATGGCATATCTAGCATGTGAGGCCTAGTATGTGTTGCTAAATCTATGAAATGTTGTAGGCATGCTCAAAAGTTGTGAAAGCATGGCATGACAATAGCTCAAATTGAAAGAGCGTAAAAGAAAATATATAGTTACTTATCTTATGCCGATTGGAGTGAGTTTGAATTGGAACCATCGTAAGTACCCAAATCATGTTGGAGTTGTCCAAGCATGATGCTGCATTACTCTGGCGAAGTTCCTTAGTAGAGGGATGATGATTTTGCTAATTGGAGAGGTGATCGGTGATTATGTCTCCTTGAAACAAAATAGGTGATTAGTACATGAGTATGTAAAATCAACACTATTATCTTGCATATATACTTTGATGAGATTTTAAGCAAAGTGTATAAGCAATGTTGTAGTTGACAACAAATGACATATTGGATTGTGTGCCACGAATATGAATTTCAAAGTGACAATATAACTCATCCTGTAAGTACTAGGCCCTGGAGCCTATATATAGAGATTGATACCCAAATAGTCACTTTGCATATATCAATACAGATATTGAACTAGATTGGGTACAGACCAAGTTTGCATAGACGTCTTAACTATTCACATGCTTATAAAGCTATAACGCCGAAAAAAGATGAATAGCATGGTTTGTAATTGTAATTGAAGCATGGTGACTTGTGCTAGCATGTAAACTAAATAGTCATAGACGTAGAACTGCAATTCCCACAAGCAGAAAACTTGCATATGTGGCTAAGCGGCTAAGTAGCCGGTACCCGTGGTAGCCTAGATTATTTATTAATTAGGCACATTGTGTCAGCATATCACTGAAGAATGTGTTAGTTGAATCACCAATGATAAGGTTACACAAAGCCTAGTGGTAGTTGACGGTGGGAGCATGTAATACTGCAGGCTAATCATGCATTTGAGATAGAAGGAATTTATCAAGGCATACATGCATATATGGATGGATATAAGCATTGTAAGTTGAGTATGCCTATGATTATAATAGATTATAGGGAAAACATCGCAAATGGTGTATGAATTTTAGGCCATTAGAGACTTTGGTGTACCCGTTTTCATAACTATCAGAATTGTGTATCAAGTTTGCTCCAATCTTTCATTTTGGTGTATGCCGTTAAATTTTCCGTTATCTTTCTGTTATTTGTACAAAAAAAAAACAACTGACAAAGCTAAAGGAATGAAAGATAACAGAATTTTTGTTTTTGCCAAAGATAACGAAAAATTTAACTGCGTACACCAAAATGAAAGATTGGAGCAAACTTGATATACGGTTCTGATAGTTATGAAAGTTAGTACACCAAAGTGTAGAATGGCCTAAAGTTCATACACAATTTGTGAAGATATTCCTAGATTATATGTATGAATAAGATATGCAGCAACATGAACGTTTGTGGCAAAAGCATAGGAAGACCAAGTGTCAACTATATCACATTATTAACATGTGTGATTAAAGCCAAAAGCCATGCTGTTCACAAGTAATAGTTTTCAGTTTTGTAGAAGTGGAGCTTGAGGCGCTCACAGCTCCAGTACTCACAGAGTCACAGTTCCATATATATCTCAATTGGCAGATAAATTAAAGGTGAAAAGAGGCTTAGCTCGTTGGTTTCTTTGACCAATGATAGACTCAGAGTCTGAGGCCTTGATTGAACTCATCAAGGGCAGGTGGATGTGGCAGGCATCTAATTTGTGAGCAAAGAAAGAAGAAAGCGAGCTGTTGGGTGTAGAGAGCAAATTGCTTGATGGCTGGGGTCGATAAAGAAGGTGACTGCCGATCCCATGCCCTAATCAATTACAGGTTTGATGGTTTGTTGTTGGCGGTGTACAAGTTTGAAGGGTGAGCTAGAGATTTTTGGCAAGTGGTGATAATGGTTAGCGGAGAAGCTTCTTGCTAGCAGTGGTTTGAGCCAGAGGTGAGCTTTGGGATATTAGCGGAGCTTGGACATTAGCGGTACTTGGCCGGCGGAGCTATGGGACATCAGCGGAGACCTTGATGCTCTGTCAAGGCTTCGCTAGCACTAGTACCTAGCTGTGTCGTATTCAGCGGTGACTACCGCGTTAGCTTAACACCGCTGTGTTCAAGAAATATACGTTACCGTAAGGCAGAGATGAACGAATTTTGAGATTGATTGATTGGTTGTTCAGTTGATGGTAATCAAAGCTTCGTGAGTAATGATTGAGGACCGCTCTCCTTGACACTAATCGAAGAAGAAGATGAGAGTTGTTTGGCTCCAGTTTTGTCGCAACTGGTCAACAGTCTCTTTTCTTGTAGGGCGTGCCAGCACCATTCGTGTACAGTTGTCGGGAGTATCTCTTGACCTGACTTCTTTCGTGCGATTGAGGATGAGGAGAACACCTATCTCGTCGCGGGATTCTTTCTGCCTCGTGGTGAGGACTTTAGTGCAGTTTCTTCTTATCACACACAATCGGTACTCAATATTGTAGATTGAGTAGAGCGAAATCACTAGGAAGTATTGAGATCTTGCTAAAGCGTGACTTTAGCTTCGCTAGGTTGTGAGGGCAGTTACCCTTGCTTCGCTGGTTCTGTAACCGTTGTGGTCGCAGTACTACAGTCACCTCCCGAGGTGGCAAGGACCGAGGTACGTTGACAGAGGGCTTAGTGGTACTGACAGTCGGCTCCTGAGGAGACTGAGACTGGAGTGTGGTCACCGATAAGAGAGAAGGTTGTTTGCTCCGGAGAGGCTTGGATAATCGTAGAGATTAGTTGAGAGATTGGCCGTCTTTGTAATTTCATCGTATCCTCTATATATAGGATATTATGTGGAGAGCAATGATTATTGTCAGGCCATAGTTATTTGCCTTGATAGCTATAATAGAGCAATGCTTATTAATTATTTGCTTTTTGATAAAAGTAGCATCTCTTTCTTTCCTGTGCAGAAAACCTGCGTTGTCTCCCTTGAGTTTCAGTGGGTGGAGCATCTAATGATTATGCGGGAAGACCCCTTGTTTTTTGGACTTCTAGGCCCTCGCGGGGTTTTGGCAAGATTCCCTGTGCGGGAATTTGGTAGATCTTCAGATTTGGCTGCTAACCCGGCCCGCAGTACTTGTCCTTCTTGGATCTAGCACAAAGATACTTTTGGGCTCAAACAGGAGTTGCTATGGGTGTTCAAATCAAATTTGGATTGGGTACCGTCAATTGGGTTTTGCAGCTGGTGGCAGCTAGCGGTGTCGCTGGAGGATTTGGCGGAACTGTTCAGCGGAGATTGTCAGCAGTGCTCTTGGTTGGTCAGCGGAGTTTGTCTGTGAAGTTTTGGTCAGCAGAGCTTGTCTGTGAACTTTTGGTTAGCGGTGCTCTTTGCTTGGTTTGTTGTGCTTAGAAGGTCCGCTGCGTTAAGGTGATTTGTACTTTGGCGGATGACGCTTGACCGACCTTGGATGATGGAAAGGCTGCATTAAAGTATATAGCGGTGGATTGTTCAAGAGATTCTGGAATGATGCTCTGCCAAGAAGACCTGTCAAGAAGAGCGGTTGTCCAGAGTAATTTTGCAAAAGACTTGGCGGTGTGTTCCCGTTGATTCCTTTGGGTGGTGTGTTCTCATCTCTAAGAGGATAAATGGAGTGGGAACTCACCAATCTTGACGGAGTGGCAAAAGCAAATTGTGCAGGCGGTGCGTCAAGATTTGTTGGTGCTAGCAGTGGTGCTCGCTTGACAGCAAGCTCCTTCGCGGTTTAGCTAGTGTGGGTGCTGGGTAGAGGCCGCTTGTCACTAGCGGTAATTTTTTTTTTTGTTCGTTGGCGCCCTGCTGTTCGTTATTCAATGCTGCGCTTGGCGCTGAGCATGATGATCGACGGTGATGATGATTGCACCAGATTAAAGCACCTACCGCTAATGATGATTGAAGAGATCCAAAGTGTCGATGGTAGATTTTTGCGTGTCCAAAGTAAGTTGGCACCAATTTTGTTTTTTTTTTTTTTTTTCATTACCGCTAACAATGTTATAATGTTTGCCGCTGGAGGCTATTCTGCTACTTGATCTTGGCCCAAGTTACCGCTGAGAATGGGGTAATGCAGCGTTGACTTTTCTTATGGTCGTTGACCGGAGTTGACCAGATCCCTACTCAGCGTTGACCAAGCGTTGACTTGCCAGATAGCACAAGCTGCCGCCAAGAATATCAATTATACAACTCAAAAAAAAATTATTTTGTGCTCCGTTAAGATGACTTAACTCATTGGTAAGTGACAAAGCCTTTGTGTTGGCTTTCCGCAAACGGCGCCAATGTTAATATTTAGAATTCGTGACTCTAATTAAAGTTTAGAGAGAGAGAGAGAAGACAAGAGGTATAGTGGTTCGTCTCCCGTCTTAGCGGGAAACTACGTTCACTTGAAGTGTTGCACTATATGGGTTTGGGCCGCAAGGCCCAAAGGGATTACAAAGTGTGTGTAATTGGATGATGAGTAAGTGGGAAGGAGTCTCCTTTTATAGGGTAGGGAGACCCCTTCCTTGTGGAGTCTCCCTACCCTATACATGTTCTTCAATGTGGGATGCTAAAATCATTATTCTAGTCTTAGAAAGTAATATTATGAAGATAACTTAGCAAGACCGGAAAGGTGGCTTCCCAGTGAGGTATTGACCTCTTCTGAGTACCATGGCTTGTGGGCCCCCTAAAGAGAGTGTTACTTATGCTTGGTGAGATTTCAAACTAGATTGCTAGTAAAGGTATCTACATCCTCCATGCTTCCAATTGCTTCAAAAGACTTGGAGGGATTCATCAGCGAAGAATGGGCTTCCAAACAAGACTGGTTTCGTGGCCGGAGGTGGCCGAACTCCGGAAAAATCGGCGGTGGAATCCAACTGCTACAGTGATAGATTTTGCTTTGATCCCCTCTCTTCTGACCAAATCACCTGTGATGCACCACCATAGGCTTGTAGAGGAGGAGGAGGAGATGGTCCAAACAAGACCAGTGGCGCGCCGTCAGGTGGCTGGATGGTTTAGAAACGCCGGAAAAACAGAAACCCGAAGAGAAAGAGGCGGAGAGGGGGGAGAGAGAGAGAGAGAGAGTTACCCAGGCTGGGTTTTCGGAAATGGAAACCCACTATAGTAACTTTTCCTTTTTATACAAAATTACAAGGACCCACCATTAACATCTTGATTTTTTTATTATAACTTTCGCATACGAACTCCGATTTAAGCGTACCACATGTCCACAGACTTGGTTTAACGTCCTTTACGACTTTCATAAGGAAAATTTTCTCAAAACCTGATCTGAACAAAAAGTCAACTATTTGATCAACTAAAAGTATCGAAACAAAACAAAAGGTGAAAGAAATTATCGTTTATCGTCCGATGATCAGTAAACTAGTAAATTTAGGTTCGGGACATAACAATGTTTTTCCAATTTTATGGAAGCAAATAATCTCGGAAGTTTCTC
The DNA here is from genome assembly GCA_025331145.1 of Rosa persica. NCBI lineage: Eukaryota > Viridiplantae > Streptophyta > Magnoliopsida > Rosales > Rosaceae > Rosa > Rosa persica. The sequence continues at coordinate 61,733,612 of WFKR01000005.1, forward strand.
CACAAAAAAATAAAATAAAACTGTCAATCAAGACCATGATTATTAGATTTTTCATCTAAAACTGTGGGACCACACATTTTTTTTTGGACCAAAATTGTATGTTCTTATTTTCTCAGGAAAATCTTACCATAACCAAATCATGATTTCTAAGCAATTATAAAACTGATAGAACTCAAAAATCTTGAGTTGATTTTTTTTTTTATGATTTTCTAAATTCAAAAAACTGAGTAAATCATACAAACAGATGGGGTCAAGATTTTTGCAGCTTGTCACTTGGTAAAACTCCTAAAAATCACACGTTACAAATGTTGAGATTAAGGAACTGTGTAAAATTTGATTACAAGCATTTCTATGCGCGTATTTGCATTCTAAACGCTAGAAGTGTACTAATTCTCTAACCAATTATAATAATTTCATTTTTATTTATTTATAGGAAATAAGCGAACTTGCGAAAATTGAGATTAAATGACACGAAAATGGAGCAATTTTGAATTTTCGATAAAAAACGAAATAGTTGATATTGGTCAACCATAGTCAACTCGAGTGATAATGCGGATATGATATATATATATATATATATATATATATGACTTTTTTTCAGGTGCGGACGTCCATACCGAAATTCAATACTGATTTCGGTGTTCACCCACTTCCGATCACTTATTTTGATATGAACCGTTCAGGTTTCAGGTCCTAATGTATAGATCACCTATGCAAAATTTCAGCCACTTTGGTGATCATTAAGGAATCTAAAACTGCAATTTACACGTACAAACCGAATCTATCGAACCGGAACCGTTCGTGTACATTGTTGTAAATTGCACTTTTGGATGCCTTAACGAGCACCAATTGACGAAAATTTTACAGAGGTGATCTATACATTAGGACCTAAAAACTGAACGATTAAGATCAAAATATGTGATCGGAAAGTGGGGTAGAATTGGAAATCCGTACCGTAGCCGAACTACATATATATATATATATTGAAGATGGGAAGAAGAAACAATTGTGTTAAATTAATTAACTATTAGTTTAGGGTTTGGGAAAACAGAGGACATGTGGTATGCTTGTCCGGTTGCGCCTCCGCGCTAGTGATGGTTCCCAACCATGCTGGCATGTGAAGGTTGTGGCCGCACGGGCTCGTGCGTTGGTATAGTCAGGGGATCTTCAGCGTAGTGGGCTGCGACGCAAAATTCTCTTCTATTCTTAAGCGACAACGATTAAGATTTTGGTGGTCTGGGGCTAGGGTTTGACGGCAAGAGACGGACTGGGAATCCGTTCTAAGTTGATAATTCTGTCTCCGATTTTTTGGACGCCTGTTTCAAATGGATGGAGGCGCAGTTGGGACTAGTGTTCCATTTTCTGGCGTCGAGAGGGTTCTGGTCTATGATCTATCCACACAGATGGAGATGGGTTTCTAGGTCAATAACTTTGTGGAATAGCAGAAGATCTCAGTTCGGGTGGCTAGATAAAGGATGCCAGGGTGGTGGCTTTGTCCCTGATAACCTATGTTTACTTAATAATAGCACTAGCATCTTGGTATGCGTGCATACCAATTTGCCTTGTTTGATATGGAGTCTACTGATCTTGCGTTCTCTTCCATTGCAGCGGTTACCGGAAAGCTAGAGTTTGACGGTGTGGTAAAGGAAAGAGATGAATCGTATGGCAGCATGTTTTCTTGTTTTATTCGGTTTTTGATTTTTGGTTTTTGGTTAGGTCTAATAAGTCTCTCCTCTATTGAGCAAGAGTTTGGGTATTTTGATGTTGTGGTTGTGCCATTGTTGTGGTGTCATCTCCTGGGACTATGTAATTGGGAGACGTCCCTACACGTATACTGAAGGTTTTGGTATATGGTATTAGAAGGGTTAGTTTCTTCTTGGGGTTGGTTGTAAGGAGGTATTGGGACTCCTGGGATAGGTTGATTCTTCGTAGCTCGAAAGGGTGAGCTATTCATGTGGTTAGAGTTGAGCTCTTATTGGCTCATGGTGTCTGTAACCACTGGTCATATGAGTAGGTTCTATTCTTTAATTTGAGTAGTTGGGATTTTACAGAGTTATCCAAGTTGTTGTAATCTTTTGGATTAATGAATTCTCTTCTATTCTAAAAAAAAAAAAAGTTTAGTTTAATTAGTTATGCATGCCTAATTAGCTATTAATTTAATTAATTATGCATGTGTAAGCCATATGTACGTGCAAGCGATTAAAGTATTAAGGTTGTGGCTATTTCCACCCTACAATTTTTTTTGTTCACCCTACATCTAACTTTTACCACCAAAATTTCCAACTCTTGTGTGTTAAATTAAAATACAAAACAAAACAAAAATCGCAGTGTCATCGTCTACAATTGCAAAGATACTAACCATACCACACCATTGTCGAATCAAACTGCAGCACTACCTCGCCTTCTTCTAAATAATTCTCTCTTTAATTTTATTTGATAGCTACCAAAGAACTCCAGTTGATTGATGGAGCAACAGAAGAGAGAGAGAAGAAAAAAAGGGGATAGGTTAAAAGGGATAGAGGCTAGCCAATAGCGTGCAGAAAATTTGGTAGTTAGGTCTAGTGAATCATTCAATCATTCATGATGCATTATATGATGAAACACCATGGACCCATATCACCAATGAACATCACAACTCTGCTCTTTTTTAGGGATCCTTCTCTCTTGTTCCGATGTCATGGTTTTCTCAAAATCTCATTTCCTAGTGTTCTCTTATCTATGCACTCTTTTCAACTTTGATCAGTTGACGACGAGTTCAGTTGTGAGGAATTAATTGGCTTCTTGTAGAGGATTGAAGGAGCTTGACAGAGGTGCTAGCTGCGAGTGGTTGTTGCAATTTGTCATTTTTTTTTTTTAATTTCTTAATTTGAATAAAATTGAAATATTTGAGTGATATTTGTTTTGTAGGGTGAACAAAGTAGATTGTAGGGTGGTAATAACCACATCCAAGTATTAAACACTGTTTCCTTAATTGGCTTGTGCTATTTAGATGGCTACACGTATTCAACCATCAAAACCTGATATCTTTCCCACCACTCAAAAACGGAGGCCTAGGATGCTCCCTTTCTTTCTTTGACCAATCCCAGCCACCCATTTTTTATCTATCCCTCGCTCTCGCATCGTAGCGAGCATGAGTGAATACATTCCATGCATTTCCTTCTTTTCATGCATTCTGGCCACCCACACAACACTATTCATTCAATCTCCTCCTTAGAAGCATGTTTCTAAGCTTTGCCACCCTTTAAAATTATGTTGTGAACAATTGTTGATGAATAGATTGACAAATTGACTACTTATTAGCCTTGTAGCATCTAGGATTTAAGTGTGGTAACAATTAGCTAGCTTATTATAGCTAAGCTTACTTAGGTCTCTATTATCTTGCTCTCTAGGCCTCTAATTTTAGATATTGCAGCCTTAACAGGCATAATGCCCATGTTAGAGACTTGATTGTGACCCTAACTAGCATAATCAATGCATCAAATGGATAATTGGTTTAGTTGCTTTGACCGGTTCTACATATGGGACTCAACACATATATGAAATGCATTTGTGAAATTGGCAGTGATATTTGGAAAATAGTTAGTGTGAATCACCCTGACAATCCCATGTTCCCATTAATTTGAAAATGCAAATTCACTTCAATAATTAGTAGTTTAATTTTAATTTTTGTTGAGTTTAATTTACAAAATTCACAATCCAAACTTTCCACACAATTCTGCATTTCATTGTGCATAACTCATCTTGGCATGGCTACAAGTTAGTGGCTTTGATTAGGTTTTGTGTTAGCTAAGCCGAGCATTGCCAAGGCTTGGTGCGTTGATTGTTTATTCTATTTTATTTTATATTTTTCTTGTGTGCTTTTAATATCCTACCACCGATTACCTCGGTTAGATCCAACACCTAATCCCTGAGATACGATAATCAAGGTTTAAATACTTTCCTTACTTGACAATGATATGTATGTTGCATAATTATGTATCAAGTCAGAAATTCAATTAAAAGAAGGTGTAACAAGGTTTGGCATGCCACAAGTGCCAGTCTGCGATTATGGCATGCATACTACGAGTACCAAACCATGTCAAAGTCTTTATTTATTTATTTTCTTCCCATACCATATTCTCACCATTCATAAAGTATGGTCTTTGGAACGTTTTTTTGAGTGACAAAATTATAAAAGATCGAAACTATTTATTTATTTTTTTTACATTATTGTAGTTATTTTACTTTGGAAAATTCTAAAAGAACACTGTCACTCAGAAAAATATCCTAAAGATTATGTTTTAGTAATGGTAGGGTTATTGCATGGGAAAATTTAAATAAAAGGATGTTGGTAAGGTTTGGCATATACATGTCATGACATACTATGAGTGCCACAATAACATGCTACAAGTGCCAAACTATGTTAAGACTTTTATTTCTAAAAAATTTCCAGTGTCATAATCAAAAAATATTGTACAAGTAGTTGAAGGAGAATTATACCAAATTTGGACTATTGATTATCCTAATAATAAGTTTGATGTAGGTTATGTCTTTTAAGTTGCAAAACAATTAAGCTGTTAGAACTGTTATAATCTTTTAGCTTTCACTGAGTAGCTAAAGGGTTGTGTGTTTAATGTCAGTGTTATTAGAAAATCGATGTTAGGCTCTTGAAATGTCTTAAGATGCCTATATAAACTTCTTATAATCATGTTATCAAACCAATAAAGTTAAGCAAGTATATCTGAGTGTTTTTCCTATAAAGGTACTTTTGATTGTTTATGAGCTATGTGCATGCCCTGGGCTGCACATCTCCATTATTCTTATGTTTTAATTCTAGTTTATAGTCTTCATTCTCCTCATAAAATAGCTTCCGATATCAAGCTTTCCAACGAAGTGGATCAGAGCATTTGCTTGATCCTTAGAGCAATGCATATCTATCAAATTCTATGTGTCTTTGGTGCATAGTGCTAAGATTATTTTTTGATTGATATGTTCAAGGTGAAGATGAGAGGTGCACATGGTAGAAGGAGGGAAAAAAAAAAGGATCTGTTGCAAAGGTGTAGTCAGGTGAGAGAAAAGAGCAGCCAAAGAGAAAGAAAAAAAAGGTAAAAAGAAGACAGAAGGAGGGAAAGAGAAGAGAAGTAGAGAAATAGAGAAAGAAGAGGAAGAAGAGAGAAGAAGGAATAGATTGTGAGAAGAAGAAGGGAAGGATAGAGAAAGAGGGAGAAGAAAAAATGAGAGATAAAAGAAGTGGAGAGAGAGAGAGAGAGAATTGTGAGATAGAAGAAGTGAAGAGAGAAAGAGGGAGAAGAAGAAAAAAAATCAGAGATAGAAGAGGTGCAAAAAAAAAATGTGAAGAGAGAAAGAGAGAAGTGAAGAAGTGAAGAAAATATAGGAGAAAAAAAGAAGAAGAAAAAAAAATTCAGAGATAGAAGAGGTGCAAAAAAAAATGTGAAGAGAGGAAGAGAGAAGTGAAGAAAATATAGGAGAAAAAAAGAAAAGAGAAGGTTGAGCAAGGTGGCTCCCGTGGCTCCCTAGAGAAGAAAAAGGTTGAGTGATGGTGGCTTCCTAGAAGAAGAAGTTAAGCAAGTATTTGGCTCAAAAAAAAAAAAATTCAAATACTCCATTTGGAAAAAGAAAAATCTGCACTCTTGTAAGAAGATTGCATGTGTGGTTTGTGTTTTCCAAATTTTTATAATTGGTCTTCTTTTGCAGTTTCTTTTTTATGGCATCCTCAATGGCTCGCTCAATTATTGTTCAACTAAAAAAGGTATTTCAAGACGCTTGCAAGAAGCTAGATATTATTGATCCTGCTTTCATGATAATCGTGGATGGACCGTCTCATGACACTAATTCAAGTGCACCATCACTACCACTAACAATGACACATTTCTAGTCTTTGAACATTCATGGAAGCATACAAAGAAAATTGCTGAAGATAATGATTGCAGTATGGAACTCAAGAGAAGAAAATTCAAGTGATTGACTTCAGCTATGAAGAGATGATGGCTCTCAAGGAGAAGGCCGAGGTTCTCAAGGCTCAGAGAGAGACTATTGTAGGAAAGATTGAAGCTCTGCAATTTTTTATTACTGATCTTTCTATTGAGTTATCTGCATATGCTCCTGCATCGCAAAATAATCATTATGGAGGATGGAAACATGGAAGATTAAGACACTTATCTTACGGGAGGCAAAAGCAAATTTGGTTTACGGGAGGCATTAAAGGAGAATTGAACTAAATTTGGACTCTTGGTTATCCTAATAATAAGTATGATCAATGTAGGCTATGTCATTTAAGTTGCAAAATAAGTGGTTACAACCGTTATAATCTTTTAGCTTTCACTGAGTAGCTAGAGGGTTATGTGTTTAATATCAGTGTTAAAAGACAGATGTTAGTTAGGCTCTTGAAAGGTCTTAAGATGCCGATATAAACTTCTTTTAATCATAGAATCAAATCAATAAAGTTAATCAAGTATATATATGTGTTTTCCCAACGAAAGTATTTTTGATTGTTCAGGAACTCTGTGCATGCCTTCGGGCTGCACATCTCCATCCTTCTTATGCTTTAATTCTAATTTATAGTCTCCATCCTCATAAAATAGCTTCCGCTATTAAGCTTTCTAACAATATATAGTTCGCATAGTTGGGAAAAAAAAATGAGTGAAATAATATTTGTTAATTTGAATGTAGGTTCACGTACATTTGTTTGTTAACTACATTCCTATGGATTCTCCGTGTTTGATATATAGTAAGATATTCAAATTTTCAGTCCTCCTATTTTGTTTCTCTTTCTTTGAGTTTCTTTGTAATAGAGACCAAAACTATGAAGTAACTATAGTCGTATCACTAGTATGAAGCATGGTTCTTACTGTTCGTGCTGCAGAGACAATATTGTTCATGATGTCATACAAATAATTACCCCATCTGGCCATCATTAAACTTCACAATTAGTTCCACTTAACGTATTAAAATAAAATGAGCAGTGTCTACGATTTAGAGTGCATGGTCGAGTTAGGATTGGATATTTCAGTAGAATTATTGTAAACACGTAAATGATTTATATGTGATGATGTGATATTAGTTAGTCGAGAAAATTTACTGTTATGAAATTACTTGCCATATAATTTGCAGGTTTAGTAAGGACAGCAAGATGGAAGATCGGAACTACGCCTTGAATTTAGATACAAATTACATATACTTTTGTTACAACGTAGTTCATTGTTGCAAAGTCCTGATGACAAAGATTATTTATACCGCAGCTCTCTTATGATCTTATCTTATTTTGCCCATAATGCAAATAAGGACATCCGATCAATGTCAAATTGAGCCACTATTCAACATTTTTCAGTCTAAACCACTTTCCTCATGTTTAGTATATATATATATATATATATAGAACATATAAAAGCAAATCCAGCAAATGCCATCGACTTAAATGCTACAGAGCTCGGCAGCTTCCCCTTGTCTTTCCTTAGGTATAGGGCTTCGTACAGCGGTAGGTTAAAATGACTATCAAAACCCCACATAGAAGAATCTGCAAGCACATTGTCTCATAAACTTCTGCAATGCCAATTGTTCCAGCGATTGCTGCCTGCACAAACCCGGCAAAGCAGTACAGGTTGAGCAATGATAGTGTTGCCAGTACGGTAAACATTGGAGACGATCCCCCGAATTCCATGATCTCTTTCTTATACCGTTCTGAAACATCTTCATCGGCCACCTTGGCTGTTATTACAAATGCTGAATCAGTGTATCCAAGGTAGTGTACAATGGTGTCTATGAAGGCAAATAGGTATGAGGTTATTCTCTGGTAAAGCCATATACGTTGGTCGTTCCACCAACCTATCACTGTGCCCCCACACCACATATACGCCAGAAAGCTCCCAATGTTCTTAGCAATTGTAACATATGCAAATGGTATGATCCATCGGCTTGAAATCTATTCCACAAGAAAAAACCCATATTATAGAAGCGGAGATATATAATTTATATATGTACGTACGTGAAAGCATTCAATCTTAACAAATTAAAGATTTATATCTTGTGTATCTTAAGTCTCGGACGATCTATGCCTAGTTACTGGGAAAAGACTGGATAAGTGGATAGTAATTAGAAACATGTAGTTTGTGGCAAATTATAATGAGATGACCTATACCTGAGGAAATAAGGATGTGCCTCTAAGGAGGTAAAGTGAAGGGAGAATCGAGTAAATTAGTGTTGCCCAACAGTTAGCAGCCCATAAATTGTAGCGAAGGTATCCAAGTTGATGGCCTAAACTAATCTTTCCACGGCCAAACCATACAGCACTGTACTTTGAAAGCATAATCTGGAGGTTACCTTCGGACCATCTCTTATGCTGCACAAGTATCTGAAGCAGTGTGGTTGCTTTTAATCCTAAGAAAGCTTTCCTTGTTGGATTACAATACACTGATTTCCATCCTCGGCATTGGATCGATAACCCCGTTATCACATCTTCAACCGGACACCCATATTTCAAACCCATCTGCAAGTCATAAAGATTTCGACCGAGCTCAAATATGAGTACTGCTACATTCGTTAAATTTGTGTAGAAATATAATTAGGTAATACTGTATCATATATATCGTCAAACTAATCTAGGATCACTTAAGCCGTATTTATTTCTAACATGTATGATACACGTGATTCACACACTATTTGGGATGCTATAGTAAAATTATAGCTCAAAATATTGTCGATATGAGCTTATGTGTGTGGTTGATAGAGAGAGGATACCTGTTTACCCCATTGAGTGTTCTCTTCAAATGTACAACTTGCAAGGGTCTTTGAAGTTCTTCCAAGTCATGAATGGAAATTTCTTCTTCTCTTTTATCCTCCCATTTCATTTCACTCCTACAACCCTTGCTGAATTTCTTGCCACAAAGAACTTCTCTATTGTGAAAGCATCCACTTCCAATATACAGTGGCCCCCCGTAATTATCCACACCATGGGCTTCAACCTTTAGTATATCAAAAACCACAATATGATATGACACACTAATTGAAAATTTCGATTCTAATATTTCCATTATTAGCATATAATATGTCCACGAACATAGATACAACTCACCTCGTTAATTACTCGTAATGAAGCGTATAATTCATTCTTAGTAAGGTTGTCGAAATTCTGCGGGAACTGTACGTATGCAATCTCATGGCCCTGTTCTTCATCCATCAAGAAGCAAAGTGCATCCCTTATGGCCATGGAGTTGTTCGAATACATGTCACAATCTACATTAAGAAGTAACTTCCCATTGCTAATGCTCGATGATACCCTAATCTGCAAAATAAATGGTCATATATAAACATATATCTGTACGCATTATGGTCTTTTATTTGTATGATTACAGTTAAATTCCTTACCAGTGCATTCATAGCGCCAGCTTTGAAGTTATGGTGATACCGGGGTCGCTTCTCGCGAGCCAAATACACCAAAGTTGGTAACACACAACCTTCGACATCTCTTGCATTTGGGTCTCTCCCATCAATTACTATCTGGGAACAAAGTTTAGCTATAATTTATCTAGCACTAAAAATTCCATTCTGTGATCAGTTGATTATAATTTAATTAGAGTATCAAAATCCCATACCTGAAGAATGGTCTCATGGTCTTGTTTTGATGAATATGAGTCCCACTGAGTAAAGCCTCTGTGTTTTGATCGTCTTCTTCTGAAACGTGGCCTAGCTTCACTGCATTTTCGATTTTATTCTCCATGTTCTCATATAATTTCTACAAACAATAATTTTTTTGAATAAAGGAATTATCTTCATATAATAGAAAAAACTCAATAGAGTTGATACAATCGTATTGTAATGCATCCAGAAAAAGTTCATGGAGTATTAACAAATCATAAGAAATTTGTGCTAGCCTCAAGTCAAAATGACCATTACATACTCTTCCGCTGTCACCTAAGGATAGAACAAGAAGATGTGATAGTACTCACAATGGTACATAGAGATAGGTCTACTCATTGAACATCCAGTGCTCCACTAATATAGAATAGTTCGAACCCTCCTTTAATACTATTCCAGAAGATTTGCTAGTATCACCTGTGTCAAACCAAAATGAATTTTGTTGGATCAATCCTCCAGGATCCCAAATACGAAACCCTAGAGAACTAGAGTCCATCAGTTTGGTCCACAAATGGGCCTGAATCCAATATAATTTGGACACCCAACTTACTGCATTTATACGAGTGATCCACAAACAATAATTTGATGACAAGGGAAGCTCAATAATCTAATCAACTAGTCATTTACCACTTACTCTTGGTAGTAGTACGTGTTATAATTAATAGTATTTTTTTAGGGGAGTGAAATTTGCACTCTCCTTTTTGTAAACCACACTCCCTATTATTTATTCCAAAAATACCCCTAGTTCTTCATCTCTTCTCTTCTTTTCCTAAAATACCCCTAGTTCTCACATTCTGATCGAGTTCTATGGAAAAACATTTTCCATATGTCCTTTTCAATCATGAAGGCTCTGCTGCCATTGCTTAACAATTGAAATTTCTAATTTATGGTTAGACCACTAATGAGCCTAAATTTAAGCTGGAAATCACCTCACCCCCAACTCGATGAACTTCAATCAACCCCGGTTTTGAGCGATTCGAAACCAGCGTTCATGGATCTGCCAAGCTACTTAAAGGGTGTAATGTGTGATCATAACAAACGTATTGAGACTCTACTTCTTCTAAATGATAAGCTCAAAGTAGTTAGCCGCTGCATAGATGCAATAGCCTCAAAGGTCCTCGTGGAGTAAATTGGTTCAAGCTTCTCGCTCTCGGAATATAGCAGCTCAGGGTCGCTTCACATGAACAGGCAAGCCAAATGTGATGGGCACTGGTGGTTAGATGATCTTTTTGGTCTATGAGTTGATATGGGAGTAAGAAAGAGAAGATTATTGAGAGAGGAGCAACATAAGGCAATGAGGGGGAAGGAAAATATAGAAAGATGGTGAGGGTAATTTAGGAAATTTAATGAACAAAAGAGATAATGGGAGTGTGGTTTACAAAATAGGGAGTGCAAATTTCACTCCCTTTTTTTTATTACCAACTAGCAAAACATATTAAGTAACTACCAAGAAAACAAAAGTAGACTCTTTTAACTAAAATCACCAGGAAAAACGGAGTGTTTTAAGGTTGGCATTTTCAAAAGGTTATTTACTGCTTCTCTGGAGGCCTTTCTATGCTAGTGACGATGCCATGCTTCGCCAGCATGGAGTGGGTGCAGCCAGACGGACATCTGGTTCATTTGTTTTTTGTTGGTCATAGCTGCTGTGAAAAGTTTGACTGTTTAGGCATGGTTTGCCTCTAATATCTGGTGGCGGCGCTGCTAGTCTTGGCAACCGTTTGACGTAAATCTGGTGTCGATGATTAACATGATTGTGGTGGGATATATTAGAGATGGTGGAGGTTGATGACTCTAGGCTTATGAAGGCTACGCAGAGGTGGAGGTTTTTGGGATGTTGGTTAACGAGATCTGTGGCAATCTTGACTGGGTTTATGGTGCGTGGTGGTGGTATGTGGCTTTGTGGGCATGGGGTATGAAACTAGGCCATGGGTTTGGGTTTGGGATGATGTATGGATATACTGCTTTGTTAGTCATCGACGACTGGTTGGATATCATGTGACTAAGTTGAGTAGGCAGTGGCGAGGGGGTGGTGCATAAGTCTCTACTCAATTGAGGTAGGGGTTGGAGCGTTTGGCCATGCTGTGGTGCCATCTCTATGGTGTTACTCCCGGAAACTATAAAATTTCAATGCTTTTTGGTTATCAACGGAATGATGAATTTTCCTTACATGTGGTCTAGCAGTTTATGGACACAGTGTCGAAGAGGGTGAAGTGGTTCGTTTGGATGTTAGTGACGAGGTCATATCGTGCCACTCAGGATTGGTTACCTTTCATTGTAGCCTGGGGTTATAGGTGAAAATTTAGTTTGACCTTTTTAGTTCATTAGTGTTATTATTAGTGACGGACTTGTGACTATAGGTCTTGGTGTTATTATCTCACATCTGATTATTTCAATGCATTATAATTTTTCCCGCTATTACTAGATTTTATTTGTCTAAAAAAAAAAGATAATAACGAACTAGCAAAAAGGATATTAAGGAAGACCCAAAAGATATTTAGGAAGACCTCCAAAACAACAATTATTATTTATTAGATATTAAGGAAGATCCAAAATTTTTTTTGAAGACATCATACATATCCCACCATACTATTTTAGTTGAAGACGTACTATATATAATTATCAAAAAGATCAACAACCATGCATGCATGTTCATTTTGTGGAAAATATGAGAAAATCAAAAAATTATGTGAGACGTCGGAGATAAACAATTAAATAAAAAAAGGAGGAAATAAAAATATTAATTATAAATATCAAGGGTTAAGATCATCTCATAACTGTTGGGTCATTTACACCATCGGTGTATAAAATAATTTCTAAAAAAAAAAAACTCTATGGTACTGAAAAAATAATTAGTATTAACAAATAAAAAGTATTTTGGAAATGTGATCCTAATCATTTGGTAAAAATTCATGACTACATCAAACAGTCTTCTGCAGACCAAGGTCCACCTGCACCAAAGCAAAAAATCAGCTATTTGACCACTCAAATGCCCGGTTTTACCTATAATACACCTATACCTTGGTCCATATTAGAATTTTTGTGACTACATACCGTAATTGAATCGATTATCAAGCATTGAGATTCACCTTGAATTTCTTTATCACCGCTGACGAAGAGATCAAGACCTATTATGCCCCGACACTTTATTTGACTTCTCCACTGTACCATTCTAATTATAATCTATCTGGAAATTAATTATTCCACACAGATATCTATATTATAGTTATGAACGTCATAGGTGACCCGAGTCACATGTCAATTACTATTTCTTGATCATGGCCAGATTATCTCATTCTTCTTGCATGACCCTTTCTGGCGTCGTATCTTTCAAAAGTTTATATGGAATGAATATAACAAGATAAAGAATTATAACCTTAATGAGAGCCAAATCAGCCCGACTCTGATTTTGACTTTGATCACCAACTGCATCAGAAGCTGTTGAGACGAAATAAGCAGACGGCGACCTTGGTTCCACACTGTACTTCTTGCAATATGGTATCCAGTGCTTAGCAAATTCAGCAGCTTCCAGTAGAGCATAGTATGTTAGTTCTGAGCCGCCATCATCCGAGAGATACACGCTGAGCTTCTCCGGTGGGTAGTCGTACGCCACGACCGACAAAAGTGTTCATCACCATCATTGGCGGCTCTATGACTGGATCTGCGGTGCACACGAATATGTCCACCCCCGGAAACTCTTTCTCATATCTGTTCCAAGTTACCACACCATCATAAGAAAGAGCGATAAAGTGCTGTTATATTGTCAAACTGTAAATCTCGAAAGTTGTTACATACCTTTGGGAAAGCCTGTCCTTGAAGGTGTGCCTGTAGATGCGGCTCCACCGAGTGGCTTGAGTGACGAACCAGTAAAAGCTGAACCATAACTCAGCAGCGAACAAACACATCCAGCCAAATCTTCCATCTTCTCCAGCTTTTGGTATGTGAGTCACTCTATATACCCATATCAAACATATACCAACAAAAACAGACACTGCAAATAACCTGTATAAAACTCTTCCCTTTGCTCTCGTCGTCTCAAACAGTGGTAAATATCTTTCCTCTCCCATTTTTCAGCTCACTCTAATTTCTCGACCTTTCTTTCTCTATCTAAAATGGTTTAATGATAGTGAAGGGCCCGGGAACAGGTCCTTCATATATTCATTGTAGATACCAAACCCATCACTTTCTACCTAATTCATGCGTCCCGCCTTTAATATAATGCCACTAGTATAGCCCAACGCCCCAACTCAAATTCTTTCAATAGTTAAAGGCGTTTCCTACTTGCGAAAACTACCTTAGTTCAGTCGGCAAACTCCTGCTAAAGTGCACTATCTTAACTCATGACCTTAGTTCGAATCTCTGTCCCCCACGCCCACCACTTTTTCTTCTTCCTTTATCAATCTGTCATTGGAAACACCAGACTATTAGACTGCTGAAACAAATATCTAGGGAATGTTATAAAGATATCTATTTGAGTCTACGACTCTACTGTCATGAGAGAGTCGTGCGTAAAAGAATATATATAACAAGACCAATCTATCGCTCGTGTCTTCTAGTCTTGTTCTTTAAGTCCCTCGATCGAGTACATTTTCCATGTTTGGATAATCTTTGCTGGGCTTGGGGCATTTTTGTTTCGCATGTGCGAGGAATACCATTATTTTAGGTACATTAGATCGTTTTGTATGGTCAACTTTTGTGTTTGGACTGTTTGGTGATCACCTTACTCTATTACTACACTAGAATGTGTGCCTGCGCGTTGCTGCGGATTTTGGAACGAAATCTGAAAGTTAAGGATAGAGAATGTAGTTGAGAGATTACAACCATCTAAACTAAAGATGTAGATCATGTCCTAGTAACATTACCACTAATATACAGATGGTGGTATTGTTCAAAAAATAGGTTTTCATATTTCATTGTCAACATAGTTACAGTTGCTAGAACTTGCAAAAGATAAGTTGTTTCATTTGCAGGCTAACTTAGTTACAATCACTGTTTCATCTGCTTGCCAAAAATAGGTGATGATGTCTAGTGATGTGCAGTTATGGAGGTTGTCCAAAACGTTGCTTCCACCATTTCTGTTTATATAAATATTGTCATGACACTTCAGTCTGCTTTTTCCTCTCCCTGGATGATGTTGCTGGTCAATGTTGCCTTCCCTGTCATTGGGAAAGTGAGAAATTATGAAGTGTATTTAATAATCAGATGTTATGCGGAAGTAGACTATTAATACTGATATTGGCAAAACCGAAAGATTTTTAGATTGAAGATGAGAGTCCAGAATACAAACTTTTCTAGATTGACTTCACTTAATTAAAGGTCAACACTCACCTTGGCCAGTGCAAAAGTTTCTAAATCCATAAACTAAGTTTCTAGTGGATGACATCCCCACACTGAATCTATATTGTAGAGATATGAATCCGCAACCTACAATGCAAAGTCTTCAATCAAAACTGAGAACACTATTAAAACATAAAACTAATATGTGGTGGTTTAGAGATTCAAATCTCACCATGACAAACACTATGTGAAGCTCCATAAATAAAAACACAATCAATACCATATTTCAGTTTCAATATTATTCATACAATCAAAGCAATAACATAAATGATCGAGCTAATTGGAGTAAATGCTAATACTCACCAAGAAGCAAAAAACAACAATCCAAAAAATAGAAACCAAGGCAGTGCTGCTACTACTTGTTCCCGTTTCCCTGAAATGTGAAACAAATTTATTCATGATTCCAAGTGATCAGTTAAGTATTAAAGAACAATATTCATATCATATGTCTAAATTACAAACTGTAATGCAAACTTAATGATTATAGGATCTTCCAACAGTTTGACATATTATGGACCAACACTAACATTTATGCAAAGCAACCAAAAAAATTATAGCAATAAGAATTGAGCGTGCGGATCTGGGAAATGAGATTCACTTACAGCAGCAATTGATTTGTGGTGGTGATACTCCTATACTTGTCTGTACACTATTTCCCATTTAAAACTAAAACTAAAATAAGATTAATCAGCAGAAAATGACCTGTACAGACCACTCCATTTAGATTACTGAAGATAAACCTAAACCAATTCTGATGGATGATTTGCTGAAGCAAAAATCAAATACTGAACTTTGATAAACTTTCATTCATCAATCAACTCACAAAAACTTGAAGAGAATGCAAATCCAAATACCAGCCAGGTGTCATAACAATATAAAAAATCCAGTTTCAATTCCTTGAGAAGCACCGCACAAAGAATAAGGAAGAGAGCAGTTATTGAATATACAAATAGCCCTCAATTATACCCCTAACTAATCGGATATCAGATAATAATCAAAACCAAAATAAACATCAAAAGCTCTAAACCACATAGATATTTAATAATGCGAATTGGGGTGGAAACTAAACTTCTTTGAAATCCCTTTTCTGTACTCTAGAAGGGTTTTGGGCTTTAAATCAAATGTCCAATTTCACAAACTTAATAAAAATAGTTTTCATATAAACTTATACTTTTAATAATTAACCGTTTAGAAAGTCTGCTGCCCTTTCTCAACTCAAAAAAAAAAAAAAAAAAAAGGCAAAGACGTAGAACACACAATATAGAAAGTAAATAAATAAAGAGTACTCATAAATAAATGTACCTACAAACCCAGACCGCTTAGAGAGCTAGCTAGCCTTTCTCAACTTGTAAAAAACAAAGACTTAAGAGCACACAACACAGAAAGTAAATAAATAAAAAGTACTCATAGAAACATCAACTGGATTTTTGCAAGTTAATACAGGCCAAAACAAAAGTTGATTTTTGCAAGTTAATGACCTCCACATAACAGAAAATCCAGAATTTAGAAACAATACATATGCCAGATCTTGGTCTGTCATCTAGTCTTATTTAGAAGTATTATCATTAAATTTCATAATTAAGAATTTAAGATACATACAATCGATCATCCCATATTGCTACATAGACAATTGACTAATCCTATATATTACAAAGCCTGCAAGTAAAGTTTGTCTAATTCTATTAGATTAGAATGAAACACAATATTTTCTTTTGACCTCATTAGATAACAGTAATTAGGGTCAACCCTCCTTTGCTCTATCAATTTTAGTTAAGTTCAAAGGGTTAAGCAAATTGCACTCCAATGAAATAGGAGAACATCATAAATTAACCACTCCCAGATACAAAAAACTTAAAACAGCTTACCGCCAACCACTTGCCTCAAACTCGGACTAAAATACCCAAAAACCAATCAATCCCATGAACCAATTTGAAGAGAGAAATCAAATCAACTTGGCACAGGGCTACAGAGCTAAACCCAGTTTGAGATGATTCCCAGTTTGGCAAAAACCAAACCCTTACCCAAACTCACAAAAATGCAGCCTAATTGACCGAATTAGGTCTAATCAAATAGGAACAGAAACTCTGTCTTCAATCCTTGATTTATCATATACAGAATCCAAAAATTATTTCAATCACAAAATTTAAGATTGAAAAAAAAAATTAATAAAGGAAAACAACAAATCAGATCAAATACCTTCCACCTCTTTTCTTTCATGCAAGCAAGAGCTCCTCTCCTCTCTCTTGTCCCTCTTTCAAGTAGGCAAGAGCACCTCTCCTCTCTGCTTGACAAACAACAAAACCCCAAAAGCAAAAAGCTTAAATCAAATCTAATCAAATAGGACCCAAACTCTATCAAAACAAACCCAAACTCTATAAACCTTTGATTGATAACTAAATCTGACAATCTGGAAGGTCATGAACAAATTGAAGAAAACCCATCAAAACTATTGATTAGTAGATTGCAGAGACCCAACATGCAGAATCAAATCCAATAGCTTAGTGTAAAAAGAAACTAAATAACTTCATCACCGTCCTAAGAGATTCGAATTGATAGCTAAAGCCATAAAAAGCGAACCTTCACAGTCAGAAATTCTCGTACCTGCCTCAGTCTCTAGGAAATTTTACCCCTCTATTTCGCTATGAATTTCTCTCCCATTCCTCCACAATCAGCCTCATTCTCCTCACCTGAATCAGTCACGCACCCAAGAATCTGTCACAAAAACATGAAATCAGACACACACACACACACACACAACTATCTTTCACAAAAACCCAACAAATAATTGCTGAGTCGAACGGAAATGGACAGAACAACGACATGCAGAACCCATCCCCAACAATTACATACCTCCAGATGCGCAAGCTGAGATAAAGAACGAAAAAGAGAAGAAAAAATCGGATCTATTACCCCCAACACATTTTATATACCTAGGTTAAACAGCAAACCGCAATTAACCCAACAAACGAAGGGCAAAACCGTCCTTCAGTAATATCAGCTCGGCTCAAGCCGGTACTGTTCATAAGCCGATGAACAGTTAACTCGGAATTAGAAGATATGAAATATTAAGTTGTTCAAGCCTTCAAGGCATCTAGTCGTGCTTAAGATTTAATATCGACTTTTATTCAATAAAATAAGATATTTCTCGCAAGCCCGCAAGGAGTTGTAGACATAGTTGATAGTGTTTACAAGCAAAACAGAGAAAACAGAGCAATAGAGAGGAGAATAGAAGCTTGTATTAGAAAAATGACAGTCTCAGTGTACAATCACGAGCTGAAACCAACTAAATATGCTAGAACTAGAGAGCATAGATTACAAGCAGTGGCACGGAATCAGTGGCCATTATGAAACATAAACCAGTTAGATTAATATCCGACATGGAATATTAGGAGTAAGGGCTAAATATTGGTTACTACCCTGTGGTTTAGGTCTAAAATTAGTTTAGTATCTGGACTTCTAATTTCATCAAAAACACCCCATGTACTTTCAATTTTGATCTAATAGGTCCAATTCGTTAGTCTTCCGACAATTGAGTCATTTAACTTGTTAGCGTGGCTCATATATGGCCTATGTTTTAGGATGTGGTGTTGAAGTGGCCTGCATAGTCAATTTAGGAGTGAGTCCCACTATTAAAAATCTATGAAATAAATAATTTTGCAACAAATAATTCAACTATAACTTGAACTCATAACAGAATATTAACGAATTGGACATATTAGATCAAAATTGAAAGTGCAGGGGGTGTTTTTGATGAAATTAGAAGTCCAGTGACTGAATTGATTTTTGACCAAACTATAGGGTAGTAATCAGTATTTAGCCCTAAGAGTAATACTGCTAACACCCCCCCCCCCCAGCTTGATGGTAGGATGAACATCAAGCTGGAACATATGTATGAGTGTTGAGACGAGCACAAACCATGGTGAATAAATTTGCAAGATATCAAACCAAATGTGTGCTTCAGCCAGAAGGAATGAGAGCCAATAATTGAAAAGCATTATCATGTGAAAAGAGATGACCAAAATTTGGTTGAGCATCAATGACAGTTGATATTGACTGAGGTGAAGAAGAAGCAGCTATAGATTGTGGTGTGGTAGAAGTTAGTGAATGGAAAGCATAGTGATGCCTATGGAAGCATTCTGCTGCACTGTGATTTGCCATCAAACAAATTTGACATTTAATTGAAGCACCAAAGCTAACAATTTGTTGGGGAGCAGACATTTGCAAGCATGTTGGAGCAAATTTGGCATTTCACATTGAAAGAGTTGCTGGAGAGTGTGTTTTGAGGTTGTGAATTTCTATGATAGCACCTACATGCAGAATGACCAGTCTTTTTACATAGCTGACACATGATTGAACTTGAGTAGCCTCACTGTGAGCCTTTGCTCGTCTTTCCCTTCCTCGAATTAATCACACTGTCTTCATTTCCTGTCTTAGCAGCCTTTATTACCAAGTTCATCCATCTTTTCTGGCTTATCCAAGTCTATCATTGGCTGATCAATTTGTAATTGAAGCATAGAATCCATTCCCACCAATGTTTCAGAGCTTTTGTCAGTCACATTCTGACCAATGTCTGCTAGAGCACCAAATTTAGTCATTTTCTCAAAATCTCTCCTGGTGTAGTAGTAGAAGCACCCATAATAGAACTGCTTGGCTCACTTTTATCATTTGTTGTTGAACAAAAGTACTCACATGTGCAACATGGTCTTCTTTAGAGGGAACATGAATTGGTGGAATATGCGTATAAATCCATCACCTGAGCTAGAGTTTCTTGACTTATGATAAGAACTCACATTGTGTTGTGACACACCACCTTTTGATATTTGAAATTGACATTACTATGAGCTTGATCTTGATATTTGGATCCACTGTAAGATAGGTTACCAATAGCCTGAAGAGCGTTGTGTTGCTGAAGACCACCACTACTTTCCTGTTGTGAAAAGCCTCGATTTTGCTGAAAATAACCATCACCATATGCAGGATTGTATACTTGTGATTGTAGCTGCTGAGTATCATCCAATGCCCCATTACTCATCACATATCCAGAGTTAGACATTGATTGAGGTGCACCATTACTGATAAAAAATGAGGGCACGACTTGACAATTTGTAGCTGCATTAGGCATATTGAAAACTGTACTTGACAACACATTGTTATGCGGTATCCCAAAGTGTGTAGTAAAGCTAGGAGATTGAGCATTGTAGTGAATCATAGTAGAAATGGCAAGTGGGATATTATGATGAATGAATGCAGGCATATTAGGAACCATAGCATTATTGGCAACAACAGGCATCAAACCAATATTAGATACAAAAATATGTGTAGTAGAGGATACAGAACAATTACCAACATATGGAGATGGAAAGAATGCATTAGATGGTGTTCCTGCATTTGATATCCCACATTGCATTTTCTAAGATGAGTTGATAAGATTATTTTGTGCAACCATAGCAGCCAATGGTGACAAAGGAAGACTTGCAGGAGCAGAAATAGACTTGTCAGTTTCTTTGAGTTCAACTTCAGCAATGAGCAAATTAAAGAGTCCTTAACTCTTGTTTTGAAATGGGGTTATGCTTAGCCTGATTATAGTCTTCATGATAATATAGTCTGATCGCAAACCAAGAAGAACAGAGATAATTATGTCTTCATCCATCATATGAATCCCTACATTAGCCAACTGATCACAAGCAATCTTCACTCGATCCAAGTATTTGTCAATAGAATTTGACCCTTTTTGAAGTTTGTAAAAGTTGCTCTTTGTTAAACCAAGAATTAGAGGCATACCTCTCTTTGAGCAAACACCAAAGTTCTCTTGAAGTATTACTTCCAACAACAAAAGAGAGAATTTCACTAGATAGGGTAGCAGCAAGCAAAGTCATAACAGCAGAATCGTTTTGGTTTTAATTAACGTACTCTATTGTTATTTTAGATGTGCCTTCTTTTTCTTCAGTGATAATATATTGAGAAGGACAGGGGAATGAACCATCTATAAATTTCATTAGGCCACAACCTTTTAACATTGTCTCTAACAAAAATTTCCATATGACATAATGAAAGTTTTGTAATAAACTCATAAAGAAAAGGAGAAAACAATAAGCTCAACTATATTGCATTTTAAGGTCACGATTACAAAATGAACCTAAGAGCAAGTTCACCCATAGTCAAAAAATGTCAAGGTCGAAAAGTCGAGGGATCGACCAGTCAAGAAACTATTCACTGCTACTGGACATGAGTTTCCACCCGTTCAGTTTCTTGACCAGTCAATACTGTTCATTATTTTATTTTTTAACTATCGTTGAAAACAATTTTTTTGGGTGTGAGATGTTAGAAAAAATTGTAGGTATTTATAGAGAAATTTTTATAATTTTTTTTCTTACTGTTAAAACCCCATAAATATATATTAATTGTTTGCCGTTAGATCCTTATCTTAATTGAAACCAACGACCCAGATTACAGGACCGTTGGATTCAAAAATTCCGTTCAGCCAACAGCTCCTGTGCACGTGTCCAAGCCCCTTATGTCAGCCATGTGGGGAGCTCGGGCTGAGCTGGCAGCAAACTTGACTGGGTAGGAAAATAGTCACGGGCTTGCCCTTTTTTTTGGCCTGGGTCATGCAAAGCCAAAGCTTCGCTGGTCAAGCTTGGCCAGGTGGAAGCAATTTTTTCATTCTAACCGGTCAACACATCATCAAAATGACATGGTAGCTGGGCAAAACCATACCGCTGCACTTGCTCTAAGGTTGAATTTATACTAGAAGCAGAGCAGATAAGAGACATGTAAAAACTCGCCCCAAATTTCACCCTGAAATTCCAGGTGGCCCTACGGGGTCCACTTTTCGAGAAAGTTCAACAGAACTTTTTCCAAAAATTGGCAACCCCAACTTGCAAAGAATTCAAACCACACTTCTAAACATGCCGTCCTTATACTCCTAGAGTCATCCTGCTCCCCAAATACAAACAACTCTATTTCCACAATAAACAATTTTTATAGGTTATCAGAGCAATTCTAAAGCAAATGAAAAGAGAATAAAGGATTAATAGATCCTACAATGCGGAAGCAATGATAATTATGCCTCATCTCCATGTACGTCCGACCTCGACTAGTCTCGCCTGCAAACTGGGCATTTGAAACCAAATGGCCCAGGAGAAAGTAATTTAAAACATGTTAGAGTGAATGGACAAAAATAAATGTTTCATAAATATTTGAAGTAAAAATACTTTTCCCTCAAGTATTTCTTTTAAAGTCTCATGCATGCAATTTTTATAAATAATCATTGGAACTAATTTATACAACACTTTTGCAATTTATTTAATAAAGCTCGGAACTCCAACAAAACATAGCAGCCTTGCTGACCAATAAATAATCAAACTAGCCCTGCTAGCCAAAAAAAAAAATATCGAAATATAATGTGGGGAAGATAATTTGCCATATAGGTAAGCCCCTCAGGCTCGGGCGATAACCCTCCAAGCTAAAGTACTCTCATACTCCCGTTATATACCTTTACGCAACTAAGTGTAGCGATCAAGGTATCGGGCTTCAGCATTACTATCACAAAGACAGTAATCGGCGCTACAAAGGCGGACATGCTTCGGTGATCCAATCACCTCACCACATAGACGGACTCAATGCTAGCATGATAAATAATCATCCAACGTATGGCATAAGAAATCCGAAAACCAATAAATCCATAAAACTTCCTCAAATCTCACAAATGAATTTCCAATGACGTGCCCCACATGCCAAAATAATCTCAAGGTCAAAATTATTCATAAGAAGCGAGAATTTATATATGAATAATATCTCGTCAAAAATCTCATTTCCGAATATCCTCCAAAATGTCAAATCAGGTGAATATAAATATTACGTAACATTATGGAATTAACTTCAAAAAGTAATTCTTCCAAAATCAGCAATTCACAAAAACCAAATAATATATATATATATATATATATATCAGAGATAAATCATTGAAAGTTCAATGTCTAGGAAATAGTAACACAAATCCATTTCTCAAAATCCAAATCCGAGCATAACAATTTCATACTCAAAATTCATATGGAAACATTAATGCCAAAATTATAATCAAAATCCCAATGACATGCTCGGTAAATAAAATGATAATAAATAAAATATTTGCGTGCATCATTATTTCAAAATAAAAGTCTACTCACAGTATGATTTAGGCGATCACTCGTACAAACTTCCTCGTCGAGTAGTTACTCGGTACGTCGTCCTGTATCATCCGTAAACAACTAACCACAGGATAAAAATTAAATTTACAATAAATAGAAACCGAATTTCTAAACATCTCCACCAAACCCAAAGCCTTCAATTCTTATCGGATTCCATCCAAACTTCACCAATAATATCGATTTGTTGATTTATAATTTCTAGGCAAAGAAATCCAACGGTTGGATTCTCGTAAATCGATAACCGAAATTCTAAATTTTTGGAAATTCATAATCGATTCAAAACTTCTCCAATCTTCATCAAAACCACATATATCAACTCTTTATCAGTTATGTGATTTTATTAGCTAAAAACATAATTTCAGTGACCGGAGAAACGCCGGAAAAACCAAGAAAAACACGAAGAAATAGTAGTTCCGTCCTGTTCTTCTCCTTGCTACACTTTTCACAGTCCAAAATAAATCACGAAACCACTATAGAATCAAAGAGGAGGAAGAGTCCAACGACCCCTAATATGGCTGGAAGAAGGTGAAGAGGTCGGAGAGGTAGAGAGTTGCAGAAGAGAGAAAGCACAGGAGGAAGGAGAGAGAAGGAAAAAAAAAAAAAAAAAAAAGGTTACCCGGCCACAGTAACCGTTTAAATATATACCAATCTACCATAACTCCGATTTTTATGAACCAAGTATGCACGCGCTCGGTTTAACGTTCTCTACGACTTTCATGAAGAAAGTTTTCTCAAATTTTGACCCGAACAAAAAGTCATCTTTTAGGGCCCCCTAAACGGTCAAAACTGAATCGAAAGTCAAAATAACTCTCGTTTACAGTCCGAAAGACCCGTAAGTCAATAAATTTAAGTTCTGGTCGTAACATATGTCACAAAAGTATAGGACATAAAGTAATTAATTACTAACAACGCATTAGACTAATTAAGCTGGTAATTAGACTAATTAGGCTGAAGCAAATTAGCTTATTCTTAGTGAAAGAAAGAAAAAGGGGCAGCAAAAATCCATCACTTCTAACACCCCTCCTCAGCTTGATGGTTGGTTAACGAGCATCAAGCTGTCACCAAAATACTTATGCTGAGGAGAACATAATCCTTTGGTAAATAGATCAGCAAGTTGCTCCTGAGATGTGACAAATTGAAGCTTCAGGGCACCAGCTTTAACTTGAACTCGAGCAAAATGAACATCCACCTCAATGTGCTTGAGTTTGGAGTGATATATAGGATTAGTGGCTAAAGCAAGAGCGGAAATGTTGTCACAATGAAGAGTGGGTACCTCAGAAAGTTCAATGTGTAGGTCAAGTAGCAAATTAGTAAGCCACTTTATTTCAGAAGCTGTATCTGCCATACTTCTATACTTGGCTACTGTGGAAGACCTAAACACTGCAGTTTGTTTCTTACTGCACCAGGAAATGGGGGAATGTTCAAGAAGAATGACAAACCCTGTGGTAGAATTTCTGTCATTAGGATCCCCAGCCCAGTCTGCATCACAAAATTCATGAAGAGAAATAGATTTGATAGGCTTAACACCCCTCCTCAAATAAATGCCAACATTAAGAGTACCCTTAATGTATCTAATAATTCTTCTAGCAGCAATGAGATGGTCTTCTGTAGGATTATGAAGAAATTTACACACAGAGTTAACACTGAAGGCTATGCCAGGCCTAGTAAATGTAAGATATTGCAAACATCCAACCATGCTTCTAAAATGAGAGATATGATGAGAATCAAGTGGTTTGCCAATATCTTTCATTAACTTGACCCCAGATTGACAAGGTGTGACATAAGAATTGCAGTCATCAAGGCTTGTTTTATGAAGAAGATCAACTGCATATTTGTGCTGCAACTATGACATGTAGACCTCTTTTGTCAACTTACTATACAAGAAATCATTTTTCACATCTATTTGGTGAAGAGTCCACCCAGAATAAGCTGCAAAGGCCATAATTAACCTGACTATAGTGTGTCTCACAACTGGGGAGAAAGTTTCATCATAATCCACCCATATTCCTAGCTAAATCCCCTAGCAACAAGTCTAGCTTTGTGCCTTGCAATGGTGCCATTTGCATTTCTCTTGATTCCAAATAACCATTTACAGGAAACAAGGTTTTTATTGGGAGGTAAAGGAACCAAGGTCCAAGTTTCTTGTTTCATCAGGGCATCACACTCCTCTTGCGTTGTAGCTTGCCAAACTGGAATATTGAGAGCATCTTTGTATGAGGAGGGCTCGAAGTCTGATGGATTAGTGCTAGGATTGGTCATGATGGAGAGAAAACACTTTTTTCTTAATGATGCCTCTCTTACTTCTTGTAACCATTGGATGTTCATTGTCTGTTGTAGATATGCCTGTGATTGGATGAAGCACATTAGCATCAGAGATCTGAGACGAAGATTTGGATGGTGAGCACTCAAGTATGACTGATATAGCTCCTCCACCAGGTTGAATATGAACAGTAAGGTCACTATTATCTTCATGAAAACGAACCTCAGTATGTGCATTTGGACTAAAGGCTTCAGGAAAATCAAATTCAGTAACAGTGGCAGATGTTAACAACTAGATCACTGTCAATAAACTGACAAAATGGAGAATCAGTATCAGAGTCAATGTTGCGATCAGTAGTGGTACTAGATGACTGAACTAAGGCCTGAATAGGATCAGCTAAAGATACAAAATCATCATTAATATCAGTAACAACAGTAGGTGATTGAGATAGAACCTGACTTGCTTGAATGGATGGTGAGATGGACACAGATGCTGGCACAATGGTCTGTGAGGAAATCTGAGTAAGAGGAGCACAAGGCATAGAACTGGCTGAGTCATGTGAAGGAGCAGTCACAGCTTGTTGAGTCTTCAAAGATGCATATGGAAAACAGTTTTCCTAAAAAAAGACATGCCTTAGGATAAATATATCTCTTGGAAGCAGGAGAGTAACATATGTAACCCTTGTATCCAGCAGCAAACCCTAGAAACACACCTCATAGTTTTAGGTTGTAACTTATTGTGTTTTGGAGAAGTTATCTGTGGATAACAAGCACAGCCAAACACCCTAATTAAATCTAAGGCAGGTTGAGACTGATACAGCTTTTCATAAGGTGTGGACATGCATAGGGTAGGTGTAGGCATCCTATTTATAAGATAAGTGGATATTGCACAAGCATGGTACCAGAATTGGGGAGGTAAGGAAGCAGTTTGTAAGAGTGTCACAGTTGTTTCTCTTATATGCCTATTTTTCCTTCCATATATACCATTTTTTTCTGGGGTATAAGGACAACAGACTTCATGAATCATTCCATTATCACTCAAAAACTGTTTAAACCTTGCATTGAAATATTCTCCTCCTCCATCACTTCTCAAACACTTAACCTTTGTAGAAAATTGTGTTGAAACAAAAGCACAGAAAGATTGATAATATGGGAAAACTTCATTTTTATTTCCCATAGGAAACATCCATGTATATCTGGTACAGTCATCAATGAATAGCACAAAGTACTTAAGCCATCAATATACACATAAGGTGATGGCCCCCAAACATCTGAATGGACCATACCAAAAGGCTTTTGAGACCTAGTGTGAGAAGTTGGAAAAGGTAATTTCTAAAATTTACCTAACAAACAAGCCTCACAAAGACTGGACTCAGAATCAGCTATACTATGAATATTACATTTATTCAGCATTTCCTAACTATCTCATTGGAAGGGTGCCCAAACCTCTGATGTCACAAGGAGTTCTTGACTAGTTTTCCAATAGAAGTTGCATGATTGCCAGAATGCTATGAGTTGGAAGTAGTATCAGTTGCTGCAGATTGGAGTTGAAGTGGTAAATCAAATGGAATGGGATATAGCCCTTACTTACTTAGACCCTGGAACAGAACCTTGCCCAGCACCTTGTCCTGTATCACACACATAAATTCATCAAACGATATTGAATAGTTATTTTTCTTACACAACTGATAAATGGATAGTACATGTGCTGCTAGTTCAGGGATAAAGAAGTATGTTTTTTAGCTTAAGCAATATCAACATTGCATTACCAGTGTGAGTGATTTTGAGCTGTGAACCATTACCAATTGAAACAGTGTCATTGGAAGGGCACTGAACAAGGTTGGTGAGCAGTTGAGCATTGTTTGTCATGTGATTTGTAGCTTCTGTGTCAGCAAGCCAGAATTGAGATGCCTAATTTGTTGCAGTAAGCATGGCAGTGGGAGTGTTGACATCAGCTCCATTAGCTTGTTGTTGTTGACCTGGGAACCCTATAATGTAGTAGCATCTGTCAGTTTTGTGTCCTAGTCTTCCACAATATTGACATCTTCCTGTATTGGGGCCATTGAAGTTATTATTGCCTTGAAAGTTTGAGATAGTCCTGCATGTTCTTGCAGCACGGCCAACTCTGCTGCACAATTGACATATGATGTTGCTGTTGTTATTGCCATTGTTTCCACCATTGAAACCAGGGTTAGAGTTTGCATTGAAGCCTCCATTTCCAGGATTAAAATTGCTAGGTTGACCAGTATTAAAGTTCCTGGGACCAAAGTTGTTGTTTGCATTGTTGAACCTGCTAGTGAAATTAGGTCTCATGTGTCCTCTATCAGCAAACGTAGCAGTCATACCAAAAGTGGGATCAGTAACATTGCAGTTGTAACGTCCCGAACCTAAATTTACCCGTTTACTAGTCATTTGGACGGTAAACGACAATTAATTTCACTTTTTACTTTGTTTCGATAGTTTTAGTGGCCCTAAAAGTTGACTTTTTGTTTGGGTCAAAATTTGAGAAAATGTTCTTCATGAAAGTTGTAGAGGACGTTAAACCGAGCGCGTGCATGTGTGGTTCGTAAAAATTGGAGTTCGTATGCGAAAGTTATAAGCGAAATACTAAATTTACTGTTCATGATAGAAAGTATAAATTTGAATTTTTACTGTTGGGGGCCGGTAACTTTTCTTTTCTCTCTCTCTCCTCCTCCCCCCGCGTTTTTCTTCTCTCTTCGGCCTTCTCTGCAACTCCGGCCTTCTTCTTTCTCCGGCCACCTGACGACGTAAAGCCAGTACCTTTGGACTCGCCTCCGCTCCCTCTAGGCGCTTGTGGTGGTGTTTTGCGGTGGCTCGGCCCGAGGAGCTCGGATTTGAGCTGTGAAGTTCACTGTAGCAGTTTGGGTGTTTAGTCGATTTCCGGCGATTCCAGTCATTTCCAGCCACCAAACCAGCGTCGAAGGTCGGGTTTTTGCCAAGGATCATTTCCCCGCTAGCCTTGAGCCACGATTTGCAGTGTAGAGGAGGAATTGAAGATTTGAAATTTTGGGTTACTATTCACGGTTCGGGTTCAAACTTCTCCTTAATTGTTGAGGTACTTCTACTCATTTTCTGACTTGGTCTCAGTTGAGAGAATTATTGGGTGTGTTGAGAAGGTGCTGCTGCCAAAATTTGGTGGCCATTGGAGCTGGTGACTTTGGTGGCAGAGCCGCCACTGTGGCCGGCGGTAGCGGTGGCTAGGGTAGCTATTTAATTCCAATTTCTATCTAGTTAAATCCTATAATTATCATAGAACTTGTATATGAAGTTTGGTGAGGATTGGTGGAGTTTTGAATCGGTTATAAATTTCTAAAGATTTAGATTTCGATTAATGTTAATCGTGAATCCGATTGTCGGATTTTCTCCATAATTGTTGTAAAGTCTGAATTTAACGATTGGGCGGTGTTGGTGAAGTTTGGTTGGATGTGGAAGAGAATTGGAGGAGTTGAGGTTATGGGTTTAGGATTTAATTATTGTTTATCGTAACATTATTTTCTTCCCGTCCGGTAATTATTAGTTTACGAATAATTGTGTACATGACGAGATACCAACTCATCACTTGACGAAGATCCTTACGCTTGGATACCACGTTAGCCGTATACTGTGAGTGGACGTTTGATTTTAATTCATGCATGCAATTAAATTTTCTAAGTTACGAAATTATTTGAATTATCTTTTATTTAATGAGCATATTATCCGATTTTTACTTGTTGAATTATTTAGCGTTCGAATTTCGGATTGGAATTTGTTATGCTCCATTTTAAATTTGTTATCTGAAATAATCTTCGACGATTTGTTTTCCGAGATTATTTCCGGAAATGAAAGTATTATTATTTATTAGTAGATTTGAGTTTTCCGAGGAATCTTCGGAAATAGGAGATTTCTTTGAGATTATGAACTTATTTTATTTTCGTATATTGGTTTATGATTTCGAGTTTATGTTGGCGTGCGGGGTCACGTCGTTGGACTATATTTCTTTCTTGTGAGACTTCGGGGAAGTCTTACTGATTTTCGATTTTCGTATGGTTTTTACCCACCATACCTGGGTCGATATATTTTATTGCTAGCTAGCCTATTAGTACTCCTCCCTACTTACTATGTGTTCGTGGGTGAGTAGAGCAGAGCATGGGATGCTCCAGAGTGTGAGACACTCCGACCCGAGCCCGAGAGGCTCCCTTCTTTCGTATGGTGATGCTTCTTCCCCATATTTATATTATAGTATTTTTGACTAGCGGGGCTAGTCCGATTCTCCTAACCAGCGGGGCTGGTCTTATTTTCTTGAGTATCGGAATTCTTTCCTTTTTGCTCGGTTGTGACTAGCGGGGCTTGTCGGTTTTCTTGAGCTGAACTAAAGTTATTGTGTTTCTTTAAATTGCTGCATGCATCGGGTTTTTAAGAAGATATGTGCGGGAAAGTATAAATTTATTTTCTCCTTACAATTACTTATTTTTGTCCACTCACGCTAACGTTTTATATACTTTTCCCCTGGGCACTTCGTTTTCAAATGCCCAGTATGCAGAGTAGCTGGTTCGGCATAGTAGGATTAGGGGCATAGCATCTGTCGCTGTTGTTTTCTATATTGAACCCACTTGTATCTCGAATTCTTTTCCTTTTAGATTGCTCTGATAACCTGTGGGACAAATATTGTAAATTTGGTTTAAGTTGTATGATTCGGATTTCGTTGCTTCTTGTGGTATTATCGTGTTGTGGGGAGCAGGGTGGCTCCAGGAGATATTGATGGGTTATTAGAAGTGTGAATGTGTTTTTATAGGTTTTGGGTAGTCCATTTTCAGGGGTGACTCTGCTGAATTTTCGGTAGAGTTATTCCTAAGGTGGGCCCCACAGGGCCACCTCGGATTTCAGGGTGAAATTTGGGGCGGGACCTGTCAACTTGGTATCAGAGCATTAGGTTGCTAGGTTCTGTAGACTTCTTTCCTTCCTACTACTTTATGTGCTTAGTGGCGCCTAGTACCTTCCGAGTGATGGCCCGACCGCGGCGGATCCCCATCATATACTCTTCGGTGCTAGTGTAGTCATTCGGTATGTAAAGTAGATAGGTTAATGTCCTAATTCTTGAGCTTTGTTATCCTTCTCTTAATCAGGTGCTATGCCTCCTAGACGCCGAAACCACAGGGAGACTCCTCCCGCTTCAGGAGATGGGGATGGCTCCTGAAGGATTAGCGAACGCCTTGGGACATATTGTCCAACAGTTGACTGCAGCGCTTCCTGGCTCCAGAACTGATTTTACCATGGAGCGAGTGAGGAGACATGGAGCGTATAGTTTCTCCCGTGCTCCTGATGCTATGGACGCTCAGAATTGGTTGAACAAAATGGAGAGAGTTTTTACTCAGATAAACTGTCCGGATGACCGTAAAGTGGGCTTGGCAGTAGACTTTCTCGACGGTGTTGCTTATAATTGGTGGGACATGACTAGCAGGGAACCAGGAAATGTTGGTCCGATGACTTGGGAACAGTTTAAGGTACATTTTAATAGGCGGTACTATGGCACAGCTATTCGTGACAGGATGAAGTATGAGTTCTTACATCTAGAGAAAGGGGACTAGACCGTGAAGGAGTTTGAGCAGCGGTTCACTCAGCTAGCCCAGTTTGTGCCAGATTTGGTAGGCACTGAGGAGGAGCGTATCTATAGGGTTATTGAAGGATTGGGGGGTGATTATCGTCTGCAGTTGACAGCTGTACCATTCTATACTTACCATCAGGTGGTTAATGCTTCTTTGAGACTCGAGACTATGTTTTTGTCTGGTGTTCGACCTCGAGATGTGGGTGGCCCTAGCCAGGGTCCATCCAAAAGAGCTGCTTCCACTTCTGGTTCAGGATCTTCTGAAGGTAGTAGACGTGTTAGTTCAGATTCAACCACCCTATCGGATTTTGGAGGACTTAATATGGGAGTTGGTCAGTCTGAGTGGCAGTTCAATGACGGCACTAGTCAGTATGGTGGTACCTCAGGGAGGTTCCATACTGGGAGCGATCATCCCCAGCGTCAGACGAGGAATGTGACGTGTTATCAGTGTAGACAGCCGGGTCATTATAGGAGGGATTGCCCTACATTGACTCATGGTGTTACTCCAGACGTCGGTCAGGGTTCTAGTCACGTATCAGGAGGTTCATCTAGCGGCACTCCCACTAGTTCTGCCAAGGGCGGCACTCAACGAGGTAGTGGTCGCTGTGGACGTCCAGCGACTCAGACGAGACTTCATGCCATGTCTCAGCAGGAGGATCACGTTTCTCCAGATACTCATGACGGTATGACATTCTTTCCCTTGAGTTAATTGCTTATTTTGTTTCACCGGGTAACAAATAGAATTGGTTTAGCTAAGCTTTTAGTCGTTCGTGTGAATTTCGAGGACGAAATTTTTATAAGGAGGGGAGATTGTAACGTCCCGAACCTAAATTTACCCGTTTACTAGTCATTTGGACGGTAAACGACAATTAATTTCACTTTTTACTTTGTTTCGATACTTTTAGTGGCCCTAAAAGTTGACTTTTTGTTCGGGTCAAAATTTGAGAAAATGTTCTTCATGAAAGTTGTAGAGGACGTTAAACCGAGCGCGTGCATGTGTGGTTCGTAAAAATCGGAGTTCGTATGCGAAAGTTATAAGCGAAATACTAAAGTTACTGTTTATGATAGAAAGTATAAATTTGAATTTTTACTGTTGGGGGCCGGTAACTTTTCTTTTCTCTCTCTCTCTCTCCTCCTCTCCCTCCCCCCGCGTTTTTCTTCTCTCTTCGGCCTTCTCTGCAACTCCGGCCTTCTTCCTTCTCCGGCCCCCTGACAACGTAAAGCCAGCACCTTTAGACTCGCCTCCACTCCCTCTAGGCGCTTGTGGTGGTGTTTTGCGGTGGCTCGGGGCGGTTAAAAGAATCCTTGTAATAATTGCACAGATTTCACCAAATAATAGAGATTGCTTCAGCAATATGGAGTACGAGTAACTTTCTAGGGTTTTGAGCTTTAGAAATCACAAATCACAGTTTAGACCAACAATAATCTTCAACATGTAAAGAGTCTCAGAAATTGGAGAACACAACAACTATAATAACAAGCACCAGCAACTTTAGAGATTCAAGGCTTAATTCTCACGGAAACCACAGATTCAATAGATATTTGTACCAGAAAATTGTAACAAGCAACTTCAACAAAGAAACCAAGGCTTCGATAACAAGACTCAACAGTAAATCAGTATAAGTAGAGAGATAGCATTATCATAATCATCAAGTAATTGAATAGAAGAAGAACAGCGTCCCGAACTAACATGGCTCTTGATGCCATGAAAGTTTGTTGGATCGTAATTCATATACATGTTTGTTGCCCTAAAACATGGAATTACTTGTTCTAAAGTCCAATTTAATGTTGATTAATCTAATTCCATTATTTTCCTAATCTTATACTTTTGCTTAAACTTTATGTTTATTTATATAAATGTTTATTATGTTTTCTTTATCATACTAGGAAATGATGGAGAAACATGGAAATGAAAATTCAATTTTGGCACATTTCCTACTCCGGCTAGGAAAAACCGAGCTAAACAAGGAATGAGGGATGGAAGCCTAACCAAACAAACTCCAAATGAGCTGAGACTTCTAGATCCATTCTAGACTTCTAAGGATAATTTCTTATGAATGGTTCAATAGTGATTTCGGAGTGGAAAGCCTTCAAAATATCAATCCAAGTTTCTGCCTAAAAGACATAAAAAAAGCTACAAATGAGGACCTGTACGGATTCCTGTAGTAATTCCGGAAAAACCATGGAGCCATAAATTTTGAAATTTTACCAGAATAATCTACACTTATCAATGAACATTTGTTATGAAGAAGTCAAAGGCAAAATCTGAAATCTTGGTGGAGATTTAATTGAATGAAGAAAGTAGAAGAAAAACTGTCATCTTGACTTTGCTGACCTAAAATGACTCTAACACTCTTCATTTTCATGTTTTTCCATGCACAATAAAGAGAGCAGCTGGTCTTCTCTTCTTCTAAGGCATATTTTTCTACTCTACACTCTTATAGCTCATCATTATTTCCCTCTTTTTCTCCATTTCTCCATAACTTTTTCCCTTAATTTTAGGATCTATTACCACTTTCATACTCCACCTCCATGCTTCTTCAATGCTTGAGCTGCTCCCTTTTGATTCCATTTATCATTTTACTTCTCTCTCTCTTCTCTATATAAGCATCCTTTCATTACACTGTTGGAGCATCACCCATATATCACTTCATTACATCTTTTTATCTTTATATTCTCTATAATCCACTATCATCTCCTCTAAAAAACCTCCATCACCACCACCATCAATCCAAAACCTTCATCACCACCACCATCAATCCATAACATCTATTACCACCACCACCACCAAAGTCATCATCTTTTCCATCTACCCATTTTATTTCATATACATAAAGCTTCACCATTCCACCATCTCACAACTTGATCATTTCCACTTCTCATATTCCATCATCAATCTTTGAAAAAGAATGAGAGGAGTCTAGCATCACGTGAGGAATCATCATCACCATGACAAAACCTCCATGAGTTCATCTACACCATCCTCAATTTGATCATCACTAGTCACTTCTTTATCCCTACTTTTTAGTTTGATGTTCATAAACATGTTGGAGCTTATTTATTTCATTATGAGTGAGTAATTAGTTTGTTGGGGCTAGGGTTGAAAGCCCTAGCCAATCTTGTATGACTTTGATGTAAATATTATGTTTGATGCACTTTTCTTTAGCAATTTAACATGCTAGTTCAAGAGTTGAATGTTTATGCTTAAACTTAATCAATTTGGGTATGAATATTTGCCATGACATGAGAAATAATTAAGACTTGATTAACCTTGATTGTTTGAAGCATGATACCATATCATATGTGCATGTTACGGTTGTGAACTACAATCACTTAGAGATAAGCTTGGTTGGTTTGCATAATTTCTTCTTATCCAAACTTTATGCACTTAGGTAAATGCATCAGATACCTAACCGGATTGAAATGCATGACTTCAGTAGTTAAGTACTACACCCGAGAGGGGTTACTTGATATCATCCAAGGAGCATGTCCCTTGTCATACCCGAGAGGGATGCAAGGAGAGAAATTGGTTAATTAAAATGACATCATTCATTATAGAAGCATCATTGTTTGCAAGAAAAGCTAGAGATGAAAACCTTAAGTCCTAACTCTCATCCATTTTATTACATCTAATTTAGCTTAGGCTATTTACATTTCAAATATTCATTTAGCTATTTCCGAATCAAATCATCTCTAAAACTAAAATCAAAACACTACCCTACCTTACATATAATCACCATGAACTTTGGTTCACTTGTGAGCCCTTGTTTGTAATTTGTACATTTGCATATTCATCTAGCATCCTTTAGGTTTTTCTTAGCTAGAGTGGGTTTTTCAATCCCTTGGGTACGATCCCCTACTTATAATCCCTACACTATAACTTGGCCCTTATACTTGACGGTGGCTATTTGGTTAACAAAGTTTTGTAATAAATTCATAGAGAAAAGGAGAAAATAAGAAGCTAAACTATATTGCATTTCAAGGTCACGATTACAAAATGAACCTAAGGCTAAATTTATACTAGAAGCAGGAGCAGATAAGAGACACGTGTCACAAAAGTAGAGGACATAACGTAACTAATTACTAACAACGCATTAGACTAATAAGCTGGTAATTAGACTAATTAAGCTGAAGCAAATTAGCATATTCTTAGTGAAAGAAAGAAAAAGGGGCAGCAAAAATCCATCACTTCTAACACATAGCTCGAGCCATCTAAGTGAACTAGAATCAAATTGTAAAAGTTGGACAGTAGACAATTTCTCAAGTCAATATCGGTATTCATGATGATAGGCAACAACAGATCAACACTCAAAATTTACTACTGATGATCTCCAATGACTAATTGATGAACATAACCAAAATCTAACAAGTTCCAGCTTATGCAATATATAGCAACTTAACACCAGTAACAGATAAAATCCATCAAAATAGCTCTATGATCTTCAACTAATATGATATTAAACAAATGCTGATGAGAACCTAGGATTTGTAGACTCCCATATCTTCCAAAATCACAACCAGACCTTCCGCAATCTTCAATTTCCAGTAAGTTAACTAGAATTGCACAAAATCAAGTACTGAAACTTCAACAAGTAAATTTTCATCAAACTTCAACAAATCTCATGAATAATCTTGACTAAGAGCAGCAGCATACTACTTCAAATATAGAATCAAAGCTTCGAAACCAAAGAATCAGCAACAAATATCAACTATTAGAACTTTCATAATTCCAGATCTAGAAGAATGAACTTATCTCAAGTTTGAAATCT
This sequence comes from Rosa persica, assembly GCA_025331145.1. Taxonomy (NCBI): domain Eukaryota; kingdom Viridiplantae; phylum Streptophyta; class Magnoliopsida; order Rosales; family Rosaceae; genus Rosa; species Rosa persica. Next base: position 61,769,395 of record WFKR01000005.1, read on the forward strand.
TCGATGTTGCAGAAATCAACACTAGCAGGAAGAACTAGAAGAGAACGATAGCTCCACGAACCTCAAGTAGCTAGGTACAAAATTTGATCCCGATCGAACCTGGTTCCTGATGCCATGATTGTGTTTATAAGGAAAACAGAGAAATAGAAAGGAGAATAGAAGCGTGTATTAGAAAAATGATAGTCTCAGTGTACAATCACGAGATGAAACCAGCTATATGCTAGAGCTAGAGAACATAAATTACAAACAAGTGGCATAAAATCAATGGCCATTATGAAACACAAACTAGTTAGATCAATATCTGACGTGGAATATTAAGAGTAATATTGCTAACAATAGTAGTGTGAAGTTTAGTAGCCATTTCTGGGTAAGAGATGTTGCCTAAAACTCGCTGTAAGCAGTTCATTATTAATGAAGGTCTTATTTGATAAATAAAAAAATTTACACATGTACTACATATTTTTCAAAACATATCAAAGATACTAAAAATATTTTTAATTTTGAAGGGTCTTTCTAAATATACACAACAAAGTTCTAAGTATACCGAGAAATTTTTTTTCATTACCTTTAATTATGTCTAATTAAACCAACTGATTTCTCCAAAATACCCTAGAATACAATGTACCCAACAAAACAAAACAAAAAAATCACCCGACCGGGGTCTTAGTTCATATTTCAATCCTTTTATGAAAGTTAGGCAAACACACGTTTTCTTTCTCAGTGATTCATGAAATAAAAGAATAAATAAACAAGCTGAGATATGGAAGAATTGCTCTTTTTGATCTAATGGTACTATATTGTACGTAATAGATAGCTAGGTTTTATTCTTCTTATACTTCAAGTTTCGCAGCTTCCATTCAATCAACAAATTAAAGGATAGGGAAAATGGGGACCTCTCTAGTTTCGAGTCTTCTAGCGGCATGCAGTAGTTGCTTGTGCTTCACAAACCTCGGCAAATTATCCTTACTCTTCTCCTCCACCACTTGCTTCTCCTCCTTCCCACTACAAGTCACCATCATCACCAACACCGTCAGTGCACTACACACCATCCCATCGATGAGTAGAATTGAATATTGAATACAGTGGCAGAGTCAGGAATTTAGGTTCACTGGGGCACAAAAAAATAAAAATATAAAAACATACAAAATCTTTCAATGTAATTTCTATCTATTACAAAGGTTTTTCATCGACGAAATTTCATATTTTGAAATCGTTGCATGATAGTCTCATTATCTATACTAGTGAAAATGTCTTTCTCAAAATATGAAATCAAGTAATCATTCATAAACTTGTCACCCATTCGACTGCGTAAACGAGTCTTTACAGTATTCATAGCAGAAAATTCTCTTTCTACACTTGCAGTCGCAACTGATAAAATCAATGTTAACGTCAAAAGCAAGTACACCGGTGTAATGTCACATCTTTTTTGGTCTGAACCATATGTCACATATTTGTATTATATATTCTTAGAAAATTTTTATTGGATTTAAATATCTGTAAGTAATAAGAAAATAAAAATCTTTAATTGTAATCAATTCTATTTTGATGTCAAAAAATTTTGGGAAAGAAAAATATTGTATAATATTACTAAAAGGTCAAACATGTGCTTCCTCAAACAATCCCATCAAAGAATTAACCCAAAACAAAACAAAAGAAGAGCACCTGAGCACATGAAGTTGATGATTAAGTTGAGAAAAAAATAATATAAAAATATATAATACAAATCTGATATTAATATAATATTAAACTAAATACATATATTAATGTTTTTCTGAAAATCTGAGTGGGGCACGGGACCCTGTGGACCCCTGCCTCCTTCCGCCCCTGATTGAATAGCCGACATTGACAAGTAGAAAGACGTGTTCAATAGGAAGTTTTTCTTTGCTGCGTGTATCTTACAAGGGTAATTTAGGAACAATTGATGAGTTAATTTAGATAGAAAGAAAGATAATAAAAAATAAATATTTTGCAGGGCATACTTAAAACTTTGTTGGGTACATTTAGAAAGATCAATTTTGATCAAGACATATTGCACATGTAGTTTTTTCATATGATAAAAAATCTTGAAAAAAATAAATATAAAAAACTAATTAGTTAAGCAAATTTTTCTTAACTCAAATGATACCTAGATTTTACTTTTGTTTGTCAACTACCTTCATATGGATTTTCTATGTTTGATATTTAGAATTGGCTTATAACTAGAGATGACAAATGGATGCCCATGATACCAAATGTCATCACCAATATAATAGTTTTTGGGTGGTGCTATTTGCACACCTATTTTCTCTGTTCACACACCCCTCTATTTATCTATTACTTTAATTTAATTTTTTTTTCTACAAAACACCCTAACTATCCTCTCTTGCAATTCTGTTTTTTTTTTTTTTTCGCTTTTTGGCAAGTCAATCATCCGCAAATCGTAAACCCTTATTTTGCCGTAGACACAGATAACTTCAAAACTCTTTACGATTTTCTCTTTTCTTTTCCATCAAAAACTTCTCTAGCATAGTCATTCTATCTCTCTAACGTGATACTTTGAAGTTTAATTATGGCAGAATAAACAACTTTAGACCCATCTTTAGAAAAAAAAATTACATCTGATTTGCAATGGAGACCTGAAAGAAAAATATGAGTTTAATGATCATTCGAGCTGCTTTGAATCCATCATTCCTGGTAAGATTCTAACTAAAATTATTTGGTGTATTTCAATCCATCGCTTTCCTCTAAAAAAATCAATTTCTCAACTATTTGGTTGACTAGGAGTTTTAAATTTGTGAGTTCGTTTTGTCTTAGTTTGATTTTGATATGGCTTGCTTGCTAATCATGGTTTTGACTTGAGTTGATTGATAATTTTGAAATTGTTGACGCTTTGATTTCATCTTGACTTTAATCATAGCATCACTCTATAGAATGGTTTATGTCACTGGGAATGGTATCTTGAAACAAAGTTGCTTAATCAAATGTGAGAGGTTTTCGATCTCCTTTAGTTTAGGTGATATGCTTATACCTTTCTTCAGCTTTGTATAGCAATCATGATATACATAAATCCCCAAACTCAGTTACATCATGATTTTTCATTTGAGCCCTCACTACTACAAATTTCTCCGTTCCACACTGATCTGAATTAGTCCCTATTACCCGCAGCCACTAATGAAGAATCAGTCCCCTCTATAGCAGGTGCAATTGGGGTAATACATACTGATAAAACATCGGTAGCATACCAAAACCCAATGCAGCAAAATACCTTTTTCTTTCCCACTCTTATTGAATTAGTGTGTTTTCTCAATGCCACCAACATCAATGGCAAAATTGGCAGTATATATAAAAAAAATTAACAATTTCATCTGGCTACAACCATATATTTCTAAAATGTATTGTATGATTCGTATACAATTTCAAATAGAATACGACATCAAAACACATAAATCTCTTCATGTTCCATGACTTGACTGCATATGCTACCTCCATCTTTTCTATGCTTTCTGTCAATCTCGTAACTTTTATGAGAACGTTGCCATTCCACCCTGCAACAGTGAAGAAAGAGTCTTTAACAAGATATGTAAACCAACACAAGGCAGAATTAATTAACAGAAGTGAAATGAAGTAAGCCTAGACTAGACTAAGTTTAATTGTTCAGTCCCCTATACAAATTAAAATACACACACATAATATATAAATATATAAAGTAGCACATTTTTGTTGTAATGGTTGTAAGTTTTCACGCCAGATTATATATCTTCCTAGCAGTTACAAGATTTTCCTTATTAATGTTCCAAGGCAAACATATAATGTCTGCACATAAAGAGCATATTTCGTTTGCATTATAACAATTGCAATGAAACAATGAACTTCCATGCCTCAAAAGGCTAATACTAATACCACTCTGCAGACATTTGGATCTAAATTCCCTTTAAAGATTTCCCGACCTTGCTTACCATAAACAAGCAATCCCTGGAATCAAGTAGATACAAACAATTAGGCCAAAATGCAGTAATATAAACCCCATAAAAGAAAGAATAAATATGTGCACAACTAATAATGCAGTTCTGAAACAATGCCATATTATCCTGCTAAGTCTACCATTTTAAAAATATTGATCACAGCTGAGCAAGTCTGTTGCAAAGAAGTAACAGCAATAAGTTGATTGTTTTTTAATCAGCAATATCCATCACTAAAGAAATAAAGTAATAGGTAATCCTAGACGCAGATAATAATAACAAAGTTACAACACAGACCAATCAACATAAGTTAAATTTCTATTGACCATGATATATAGAAACATAACGATATGCCTAATATTGACAATAAAAAAAGGGCAAAATATTGGTTACTACCTTGTGGTTTAGGTCCAAAATCAATTCAATCCCTGGACTTCTAATTTCATCAAAAACACCACTGCACTTTCAATTTTGATCTAATAGGTCCAATTCGTTAATCTTCTGTTATGGGTTCAAGTTATAGTTGGATTATTTGTTGAAAAACTAATTATTTTTAATAGCAGGACTCACTCTTAAATTGACTAGAGGTGGCCTGCAAACACCATTTCATAAAATATAGGCTATATATGAGCCACATTAACAAGTTAAATAACTTAATTGTCAGAAAACTAACAAATTGGACCTATTAGATCAAAATTGAAAATGAAGGGGTGTTTTTGATGAAATTAGAAATTCAGGGACTGAAATGATTTTGAACTCAAACTATAGGGTAATAATCTGTATTTAACCCATAAAAAATGTTCTTACTTTTCCAGTTGCTGTCACTATTTTTACACCCCTTGATGAGACTTCTTTAAGAACCTTTGCAGTTATTGAAATGATTTGAGTTTTACTGTTGAGAAGGGTGCCTTGTATACCAAGGGAATAAACATAAGGCTACTAATAGAACTAGAAAACAAAACAAAGACTGCAAAAGAGCAGATTAAAGCATCAAACTTACCATCCATATCGCAGAAAGTATATTTGAACTTTGGCTTATAATATCGAAGGCTACCTTCTCTCTTCCCGTGTTTCAAACAAAAACTTAGAAGATTATCTCACTACAAATGAGAATGCGTATCTCGTCAAGAATCGTATGTCCTTTTTCTTCTGCTTGTCTTGCTGCGGTCTCAATAGCTATTACAACGTCATCCAACATCAGTTGCAAAGACGAAAACGCTGAATAATCACCTAATTGTACCTCCTTTATTTAAATGTACTAAAACTAAAAAGAAGCAATAAAGCAAAAGAGTTAGTACAACGGGAAGCCTAAGCTCAGGGACGTGTTGGGACATTGAAAGCACATCAGTCGCATGGTTCCTCACCTCTCCATTCCTTGTTAAGCTTTCGCATAAACAAGTCATTGCAAAGCATCACTGAAAGCTCCACGCTCTGAAACCCTCCAACGTCACTGATGCCACCGTCCCTGCTTTTTATACTCCGAATCTTTCAAGCCATCAAATGCTAGCTTCATTGTTGTCACGCCCCGAATTTTAACACAAACAATTCAAAATTCGAGACATGAATATACTACGACAACAAAATAATCATCCTGAAAATTTTTCTTTTCTTAACATACTCACCACACAAAATAGAATCAAACCGAATTTAGTCTCGGTTAATTATTACATCTCAAATCCAAATGTAATGTAAAGCTCTAAATGAGCATACACACACATCACGACTAAATAAATAACAAAACTGCTGTAACACCTAAGCAGCTCGGTCACCTCCCTGGTTATCCTGACCTGCAGGAATATCCGCTACACCATTGAATAGTGTACCGGGATTGCAACAACACAAAACCCGGTAAGCTTATGAAAGCTTGTATGAGTAAAAGAAAGAACTGTTACTTAATTTAATCTCATTTATCCCCACACACATCAACACCCAATAATTTCCACATATGCAAGTACTAACAATCTCAATCACACACCAATTCAATATATCACAACAACCAACTCACAACTTCTTCACAACTCACAATTCTCAATCACACACCAATTCAATATATCACAACAACCAACTCACAACTTTCTTCACAACTCTCATCATCGTATTTATGAAAATACGGTATTTGACAGACTAGAGCTCTAACTGAATCGTAGCCCGTCACCTGGCCTAGGTTATGGCATCCGACATATTTATCAATTATTGTATTTCATCAATATGTATACCTATATACATATTTAGAACGTCCAATAATTCCACATACTCAACCAATCGTATCCCATCATCCACACTAGGATTAGAGCGTCCGATTACCCACACCGGTCATTACGTCGACCCTCAACTCATAATTAAGCACAACATATAATATCACATACTGAAATCAATTCATCACACAACAATCCACTCATCAATATATATTTTCCACGTAAATATATATATACGTAATCATCCACTCAGGAATGACCACTAATACCATCTATAGTTCACACAAGAAAATTATGAAATTCATTTGTATAGTTAAAATTCATTTTACTTACCTATGGACCGTGGTGATTCAAGTCCATGAAATTTTAAAACAATATTTAATCCGCAAATATTTTTCACACAATTACCAAAATAAATAAATTGAAATGCTCGGTTCGTAATATGAACCACGTGAGTTTTACTCACCTCGAAACTCCCGCTGCGTCTTCAATATATAATTATAAATTATAATTTATAATTAACGCCGAATAGCCCACGCAATTAAAATCCGTCAATCACCTAATCAAATGTGATTCGAATTTAGCCAACAATTTCACCTCATAATTTAACCACTAATTAACGGTCAGATTCTAATTTACATTAAAATCCGACGAGCGGTTTCTCACGAATCGCTCCCCTAATTACCGTTTTTCACATATACGAAGATCCAACGGTCGGATCTTCGCCCATGACTACACAAAGCCTCTGGGACAGTCATATGATCATCATAACAAATTTACAAGTTCATCCAACGGTCATAATTTCACATATCAAAAATCTAACGACCGAAATCGATCGAAATCACAAAATTCATAACTAATTCATACGATATACGAAAAATACGTATAATACGCCGAAATGATCGTATCGAAACATAGAATCATAAAATGGACAGAAACCGAATTTTAGACCTCCGGAGGTGGCCGGAAAAGGCCGCCGGAGTTAGGGACAGAGCCGCCACCGACCACCACCAATGGTGTCGGGGCTGAGCTTGTCCCCTTCGTTTCATCATTCTGAGCAACTTTCATAACTAGCACAAGACCTAAAAATGAACGGAAGGCGTCGAAATTACCGATTTACAGTCGGCGACAGGAAAAAATGCAGAAACCGGTGAGCTTGAAAACCGACGTGAAAACTGCAACCTCAGGCCCCGATCCCTTCTGGAAACTTGTTCAGAACTTCCTCGCGAACTCAACAAGCTTGGAATCACAAGAAACGATCGTGTATAGCTCGAGATATCTTGATCGAAAGTTTCGGTATTTCGATCCGTTCGGGTCGAGCTCCGACGAACGTGAAAACGTTCGACCCAGTTCCGGTCCTTCTTGGTGCTTGTAGAGGAAGTTGAGGCGACCTCAATGAGACAAGAATCAAGTGAAATGATGGAGTGTAGCTCGAGATATCGAGATCGAACCGAAAATGGACGTTTTCGGTTCGGGCTTCGCCGCCGCCGTGTGAGACTGCCTCCTGGAGCTAGAGCAGCTCGAGACGAACGCCTGGGACTTAGTTTGAGGTCGAGAGGTGGTCTGTGGAGGGAGAACAATTAAGGAGAAGTTTTTCTCCTCTTTCGGCCGAGTACGGCTGTGTGAGAGAGAGAGAGAAACTGGTTTTTCCAGAAACGGAAGAAGAAGAAGAAAGAAGAAAAAAAAGAAGAAAGAGGAACCGGTAGGGAAAAATTTAGGGTTCCCAAAAAAATTTTCTATATATACTTGTTTCGGAAAACTTCGAAATTCGATAACTAATTCAGGAAAAATCCGATCTTCGTGTTCCGCACGTGTACGGACTCGTACGTGACGAGCTGTACAACTTTCATGAAAGAAGTTTCTCCAAATTTCGTACGTAGAAAAAGTCGATTTCTCAAACCGAGTATTTCGAGCTTTTCGTTAAAATAAACTTTTCGAAACTTCGATAATTGTAAAAATGAATGATTATCGAACATAAATTGTGAAATCGCATAATAATCATTCGATACAATAACTCGAAATTAAAATGGAAATTGCGGGTATTACAATCTACCCCCCTTAAAGGAATTTCGTCCCGAAATTCATGTATCCAATTCCCCAAAAAGCTGTGGATACCTCGTCCTCATGTCAGATTCTAACTCCCATGATGCATCACCCTCATCATGATGACTCCATAACACCTTCACGAGATCAACCTCTTTCCTACGAAGTTTCTTTGTAGACCTATCCAAGATACGAACAGGTTCAACTACAAACGTCACATCCGGGTTCACTTCGATCGTACCGTGGTCAATCACGTGAGACTCATCTCGAACATACTTCCTGAGCAGAGACACATGGAAAACGTTGTGCACACCCGACATGCTAACAGGTAAAGCAAGACGATATGCCAAGTTACCAACCCTTTCTAGAATCTCAAAGGGTCCAACATACCTCGGTGCGAGTTTTCCTTTCTTGCCAAATCTCACCACACCTTTCATAGGTGAGACTTTCAAGAACACAAGATCACCTGTCTCAAACTCCAACGGTCTCCTCTTCAAGTCAGCATAACTCTTCTGTCTACTCTGAGCGGTTCGGATTCTGTCCCGAATAGTAGTGACCTTCTCTGTAGTCTCCTGTACAATCTCAGGTCCGATGAGCCCTTTATCCCCTGCTTCCGCCCAACAGATAGGAGTTCTACATGGCCTACCATAAAGAGCCTCATATGGAGCCATACCGATACTAGAGTGATAGCTGTTGTTGTAGGCAAACTCTACCAATGGCAGATGATCCGCCCAACTACCCTTAAAATCCAGCACACAAGCTCTGAGCATGTCCTCCATCACCTGATTCACTCTCTCGGTCTGTCCATCTGTTTGTGGGTGAAATGCAGTGCTCATAGCAAGAGACGTACCAAATGCCTTGTGGAACCTACGCCAGAATTCTGATGTGAAACGAGCATCACGATCCGATACAATCGTCACAGGCACTCCATGAAGCCTCACTATCTCGTTCACATATAACTTACACAATGCATCACCTGAGTACGTTTTTTGCCACCGGAAGGAAATGTGCTGATTTAGTCAACCGTTCAACAATCACCCAAATCGAGTCATAACTTTGCCTGGATCTGGGCAATCCAGTCACAAAGTCCATAGAGATGTCTTCCCATTTCCACACAGGAATCGATAAGGGGTTCAGCATTCCTGCTGGTCTCTGATGCTCTGCCTTCACCTGTTGACAGGTAAGACACTTCGACACGTGTTCCGCCACATCCCTCTTCATACCATACCACCAAAACTGCCTTCGTAGATCCATATACATTTTAGTACCTCCTGGATGTATAGTATATCGAGACCTATGTGCTTCCCGCATGATCTCCTCCCTGAGGTTATCAACACTCGGTACATACAATCTCCCTCTAAATCTCAACCCTCCATCAGCCCCAATCATCCACTCAGAAGGACCCTCCACATCCGGGTCAGCAGACATCTCAGAAATCCTCGCCTGAGCAAACTCATCAAGTGTCTGACCCTGAATGATCCTGGAGATCAAGGTGGGCTGTAAGGTGATACTACCGAGAAAGATTCCCTGTCCTACTCCTGCGGGCATAAGGTCGAACTCAGATGCAGCTTCTAACATGCGCCACTCCTGCACCATAATCAATGCCATGATTACCCGCGGTTTCCTACTCAAAGCATCCGCCACCACATTCGCCTTTCCGGGATGGTACTCCAAGGTGAAATCATAGTCCTTAATGAGCTCCATCTATCTCCTCTGCCTCATGTTCAATTCCTTCTGGGAGAATAGATACTTCAAACTCTTGTGATCAGAAAAGAGTTCAAATTTCTCACCATAAAGATAGTGCCTCCAAATCTTCAAGGCAAACACCACAGCTGCTAGCTCTAGATCAAGAGTAGGGTAATTCCGCTCATGTACCTTCAACTATCTAGAACCATAAGCAACAACACTACCATTCTGCATCAACACACACCCCAAACCCTGATGAGATGCATCGCTGTAAATGACTAATCCACCACCACTAGTAGGAATAGTCAACACCGGAGCTGTAGTCAATCTAGTCTTCAGCTCTATGAAAGCCTTCTCACACTTATCCGACCACACGAACTGAGTGTCTTTCCTGGTCAATTTGGTCAAAGCCGAAGCAATACCAGAAAACCCTTCAATGAAGCGCCTGTAATAACCGGCCAATCCAAGGAAGCTACGGATTTCTGTAACCGTAGTAGGGCGACTCCAACTCATCACTGCTTCAACCTTCGAAGGATCCACAGAAACTCCATCCTTCGAGACCACATGACCAAGGAACTTGACTTCACTCTGCCAGAAGTCGCATTTCTCGAACTTGGCAAATAGTTTCTGCTCTCTCAATGTTTGCAGCACTATCCGCAGATGTCTCTCATGCTCCGCTGACGACCTTGAATAAATCAAGATGTCATCAACGAACACTACCACGAACTGATCCAAGTAAGGACTGAACGTACGGTTCATCAAGTCCATAAATGCTGCGGGGGCATTCGTGAGACCAAAAGGCATGACAAGAAACTCAAAATGTCCATACCTGGTCCTGAACGCCGTCTTTGGAATATCTTCCTCCTTCACCCTCAACTGGTGATATCCAGACCTCAAGTCAATCTTCGAGAATACAGTAGCTTCTCTAAGCTGATCGAACAAGTCATCAATCCTAGGTAAAGGGTACCTATTCTTGATGGTCACCTTGTTCAACTATCGATAATCCACACATAGCCGAAGTGAACTATCCTTCTTCTTCACAAACAACACTGGTGCGCCCCAAGGAGACACACTTGCCTGAATGAACCCTTGTGCAAGTAAGCCCTCAATCTGAACCTTCAACTCCTGAAGTTCAGCTGGAGCCATTCGATAAGGTGCTTTTGACACAGGTGAAGTACCTGGTATCACATCAATGGAGAAGTCCATTACCCTTTTCGGGGGTAACCCAGGGATCTCCTGAAACACATCTTCATACTCTGAAACTACAGGAATCCCTGTAATCTTTGAAGTACTACTCCTTGATTCAATATGGGCCAAAATCCCTATCCTCATGGTGATGTCAGACTTCAGGCAACGGTAATGAAACACAGGTTGTCCCGGAACATGGAAGGACACAATCATCCTAAAGCAATCAATAACAGCATGGTTCGGGCTCAACCAATCCATACCCAAAATCACATCATACGTGTGATCCGGAATCACAATCAAAGATGCAGAGAACTCTCTGCCACCAATCCCAATAGGGCAATCATCACAAAGCATGCTAAGCTCAAGAGACACACCAAGAGGTGATGTAACACACAATGATCTAGTCAGAGGCATAGCAATCAAACCCAAAACATCCACAACCGAACTAGATATGAAAGAGTGTAAGGCTCCCGTATCAAACAGTACTCTAGCAAGAAAGTGATAAACAGATAAGGTACCTTCCACTCCCGTGCCTGCCTGACCGATGGCAAAGACCCTAGCATGAGCAGGTGGTAACTGCCTCTGCTGGTTACCCTGCACTCTACCCTGAATCCGAGGACACTCCCTAGCCTGATGCCCTGCCTGTCCACAACTGTAGCATAACCTACCCCGTGGCTTCGTGCACGCACGAGAGATGTGGCCTGGCTCGCCACAGTTAAAGCACTTCACTGGAGCTGCTGGTGCTATCTGCCTGATAGGCATAGCCTGAACAGGAGGAGCTACTGCTGCCCTAGCTGGAGCCTGATGCTGAAACTGAGTCCTCTGTCTCTTCCAGAACCCACCCCTGAAGTCTCTAGCTCTACTGCTCCCCGCTATGGCCTTCCCCTTGCCCTAGAAGTCTCTCTCAGCAGACTCCTTCTCTCTACGAATCAGGTTCTGCTGCTCAATGATCTGTGCCTTAGCCAAGATCTCTCTCTTGGTCTTCAGCTCCAAGATGGCTACATCATGCTCAATCGAATGACTCAACCCTCTCTGAAACTTCTTGGCCAAGTCCTCATCCTCCATCTGCCTCACATACTTGTACAATCTGGAGAACTCCGCATCATACTCAATTACGGTCATCTTCCCCTGTACAAGTGCAAGGAACTCTCGCTCCAACCTCTCCTTCACTGCTGGTGGAAAGTACTTCTCCCTGAACAGCCTCTCAAAGCCGTCCCATGTCAAGGTAGACACCTCAATGCTCCTCTGAGTGACATTCCACCACACCCTAGCCTCATCCTTCAGCATGAAAGCGGCTAGCTTCCTCTTATCGGTCTCAGTGCAATCAAGCAGATCGAAATAAGTCTGCAAATCCTCTATCCAACGATCCGCCACCATATAATCAGTGCCTCCTCCAAACTTGGTTGCTCCCAAGCGAGTGATTTCCCTTGCTAGCATCAGCAAGCGAGCAGGATTATCAACCACAGCTACAGGAGGAATAGGCTGATCCTCATAAGGTGCATCTTCCTCCGACTCGAATACTTCTTCAACTGGAGGGGCCCTACCCCTTCCTCGGCCTCTACCCCTACCACGAGGTCTACCTCTACCCCGACCTCTGGCCTCGTTTCCCTCAATCTCCATTACCTAATAAGCATGATATACTTGATTAATACACGCATAACACTTAAACAAAGCATAAGTCAAATGCAAGTCCATATTAACCAAGTACTGATCATACATAACAATACTTAAATTTCCTAGAAGTACTAACGTTCCTAGCCAACCTAACGCACTCACATACCCAATGACATTGTCAATACCGAAGAGCACACGATGGGGATCCGCTGCAGACGGGCCATCACTCGGTAAGTATTGACATATCACCAAATATGTACCTTACGCTCTGATACCAAACTGTCACGCCCCGAATTTTAACACAAACAATTCAAAATTCGAGACATGAATATACTGCGACCACAAAATAATCATCCTGAAAATTTTTCTTTTCTTAACATACTCACCACACAAAATAGAATCAAACCGAATTTAGTCTCGGTTAATTATTACATCTCAAATCCAAATGTAATGTAAAGCTCTAAATGAGCATACACACACATCACGATTAAATAAATAACAAAACTGCTGTAACACCTAAGCAGCTCGGTCACCTCCCTGGTTATCCTGACCTGCAGGAATATCCGCTACACCATTGAATAGTGTACCGGGATTGCAACAACACAAAACCCGGTAAGCTTATGAAAGCTTGTATGAGTAAAAGAAAGAACTGTTACTTAATTTAATCTCATTTATCCCCACACACATCAACACCCAATAATTTCCACATATGCAAGTACTAACAATCTCAATCACACACCAATTCAATATATCACAACAACCAACTCACAACTTCTTCACAACTCACAATTCTCAATCACACACCAATTCAATATATCACAACAACCAACTCACAACTTTCTTCACAACTCTCATCATCGTATTTATGAAAATACGGTATTTGACAGACTAGAGCTCTAACTGAATCGTAGCCCGTCACCTGGCCTAGGTTATGGCATCCGACATATTTATCAATTATTGTATTTCATCAATATGTATACCTATATACATATTTAGAACGTCCAATAATTCCACATACTCAACCAATCGTATCCCATCATCCACACTAGGATTAGAGCGTCCGATTACCCACACCGGTCATTACGTCGACCCTCAACTCATAATTAAGCACAACATATAATATCACATACTGAAATCAATTCATCACACAACAATCCACTCATCAATATATATTTTCCACGTAAATATATATATACGTAATCATCCACTCAAGAATGACCACTAATACCATCTATAGTTCACACAAGAAAATTATGAAATTCATTTGTATAGTTAAAATTCATTTTACTTACCTATGGACCGTGGTGATTCAAGTCCATGAAATTTTAAAACAATATTTAATCCGCAAATATTTTTCACACAATTACCAAAATAAATAAATTGAAATGCTCGGTTCGTAATATGAACCACGTGAGTTTTACTCACCTCGAAACTCCCGCTGCGTCTTCAATATATAATTATAAATTATAATTTATAATTAACGCCGAATAGCCCACGCAATTAAAATCCGTCAATCACCTAATCAAATGTGATTCGAATTTAGCCAACAATTTCAACTCATAATTTAACCACTAATTAACGGTCAGATTCTAATTTACATTAAAATCCGACGAGCGGTTTCTCACGAATCGCTCCCCTAATTATCGTTTTTCACATATACGAAGATCCAACGGTCGGATTTTCGCCCATGACCACACAAAACCTCTGGGACAGTCATATGATCATCATAACAAATTTACAAGTTCATCCAACGGTCATAATTTCACATATCAAAAATCTAACGACCGAAATCGATCGAAATCACAAAATTCATAACTAATTCATACGATATCCGAAAAATGCGTATAATACCCCGAAATGATCGTATCGAAACATAGAATCATAAAATGGACAAAAACCAAATTTTAGACCTCCGGAGGTGGCCGGAAAAGGCCGCCGGAGTTAGGGACAGAGCCGCCACCGACCACCACCAATGGTGTCGGGGCCGAGCTTGTCCCCTTCGTTTCATCATTCTGAGCAACTTTCATAACTAGCACAAGACCTAAAAATGAACGGAAGGCGTCGAAATTACCGATTTACAGTCGGCGGCCGGAAAAAATGCAGAAACCGGTGAGCTTGAAAACCGACGTGAAAACTGCAACCTCAGGCCCCGATCCCTTCTGGAAACTTGTTCAGAACTTCCTTGCGAACTCAACAAGCTTGGAATCACAAGAAACGATCGTGTATAGCTCGAGATATCTTGATCGAAAGTTTCGGTATTTCGATCCGTTCGGGTCGAGCTCCGACGAACGTGAAAACGTTCGACCCAGTTCCGGTCCTTCTTGGTGCTTGTAGAGGAAGTTGAGGCGAGCTCAATGAGACAAGAATCAAGTGAAATGATGGAGTGTAGCTCGAGATATCGAGATCGAACCGAAAATGGACGTTTTCGGTTCGGGCTTCGCCGCCGCCGTGTGAGACTGCCTCCTGGAGCTAGAGCAGCTCGAGACGAACGCCTGGGACTTGGTTTGAGGTCAAGAGGTGGTCTGTGGAGGGAGAACAATTAAGGAGAAGTTTTTCTCCTCTTTTGGCCGAGTACGGCTGTGTGAGAGAGAGAGAGAAACTGGTTTTTCCAGAAACGGAAGAAGAAGAAGAAAGAAGAAAAAAAAGAAGAAAGAGGAACCGGTAGGGAAAAATTTAGGGTTCCCAAAAAAATTTTCTATATATACTTGTTTCGGAAAACTTCGAAATTCGATAACTAATTCAGGAAAAATCCGATCTTCGTGTTCCGCACGTGTACGGACTCGTATCGACGAGCTCTACAACTTTCATGAAGGAAGTTTCTCCAAATTTCGTACGTAGAAAAAGTCGATTTCTCAAACCGAGTATTTCGAGCTTTTCGTTAAAATAAACTTTTCGAAACTTCGATAATTGTAAAAATGAATGATTATCGAACATAAATTGTGAAATCGCATAATAATCATTCGATACAATAACTCGAAATTAAAATGGAAATTGCGGGTATTACAATTGTCAACTGTGCAATCCGAACCAATTCCGCTATGCCCTGTATTGTTCAATGTCAAATCATCAGAGGCATTTTTACAAACACTTGGTGTGCATTTTAGAAACAATTAGGCTTACAAGAATTGTATCCCATTTCCAATGTTCAATCACATTCGAACCAAAGTCAAAAATGAAAAAGAACAAACCTCCTTAGCAAAATCAGAGAGAAACCCAGTTACCAAGAGGCCCAGAACCCAAACCAAACCAAACCAAATAGAAAATGGAAAGAGAAAAAGGAGAGGGGCTTCGAATGAACTATACCACTTAACAAGGAAACTTAGCAACCTAATTTTTGTTTTCGTCAATTTTAAGTTCCAGATCTGACATGCAAATCCAATCATAACAAAACCAAATTTCAGTCAAATTAACTAGGATATAAATACATAACAAAGCATCAGAAAGTCAAAATTGGAAATAAGAATGGGTTCAGTACATGAATCTTACCTGACCGGATCTATGAATTCATCAAAGATTGAATCTTACCACCCAATGAACAATGGTATCGATCTAATCGCCAGTATATGGCTTCGGCGATAGTCAAAGATTGGATCGATTCTCATATCTCTTTTGTCGGCTCCAAATTGGAAAAGAGATAGCGGTGCAAGAGATGAGAGGAACCGGAGTGAGTGAACTGAGTTAAGGTATGAGAGAGAGAGAGAGAGAGAGAGAGAGAGAGAGAGAGAGAGAGAGAGAGAGAGAGCGCAAAGTACGCATGATAGGGGAAAAAATACGAAAAATAATAAGATAAAATTAATAAATAATGTATATTAAATTATATTTGATGGGTTGGGCCACTGATGTTAGTGGCAATTTGTCAAAACCCACTGATGATCAGTGTGATGCCGAATGAGTCACTGATCCAAAAAATCAGTGGAATACTGTTCTCCATTGTCACTAATGATTTGTGGTGGCTAAAAGAAAGGTGCTATTGGGGAAGATTGTAGCAGTGCCTAAACTTTGCCACACTAATTGCAGAACTTTTGACATATTGCACTTCGTCCTTCTAATTAGTTTTTTTTTTCTTTCTTTTTTTTCCAGCAATGACATTCACGAGAAAAATTAGTTTATTGTATAATGATGTGTAATCCATGATTCACTTGCTAAATAGAAATAATAAAAAATAAAAAGAAACATAATTATAAGGGAGGGTGGCAAATATAATTTGTAAAAGTAATTGTATTAGTGTAATAGAAAAACAGAGGGGATGTGTGAATAGAGAAAATTGGTATGCGAATAGCACCACTCTATTTTTTTTTTTTAAGGGTTAGTGCAGCTGTCTAGCTTCAAGCCCTGACTAATTATACAAGGAGAAATTTAAGATGATGGGAGTAAATTAATGAGTTATGTATACTCATCGGAACCCTTTGGTCATGCATGCCCTATTTTTTAAAATCCTATTTTGTTTCTCATGTTTGTTTGTAATTGAAACTATGAATTAATTACAAAAGTAGTATGAAGCACAATTCACCCTTAGTGATTAAAAATATAGCCGGCTGATCAGATTCGTTCTATTTAATGTATGTAATCATGTATTAAAATAAAATACGTGACTTCCAAAATTTAAATTGCGACATTGAGTTTAAATTTATAATTAAATATGAAGCAACATTTGAATAAAACGATAACAAACACGTCAATAATTATGTATCAAATATCTCTAGCAGATAAAGCGAATCATCGCTTGACCTTGATATAGTAAGATGGCAAGAGATACAACATCGGAGGTGGACTTGGGCTTGAATTGTGAAAGTACAAGGCAAAACAGGACTTGGCAATAATAAACTAGGCTAAAGTTGCCAAAGTGGTTGGCGGCAAATAACAAGCAGCACCGACAAATTACAATGACGAATTTGATGACGATCGATTTTCTCAATCGGGTGTTTTCTCAACTCTAATGAATCCAGATACATACATTACAGGAATGCTCCTGAGGCCTCAGTTTTGAACTGAAGTGGAGACTCGATCCCCTCTAATCTCTATGAAAATAAACAATTACAGACATCAAATCTATCGAGGCGGCGGCCCGCTCCTAATTGGCCGGGATAATGCCGGCTCTAATAATCTCCATTTCTTTTTACCTCTCTCGCTCATGGAGTAGTGTTAGACTTGGCTATGTGTTGTTTATTCAACTTTAGCAAGTCTGCAATTGCTGCTATATATATATATATATATATATATATATATATATAACTATGCCTGCATGTAGGATTAATAACAAACAATTTACGAGATATATACTTAGGCACTTAGCTGAAAGATATGGGAAACGAAGGGTATTTACCGTTGTTTGAGACCAAGAGAGCAAAGGGAAGAGTACTATATAGGCTGTTTGCTGCTTCTTTGTTTGCAGGTATATGCTTGGTTTGGGTTTTTAGGGCGAGTCACATACCAGAACCAGGAGAACATGGAAGGTTTGGGTGGATGGGATTGTTGGGTGCTGAGTTATGGTTCGGGTTTTATTGGATCCTCACCCAATCCTGCCGATGGAACCTTACCTATAGGCAAACTTTCAAGGATAGACTATCTCAGAGGTATATAAATTACACAATGTTCTCTTATTAGCTAGATATCTAATTTATTGCGTTTCTAAAATTAGGGGGGCCAGAGCAAGATAGAAGCTAGAGGTCCCCTTAATTTATACCAAATTCCAAACATATATGTTGAAAGAAAAAGGAGATTAGACGACTTTGCATAACAATATTCAGTACAAAAGGATCGTTGTTATATATATATATATATATATATATATATATATATATATATATATATATACAACTACTCACTAGAATTCAATTGACATTACTAACAACATAATGCGCATGTTTCTCTAGTAAGGCATAATTTCCCTCTAGACCTCGAATGCTTTAAATTAATAACTGAATGTGCATATATAGCCATAAATTTTGTTATAAATAAATGCAAGAATTATTTTGTCTTCTGATCATATACGTATATATGTATGCTTATTAATTTGGAATTAACAGATTTGAGAATGAGTTGCCGGGAGTGGACATTTCTGTGACCACGGCAGACCCTATCATAGAGCCACCAATGATGGTCATGAACACTGTTCTATCAGTCATGGCCTATGATTACCCAACCGAGAAGCTCAGTGTGTACCTATCCGATGATGGCGGCTCCGAGTTTACATACTACGCTCTCTTGGAGGCTGCTGAGTTTGCTAAGCAGTGGATACCATATTGCAAGAAATACAGTGTGGAGCCAAGGTCCCCAGCTGCTTACTTTGTCTCAATAGCTACTGATGCAGTTGGTGTTGATGATAACAAGGCTAATGACTTGGCTGTCATTAAGAAATCATACAAGAACATGGAGACTAAAATCGACAATGCAGTCAAATTAGGTCACATTTCAGACCAAGTACGATCGAAACAGAAAGGCTTTTCTCAATGGGATTCAGATTTGTCTAAACGTGATCATGACACCTATCTTCAAGTAAGAGATTTAACTTGATGAACAAAGTTTGTATGTAGAACAAATTTTTGGTGAGCCTAGCTAGTAGTACTCATGCTTCATAGTTTTCTATTCTTCATATTGTTTTGACCCTAATGCATGCATCTACTTTTTCTCAGGTAGTAATTGATGGAAGAGACCCAAGGGCAATCGATGTTGAAGGATTTGTATTGCCAACTTTAGTGTATTTAGCTCGGGAGAAAAGACCAAAGTATCACCATAACTTCAAAGCTGGCTCTATGAATGCGTTGATAAGGAGTAGACGTACTAAAACAATCTTGTGCACATGAATCATTTATCTCTATTAATTTGCTAACATATTCATCATTTATTGGTTTTGTGCAGATTAGGGTTTCTTCAAATATTAGCAACGGGAAAGTCTTCTAAATGTAGACTGTGACATGTATTCAAACAATTCCATGGCCATAAGGGATGCACTTTGCTGCTTAATGGATGAAGAAAAAGGCCATGAAGTTGCATTCGTACAGTTCCCACAAAATTTTGAAAACCTTACCAAGAATGAATTATATATTCCATTCATGCGAACAATCAGCGAGGTACTTACGTACATGTTTAGATCATTTTATTGGTCTCAACTAATCCTCAAGTTATTTATAAAAAGGGATAAATACTGGTTATTACCCTATAGTTTAGGTCCAAAATCAATTCAGTCTCTGGACTTCTAGTTTCATCAAAAACACCCCTGCACTTTCAATTTTGATCTAATAGATCCAATTAGTTAATATTATGTTATGGGTTCAAGTTATAGTTTGATTATTTGTTGAAAAACTATTTATTTTTAATAGTAGGACTCACTTCTAAATTGACTATGCAGGCCACATCGACGTCACATCATAAAACATAGGTCATATATGAGCCACGTTAACAAGTTAAATAACTCAATTGTCGGAACACCAATAAATTGGACCTATTTTATCAAAATTGAAAGTGCATGAGTGTTTTTGATAAAATTAGAAGTTCAGTGACTGAATTGATTTTAGATCCAAACTATAAGGTAGTAATATGTATTTAGCCCTTATAAAAATATATCTTAACGATGGATCAAACCTTTTGGATAATGCATGGTTTCATTTCATTTTATTAAATTTATATTCTTATAAAAAAAAATTAAAGTTGTTTGTGCGGGAAATTGAAGGTGGAATTGCATGCTTTGGATGGTTTTGATGGCCCTTTTTACGTTGGAAGGGGATGCTTCCACAGAAGGGATACTCTTTGTGGAAGGAAGTTCACCAAGGGATGTAAAAGTGACATGAAATGGGAGATCAGTAGAAAAAGAGAAGAAACTACAATTCATGAATTGGAAGAAGATTCAAAAGGTCTTGCAAACTGTGCATACGAGCAAAACACTGAGTGGGGAAAAGAGGTCTCTCTCTCTCTCTCTCTCTCTCTCTCTCTCTCTCTCTCTCTCTCTCTCTCTCTCTCTCTCTCTCATGTGTATATATATATATATATATATATATTTGCAAACATTGAGCTCTAAAATTTGCGCGCAGATGGGTTTGAAATATGGGTGTGCAATTGAAGACGTGTTCACAGGGTTATCAATCCAATGCCGCGGTTGGAGATCGGTGTACTTGAACCCAACAAGGAAAGCTTTCTTAGGAGTAGCTCCAACTACATTGCTTCAGATGCTGGTGCAGCAAAAAAGATGGTCAGAAGGTGGTCTCCATATTTTGTTTTCACGGCACAATCCAGCATTGTCTGATCAGATTAGCTTGGGCCAAAAACTTGGATACGCATATGTCGGGGCTTGGTCTATCAATTTCCTACCAACCCTATTTTACACAGGTGATCCCTTCCCTTTACCTCCTTAAGGGCATTTCCTTATTTCCTCGGGTATATTTCTGTTTTCGATTCTCGTAGTTTTTCATGTTATACTTACATAAAACTCTTCTCAAACACCCACTTCCTCAATGCATATATCTAATGGGTTTTACGTACTAGATTCAGGTTTCAAGTCCATGGATCATACCATTTGCATATGTGATAATTGCCAAGTACACTGGGAGCTTTTTGGAGTTTCTATGGGCAGGTGGCTCAGCCTTAGGTTGGTGGAACGACCAACGAATGTGGCTATACAAAAGATCAAGCTCCTACATATTTTCCTTCATCGACACCATTTTGTACCTTTTGGGATATTCTCATTCGGCATTTGTAATAACAGCCAAGACGTCGAATGAAGATGAGTCGCAACGATATGAGAAAGAGATTATGCAATTCGGAGCCTCTTCTCCACTGTTTACTGTATTGGCATCACTTGCAGTACTAAATATGTATTGCTTTGCTGGTTTTGTGAAGGAAGCAATCAGTCTGGGATCAAAGGGCGGCATTGCAGACGTTTACGATACAACGGCACTGCAAATTCTACTGTGGGATTTTGATTCTCATCAAGCTGCCTTTGTACCAAGCCCTTTATCTGAGGAAGGACAAGGGGAAGTTGCCAAGCTCCATAGCTCTGAAGTCGATGGCATTTGGTGTCTTTGGTTTAACGTGTTTCAATTTTTCGTATTAGCTAGGTTGTCCAAAACTGATTCACAGTCAACTTGTTCCCATTTTATTCATTTTGTGAAATCTCTCCCTTAAGGCAATAATTAAGATCCATGTTGGATTTTATAAAGTAGGATCACCTACTTAATTTTGTATCTTAACTTTTGTAATTTGTTATCAAAATACTGTGCTTTAAGATTTATTTGATTCACTATTCATATGCATGTATAACAAATTACTCAGAAGGCCAAAACTGAACTCCACTCCAAAACTCACTAGCTTCACCTAGTTAGAGTGTTAGAATGATATCATTCTAACATTCTTCAATATTGGAGCACTTCGTAGTACTTCAGTAGAATAATATTGTCTTCAAATATTAATTAGAGCACTTTGTAGTACTTTAGTACGTAGAAGGATATCATGTACTCACAATTTATTAGATTTTAAATCGTAAGTTTTAATTTTTAGCATCCAATAATCTTTTAAAAAAAAAAAAAAAAAAATAGGGCCAGTAAGGCTGCTCATAAGTCTTAACAATTAATGAAACCAAAGAATACATTGGGGGGGGGGGGGGGGGACTGAACCCAAATTACAATAAGCATCCAATAATCTTGTCAAATACCATTTGTTTATCAGTCAAATTAACTCGGACCAAGTAAGAGGATGGTGTGAAGGTCATGAATTCGAATCACAAGTTAATTATTATGCACTGAATATTATGTAATAAATTAAAATTTAATAACCTCAATAAGAACCACAGTATGGTCAAAACATTATTGTAAAACATTGAAAATTGTTCTTTTATAGAGAGAGCTTTTAATGAATGCCTTGTAATAAGGACCAAGTGAGGACTTCTATGGCAAGATGACATACATGTTAAAATTTTAAAATATCAACTAAAGTTAAAATACTCATCCAACCGTTCATTCAAAAGTTCTCACTTGATTCTTATTATAAGCTCTTCGAATCTCCGTTGTTTTATAATCATGAATTACCACAGATAAATACTTGAGGTAAAAAATAAAGAAATATAACACCGCGTGGATCAATCAAATTAACTCGGACCAAGTAAGAGGATGGTGAAAGTGTATGGTAAATTATAAGAACCAAAGACAAAACCAAACCTGACATGTCGTTTATTGTTGAAGCGACAAAAGTACTCGAAACTCAAAGGAAAAAAAAAAAGCATTCCGTGTAGTTGCAGTCTCGTTATGTTTGAAGTCTCTCATCGTCCTCCTCCTCCCCTGCGATTTGAAACCTAAACACAAACTATCTTCTTCTTCCTTAACATTCAACACCTTTATTCTCTTCTTTTTTTTGTGGGCTTAATCAAATTCCAAGGTAAATCCCATCTCTTCTATCAATTTTGAAGCTTCAGTTTCCAATATTTTCATTCTGTTCGATCCCTCTGTTACTCTGTTTGGAACAAAACTAATGAATACGATCAAATTTGTTACCTTTCTTCATGTTTAGAATGAGGGTAGCTCTAATTTCCTTGCCCTTTTTGCTCAATCTCTTGAAAAGAAAAATCTTGCTTTTAACATGTAAATTTCTGAATCAGATTACTGTGTAGTTTGTGGAATAATTTTACTGGAGTATCAGAATTCTTATTTTTTCTGTGTTTCTGTTGGTGGGATATAGTTTCTGGGTGGTTTCTTAACTAAGGGTTTGTTTTTCAAAGTTTGTACCTTGAGTCCTTGACTGAAATTTTGCATGAAAAAGAAATCAAAAGATATGTGATGTTAATTTCTCTTTGGAATTAATTTATGAAGTAATGTTATATAGGTCTGTTGGGTAATATTGTATGTCGTAAGTTGTTAACAATTCTAGTTTAATCGACAGATGCAAATTTCAAATTGTGCTGCTGTTACATTGTTGGCTTTTTTATTGAGCCTACAAGGAGCTTTTGGGATCAGATTTGTGATCGACAGAGATGAATGCTTCTCTCATAATGTTTTGTACGAAGGAGATACTGTCCACCTCTCTTTTGTTGTAATTAAGGTTGATGCATCTTGGCATTATACTCAAGACGGTGTTGATCTCCTGGTAAGACTCATGTTTTTTGCCTAAGTTGGGTGTATAATCCTGCGAGCTTAGCTAGGACCTTGCAATCTTTGTCTACATGCATATTTCCATGTTATGCAGAGAGTGTCAGTGACATAGTATAATGTTCGTAATGAACTGGATACCAACCATGCACTGTGCAATGTCATTGGAATTTGTAGGTGAAGGGACCTTCTGGTGAGCAGATACATGAGTTTCGAGATAAGACAAGCGAGAAATATGAGTTCGTCACTCGTCACAAAGGAATCCATCAGTTCTGCTTCACCAACAAGTCGCCTTATCATGAAACCATAGACTTTGACTTACATGTCAGCCATTTTACATACTATGATCAGCATGCAAAAGATGGTGAGCCGTGGTGCTTTTTGGACCTCTTTATTTAAGTCTCTGAAAATTGCTGCGCTGGTTGGAAAATAAGACTGGACTTACTATAGTTTTGTGGTTTATATGCAGAGCATTTTAACCCTTTATTAGATCAGATAACAAAGTTAGAGGAAGCTCTTTACAACATTCAGTTTGAGCAGCATTGGCTTGAGGCTCAGACCGAACGCCAGGCAATAGGTATCTGCTGAACTCTGAATACCTCCTCAAGCAGCTCTAGTAGATGAAGAAATGTAGTCCTTTATTTGATGCTTGATTGCTTCCATCATTCATAGTCATTCGAATTGAATAGTTTAGCCCTTTTCACTGTCATTAATTGCATCTTTGACTTCTCTTTAGACTTATAGATGCCGAAAGAAGGCGCGATTATTATTCCCTTGCACTTTCGTAGTGTTTGCATAAACAAATGTTGCATATTTCATCTCTCTCTTTTCTTTCTCATTTGCATATGCCGTCTAATTGTGATACATGTAAGCTTTGGATGTGTCAATCGTTTAGTAAGTAAATTGCTCTTGCAATCCTTGATGCAGTGAACGACGCAATGAGCCGAAGGGCGATTCACAAGGCCTTTTTTGAATCAGCAGGACTTGTTGGTGCCAGTGTTCTCCAAGTTTACCTTCTTCGCCGCCTCTTTGAACGGAAGCTTGGGATGTCCAGAGTCTGACCTTTTTACAGCCAACCCCGGGATTTCGCACTTAACTATCCAGTAGTTAATTTTACACTTGATTGTTATTCCATGCTTTTGCCTTGTTCTCTTTTCTATTTTGTCCAGCAAGAATAATCCATGTATAGAAACCATCAGTTTGGAAATTCTAATCCAGTCTCTTTTTTCTTGTGGAATCCTTACCGTAGATTTTTTGGTACATCACATTCATGCATTTACAATTCATGTGACGGTATTGATACTCCTGAAAGGCGTTCTATTTGCTCGTAGTTCGCGTTTGATACCCGATAAAGCAAATCTTGGTTTTCGTTTTCCTTGTGATGGACCCGGAAGAGGGGGGGGGGGGACATGCCATGTATCCGCTTGGGATCATGTCTTCTTAGGGCTATTCTGGATGTATAATGCAATTTCGGTAGTAATATTCCATTTCAGTTGGAAAATGCAATCAGATGTTTGGGGTAGTATAAGTGATCAAGGAGTGGTAACTCATATCACAACAGGAAACTTTGCACAAAGTTCCATTACTATTAATGGGTGGCTCCGCGATTTCTTATGGGCACAGGCATCCCAAGTAATTCAGTCCTACGGTTCTTCATTATCGGCATATGTCCTTTTTTTCCTAGGCGTCCATTTTGTATGGCTTTTAGTTTAATGTTTCTATTCAGCGGGTGTGGTTATTGCCAAGAACTTATTGAATCCATTGTTTGGGCTCATAATAAATTAAAAGTTGCTCCTGCTACTCAGCCTAGAGCCTTGAGTATTGTCCAAGGACATGCTATAGGAGTAACCCATTTCCTTCTGGGTGGAATTGCCACAACATGGGCGTTCTTCTTAGCAAGAATTATTGCAGTAGGATAATGGCTAGGAGGTTTTGAAAGGCATTATGGCATTAAGATTTCCAAGGTTTAGCCAAGGCTTAGCTCAGGACCTCACTACTCGTCGTATTTGGTTTGGTATTACTACCGCACATGACTTCGAGAGTCATGATGATATTACTGAGGAACGTCTTTATCAGAATATTTTTGCTTCTCATTCGGGCGATTAGCAATAATTTTTCTGTGGACTACCAGAAATCTGTTTCATGTAGCTTGGCAAGAAATTTTGAGGCATGGGTACATGATCCTTTACATGTAAGACCTATTGCTCATGCAATTTGGGATCCTCATTTTGGTCAACCAGCTGTATAGGCTTTTACTCGTGGAGGTGCTCTTGGCCCAGTGAATATCGCTTATTCTGGTGTTTATCAGTGGTGGTATACAATTGGGTTACGTACTAATGAGAATCTTTATACTGGAGCTCTTTTTCTATTATTTCTTTCTGCCATATCCTTAATAGCGGGTTGGTTACACCTACAACCGAAATGGAAACCGAGCGTTTCGTGGTTTTAAAATGCTGAATCTCGTCTCAACTACCATTTGTCAGGACTTTTCGGAGTAAGTTCCTTGGCATGGACAGGACATTTAGTTCATGTCGCTATTCCTGGATCCAGGGGAGAAAACGTTCGGTGGAATAATTTCTTAGATGTATTGCCACATCCCCAAGGATTAGGCCCACTTTTTACAGGTCAGTGGAATCTTTATGCTCAAAACCCCTATTCAAGTAGTCATTTATTTGGTACCTCCCAAGGGGCAGGAACTGCCATTCTAACCCTTCTCGGAGGATTCCACCCGCAAACGCAAAGTTTATGGCTGACTGATATGGCCTATCATCATTTAGCTATTGCATTTATTTTTTTTGATTGCTGGTCATATGTATAGAACGAATTTCGGGATTTGGCATAGTATAAAAAATCTTTTAGAAGCGCATATTCCTCCGGGGGGACAATTAGGGCGTGGGCATAAGGGTCTTTATGACACAATCAACAATTCGATTCATTTTCAATTAGGCCTTGCTCTAGCCTCTTTGGTGGTTATTACGTCCTTGGTCGCTCAACACATGTACTCTTTACCTGCTTATGCGTTTATAGCGCAAGACTTTACTACTCAAGCTGCGTTATATACTCATCATCAATACATCGCAGGATTCATTATGACAGGGGCTTTTGCTCACGGAGCTATATTTTTTATTAGAGATTATGACCCAGAACAAAATGAGGATAATGTATTGGCAAGAATGTTAGACCACAAAGAAGCTATCATATCCCATTCAAGTTGGGCCAGTTTCTTTTTAGGGTTTCATACTTTGGCCTTTATGTTCATAATGATGTCATGCTTGCTTTTGGTACTCCGGAGAAATAAATCTTGATCGAACCTATATTTGCTCGATGGATACAATCTGCTCATGGTAAAACTGCATATGGGTTCGATGTACTTTTATCTTCAACAAATGGTCCAGCGTTCAATGCGAGTCGAAGCATATGGTTACCTAGTTAGTTAAATGCTGTTAATGAGAATAGTAATTCACTATTCTTCACAATAGGACCGGGAGACTTCTTGGTTCATCATGCTATTGCTCTAGGTTTACAAACGGCTACATTGATCTTAGTAAAAGGTGCTTTAGATGCACGTGGTTCTAAGTTAATGCCAGATAAAAAAGATTTTAGTTATAGTTTTCCTGCGATGGTCCGGGACGAGGCGGTACTTGTGATATTTCGGCTTGTGACGCATTTTATTTGGCAGTTTTCTGGATGTTAAATACCATTGGATGGGTTACTTTTTATTGGCATTGGAAGCACATCACATTATGGCAGGGTAACGTTTCACAGTTTAATGAGTCTTCCACTTATTTGATGGAATGGTTAAGAGATTATCTATGGTTAAACTCTTCCCAACTTATTAATGGATATAACCCTTTTGGAATGAATAGTTTATCGGTCTGAGTGTGGATGTTCTTATTTGGACATCTTGTTTGGGCTACTGGATTTATGTTCTTAATTTCCTAGCGGGGGTATTGGCAAGAATTGATTGAAACTTTAGCCTGGGCTCATGAACGCACACCTTTAGCTAATTTGATTCGATGGAGAGATAAACCGGTCGCTCTTTCTAATGGCAAAACCAAACTGACAAGACCAATGAGAGATCCGGTCTAAAAGAAAAGGCCTACTTGTTCATATGAGTGCCCAAACTTGTTCCTATTTTTGCTTGAATATTCATGTGTGCAAATACCAAGTATCTTACGTGTTTCGGCCATATGTCAGTGGCTACTTGTCTATCATATCGAGCATACTGTATCTTTGTTGTTTTAGTTCTGGTATCTCAAATCCTGAAGGTGCAAGGCCAATGGTAGAGTGTAGAATTCAATTGTTGCTATTATTCTGTTTACTAGCTGGCCTTGACCCAAGTATCCCAAACCTTTCCCTCTATTTCTCACCTCCAAATTTTACTCCATTTATACTAGAAAAGAAGCGTAAACGCTGCAAGTAGTCTTTTTATTGTTAAAACAACATTAGGGATACCATCACCTGTTGAAAATGTGAAAACAGTCAGCTGTCCAATCGTGATCGAATCAAGAAGACGGACAGAAGTAAGGATTTCATGACCACGACGCATCATGAACATTTTGACCCTAACACTGGTGCGAACCCCC
Organism: Rosa persica; assembly: GCA_025331145.1. Taxonomy (NCBI): domain Eukaryota; kingdom Viridiplantae; phylum Streptophyta; class Magnoliopsida; order Rosales; family Rosaceae; genus Rosa; species Rosa persica. The sequence continues at coordinate 61,797,714 of WFKR01000005.1, forward strand.
GAGACCATGCCCAAAATCCCAAATTCACAACCCAAATACAAATTCTAAATCCGAAACCAGCGAAACCCAGATGCCAAGACTCAACTTTTTCAGACCCAAAACCCATATTCCACTGTATTTGATTGATAATAAGTAGGATGAGGGTTACTAAAATATTTATTGTTCCATTGTTCTTTTATTGGTAGAGATATCAATAAGATGGGAACATTCTTACAGCCTGAAAAGAGTTGTAGGAAATTTCAAAAGAAAATAGAAAATAATTTCACAAACAAGACCAGTTTGATAATACAATGAGGGAAGAAAAGAATGTCATGAGCAAAGCTCTAAAGCGTGTAGCATAAATAAGACAAAGACGGAAACAGATTGGCATCTAATAACAATCACATCAGACAATATAGATACAATAAGTATTTGCCTTCTTTACTCCTCCCATCACAAAGTTTTACGCCCCACAATAAATCCATCACTGCTATACAGCTCCTATCTTCTTTGGAAAAATATGGTGGAGCCAGTTACAGAACAACATGCTCTTCTGTTGAAGGCACTTACATGTAGGGGACCTTGTCAAGATTGTGTAGGTGGTTGGGCCATGCAGCAAAACCATTTTTTCTGAGAGCCAGGGAATCATCAACATAAGTGAAAGAAAATCAAGACAATTAGATCGAATTGAGAATAAAACATAATTACAGACTGATCAATTATTTCTTTTGTAAGGACACAAAATGACACAATAAAGACACTCAGATTAAGAAAGACTATATATAATGCACCCAAAAAAGAGCATAACTGTGCGTATTAGGTTTAAAGGAAGATATATGCACCAATCTTCAGGGCTTTTAAGATTTTCTAATGGTACTGAAGTAACTGTGTGTATTAGGTTAAATCTGTCTATTAGAAGATAGAATTGAAGTTTTGATGTTCCAGTCCTGCTCCATGGAGCAATATAATGCTGATAATACAGCCAAACGTTATTCCTTTCTCTTTTTCTTTCTTCAATATCCTGACGCTAATTATTATACAAGTCCTTTTATCTATTCCTAACTACAGTTCCATATAATAAGTTAGTAAAATTGATTTAAAGCTAAAAGATAGGCTGTGTGTCATTGATAAGGCAGTTTTACATGGGCATGAAGTTTACTATGGTTGTAGATTGTACTCTTGTCACTTCAAAAGCAAAAGCATGTAGCTTAAGAAGTAGGCAGAGTACATTGCTATTGGCTATAACAAGCATATATCAGATCATTCACACATAAATGAAAGAAATATGAGAAAGCATCTTACAGATGGTGGCCTGCCAGGATCCACTCCAGGCCTGACATTATTCTGAGCAGCCTTGGTTGGTGACTCAGGTTTGCCACCTGTCTTTTTTTCATCCCTAGCCTTGTTAAAAATCACAGTAAACCCTTCAGCTGAAGCAGGATCATTGACATCCCATTCACCAAATTTTGGGAGAGGTCTACCCTTTTCCTGTTGGATATCAGTAAAATTTCCCATTAATATTCAGTGACGGCATAGGGCAGCCAAGTAAATTAGCAACTGGTATCTTTTCAAATAATACGACTTCATGCATTTCATCATTATGTGGACTTGGATTCAGTAACACTTCTGCAAGTGTTTGGTTGCCGTTATCATACATAAAGGTCAATAGTAATATTCACTATGATCAACAAAGTGATAAGCTAGAACCATAGTCAAAGTGACTTGAGAAAAGGAATCAAACCAATGTGCAATCCATGCCAGCTCAGAACTGACAATTCGAGGACTCACAATCCAAAAAAGTACTTTTGTAGCAAAATTTAGACTCATGGATAACATTGTAAGTCATCACTAGTAATTAACAACACTAATTCCAGTAGCTTCCAGAACTCATAGCATATACAACTCTACATCATTATCTTCCATGAAAAACAATGATACATAGCATATACATCTAATGATTCACAAGCAACAAAATATCATCTAAACTATAGAAAAAGACGGACCAACAGTCTGCTAGATTCCTAATCCCATGATTTCCACAAGGATGGCATTAATAACCGGCACTGGCAGCAGAATAAATTTGCGTCAACTAGAGAGGAGAGACCACCGCAAGCCCAATGTCACCACCCCTAGTTTTTTAGACGGCCTAATGACCCCTCCCAACAGGATCGATCAAAGAAAACCAACAACTTTCTATTTGGTTTTCAAATAAATAACAGCAACTCAAACTGATCTGGTCTAAGCTTTTTCATTATTCTCAAAACACTTGATAAGCCTCTCAAGCAGAAACTAAGAGCTTACATATTTGTCTTGCTAACAAAGAGTTAAGAACCTAGCTACCACTAGCTTTCTGAACTTAAATTCAGTGGTGTGTCTTTAGAACCGTCCTATAAATGAAAGTTGGGAGGTGTAAGTCTCATAAATCGACCATACAGAACCAGCTCGCATTTATATAATCATTTAAGTGAATTAAACATTTAAAAGATAACAAGATGATTGTTTTCAGGAAGCATTAAGCAGAGACAGAAAGCAATCAGCGCGCAATGCAGCTAATGTCCAACCAGAAAGATCACGAGAGTTAATCAAACTGGCAGAACAGGAAAATGCTCAAAAAGACCAAGTGACTGTTAAATCAAAATATAAAGCAATCTACGAAAGATAACTCAAGTCATTTCACCGAGCGCTCAACACAAGTTCAACCCACCAGAATCATATTATAAGATTCTATAAGCATACACAATTCATCAAAGTAAAAAAGATTGCTCATTGCCAAACTTCTCCGAACACACAAGATTCATCTACACGAAAATCCTTGTTTTGGACAAAGAAAATCATAACAAAGCAATCACAAGATAAAACCATAGTTTCCAATTTGGATAAAATAATAGACAATCAAAAACAACAACTTACACACCAATACCTCCTCTAAACAGATTCTAAACTCAAAATATTAAACTTATTAATTTCATAACAATCATAAAACAAACAAACAAAAAATCCAATCTTCACTATTCCCAATGAACCAAAACTAAAGAATTCAAATCCGCTCCTCCAAAATTGACCGAACACCATGGATTTTACAGTTAACAACAAAATTCTGCTCCAAATTAACGCAAAAACAATACTAAAAACAATTGATCCGAGCCGATTGCAATTAAATTAATACAGATTGACAAGGAAATCTAATATATTATGCTCAAATCCAGCAGATTAAGCATCAGAGAAAAAAAAAATGAAAAAAAAATTGATAGTTAGGATTTGGGAGAAGAAGACGAAAAGGATTACGTACCGACATGAATTCGATGATCAAAAAAAGGAGAACTTTTTTCCGGGAAAAAGATAAATAAGTCGGAAAAGTAATATCAGAACCAGAGAGAGAGAGAGAGAGAGAGAGAGAGAGAGAGGGAGAGGGAGGGAGGGAATGAGAGTTGGGCCAGAAATGGGCCTATTATTGCACAGCAAAAGTGAAATCTGGGGAATATTTTCTGATGGTTTTTAACGGTTTTTTTCCTTAAATAGACGGCGTTAACGGGGCAACGGAAACGGAAACGGAAAGACTGTTACGGTAGAGCGTCAGCAGTGACGTGGCCTGTAGATGGTAACGGAACGGAGTGGTGAGCTGGCAGACGGAGTGAGGAAGTAGTAGACTAGTAGCTGTAGGGTTGCAAAGAGGCAAAGAGAACATTGGGACTAGCTGGCGATGCAAAATGTTGGGTTTAATTAAAAAAGAAATTAATTAATTAATTAATTTTAATTTTATGGAGCTTTTTCAGTGTCGTTTTTTGTTGAAAATGATAGTGTAAATACTGTAATTATAGTTTTTAGTGCGAGTATTTTACCAAAAGGACAAAGAGTTGTTAACCATGTATGTGACTATGAGGGATTTTATATTTTTTTATCAGAGGTAAGGTAACAAGTTACTTCGGTTATGTTAACGAATTAGTAACACACTCATCTGGTCAGTATTTAGACCGAGGTCCATGAGAGTATCTTAACAGAGTCAAACTAATTTTCGGTCGCACATGCACGAATCCAAAAGTCCCTCAAACCTGTTACCACAAGCCGGTGGGGGCTAGGCTCAAACACTAGATATAGAGGTCTATACTAAGCCGCTCGACCAGCCTTACCACATGAAGTGGTTATGTATGTGGGTTTTACCGAGTTCCTCTTTCAAAATCAATTATTTTTTTCTATTTTTGTGTTGGACTTTGTTTCTTTGTTGGGATGTTTTTGGAGCAATCATAATCGTCCATTACAAATTCAAGTGTTACGTATTCACACGGATGATCACACACCAGAAAAGAGTGCCCCTCTGGATTCATAATGCACGCGGCTAAAAGTCAAGCACAGTAGCACACCACTCTGCTTCTTGCAAGTTTCAAGCTTTGAACATATTTGTAATTTGAACCTAGCTTAGCCTAGAGGAATCTGGTTGTTGATCAGAAAAGCAAAGCAAATATTGAGAAAATGGGAATGCACATTTGTTATTACAAAGTCAACAAGAGCAATAGCATCCCTGTAAAAAAATATATATATATAGCTAGATTCTGTCTGCCATGGCGATGGCATCGCATTCCTTTGCAAATTTGCAACGTAGACCTCTGTGCCTCCATCATCTACATATGTCATTGCAATGTAGTCCCTGTGTCTCCAACACCAGGTGCAAATTGTAGATGTTGATTTAGACACCCACATCATTTGGTTTGCTTATACCATCAGCATATTCCGTTGCAATATCGCGTGTTGCCATCATCAAAGTGTGAACTGTAGATATTTCTTGAAACACCCAATTCATTTGGTTCCCTCATCAGTGGCCAAATTCTATCTCTATCAAAGAGCTGTTTCCTCCACCTTTATTGGCATGTGATGTCTGTATAAAACTTTGAATAGTGATGAGTCATGACTCATGATCCGCCTAGGATGATCTCTAATTCATTTACTGGAATCAGAAATAGGTAATTTAGATGGATAAAAACAGGAAAGTTTGGGGGATGATGGAAAGCATTGTAAATGTGTTTCTAGACAAAGCAAAACTTACAGATTGGTTTTTAAGGCGTGTGGCACTGATTAGGGATCCCAGCCTTCCAACCATAGTGCTCAAGAAGTGTGTGCAAGAATGAGCTCCTAATGGATCATCCATCGGGCAGAGACCAAGAGGGAGAGGATGTCTATCAAATAGTTGCAGTGATGCAATGAAGTAAAACCAGACATCAAGATAAAAGAATGAGCTGCCTAAATTAAATATTAGCCTCATACCTCTGAGAAACTCCTATGCATCATATGAGAGGGTCTTCAGCAACACTCCAGGTACTCGTTGCTTGAAAGTTGAAAGAAGATTTTGCTACCTAAAGAGAACAGGGACTTGAATCATCAATTGAACCCTCTTACAGCCTTGTAATGACATATAGCATACACTGCATATAAGAAATCGGGCAAACTTACATAGCACATGGCATGATTCACTTAGGTAAGCATATCGCATCACGAAACCTGATACCCAGGCATCTAGTAGACTGCATTTCATCTGAACTAACAGAAAACAGGTGACTAAGATGTACGTGTTGTTAAAAAATGCTAAAAATGAACAAAGAATTGAAGATACTGAAACTGAACTGTAATCTATACCATTATGGTCATGTTGTATCATGAATTGGATAAGAAATGAGAGCCCATGGCAATCTGATCTCTCATCAGACCTCAAGTAAAAAAGCTTATTTCTTTACTTGGGAGGGCCCATCGTAGTCTCATCTCCCGATCAATGATGTTGCTTCACAACCGAAGTTTAGTATTATTTCCATTTATTGCACCTCCAAGAGTTTAATGTTCCCATTGCAACATTCAATTGGTCATGCAGTGTTAAGGTGCTTCCAGCCAAATTTCCAGATATCAACCCCTTTCCCAATAAATCTCCCAAAATCTCTTCACCTTCAATATGATTATTACCAGAGGAAACAGCAGCAAGGAGAAGAGTGTACGTTGTTGTGTTGGGCAAGAGACCACTTCGTTTCATCTCCTTGTACAGCTCAAATGCAGCCACAACATCACCATTAGCACAAAGGCCTGAAATGAGAACATTAAAAGCAGCAACATCGAGTGGCACACCACAATGTTCCATTACAACCCTCAATTTTAGAGCCTCTGCAAGGTTGGCTTCTTTGCAGAACTTATGCATCAAAGTAGTAAAAGTAGCAGTAGTTGGAACAAGTTGCAGTCGAAGCATGCGGTCAAGAACCAGCATCGCTTCTTCAACCTTCCCACATTTCGCAAGCCCTCTAACCATAGCACTCTCAGCAATGTCACAGGAAGTGACACCAAGAGCTTCCATCTGATCTTTTAGCTCAAATGCTCCTTGTATATCTCCCACTCTACACATACCATTAATTATAGTGAAATAATGTGTATACTTGGGAGTAAATCCTTTGGCCAACATTTCATACAGAAGATTACGGCATGCGCGGAAAGCTGAAATTCTGAACAGTCCATTTAAGATTGCGCCATGAGTGTCTGTATTGGCAGAAACTCCTAACAGATTCATGACACTCACTAGCTCAAACGCCATCCCTATCTTCCCAATCTCAGAATACTTGCTAATAAGCAAATTGAATGTTAAAAGATCAGGTACAGCACCTTCCATAATCATCTTATGCAACATTTTGTGGCCAATATCCACCTTACCTGACGCACATAATCCAAGAATAAGAGAGTGACATGTCAATTTGTCAGGCAATAATTTGACCCTGACCATGTTTTTGTACACCATAGAGCATGCCAATAAGTCTTGTTTCTTTGAGTATCCATGCAACAGAATGTTACATGAAGCCAAATTGGGGGCCAATCTTCGGCCCCCCATAGTTGAAAAGAGATCATTTGCCTTCATCATTTTTCCCATCCTTGAGTATCCATCCATCATTACATTAAGAGCAATAGTATCTGAGTACAGACCTTTGTTCTCCATCTCTTCAAATAGATATGAAGCAGCCTTAGGTTGCCCAATCTTGAAAAGGCCATCAACTAGACAGGTGTACATTATGGGGTTTGGTGACAAAATTCCTTTTTCCATAACTCTCCCAAACAATAGGATGGCAGCAACCACTTTTCCCTTCCTGCATAACCCAGCAAGAAGGCTACTGTACGTATGAGTATTGGGCAGGACATTATTCTCAACCATCTCATCAAGAAGGACAACAGCCTCTTGCAAATTCCCAGAATTGCATGTCTCAGCAAGTATTGTATTGTACACAACAGTATCAACAGCCGATGGAATGCTGTGGAGTTTCTTCAAAAATTTCCTTGCCACCTCCAAATGACCACCCCTGCATAGCCCTTTCAGTATACTTCCATAAGTCAATGGACTAGAGTGATGACCTAATCTAATCATTTCATCAAACAAAGAAAACGCTCCCAAGGCATCACCCATGTTTCCATAGCCATTTATCATACAATCAAAAGAAACGGAATTGGCAACCAGACCCATGCTGCTCATATGCTGCATGAAATCCTCTGCAGCACCAAGGTTCCCAGCTTCACAAAGTGCAGTAACCAATATGTTACATGTGAAATGGTCAGCAGAGTGGCCATTATGATTCATAACTGCATAGATCTTTAATGCTTCGATTATGTTGCCCATCTTGCAAGAGTAGTAGATTAAGGTAGAATATATAATTTTATTCGGTGCAAGGCCAGCTCTATACAGTTTACACATTATTTCTCTTACATGTTTCATCCTCCCAGCTCTGCAGAATCCAGTTATGAGCACTGAAAATGCTATGATATCAGGATTCACACCATCCTGGACCATCATATTAAGCAAATGCACAGACTCATCAAGCAACCCATTTTTGCATAACCCATCCATGATCGATGTATACATAATGCAACCACTAACAATCCCATTCAATCGCATTCTCTGAAAAGTACTTCTTGCTAAATCAAACTTACCATGCTTGCACAACCCATTTAAAACAGCACCGTAGCTGACTTCATTAGGTTTTAGTCCCACTGCTTCCATCATGTCCAAGAGTCTGAGAGCTTCTTCAAGCTTACCCTTTTGACAGAGCCCGTCAATCAGAGCATTATAAGTAACACAATTTGGTGAAAGATTAAACATTGACATTTCATCAAAAACCTTGGTGGCCACACCAATTTTCCCCTCCTTGACAAACCCATTAATAAGGATATTGTAGGTAACCTGATTAGGAGATAACTTCTTCCTTCTCATCTTCTTCAACAGCAAATAACCTTTCGCACTAGTACTGTTTCTACACAAATCCTCAATAAGCATGTTATATGTACATACATTTGCTTCAATACCCTTAGAACCCATATGATCAATAAGCTCAAAAGCTGCTTTATACCTCCCCTTTTTGCAGTACCAATTGAGCAAAGTATTATAAGTAACTACATTAGGAACATAACCACTCTTTTCCATCTTCCTCAAAAGATAACTAGCTTTACTAAGCTTCCCTTCCACACACAAAACACTAATCAGTATATTAAAAGTACTAACATCAGGGCAAACATTATTAGCCAGCATTTCTTTGAAAAAAGACCACACCGATGCAACCCTCTGGTCCTTTGCCAACGAAGCTAGAATCATATTACAAGTATAACCCGACGGCCTAAACCCCCTTGAACCCATCAAATAAAAAGTCTCTACAGCATTACCAACCATCCCTTCCCTCAAGTAAACTCTAATCAAAAGGTCAAATACTGAAGGGTTTGAATTGCAATGAGGGTAAGTATCCATCAAAGCACCAAAAACAGATTTCGAGTCAGCACCCAATTGTGCTAAATGCCCCAAAATCAACCTGGCAGAGTCATACATTCTAGCTCTAGCAAGTATATGAGTTGTAACAGAGAGTATATGAGTTAGATGATTGAGTTCCAAACCAGGCTGTTCAATGACCCAGTTGAAGAATTTCAAGGCCAATCTTCCATGCACTGGTCTAAGAGAAGCCAACTTATACTCCATGTGGTTCAGTGACTCCCATCGGTCTATAGTGAGAATTGAGTATATGCTTTTCTCCATATCTGAACCTGTTCATTCCCAAAGATTAAAACTTTGGCCTCAAAATCAAACCCCCTCTTCCCAAAAAATTGAAACTTTAACATCAAAATAAACACCCTCTTCCCAAAGATTAAAACGTTGGCCTCAAAATCAAACACCCTCTTCCCAAAATTGAAACTTTAGCATCAAAACAAACACCCACTTCCTAAATTTGAAACTTTAGCATCAAAACAGAAACCCTCTTCCTAAAGATTAGAACTTTGGCCTCAAAATCAACCACCCACTTCCAAAAATTGAAACTTTAGCATCAAAACAGAGAGAGAAGTAGAGAGAGTGTGATATACCTGAGGTTCGTGTGGTTCTATGAGCTCTGTTTCTGAAGGCATTTTCTTTGAGATTGCTTTTGACATTTGGAGAGGAACCACCATGAAAAGCTCTGAGCTTTGAAATTGTGTGGGAAATTTGGGAGAGTTGTTTAGTCTTGGAAGGCAACATTGAGTGTGGTATGCTTGTTTGTCATGACAGCCTGCACAGCAAAACAGAGAGACCACCAATTTTTGGGCGCCTATGAACGCTATTTTTCTTAGTAAAAACTGAAAATTTTGATAATTTTAACACATTTAATCTTGAAATATTAAAAAGTTTTAAAAATAATTTAAATCACAAGAATAAATAAGATAATTATAAAATACATTTTTATTAAGAAAATTAAAAAGAAATGACTCCAAAACCCTCATTTTACTCTCTTACTATTTTCTCTCTGCAATAACTACCATGGAATCTATTTCTATAATAACTACCCACTTTTCTATTTATTTATTTTTAACAATGAAAATTTTTCGTACACATGTAGAGCATGTGATTGCAGACTAGTATGTGTAAGATAAAGTGTACTGAAAAATATAGACATTAAAATACGGACTGATATTTGTGCTTATATGCATTTAATATGACTTCTAAAATATAAATTTTGAATAAAATATCAAGGTGAATCACTAGGCTTTTTTCAAATATTATCATTTGGATAGATAAAAATTTAACACATTTAAATTATTTAATAAATGAAAAGTGTAAATACTCAATTTTTAAAAGGCAAAAATCTTTTTATTTAAAGAAATATCGGCAGCAAAAATTTCTTATAAGAAAAATACATAAACTGTTCAAGGAAATCAGATTATGTGTCTAGCCCAAACTCTAGGTTACTTGACCTGGTGGTAATAGGGTTAGATAAGGATTTAGAATCCTATTCAATGTAGAATTACTTTCCTTATATGTTCAGATTCTATGCATTGTAATTCTCTATATAAAGAGACCCCCTATTATAAATAAGAATACACAGCGAACTTCTCTCAATTTCTGATTCCCTAAAGCACGTTATCAGCACGAAGCTCTAACCCTGAAACCCTAAATTCGTAGCCTTCAAATCCCAAAAACCTCCGCCGCCCGCCATAAAGCTCTCACCTCCAGAAGCCCAGAACCGGCGGCGCTGCCCCTAGAACTGGCCAGAATCAACCCGAACCGACAGCCGAAAGTGACCAAACCAGCCTCCAAGAAGAATCTGAAGATCTTCTGCTTGGTTCGCCATCTTCCCGTCCAACCTTCATTGCCAACTTTTGTCACAAGCTGCATCTCGTCCCCAGATTCAGGGAACCGAAAAAATCATCTCCGGAACCAGCCTAAAAAAGCCCGAACCGCCCGCCTGAATCCGCTGCACCTTTGAACAGCCGTCTGCATCTCCAGCCTCTGCCTCAAGTCCTGTGAAGCCCAGCCCAGAGTTAGACGCTGCCCTAGGCCCAGAAGACAAGTGCAGCAGCCCACTGCCGAGCCCACGTGTAGCAGCCAAGCCGCCAGTTGCACTTGAGGTCGTCGAGCAGCCAGCCCACGTGCACCTGCTGAAAAAAAAAAAAAAAAAAGAGGTGGGCCGGAAAGAAGAAAGAGAAAGAAAAAAAAAAGGAAGAGGGCCTGCAGCCCGGAAAGAAGAAGAAGAGAAGAAAAAAAAAAGAAAAAAAAAAGGAGAGGAAGCCCACGCCCACATTCGAGGTATTTTTTTAATTTCTTTTGCTTCCGTAATTTCAATTTCTTTTCTTTTTTTCGGGGACTTGCAACATCTCTTCTTCTACCCCCTTTCTTCTCCATAGGGGATACCTAAAGCCGAACTATGGGGGTTCGTGCTCACTCCAAGCTTGGAGTTTGTAGAGTCCTCCAAACTTAGAGTTTGTTGAGAAGAAAAAAAACGATCGACCACATACATCATTGTTTCGATCTAATCCAAAATCTCTCTTGGAATCGGATTTTCTTGGGAGCGACTACGCTCAGAAATCCCTAATTTCTTGGAAGCGACTACGCTCAGAAATTCTAATTGTTTTCGTGGTAGCCTTTTATGCTCCGAAACTAACCCTAATCTTGTGTTATTTTTCAGGATGAGTTACCTGAATAAGTTTAACTTTGTTCCACTAGAGACAACTGGCGCAGGATACCATAGGTGGGTCCGAGATGTGGCCAACATCTTAAGGCTGATGGACTTCTGGAAACCATCCAAGAGCCTAGTCAGAACGTGCTTTCTGTAGAGCAAATTCGTGCTTTCGAAGCAAATAAAGCTAAGGCCATAATTCTCATGACAAGGCACATGAATGATGCTCTCCAAAGTGAATACCTCAATGAGGAAGACCTCAGAAAACTATGGGTGGAACTTGAGCAGCGATTTGGCAACGTTCGTGACTCCCTGCTTCCTGATTTAGAAGTGAGATGGCATAGCCTCCGCTTCTGTGACTTCAAGTTCGTACTTGATTATAACTGGGACGCCCTTCGTATCAAGTCCTTGATGCAGTTCTGTGGACAAACCAGAACTGATACAATGTTGATCGAGAAGACTCTCTCTACCTTCCCCGTCTCTGCCCTGATGATTTCGAAGAATTATCAGATTGATGTAAATACAAGACGTATCACAAGGTTTCATGAGCTCATTGGCGCCATGAACGTAGTTGAGAAGCACGACAATATCCTTGTGAAGAACTATAATGCTAGAGCTGTGGGAACTAAGTCTATTCGGGAGTCTAATTATAGTCGCGCCCCCAAGGGAGGACGCAAGGAGCGAAACCCTAAGAGTAGGGACAATTCTGGACGTTTTGGTCCATATTCTTGCCCTAAAAAGGAAGGAAATCACTAAGATAGGCGTGCACGGAACCGTGGAGGTCAACGTGTGAAGAGAGAGAGAGGCGGAGCCTCCGGCCATAGTGGTGACACCACCAAGAACAATGATCGTCCAACTCGTGCATTAAATACACCTCGATCAAGGGAGCATGACCATAAAGATGTTTGTCTTCGATGTGGATCAAGTGGACATTGGGCAAAGAAGTGTAGTACATCCCAAAACGTTGCAAACGCATACAAAATGTCTAGTGAAGCAAGGGAGGCCAACTACATGGAACAAGAGGATCAAGATGGCGATCTCGATCTAAGGGTGGAAGACTACAAAGATCAAGACCCAGAAACTGGTGATTTTGATTAAGTATTTTTATTTTCCAAGAGATGTAGGTGATTGCCATATTATTTGTAGTAGATGCCAATGGTTTAATCTTTCTTCAAAGTAGGCGTACTCCTTGTAAATGTGATGTCTATGAAGGTTTTGAGATAAGTGGTACTTAAGCGAGCCTTGCTCCACCGACATCTCTCTACTCACCTGGTCACATTTGCATTGAAATTACTAAAAGAAGTTAGATGACTGCCATTATTTGCATTAGTTAGTTTCTTTTTGGATTAGATCTTCTTTGATTAAATAAACGATTATGTAATTCCGTTTGGCTTATCAATAAAAGTTAAGTTCTTTTCTTTATGACTGCTTTTTAATCATGAGCTTTTCTTTTAGGAATGGATGAACTACAATGTCTCTCGGATAGTGCGACTACGCACACCATTCTACAACATAGGCAATTATTCTTAGAGATATTGCCTACATATTCCTCTGTGACTACGATGGCTAGGCCATCAGGTTTAGTTCAAGGACATGGAATGGCCCAATTCTTTTTGCCAAATGGCACCTTGATTAAAGTCACTGAAGCTCTCTACACTCCTAAGGTAAATCGAACCTTATTGAGCTTTAAAGATATAAGAGCCAACGGATTCCATGCGGAAACACATAATGAGAACGGAATATAATTCCTTTGCATTACCTCTAATGATTGCGGTAGAAAGCGCATCTTAGAGAATCTTACGTGTCAATCTAGTGGACTTTATGTCACTACAATTCGACCAATTGAATCCAATAATATCATAAGAGAAAATCTCTTGGATTCAGACACATATTGGCTTTGGCATGACCGACTAAGACATCCTGGTCGTGATATGATGCTCCATATACTAAAGACTTCACACAGACATCCATTCTTCAGAATGAAAAGAAGCAAGAATCAAACATTGATTCCCGAACTTAGCAAGAATCAAACATTGATTCCCGGACTTCAGAATGCTAGAGAGTTTACATCGAAAACATTCGATGACTATTGCATGTCATTGGGGATTGATGTTGGGCATCCAGTTCTCCATGTTCATACCCAAAATGGTCTCGCAGAAGCTGCTATCAAACGACTACAAATGATAGCTCGGACATTAGTTATGAGCACCAGTCTTCCTGTTTTTGCTTGGGGATATGCAATATTACACGCAGGGACGCTCATTCGTCTACGACCTACTGTCACTCAATCTTATTCTGCGTTACAGCTAGTGACTGGGTACGAGCCTGATATCTCGCACTTCGCATTTTGGGTGTGCTATTTATGTGCCTATTACGCCGCCACAGCATACAAAGATGGGTCTACAACAACGAATGGGCATTTATGTTGGCTATGAATCTCCAACTATCGTCCGCTATCTTGAACCTTTGACAGGCGATCTCTTTACCGCTAGATTTACGGATTATCACTTTGATGAGACAGTCTTCCCATCGTTAGGGGGAGATAAGAACATAGATGTTTAACAGGAACGACAGGAATTGTCGTGGTTTGTCCTCACTATGTCTCATCTCGATCCCCGTACCGCACAGTCCGAACTTGAAGTGCGAAGAATAATCGAGCACCAGAATGTACCAGACACTCTGCCTGATGTGTTTTCTGATGTTACTAAAGTGACGAGATCACACATACCTACTGCAAACGTACCTACAAGGATTGATGTCCCTAATAATAGACATAACGCCACTCCTGTGACACCAGGAGATGGCGCCATTGAACAGCACTGGCAATGATATGGCATCAATGGCCGCTGGTCCCGCAAGGAAGCACGATAGACCAATTGGTTCGAAGGATACTCGTCCTAGAAAGAGAGTGAATGAGGCACAAACAAATCCTTTGATCATCGATACTCAAAATCCGTCCCATGAGAATGTTCCGGATTATGGTTATGTCCAAGAGACATCATTGGGGGACGCCTCAATGTCAGAACCTATCCCTAAGAACGTAGAGATCTTTTTGAATTACACTAGTGTACATGGGACGTGGGAAAGAAGCTCCATGATCATTGATGATGTATTCGCGTAATCAGTAGCGCGTGAGATTATTTTGACCGATGACATCGAACCACGCTCGGTTGAGAAAAACGAGATTGTGGTGCAAGGTTTCTCACAACGCCCTGGAATCGACTACGAGGAGACCTATTCTCCCGTAATGGATGTCATAATGTTCCGCTACCTTATCAGTTTGGTAGTTTCCAAAAAACTGAACATGCAACTTATGGACGTGGTTACAGCATATCCATATGGGGATCTAGATACGGAAATATACATGAAATTTCCAGATGGAATTCAGTTACCCAAATCAAGTGACTCCAAACCACGGAGTGCGTTGGCCATAAGATTAAAACGCTCACTATATGGATTGAAACAATCCTGACGGATGTGGTATAACCGTCTATGTGACTACTTGATTGGGAAGGGATATGTCAATAATGAACTATGTCCATGTGTGTTCATAAAAAGACAAGTTTCGGATTTGCAATAGTAGCGGTCTATGTCGATGACATGAATATAATTGGCACCCTTAAAGAGTTAAGGGAAACCACTGAACACTTGAAATCAGAGTTTGAGATGAAAGATCTTGGGAAAACACGGTTTTGCCTCAGTTTGGAACTTGAGCACCGTGAAGATGGTATTCTGATTCATCAATCAGCTTATACCCAAAAGATGCTTAGGCATTTTAATACTGATAAGATTAAGCCTTCAAGCACCCCAATGGTCGTTCGTAGTCTTGATCCAAAGAAAGATCCATTCCGTCCAAAAGATGACGACGAAGAAGTGCTAGAGGCAGAAGTGTCATATCTAAGTGCAATAGGCGTATTATTGTACTTAGCACAATGCACGAGACCGGACATCTCCTTCGCTGTGAACTTGTTAGCTAGATATAGCTCCGCTCCAACATGACGCCATTGGACTGGTGTTAAAGATATCTTTCGATACCTAAGTAGTACAATCGATATGTGCTTGTTCTATCCCTACAGAGAGATGATGGATTTGGACCCATCAAATACCCCCTCCCCATCCCAGTTTTGGAAGGTTTTGTTGATGCTGGGTATCTCTCTGACCCACACAAAGGTCATTCCCAAACAGGCTATGTATTCACCATGGGAAACACCGTAATATCTTGGAGGTCTACAAAGCAGACCTTAGTCGCTACCTCTTCAAATCATGCAAAGATTATTGCTCTTCACGAAGCAGTTCGTGAATGTATATGGCTTCGATCCATAGTTACGCATGTTCGAAGTAATTGTGGTTTGAAGTCTACCACAGATGAGCCAACAAGCATTTATAAAGATAATGCTGCTTGCATTGAACAAATGAAGCAAAGCTACATCAAAGGCGACAACACCAAGCATATATTGCCCAATTCTTCTACAATCAGCAACAACAGAAGCTCCTCAAGATGAAAGTGAACCAGATTCGTTCTGAGGACAATGTGGCAGACTTGTTTATAAGTCATTGCCTAAATCCACGTTCGAGAAACATGTGGCAAGAATTGGCTTGCGGAAACTATCTGAACTCCCATGATCGTAATCATCAAGAGGAGGGACAGACATCAGGGGGAGATGTCTACATGTATGGTCTCGAAACGTGAAGGGTGCGTTGTACTCTTTTTCCCCTTCGACTGAGGTTATTTTTCTCCCACTGGGTTTTTGTTACTCGGCAAGGTTTTTAATGAGGCAACGAGAGAAACACCACATTTGGGCGACACAAGGGGGAGTGTTCAAAGAAATCCAAATTATGTGTCTGGCCCAAACTCTAGGTTACTTGACCTGGTGGTAATAGGGTTAAAAAAGGATTTAGAATCCTATTCAATATAGAATTACTTTCCTTGTATGTTCAGATTCTATGCATTGTAATCCTCTATATAAAGAGGCCCCTATTATCAATGAGAATACACAGTGAATTTCTCTTAATTTTTGATTCCCTAAAACATAAACAAACTTTTTAAGAGCCTCCTAACTAACAAAAATTCATCTCCAAAAGTCTTTTGTTCGACTAAATGTCTGCTTCTAAGAATCTAAATACAAATGTTTGCTTATAAGAACCAATTCATAATCTCTTTGAGTAAGACGTATGAAATGTCTATTTCTAAGAATCCATGGACAACTGCACTTTCTAATAGTGCAAATGACACTTTCTAATAGTGCAAATGACATGCCCTAATTCTTTTCATATATTTCTAAGTTATGGAATATAGAAGTTTGTAAATATTACTACTAACCAAAATATCTAAATATTTAAGGGTTTTTATCATAAGTGGGGTCTGAATTTTTCCGGACCAGACAGAATGGTATTTGGACTTTCAAAGTGATTAAATATGCACCTAAACTTCTAAAACCACATCAATAAGATACTTCCATCTGTATTCCGTTATCACTCCGTTAAGTGTCAGGGCAAATCAGATATTTTACTCAAATTGATCACTAAAATGACTGTCATAACCACAACACAATTCCTGTGAAATTTTCCTTGATATTTTACCCCCAATTATTGTTTCCCAATAAATAATAACAACAATCATTCCAGCATCATGTTTTCTTGAATAATTTTATTGTTTTTCAAAAATTATTGCAATTAATTTTTACTAAGTAAAATTATGGAACAAAAAAAATTGATTTACAACAAAGTATTTATTAATCTTTATTATAATACTGTTTTTTTAGGTAATTATAATACTGTTTTTATATAATTTGATATGTCTATTTGTGTTAAGATTATCACTTGGTTGAGTTACTGTAATTTTTGTAATCTTATTATTTTATTGTCAGTTAATATGTAGGTATTGGTTATTAGGGTCATTATGCTTCATCTTTTCAGAATATTTTGTTGTATAATCACTTTTTTTTTCTTTCTTAAATTTACTTTCTAAAAATTAATTAGAATTCTGGGCTAATTTTTTAAGAACAATAAATATTATTCAAGAAAACATGATGCTGGAAAGTTGGATATTGTTTTTTTTTTAAATAGGATTTGATGGTTATTAGATATCAAAGCCATGAAAACATATCAGAGTCTAACAAAACTTACATAAAAAAATCCGGTGAAACCAGATAAACCTATCTAAGAGCATCTTTAGCAATGTTACCCATTTTTGAATCAAATTTTAGCGAAAGTAGCTAAAAAGTCATTTTAGCTAGCCACTTTAGAAATACGTTTGCATCAGTGGCTCTCTATTTTAGCTAGTATTGAATTTATATTATTTTTTAAATGAAGATTAAATAATTTAAATGTATTTATAAATTACATAAAATAACTTAAAATGAGTGTTTTAAATTATAGAGAGTCTTATCTCACTCTTTATATTTAGGAGCGAGATAGCTAAAAGTTATAATAGAGAGTCACTTAGGAGTCTGGTGCAGCTGCTAAAATAGATAAAAAGCTAAATATACTCTCCAAAATAGAGAGTCTGCTAAAGATGCTCTAAGTCAACACTAAACTCATTAAAGTCTAAAGAGACACTCGCTGGAAAGCAAGCCTAAACAAGTAAGAACAACCTCGCTATTTTAAGGAAAAATCATTTATCTAGTCTAATCTGCCAGCACGCACTTGTGGTACAACTAACAACTAGAAACATCTTAAAATAACTCATAGAAATTACTCCAACTTTAGAAGGCTTGTAACCAGATGTCTAATAGCAGAGAGACTTAAGCAAATGCTAGTTCCATCCCCGTAGGGTTGGAGCTAGCACCATCCTCAGCCTCTTCAAGAGCCAACAACCTCGGAATCAGGTTGGTCTTGCTCTTCTTTTCCACTACAGTAGACTCCCACAGCCCAAGCTTGAACTCAAGCCTAGGCCCCAAAGCCCAAACACTCATCATTCCAAGTTTGAGCCTAGGCCCAATGACCCAAGCCCAAATCCAATCAAAAGGGGGAAGCCCAACCCTCTGATATCGGGTCACCTCTACAGCCACCAGGTCTGGTGGTCGGCAGTTCCACCCCTCCATCAGGCGTCGATCAGTGATCCAAGTCAAATCCGGCTTCCTCAACCTGTACGATCTTCCCTTGCCTTCTCACGTTTACTGACAAAGAACTCTGATCGAAGCACACCGATGGATCTGCAATCGATGTCGACCACCTGCTTCGATGTCGATCTGTGCGCCAAAAAAAACACCAAAAACAGGCCAAGACACCTTGTCCTGATCTTCTTCTCCTCTACACCGTGCTGAGCCTTGGCTCCCTCGTTGCACGACCCCCGATGAAGCCTCGTCGATGCCAGACAACAGATGGCAAACGGAAGATTGCCGCCGCTGCTTTTCGCTCAAAACCTTAAGGCTCTGCTAGATTTTTATTAAGTTTGATTAAGGTTTTGGAATGTTAGATATTGTTATTATTTATTGTTAGACAATAATTGGAGGTAAATATGATGGAAAGTTTCACATGAATTGTACGTACTGGGGGAAAGAGTAAATTGTTTTTGGAGGAAAAATAAGATAAAAATGATGGAAATATGTTTATCAACGTCAAATGAGGTTATGATAGTCATTTTAGTGGTTAATTTGAGTGAAATTTCTGATTTGCCCCTGCACTTAATGGAATATAGACGGAAGCACCTTTTTAATATGGTTTTGGAAGTTCAGGTACCTATTTGATCATTTTGAAAGTCTAAATACAATTATGTCCGGTCTAAAAAATTTTAGATCCCACCTGTATAAAAATTCTTATAGTAATGAGTCTTGTAAGCTACATAAAGCATCACATTATTTCATAATATGATACAATTCACTGTTGCATTTGCACCCAATAAGTGTAGTCTGGAGATCAATTACAAGCAATTTATCTAGCTAGCTTAGTTTCATCATGCTCTAATGATGTGCAGGCTGATTTATTTGAATACCATTATTCATACTGGAGGGGTTGTGACCCGTTGCTCTTGAGTTGTTTCCCCAGATGGAATAAGTACAGTATGATTGTAACAAATATGGAGCAGTCTCGGGGCTATTCTTTTAAAATTCTCAGAAGTTAAAGTTGGTTCTTGCCCTCAGTGTCAATCAAAAGGACCCTTTACTGTCAATATTGAGCAGGTAAATGTTTTACATGCTTATATGCGTGATTCTTTTTGGCTGAATAATCGTGCAGAGAAGAAAAGGAGTTAATTAATATTGTTTTTACAATTCTTCTTTTCCATTTACATGCATATGTCGTAAAAACAGTTCTGTAACACCAATTTAATAAGACATCCATCATTCTTGTTTCAGACTATACAAAGTTGACATAAAATTGCTCAAAAACATTTCCACAATGTTGAGTTGACAGATTCCATCATCTCCCCTTTTGACTTACTTTGTGATGTGAAGGTCAGAAATTCGCAAACTCTATCCTTCTTTTCCACTTTTTTGTGTTGGTTTGTTTGCCTTTTCACTTCATTTTAACAAAGGATGGAATTTGGTAACATGTAATTTGTAGTTGATAGTCAATTCAAGTTGCAACCCAAGGCAGCTAATATGGATGATATATAACCATAGACGAGTGTCAACAAGATATCCAAGCCTCCACCAGTGAAGTAGATCCTTATTTATATCCCATTTCGTACTTAATCTCTCAATTTGGTTGCTTTCATGTTTGTATGAACTTAAGTTATTTTCTGATTCTCATTGGGTTTTCCTTCTTTAACTTCCCCAAGACGTGCTAAAGCTTGTAACAATGCTTGAATTGAATCAGATTATATTGAATGATATTTGGTATTGTATTAGCCATAATCAACACTTGGCTTTGCGGTTTTCATTTCATTTTGTGCTATTTCTTACTCAATTCTGCTCTGTTACTTTCAGAAATCCATGGTCAGCATTGATCTTCCAATGACATGAATAGCAGGGTATGTATTTTTTCTTCTTTGTGATGAAATTGAATATGCACAAGCTTATGTTTCTGTACTTCAAAAAGTTTCTTCATATTAACATTGTCTGATATAATGGCTCGTGATTGAAGGAGAAGATGGATAGCGTCAGTGCTAGTATAGGAACATTTCAATTTCAAGTAGTTTAACGTCTATCAACTTCTAGATAGTTTTATATATGCAAGACTTTTTTGTATTCAACTAGTTAGTATTGTTAATTTGAAGGGAATGCATATAAGGATAACTCTGTCATGCATGTTTTTCAACATCAAAGATCTGTTAAATTAAAAGATCAGCTGAAGACCAATGAGCCGAAATCTAAACCGAACAGCATTCAAGATTAAGATTGAATGAATTGAAAGTTGGTAAGTTATTGGCGAAGCAAAAAGTTATTAAATTTTCTACATTTTTCTGCTGTTCCTAAACTAATAAATATGACTGGAGCCCCAGAGGGTACGCTGCAATTTTATTAATTATTTTCTAAAATGATCTTCACGGCATCAGATATTTTGGTTATTGAACATGAAGAATTGTTGACAAATCAAAAGTATTCGTGTCGTTCCCTAAACACTTACTTAACTTGGTTAATAATTTCATCGTTTTGATTTGTAAGAACTAAGAACTACGAACAAAGCTTGTGGCTCTCCTAGTAGATTTGATTTTCAATTGGCTAATCCCCTCGAGAATACTCGAGCGACTTTGTTTGTTTTGTAGTTTGAAATAGACGGTTAGTCCTCAATTAACGCATACATATGTAGGTAGGAGAGTGCCGTACCCGTTTAGAATTGCAAGTTGATTTCCCAGAAGTGTGTAATTAACAACAATACAGCTGCAGTCTGATCATTGGATGAAGGCATGCATCGAATCGATTGTGATCTTTTGCATGGAAAAGTCTAACCATGTGGCTCGTCCCATACACTCCGGTTACAATTGCAAAAAGTTTTGGCTATTTCTTAGAAGAAGAGAAGTCGGGTTTGGGAAGCTTTCCGCAGGCACACAGCCTGTCTTGTTCTAGCCGCCTACGTATACAAGCTTTATATTGATATCTAAATTGTTGACAATGGTGCGAAACGATTGAGCCACCATTGGCAATGGTAGGCCCCGCCGCAAATGGATAAGATAAGAACTGAAGAACACAAGAACTTGAAACTAGCTTATTCAACAATTTTATGCTACCAGCACTGAAGAACAGTCAAGAACTTGAAACTATATATACATCTCCCCATATGTTAACTCACCTTAATCTACCAGCTTTGAAGCTTCTACAATTCTACTGTTGCTCATCACATTCATGATGATGGGGTTTTCATTGCATCTGTTGCTTCTATTTGTTCACTTGGCTATATGTTCTTCGAAGCAAACATTCCCCTATATGACTTCAAATGTCGAAGAAGTAGCAGGTAGGTCCTTCGACTACATTGTGGTTGGCGGAGGCACTGCGGGCTGCCCCCTAGCTGCAACCTTGTCTGAGAAATTCTCAGTGCTGTTGGTGGAACGAGGTGGCTCGCCTTACGGGGATCCCTTCATCTTAGAGTTGAAGTACTACGGATACTCATATCTCGTAACTGATGAATATACATCAGCTGCACAAAGCTTTGTCTCGACAGATGGTGTTCCCAATTTCAGAGGAAGAGTGCTAGGAGGATCATCTGCTATCAATGGTGGGTATTACGGCAGAGCAAGTAAAGATTTTGTCAAAAAGGTTGGTTGGGATAATGAGGGAGTAAGGGATGCTTATGAATGGGTGGAATCTAGAATCATCTCTAAGCCTGATCATTTGACTCCATGGTCGCATGCTGTTGCGTTAAGCTTTGTTGAAGCTGGAATTCTCCCCTATAATGGTTTCAGTTTGGAGCATATTCAGGGAACAAAAATTGGTGCTACTTTGTTCGATAACCAGGGAAGAAGACACTTACCAGCTGATCTACTACGGGCAGGAAATCCAAGCAAGATCACAGTTCTCTTGAATGCAACCGTAGACACAGTCATCTTTCAGAGAACTGGTAAGCATGGTAGTTCTTTAAAATAGCATCTAATGTACAATATGTAAGATAAACCCTCTGTTGCTGATAATGTAAATGGCTTTGCAGGTACAAGAGATGAGAAGATAGCTAAAGGTATAAGATTCATCAAGAGCGATGGCAGCTCAAACCAGACTTATGAAGCTTACCTCAACCAGCCAGACAACTCGGGTTCATGGGGTGATGTGATACTATCAGCAGGAGCTTTAGGCAGCCCTCAGATTTTGTTGTTAAGTGGCATTGGCCCTCAAGAACACCTAAAAAACTTCGGCATCCCGCTCGTACTCAACTTGAAGGGAGTAGGAGAAAGAATGAAAGACAATGCTGCTACTGCACTCTTCATCAACTACAACCCGCGGAATCCAACACCAGAACATTCCAAAGCTGCTGGTATAGCAGATGACTTCAAAATCATAACCGAGGCAACAATTGCACCTGCTAGCTTGAATGGAACAACTGTTAGTTTTTTTGTTGGCAAAATTGCCTTCCCAGAATCCGTAGGAAAGCTTGAACTCAACAGCACTGACCCCAGAGCAAACCCATCAGTGACATTCAACTACCTATCAAGCGAGAAAGACTTGGCAGAATGTGTGAAGATGACCGAGCTGCTTGAGCTAGCTTTAAGGTCCAAATCAATTGCTTCTTTCGTGGGTTCGAATGAATACCGAAACAAGACGATGCCTACTAAAGACGAGCTCCAGGAACTCTGCAAGACGACTGTACGGTACTGTCTACCACTACCATGGTGGTTGCACTGTGGGGTCGGTGGTCGACAAGAATTATAGGGTTCATGGTGTTAAAGGCTTGAGAGTGATTGATGGGTCAACCTTCCTAGAATCACCAGGCACAAACCCAATGGCCACTGTGCTGATGCTTGGAAGATACCAAGGGCTCAAAATTCTTCAAGAAAGAAAAGACGCTTTTTTTATCAATCCCAGAACCTGATCAGCTTGTAATTTATCGCGTTAATTAATTAATAAAAACAGCAGCCTATACATAATTTTAATAATGAGTGACAAATTCCAAACCGAAACCGAATTGGGTCGGGATGTTCAGTTCGGTTTGGTTCAAGTTCGGTTTTTTTTTTTAAATGAAAATTATTTAACATTTCTTAAACTATTACTCTCAACTACATAATCAAGTACTTCAGAGAAACACCTCATCAAATTAAGCATAACTGGTTAGATATCCATACTCATAACCCAAGAACATATCAAATTCAGCGAAACAAATTCAATAAACAACAAAAAACAGTGTGTACTGAATCAAAAAAGGGAACTTCATTATTCACCAATAGGAAATGTGTCATGGCTACCTTAAGCCTTCTCTACCAGATTCTTCTCTACTAGATCATGAACAAGCTCATCCATTTCTTGCCATTAAATTCATACCAGCACAAAGTCAAGACAAACACAGAACAAATTTGAACTCAAATCATCAAAAGCAGATAAATTTGAAACTGAAATAGCTTGGATTCATACTGTCGTCGTCGATAATCTCTTGCTGCAAATCCTTGGGGTCCTTGCCATCAACCGTGCACCCAACCAAGAGATTCTCCTTCACAGTCCCGCTCAGGTCTTGGTCATTGATCTGGTCTTCATGTTCTTGCTTCTCGATGTTGTGATCCGGCTCCTTAAGAGCCTTAATGACCAGAGCGGCGGAGAAGAACAGACAAGCCAAAGAAGAGATGCTGAAATGAAATGTCGCGAGGCTAAGTGAGGACTATTTATATCGAGGTGCTTTAGGGTTTCGGATCAAAACAATTAAAAAAAAAAAAACAACGTCAGTTTAGTAAGTTCGGTTCGGCCCGGATCGATTTTTGACACCTCCGTTAAGTGCAGGGACAAATCAGATATTTTACTCAAATTGATCACTAAAATGACTATCATAACCTCAATACTATTCCTATGAAACTTTCCTTCATATTTTACCCCCAATTATTGTTTCCCAATAAATAATAGAGAAAAAATCAATGTCCGTGCTCAAACTCTAGTGTCAAGGCCAATTTAATACCCAAACTCTCAACTATACCAATATGATACTTAAAGTCTTATTTTGATATCGACGCGATGCCTACGTCCAATTTCCTCGACGGCTCCTTCAAATTGATTACATGACAAACATGTGTCGCACTTTATTAAGGGCAAAATTGTCTTTCTGTACTAACTAATAAAAAAAATTTCTTTTTAATTTTTTTCCTCTCTTCTTCTTCTTCCTCGTTTACCTGTCTTCTACTCCAGTCCTCATCTTTTCCCTTGGTCTACAACCCCTAAAACCAAACCAAAAAACAATCAAAATCCAAATCCCTAAAACACCTTTTCCACAAATTAAACCCAGGACATTACACCAATCAATTATTCAATAAACCCAATTGTTCATTGATAATTGTGTGTTGAAACGATGAATTTCAAGAGTTAAAGATATGAACCATACGCTCTCTTTTTCTGACCATAAAGCTTTTGATCATCCTGTGGCATGTCTTATTGTGGTTTCTTCAAAAGATGATCAACCCATCAACAGATTTTTCAACCTCTTTAACTAGAACAAGTTGCCCTCCCTGCTGAACAGTTGGGCAATGGATCCAAATATTCTGAAGCATTATTTCTGGTGCATGATGCTCAAGACGGTTCTTCAGACTTTCAGAGAAGGCAACTAAAACATTAACTGAAATGAGGAGCACCAAATAAAAAATTTGTGGTGGAGAAAAAGGGAAAGAAGACGTGGTGGATTCACTCATGGCCCTACGTATACCTTTAGCTCCATTGAATCTCAGATTATTTGTTCTTATACTGCACGTGTTTGCTTGAATGGTGCTTGGATTGCTTACAATGAAATGGAGTTGCCTGATGTGAAAAGAATGCAAGATGCCGGGTTCAAACCACATATCAACCAAGTTTGCGACTTCCTTTGGTTTCAAGTCAAATAGGAGACGGGTTTGACTGAATATAGGTCAATTGATTGGGAGTGTGAAGCTTACCCAAAATACCAAGACTTCTCAGTTCTTCCTTTCTTCTGTACCATTGAGTCACCCAGAAAGTCCTCGAGCTTCGGAATCGGCTGGTTATGGGTTTGTGGGTCGATGAATCGGAGTGGATGTGAGGAGAGAGACAACAAATCGGCGTAGCGTACCCAGATCAAGATTTTTCTTTTCGCAGAGGAAGAGCGAAAAAATCCCAGAAGAAGAAGAAGAAAACGAAGAAGAAGAAGAAGAAGAAGAAAAGAAAGGAAAAACAAAGAAAAAATGAATTAACAAAAGAAAAGGGTAAATTGGTCATTAAAATTTTTTTTTCCACGTGGTTGCCACGTCATCAATTTGACATAGCCATTATGGAAATTGAACCGAGATATCATGTCGATATCAAAATAAGACTTCAAGTATTACATTTGTATAGTTGATAGTTTAAGTATCAAATTGACCTTGACACTAGAATTTGGACACTAACACTGAATTTTTCTCTAAATAATAATGGCAATCATTTCAGCATCATGTTTTCTTGAATAATTTTTATTGTTCTTCAAAAATTATTGCAACTAATTTTTACAAAGTGAAGTTAAGGAACGAAAAAAAGTGATTTACAACTGTTTTTTGGGAAAATGTTGCAAATAGTACACCAAAGACCATTAATAATTTCTATACATAAAGCTCCAAACCGAATATTTTGGTACACGAAATCTAAAGCCTGACTCATTATCTGTACATGACGTTAATGACGCTGTTAATTCTTATGTAATAATTCACTTATCAAAGGGTAATTTAGTACTCTCTCTCCCCCTCCCTCCCTCCACAAACCCAAACCTAGAAAGTCTCTATGACCCCCCGACCACCGCATCTCCTCCACCTTCCAAATCCACACCCACCAAACTCACCGAGTCACCTCACATCTCCTTCACCTCGCTGCTCTGAAATTCTCTAAAACCTCACTTCTACGACGAGAGATTGGAAAGGTCATCTTCTTGATGAATGAGAGGACCAACCCGGCTGCCCAAAACATGTAGTGGGTCTTCAAGACATGGCGACGTTTCTCTGCAATTCTTCTAGTCTTTGCTTCATGTATTGTTCATCTTCGATATCCATCGTGTTTGAGTTTGACTGCTTTATATGTGTGAATGATTGGTTTTGATGATGATGAAGAATGATTCAATTGGAATTGGAATTGGGTTTTGGATGATGAGCTGCGAGATGGATTACGATTTAGAAATCGATTACTACGTAGAGAGGCTGGGGAGAAGTGGCTAAGTGTTGGCGAGGTGGCAGTCGAGGTCTTGGGTGGCTTGGTGGCAGAGCAAATAGGGGAAAATCGGAAGAGGCAGTGAGAAAGTTGTTGTGTTACTGTTGTTATTGAACACTGGGATTGGGATTAGAGGGTTCAGCCGGAGATTACTCAGGGCGTTGTTGCGGCGTTCGTAGAGCTTGAAACCAGAAGGGTGGCTCTAAATTTTGGCCTTTTTTTTTTGATTTGAGCTTCGGATCGGAATTAGGAGAATTATGGTAATGGTTGTTGATTCAGCAGAGGTAAAAAGCTGTGGATTGATGGTAATGGTTGGAATTCCAGAGGTGATCGAGATTGGGAGGGGGAAGAGAGATGGGTGCCCTTAGTGAGAGTGTGTGTGTGTTAATGGTTGTTGATTCAGCAGAGGTAAAAAGCTGTGGATTGATGGTAATGGTTGGAATTCCAGAGGTGATCGAGATTGGGAGGGGAAAGAGAGATGGGTGCCCTTAGTGAGTGTGTGTGTTTGTGTGTGTGTGTGTGTGTGTGTGAGAGAGAGAGAGAGAGAGAGAGAGAGAGAGAGAGAGAGAGAGAGAGAGAGAGAGAGAGAGAAAGAGTTAGGTGCTCCGAGTAAAAATCTAAAGAGATCATATTACCTCTCAGATTAACGGTGTCATTGACGTCGTGTCTAGATAGTAGGTCGGACTTCATATTTCGTGTACTGAAATGCTCGGTTCGGAACTTTATGTATAAGAATTATTAGTGGTCTTTACTTGGTGTATTCTTTGCAAAATTTTCTCCTGCTTTTTTTAGTAAGGACTAAATACTCGTTACTCTTCATAATTTTCCCTGAAAAACAGTTTGGATCCTTGCCTTTTAAATTAAACTGAATAGTCTTTATTCTCGCTAATTCTCATATAACAAGTCCAAAATAATCTAAATGACTATTATGCCCCTCATTTTCTCTTTTTATTATTATTTTTATTTTTTTCTCTATTTTTTAAAATTTTCTCCCCTTTTTTCACTCTCTCTCTCCCTCTCTCTACCCCAAGCAACGGCAATCCAATCCCTCTCCACCATCCTCCCTTCATTCTCCTCCACCTCCCACACCACTGCCTGTTCCCTCCTCCACGACCTCAACACATCCTCCCAAATTTCCTCCCTCCTCAAACAACCCGGCTCTGGGGCAGCAACCAAGGCCACCGCAGCTCTCTCTCTCTCTCTCTCTCTCTCCCTCCAATCTCGACAAGCTGCTCCTGAAATCGGCTCCACCCCAACCTCCCCAACTCGACTGGAAACACGAGATTTCTCCCCCTCTCTCCTGGCCACACGGTCTCTCTCTCCCTCAACCTCTCTTCTTCTTCTCTTCCTCTACCATCACCGGAGACCACCACTTCCGGCCACCATCTCACAGCGCCACCATCACCAGTCGAATCCAGACTGAAACCCGAGCCAATCACGACCAAATGTCGATCTCTGTCCCCACACACACACCGCAAGCTCCAACGCCACTGCTCCTCACCTTCCTTCAATTTTTGGCGATCTCCTTGCTTCACCACCACCTTGGCTCAACTCAGTAAACAAGAAGGAGCAAAACCTAGCAGCCCCGTCACCCACCACCGTTGGACGACACCACCAACGCCATTACCGGAGCTCTCGCCTCTGCACTTAGGCATTCTCCAATCTCTGGTAAAAATCGAGCCATACCACCACCATATAAGTTCATGGCATAATCCTTTCGGCTTGCGTTCTTGAATTCTGGACTTGGAGGAAACGATGCGTGGCTCCAGCGAGAGAGAAAGCTGATGGAGTTTTAGGGATTTTGTTTTTAGGAAGGGGGGAGAGGGAGCAGAGGGGGTAGAGAGAGAGAGAGAGAGAGAGAGTATAAAAAAAGGGGAGACAAATTTAAAAAATAGAGAAAAAAATAAAAATAATATTAAAAGAGAAAATGAGGGGCATAATAGTCATTTCAAATCATTTTGAACCTGTTATATGAGAATTAAAGAGAATAATGACTATTCAGTTAATTTAAAAGGCAATGGATCAAACTGTTTTTTAGGAAAAAGTATGAGGAGTAACCAGTATTCAGTCCTTTTATTAATTATAATACTGCTTTTATATAATTTGATATGTCTATTTGTGTTAAGATAATTACTTGGTTGTGTTACCGTAATTTTTGTAATCTTATTATTTTATTGTCAGTTAATATGCATGTGTGAGCTATTAGGGTCATTATGCTTCATCTTTTCAGAATATTTTGTTGTATAATCACTTTTTTTTTCCTTAAATTTACTTTATAAAAATTAATTAGAATTATGGGCTAATTTCTGAAGAACAATAAAAATTATTCAAGAAAATATGATGCTAGAATGTTGGATATTGTTATTATTTATCGTTAGTCAATAATTGGAGGTAAGTGTGATGGAAAGTTTCACATGAATTGTGTTGGAGGAAAGAGTAAATTGTTTTTGGAGGAAAAATAAGATAGAAAGGATGGAAATATGTTTATCCACGTCAAATGAGGGTATGATAGTCATTTTAGTGGTTAATTTGAGTGAAATTTCTGATTTGCCCTGCACTTAACGGAATATAGACGGAAGCACCTAAATGATGTGGTTTTGCAAGTTCAGGTTTCTATTCAATCACTTTGAAAGTCCAAGTACCAATATGTCCAGTATGAAAGAGTTTAGACCCACCTGTGATAAAAATCCAACATTTATAGCATGTTTAGTTACTTGGAATGGGAGGGAATGATTATGGGGTAAAATTATTCCTAAGTTTACTCTCACATTTACTAACACATGAAGGAATCGGAATTGGTGTAAGTCCTATCTCGATTCCTGAATATTCAGGAATTTGATTACGAATGAGTGAGAAGGATTTAGGAATCAACTCCTCTAGAATCAATATTGATTCCTTTCTTCTATATTCTAGTTGTCTCCGATTCATGATTATTTCTATTCCAAGTAAGTAAACTCGCCATTAAAGTGCAAACCCTCATCTTTTGCCCAAAATAACTAATGGAACGTCGATCTCCCTTCTAAATGGAGGTCTCATCACATGTTGTTGTCTAATGACAGCCCTAAGTGTCGATCTATATAGGTGAACACCCAACTGAGCCGAGCACTGCGCGCTATATTTAGCATCACCAAGATAGTTTCTCGCGGGAGTGAATTTGGCGACGATAGTGAGTCTGTGTAGCCATGGAAGTGGATATGCTATTCGATTTGCTAGACTATGTTTAGCGTGTGTCGTGGCAAGTCGTTTCTAGCCGTGAGTGTCAGCATTGCATGAGGCCAGTCGCAGGGGCAGGATTGCAGTTTGTGGACTTTGACGGTTTGACCTGAAGTTGGCTGATTGTATTTTGTAGTCTCTAGGTGAATTTACTATTTTAATTTCATATTATCTAATAGGATGGATGCGAGCCACCAAGTCTGAATGAGCTAATATATGGTCTGAGTTTAAGATTGATACCGTTCTAACTTTTGATAATCAATATGTTTCCCTCAAAAAATAAAATGAAAAACATGGGATGATATCCAAAATAGACAGAAATAAGATGTGTAACCAAAACAGCGAAAAATAATAAGACAACTCAACTCAGATGATTACTCATGGTGATTGATTGAAGAGAGGTTGTGATTGTAATAAGGGCTTTTATATAGCGACTTTTTAAGGTTTGTCTTAAAACTCGAAAACAATGTTTTGATAACTCGAGTTCTGTTTAGATTGATTCGATTTTCAACACCAAAATTAAAAACCGACTAAACCAATTTCGGCCCGGTTTTTTTCGGCTTGATTTTGTTTAGATTGATTCGATTTTCAACACCAAAATTAAAAACTGACTAAACCAATTTCGACCCGATTTTTTTTGGCTTGATTTTTTTGGGATTATGTTCGGCTTTCAGCTCGATTTTTCTCTGTTTTCGGTTTCGCGAACCCACCCCGGGATAGAGAAGAATTGAGCACTTAAAGCACCCAAAAAACAAAAAATTATAGGGAACGCAAGGTAGTAGCGGACCGTTAACTAGAAGCAATGTGTGAGAGGCTTTTCAATCGCCACCCTGATTTTTTTGGACGCTTTGTCCTGTGATTGTAACTCTTTCCAACTCTTTCTGATTCAATACAAGTGTTCTCGGATTCTATTAAAAACGAAAAACAAAAAAAAAACAAAAACAAAAAAACAAAAAAACCAAAAAAGATGAGTGAAGATGAAGAGCAAAACTGGAATCACCTTTCTGGCCTTTAATAACTAAAACCCAAAATGAATCCATCAGGAAATGATTCTATTACATATACAGATTCCTAAGCTTATTACCAACTTCCACCTAACCTTATTACCGACTTCCAGGCCACAGAAAGAGACAGCCTAAT
Source organism: Rosa persica (assembly GCA_025331145.1). Lineage (NCBI taxonomy): Eukaryota > Viridiplantae > Streptophyta > Magnoliopsida > Rosales > Rosaceae > Rosa > Rosa persica. The sequence continues at coordinate 61,828,645 of WFKR01000005.1, forward strand.
CTAAAGCAGATCGAACTCATAAGATGAATACTAATATATTAACAATAAAACATAATTTCTATCAACATTTGTACGCTCCCCAATTTTCTGACAAGTAAAGAATTCGCAAAAGAACAAAAATTTCCCAGCCATTGCCATTGAGGAGCACACATGAGCCAGCAAGAACAGTACGATCATCTAAAAGCATCATTCCTTCACCGCCCTCTAATAAACAGATGATGCTTTCATTCACCAAATCCATCCTCGTATCCTTGGTGATTGTAATTCTGAAAGCTCTAAATCAGTACCGGCTCTTTCATCTGCACAAAGAATAACCAATCAGAAACGAAGGATGGAGAACAGGTAGAATTAACTTGAATCAACTATAGTAACTGGCTGCAAGCAAAAGATAATTCGGAGAAAAAGCGAGGAAAGATTAACAACAGAATGTGGACAGAGAAAAGATATCACACTGACATGTACATGGTACTTGAGACAGATGACTGGCACGCTGGGGCAAAAATCAGTCAAGACTCTTTCGGTCAACCAAAGCCAAATCCTTCACTCCCTTCATGAATAGCAAGCATCAACCGTTCATGAAGCTGATCCTTAGAGGTATACTCAGGAAGGTCTAGTTGATTAAAGCTGGCAACAAATAAGAGTGCATTAACAACAACATCAAGCTTAACATGCACGAGAAGAGAGAAAAAAGCCAATTATGTTGATTTTTCCTTGGTATGAGGCAGGGCAAAGCAAACTACATATACACTAACCATGTATGAGCAGAGGGCAGCCTATCAGGAGCTCCATATGCCTTGTGAATCTGAAACCTCTGAGGACCAGAGATGCCTTGCAAAGCCTTGAAACCTTCCAACGGAACCTGGAACCACAAATAAATTGGTTTTACTAACTTCAAACTAACCCATTCAGAGAAGCTCAGAGCCTTATTATGGGACTCAATACACTATCAACAGTAAACAGGACAAATAAAACATGCATAGAGTACGAAAAACTGCAAGCATACAGCATTGAGTACATATAATTTGAGTATCATTGAGAAGATATAACTTTCCTCAATGGCAAAATTCAATGAGACAAAGACGTGGTCGCAGGTAAACCCCATATTCATATACAGAGGGCACAGACGGCTAAAAGCAAGGCCAAAATGCCACGCTCAGGAAAAAAGCATGCAAATCAAATGTCAATTTGAAGTGATAATCAGTGAAGAAAATTCAGTTGAAAAACATTAAAATGGGAGGAGGGGGATTATAGGAAACGGACAGAGAAAAAAAAACATATATTGCCAGAAAAAAAAAATAAAAAACATGAACGCTTGTTGCTACATCCAGTAGAATTGAATAAACCGTGTTGCAGGTACTGAACCAGCACTTGTGGAGAACAGTAAGAACAACGTGTTATATCTACCTTTGATGTGCCAGTTACAAATTGAAGCAGTCTTGCCATGTCCTCCTTGTTGAAACATTTAACCACCTCCCAAAACCATTGTACAACACCAGATGCTGCTGTATAGCCAGTGTACTCGGTGTTCGCCTTCAAGTCATCCACTGCAAAACCAATGCCACCATTTAGATACCTCATCAGAAGCAAAAGAACATTATATAAGTAAGCTAATTCAGAATCCAACTCACAATCAATCTCTGGAAGACCACTGATAAGTAGCTCAAGCTCTTTATCATTAAAAATCGAGATAAGCTCGCGTGGAACCAATTCATCGAACCCCTCCAAGAAAGAATTAATTTGTGGACGAATAGCATTTGTCAAAATATGATCAGCTACAAGGTCTACATACTCGTGCTTAGTTTCTTCCGTAACCCTGATATTTCGTCCTCCAGGTTTAAGCTCATAATCAGTCACCTGTTCAAGAAGAAGATACATAGAAAAGGAAATATATATTAGACAACACAACAAAGTAAGAAATAGCAAGGCCTATGAACTCAAAAGTTCAAATTAAGTCAAATAAGTATGACACTGATATTAAAGGAAGTCTCTGAAGACAAAACTAAAGACATAATGAAACACACATATAAATCAAAAGTTGATATTCACATACCTGGTTTTTCTCATAAAGAATATGCTTTTCTTCATCCGCATCCATGCTAAACGTCAGGTCAGGAATATCACTCACATCATTCTATAGAAAAGAAAATATACAAAGAGAAACAATAGTGAGCATCCTGCGTGCAGAAAACTAGCACAAAAAGGAACTTCAGAAGTACCAAAAGGACACATTATATATCAGTTAAACGATATGAGGCCACAATCAAAACCAGCCCCACATAAGCTTTAACTGTGAACAACCAAATTGTGCTGACAAACCCACTCACCTCTAACATCCATTTCAAATTCTTGTAGTAATCAGGATCCACGGCTTCTATATCATGGTATGTCACCTTTACACCAAGTATGTGCTTGTAGAAGGATCGAGTGAAATAAACATCCAAAAGTTGCCCATCAAATACTGCCTTTGCAACCTGCACAAAAAAACCAAAGCAGAAAAAAACTCAAAATGACATCTTAATTAGACAGCATAAGAACAATTCCGAAAATCCCAATAGTCCAGAATAATTACCACGCGGCCCACAAATTTAAAGTAAGAAAGATGTTCCGTCTGGTATACAGAATTAGGGTTTGGCTGGAAAGTTGCATTGTTTCCGACAGTAGTGAAAAGCAATGCACCTTTGTCAAATATAACCCTTGATAGTAATTGATACCATTCTCGCGTCAGACCACCAGCATCAATACCCTCTTCCCCTTGGAATTGGACATTTAATCGTCCCTTCATGTCCTGATTAGGACGCATTCTCAACTGATTGTAAGAATCCTCCAAAACATACGCCCGACGAACACTTATGCGCAGCGGACCGGAGAGATGTTGCTCATGCTGTTGCCTAATTCTTGACCGGAAATATGCTCTCTTGTTATCAAAATCAATTAGCCGCGGTGCCTTCAACATCATACTAAGGGACTTCTCCAACAGCCCTGGATTCTGTCTGATAAATGCATTCAAAAGACGGCGATGCTTCTCCGCAAACCTTGTAAATGTGACAGCACCATCAAGCTTCCTCTGAGAATCCCCACAGCTATAAAACTTAGTACCTGAAGGATCTGAATTCCCAGCCGACTCTTTGACTTCTCTTGCAGTCACATTAGCTTGATCTTGCAGCGTAATAGAGTGGTGTGCTTGTAGCTTTTGACACAAAACAAAAAATGCCTCCATAAAAGGAAGCAGTCTCTGGGTTCCAGGAGGAAGAGGAGATGAAGAAGAGGAACCTTGTACATGGTCCCCAATATTTATAGTGGACATGGTTGGACAAAAAGAGCTCTGGCCCAACTGTGTTTCAGTGGCACTTATACAGTCACTCAATTCTTGCCACAATGGCTCAAGTGCAATATTTAGCTTCCACATGGTGGCGTGCTCCTCCTGCTCTGCATCATTCTCCAAAACTGAATTCTCATTTGTACCAGGTGAAGTGAGTGAGCAAAGTGATTGCAATACTCGTAAGATTGCCGACCCAGCCATAGAACCAGCACTCAAACCCAACATCTGTGTATTCCGGAGAGTGACAAGCTCGCCGACAGCTGAGGCACTCAAACCATGAGCTAATTCTGAAAGCTCTGAGATAAAGAACTTTCGATGGGTCACTGCAACTGAGGCCAACTTCTTCAGCACCTCACTGGAAAGCATATAAACTTTATCTGAAAGCCTGATCAAACAAAGGGACCAGATTACAACTCATTTAAAGAGCAACTGCTCATATAAGTCACAGCAGTTACAAGCTTAAAAGTAGCACACAATAAATCAAAGCATGCAACTAAAACAATCAGAGAACAAACCGTACCCCTCACGACCAAGAAGACTGCAAAGATTATGCAAATCGGATTCTGGCAGCTTCAAGAAAATACTATGGGTATCTATACTTTTGTTTGCATCTGAAGTTGATGATCCAACACCATCAGGTTTAACCTCTTGCTGAGATTCTGGTTCCACAGGACGACCGTTCTGACCATCTCCAGACGTTTCACTTATAGATAGATTTTGGGAATTCCCATCGACCCTTTCAGAGGGAGAATGGACCTCTAATTTTGAAGCTGAATTATCAACAACAACCTGAAGCAGGTCCATGACCTGTAGAGAGATTAAGAAAATGCCTAACATTAGATTCCAGGTATTATTCCAATATTGGCATAAAGCAAGATTGGGAGGCCAAATATATACTTGGATACATGGCAACCAATACACATCACTGGCATATAAAAGGTAGGAACTACTAACTAGGGTTTGTCCAAGATGGGTTTTAGCCAGGAAACTTTACACAACTGGATTACTCTTGACCATTAAATCTTAAATTTACATGTGCTCTCCAGTCTCATGACTTGGTATGAAAGTGGATGACATATTAAGGAATTCAATACTTCTATAATACAGTAAACAAAACTCCCGCGCCAGAACATTTAAAAAAGTGATACAGACTAAAGTAGTGAATTATACCTGCTCAAGATGAGCAGTGCTACGCAAGAAATGAGGTCGATTAAGGAGCTTGAGAAACAATATCAGGGGAACATCCCCATCCTGGGTGTTGATAGGATTAGATGAAAATCCTCCTTCTCCGATTTTCTCTTTGCCTTTGTCCTTCTTGGTATCCATATTTAAGGGACTTAAAGACTGAGGAACACCTGAGAAATCAAAGTAGAATAACATATTTGCCACTGCAGAATGATTTGTAGCTAAATAAGTCAAGATCTCAAGGATCCGACGCAACACCAAGGGAGGAAGACCTGTTGAAAATGAAAATAACACAAATTAATTGGTGGGTTGATAAATAACAGAGAAAGTTTAATTAATTTTTGTCAAGTCAGTTGAATTACCATCTAACAACTGAGATCTGCCATATACAACATTTGAGTGGCAACCATAAAGCCTTTGGGAATTAATAGTAGCTAATCCACTGACTGAGCCTTCAGCCTCAGGCTTGATCATATCGAGCAAAAGACGCACTAAAATTGCTCTTGTAACACTGTGTGTACAAAGGATTAAGAAGAGCCTCTGCAAGAGTCCTTTACCAAGGGGCTAACCACACACAAAAACAAAAACAAAAAATATTAGAACATCAGTTTTTTTTTCTCCTCTTTTTTTTTAACAATGGAATCGATCAATAAGTAAATTATTTTGTATGTGATGCACATGTATAACTACATGGATGCGTCCATGCAATTTTCATGATGAATTTTATATTCGAGATAAAATTTATATTAGAGATGATTTTCATGCCGATCTACATGTCTTGTTACAAGTTGGAATACTACACACTAAAACATAATAGTTCTATACCAGGTTACTTCCATATCATTCCAGCCAATTATGGTTCCTAAATCCTATGTGTGCATTCAACTTTCATGTAAATCTTATATTGATAATTTTTTGCAACAGAAAATGAGACCTTGGAAAAAGTTCAATTATAGACAAACTTTAAAAACACTTGTTCCATTGTACTATAAAAAGTTGGGAATCTTAGGCACTTTTCTAATAAGAAGTTTGTTCAATATTCTTCTCATCAATATAAAATGTTAAAAGTACTTTCAACAGAACACACAAACTCTGTTGAAACCCCAGAACTTTAGACACAAATTACTCAATATTTCATTTACGTGAAGCTGAATTCAAACTTAACTATCAAATCCACTACCTTTTCATAACTATTTAGGCAGAGGCAAGTTCTTTGGTAAAGATATGAAAAATTTCAAATAAAGATGAAGAAAACGGCTATACCTGTGCTAATCGTAGAAGCCTAATTAAGGCTTTCAATGAATTTGCATCTAGAAGTGGCTCGCCTTCAATTTCCTTGACCTTTAAGCTATCCGTAATAGAAGAAACAGCCCTCCGGCCAATTGTGACTCCAACACCCCTGTCCATTACTGTATGCCGGTCAAAACCCAATCCATTTCTCCTATTATTCAGCCTGTGGCTGCTCCCGAAAAGGCTGCGAGCCTGATAATGACTCATTGCTCGATCTCTTAGCATTTGAGCTTCAGCCAGTAGTGGAGAAGGCAATGCAGACAAAACTGCTTCTGAAGAAGTTAAAAGTACCTGGTACACAAGCAAAATAAACAATTACTATAAAAAAAACAGAGAATCACCACACCCACGATAAAGAAGATGACAGTTCCAGATGGAAACCTCTTCCCGTAAATCAGCAGGAAAAGTAGCAATTATTGAAGCGTTGTCCATGTCAACAGGTTGTCCTTCAGCCTGTTGTGCAACTCTTTGTGCTCTTTGTTGAGCCAAAACTTCTGCTTGAATATCCGGAGGAAGGGCAGCTAAAAACTCAGGATCAATGTCGTCCGCAGAAGGTGGCGCATAAGGAGGAGGTTGAACTGACTGAGCTTGCTGTGAAGCAAGAACCTCCGCTCTCAACTCTTCAGGTAAAGCCTCCAAGAATGTAGGGTCAATTGCATTAGCAACAGGAGCCTCATTGTTCAAAGTAACTTGTTCAGCCTGATTAGATTCTGGAGCAACCAATGTGTTTTGGCTTGACGGCTCATCTGTACCATTTTCAAAAGAAGGCATGGGATGGCCAGTTTGATTTACTTCATCAATGCAATTCATGTCAACATCAACATTTTCTGGGACCAAAGAAGTATGAGAATCACCTGAATTAGACACATTGAAGCCGAAATTTGCTGGCATCTCACCAACTTGATTGCCTGAAGATCCATCCTGACCCATAGCTTCTACTGTAGCATCATTGACATTAGAAGGCACTTCAGAACCCTCTTCCTGTTGTAAATCAACCCTTGTGCTTGCAGATGAGTTGACAAATTCCGGCATTGACCCTTCTTGCTCAGCAGCGCCATTCCCCTCCCCAATGTCCATGTTATCATTTCGTGTACTGTCCAAAGAAGGTGCCTGGATTGACATTGGTTCAGGTTCCTGCAAACAGCCCCCTGCATCTTCGACAAAGGATTCTTGATTGACTTGTTCTTGGCAAGGAATACCCTCAGGCCTGGAGATATCTTGATGTGTCACCTCAACACCCCTGCCTTGGTGCTGATCTTCAACTTGTTGGCTGGTGGTGTTACCACGATCTACTACTACTTGACCATCAGTTGAAGGAGGCACATCTGGCTGTTTCTCCTGCACTCCTGAATTCTGAGAATGTGGTTCAACAGGGGTGTCAACAGGAGCAAGACTGCGCAATTGGGATATAAACTGTTCCTCAACTGCCTGAGCAATAGCAGCAGCATGAGCACCTGCTTGAGGCTGGCCATCATCAGTCCACCGGCCATCACCTGGACCTCTTCGTCCCGATAACTGCAATGAATCCATACCTACAGAATAATCAGTCAATGGTGGCGGGGCTGCACCACCCAAACGGTCACCGAAAGGATTGCTTGAAACATGATCATATGGAAGAACAGGAGCATCAAACATGTAGAAATGAGCTACATCAAAGCTCCCTGATGATAGAGCTTCTAAGTCCCGGGATGAATTTCCACCTGCTGACCACATGGATACCAAATCTCCAGACTGGGGAGGCCTTATAAGGAGAGGATGTTGAAAGCCATTTGCTTCTGTAACAGATCGCTCAAAGGAAGACCTACTCGTCTGACGACGTCGATCAAAACCTAACGGCCTTCGTAGACCAAAAAGGTCATCCACATTAACCCCTTCAAAAGGTTCGGCAGCAACATCAATCAGACCACTTGCAGCTCCAGGTTGCCCAAGTACCTGTAAATGATCAAGCCCGTCAAGGGCTTCCCTCCATCTCACTTCTATGACACGATTCTCATGGAAATCATCAGCATCTTCATCAATCATCTCATCATTATAATCATCTCCCAGGCCAGTATCATCATGGTCTTCCACATCAGTATCAGCCAGAGACATCATGCCACCACCATCTTCTGCTATATCCTCATCCTCATCCTCTCCATCATCATCATCCTCATCATCCTCACCATCATCACCCATGTCATCATCTTCATCACCCATGTCATCATCTGCCCTACCCTCAACACGAAATGTCATTTCAATTTGGTCATTGTTGTGTAACACATTGCCTTCTTCCATCTCTTCACGCATAAAATCCATCCCAAGCTCCATGGGTTGGTTAGAAGCCAATGGTCCTTCAACTTCAATTCTCATATCATGTTCCCCTGACTGGTTCGGAGTTGCATCAGGATTACCTTCACTTTGAGAAGTTCCTTGATTCTGTTGTTCAGTTGGTACTGCATCTCTGACATCCTGCTCACTGCTTGTATTATGCCCCAATGGATCATCAGCTGGAGTAGTTACCTGATCATCAGATCTTCTATTTAACACCATGGACTTTTTCTTGTTTGTCTCATCAGATTTAAAATATTGCTCACTAGCATTAGCAGCCCTGGTTAGACTTTCTAAAGCCTTGAGTATGAGATTCACAGTTTTGGGAGCATCAGGATGGTCCAAATCAATCACCTGGAGAATACTAGTCAGACACTGAATCATTCCCCCCTCTATCATGCTTTTTGCTATGTCAGGTGAAAACCCCGAACCAGGTAAGTTGCTTGATGATGAATTTTTAGACAAAATAGAGTACACCAAATCCACAAAGGCATAAACCTTTTTATCTGGCAATAAGATGCTCTTCGAAGAATTACCATCAATGTTTGAAAATGATGATAATGCTTTCACAAGCTCATTAATTACTCTTCTACGTCCTTCACCAGAACGACCACACAGAACTACCAGGAACCAAGAAGCTTTTTCAGATAACTTGTCTCTCCATTCATCAGGTCCAGCAGATTTATCAATGGTGAGTGGAAGCAGTCGATGAATCACATGATGAAGTATACCACCATGTCCATGACCTTCCAGTTGATTAGCTACCCGTAATTGAGCCATTTCCAAATCCCGTTTAAGTATAACCCCAACTGCATGTACATACATGAGAAGAATATCACTCAGTAACTTGAGAACAAATGTTACCTTCGCCAGTCCTGCAGATCTTTCAGATTCAGACTCCACTTTCCTTGTCTCATCAACCTTTGATTTACCCTTTACCTTGGTAGCAGGTTCATCTACCTCCATAGAAGACAGGTTATTCGGACAATCTTCCTGGCTCTTTGGAAAATAGTATTTCAAAACAATTTCAAGCAGCTGATCAATCACTTGAGTAAGATTAGCAGGGATCTTCTTGTGACCTTTCAAGCATTTACCTGATCCATCATGTACTTTATTTTCAGGAATGCGGATAGATTCATTGGAAGATAATCCAGCCTCACCACCAGATGCTTTAGGTTTGTCCTTTTCCTTTTCTTTTTCCTTCATTAAGACAATGAATGTCCTACCTGCTGATGTCTCCAACTGACAAACAGCAGCAGCAGCTTTCATGAAAACAACCGGATCTCTAGAGATTACAGGTGCCATTGATGTCAAAAATGTCCTTGCAGAAGTACGTGCACCATGCCTGTTGCCACTCAGTGTTTGGCGAATTTCCAATTCCATTGCTGTTTGCAGTGTTTGCGGATCTTCAAGGAGATGGCGAACAATAGCAGATGCAACAGTGTCATATCCAGGGAAAAAACAACTTCTGGGAAGGCCAAAAAGAGCCGCTAATCCTCCATGTTCAAGAAACTGCAAAGCAAGAGCATGAGTTTTCGTCAAACGAGCACACAGCTGTAAAACAGCCTGCATGATCATAGCTGGGACATGCTGCTTTATCAAATCACAGGCAACAGCCAGCACCTTTTGGCTCTCTTCCATAGTCAAATAACCAGTTGATTTCCCCAATATTTTCTCAAATCCAGTGCCACTATCTTTTTCCTGGGCATCCGTATCCTGTTTTTTCTCTGTAACTGCACCATGGATTGACAAGGAAGTACGCTCTCCAGATGGTTCAGACAGAGATCCTGTCTGAGTCTCTTCAATGTTCTCAGAAATTCTGGGCCTTGATTGCAACATGTTATCCAAAATAAGCAGTAGAGCACTAATACATTTTGGAACAAGAAGTTCATTGCCTGACTCGTCTTTGGCCTTAAAATTCATTAAGATATCTACTGCAGCAGACACAATACCATTCTGTGCAGCAATTTCCCTTGTACTTCCATCCTCAGAAAGCAGCAATGCTATAACATGTGATAACATACTCAAAGCACTGGTATCCTTAGAAAAATCCAATGGACAAAGCTTGAGCTGCTGAATTAGATAAGATGCAACTTTAGGACGGTCTTCACCTTTGTTCCGATTGCTAAGTGTAACAAGCAAATCTGTCAATGGGAAGGCCATTGTGTCACTGCTCTGAAACAACTTAACTGATGCAGCAAGAATATCATCAACTGGAGGAGCTTTCACACAACTCTCTTCTGCCAGCACATCTACAGGCTTGTCAACATTATCAGCTTTAGATGTTTCAGATGAATTTCCCAGTGATAGAGCAAGTGCCTGGGCCAGTTCATCATCCTCCTGCACAGGATCCTCAGGATGGCTGAAAAGCCACTCCATGGCCATTTCAACGCTATTTGTTTCCACCCTCCTAAGCGCTTCTTCTGCTCTGGCCCTTGAAAAACCCATCTCCATAATGGTAGTAATAGTACCTTCATCAAGTGGTGGAGGCATGAATCTTTGGTTTGCAGCTCCAGCAATGCCACTGCGATTCTGCTTCACATCTCCCACACCAGAATATACATGCATAACAAGTGAAACAATGGAAGCAACGAATCCTGGACTACAATTTGGAAACATGGGGTGGTTCCAGATAGGAAGTATTACATCAAGAACTTGAGACTGAAGCATACGAACAAAAACTTCTGGTTCCCTTGGCACAGGGAAAAGCCCAATTGATAGACCAACTGCAACTGGCTGAACAAGCAACTGTGCCTGGGATGCGGAGGTTGTAGATAAGAGTAAAGAAGAATTAACAAAATACTCCAGTACACGACAATAGCTTTGTAGAGTCTCAAGCAGCCACGAACTATGGGACAGTTTACTGCCTTCACCTGTCTTTTCATGATCAATGCCTGATGTTGGCATACCATATGGTAGGGTCCATAACAACTGACTAGTAGCTTCAAACGTTGTGAGCAGCTCCTTAAAGGTACCATGGACATAGAAATTATTAATTGTTGCAGTATAACAAGTACGTCGTCTGCTATCAAATGTGAGTGCCATCATATCATCCACGACTTTTCCAAGGTATCGACACTTGACTGACAATGAAGTATCAAGCCCAGCTGAAGTAGAATGCCCAGGGAAACTAAGAGCCTCAAGATAAACTTTAGCTAGGGCAGTTCCAAGAGTTTTTGAGGCCAAACTCAATGATCCAGAGTCAACTCTACGCCTATTTGGTGATGTGAATCCCTTGACAAGAGCTGTGAAGAAGGAACGTAGAGTGGAAGCCAGCTTGTTAAGAATTTCTGTAACAAGCACATCAGGACTTTTCTTTTTCAAATCCTGGGATGTAGTTGTCTCCGATACTGTGGAAGAAGATTCAGAATCAATATGTAAAGCCTCCAAATGCCGGCCTGTCCTTCCTCCTCTCATGCGTGTAATCCCATGCCGAGTACTACGACGGTGCAAACCTTCACCACTGCGAACAACTGAAAGGAACTCACGCTCTCCACCCCAAAAGGGCTGATTCCTAATAGAAACTGGGTTCATGTATCTCACCATGGGAGTATTAGCATCATCATCACTCTCCCTTCCCGAAGCATTAGATGGAGCTGCCTCAGCAATGTCTTGTTCTTGTTCAGCATTGATCTTCTCATCAGACTTGACATCCTTACACAGAGAGATTTGCCAAAGGATTTCCCTGTATGTACTCCCAAGATCTTTCAATACATCAGCATCTGCTGCACCCAGTTCAGACACCACAGTAGTCGTCCCTTTCAATAGAACATTAGACAGAGACAGAATAGCTTCAAGACTGGAAAGATGCTTCAAAACCTTAGTTTGCTTTGCAGATTCCACCGAAGAAAGTTGAGTCCCACCAACTGAAACTAAGAGTTCATTTGTTGATTTCAGATGCTCTCTCAAAAATGAACATACTGCCCGAGCCAAAGAAGCAGAATGTTGTGGTGAGAAGTTCTTAAATGCAATAGATATACTCTGACCAACTGAAACAGAAAGAGGCATTAAAGGCAAGGTAAACAACTGCAGGACAGCTTCTATCCCCTTCTTCTCCACAAATATACGACAAGTGTCACCATTCTGAAGTATAGTTTCAAGAAGACGTGCAACATTGCTCACACAATCAGGAAGCAATAGTTCAGCATTTCCCACTGAAGAATCAGAAGATGTTTCAGTTCCCTGCTCCGAACTATCCATCTTGGATGACTCCCTATCATCTGACATGACTACATTCCTTTCTTCTCCATCAGTTTCCATGGGAACAGGAGTAGAAGAAGATAAAAGTTCGGTTGACGTGAGAGAAGCATCACCCCCATGTCCAATTTTTGAGATGGCATTTAAAATCTCAATTAGCATATCCACACCAGGACCACGTAATGAGGAGGCATGGCGCATTAATTCATCCAATCCACTAGATAGGGAGACAGGTGTGTCACTTGTTAGAGCACGCAGATAGGTTCTTGAAGTAAATATCTTCACAAAGCACCTCAATGCATTGCGATCTTTCACAGCCTGAAGACCATTATTATTTAGGCACAGGGCATCTAGACACTGTGGGATGCATGTAATGGCCTCTGTTGAGCAAAGAACACCATCCATTATAGCATCCAGAAAGGTAGAAGGAAGACCTGCTTCATCTAAAACTGGAAAACAGGTAGGGTCTTTGTGAATTAAATCACTCATGACAGAAGCCGCAAGTGAAAACACCCCACCACCAAAATCTTTTGCCCTTTTAAAGATTATGCATAAGCACTGCGGCAATAGACTCTCCTCCGAGCCATAAACACGGGCAGTATTTCCAGGTGCATAAGTCCCCAAAGATATAGCACGCAGTAGAGCTTTCATCAGCAGTCTTCGATGATATGAAACAAGAGGTTCTGAATACAGAGGTTGCATGCTGTCTATCTCAGTGGAAGTTCCTGCAACTACTTGTGCACTTCCGGAGGTACTAGAATCATCTTGTTGTTTTGGACCATTTTCTACATGAGACACTTCCAGCTGCAGGCGAGAGATGGTATCATCTAAACCGCCCAAGTCCCTGAACAATGCAGCAGCTGGATTACTGTAATCCATAAAAGCTTCTAAAATATGCACAGATGTGCTGACCAAATGCAGGTGCTGTGGATTTGTATCTTTAAGCAAAGGGAGAAGGGTGGGGATAAATCCAGCTTCACGCATGGCTGAACAACCGGATGATGATGAAACCAAAACTGTAACAAGAGATAATAGAGCCTCGGCAAAAACAACAGACCACTTTGATGTATCACTGATGACGGAATCAATGGCCTTCTGCATGAGGCTGGATAGGATTCCACGATGCCCACCAGATGTGACAGCAGTCAAAACATTAGGCTGTCGGGCCCGATCTTGAGAAAGAGCAACCAGTGAAAGAAGACATAGAATTCGAATTTTCTCAGGAACTACATCTTCCAAGCTCAATAATGAAACTAGTTCATTGACAAACTCCGGTTCAGTGTTGAAGAAAGAAACAAGGTCATCGCCATCACTGTTTGCTTGAACAAGAACTATGAAGGCATACAGACGAATGCAGGCATACTGTTGACGAGTAGCTAAAGAGCCAAAAGCCCTTGCAAAACGCAATCTTGTCAATAAAGCAAATCTCAAACTACTGGGTACTTTGTATTCGGCAATTAGCTTACTCAAAAGCTCAAGATCAGTCTCTGGATGAGCGTTGATGTTAGGTAAATGAATGATTTGTAAACCTTGGGTCTGCTGTTCTGTGGTTGGTAATTCACTTGCATCTTTCAACGCATAAAACTCAAAGTGAAGGGTGCATCCTAACTCATAAGCAATAGGGTCACAACCATCCTGTACTGCACAGGCAATTAATCCAAGACCCTCTTCCTTTCCTCCCCAACCTTGTGCAAGAGCAAACAACTTTGAATTTAGTGAAGCATCTCTGATGGAATACTTTCCTACTGTTTTCTTCAAAAATGCAGCCAGAGTCTGCAGGCAAGCCTCAACCACATCCGCATCGGTGCAAGCAAGCAAAGATGAGAGATGCTGCTGCATTAACACATGAACCAAAGGTTAAAATTAATATAAACCAAATGGAACTGGAAAATAACAAAATGCATGATGGTAGGACAAGTCACCAATTGTAATAAAGCCTTCATTCCATGTATAATTGGGCGGGCATATCATGATTGACAACCCGAGAGAGTAACAATTAACATATTACAAATAATAATGATAACAGTATATATTTTATATAATAATAGTAATAATATGTAGGAGATAAAAATTTTAAAACATATTAGGTAATGTTAAGCAACCAAAAATTTACCCAACTGAAACTGATATGGTGATTGGTGCCATATTTACCTCATATGAACTGTAGAAGTGTTTATTTGTGCAGTTCTCCAAAATTATTCTTATTACGCGGAGAACTTGAAGAAGAGCTTCTCTTGGAAAAGGAGGATCAGAGTCGAGAAAATTATCATCAACCTGCAAGTCCTTCCTAGATTTTATATGCTTCTCAAAAAATGAATCAAAATGGTTGAACAGATCAACCCAATGATGGAAATCTCCCTGCACCAAAAACAAAAGCATATAAATTAAACTGCAAATCATAACTATAACTATGTAACATGTAAGGGTTATAAGACCACCTTATCGTACTCCCAGACAAAACCTTTTAAAGGTTCCTCTATATTCTCAAGTGGAACAGCAGTAACGCTGTTGATGAAGGATCTAATTTTCGGAGGCTGGCATAAAACAAGGCAGAAGTTAATATTAGTTGCATCTATTTTCCAGGCTTCGATAAATTCATCTATATGGTATCCCACCTCATAACAAATAACAAATAGCTTGAAACAAATTATTATGTTGATAAAGGTCTCAAATTGCAATAAGGCACAGCAATAAGTGACACTAATAAAGCAACATACAAAGAAGGGAAAATACAGAAAAAGGACTGTACAAAGTAATGCAAACAATATAACATAGTGCAAGAATTCCAAACCCAGAAAGTAATATGCTTTATCATACTTTAGCCTCACTCAAATTGCTAACAATATTGAGTACTAAGTAAGAGAAAAATATTAATCCACACACACACAGATATCAACTAGTGTCTGCAATTGAGGCACTGGTTTTAGAAGTACCGGCTTGCTTTCTATATAAAGAGTATATTTTAATACCAAAGATTAACAATTCTACCTTCTATCCATCCCTAACCTCATAAAAGTTAACAAATTGACATACGCCTAACAAAAATAAGCAAATAGATAAAGAAACAGTCACTAAAAACACCATCAAAACTATCAAAAGCACGAAAAGGAATAAGAACATATCCCAAAACCATCAGCTTAACAAAGCATAACTTCATTCATACGCATATATATATACCCCCAAAGAAACAAGCACACATGTATTTCATTACAATAAAATTGGTTTTCCATTGGTAAATATACTAACCACTTCCACGGCCCTCCTTCTCTTCAACTTCATGTTGGAACTGAAAGCATTGCCCGAATCAGAACGGCTTTGAATTGCGAACCGATCAATCGCCGGAATATCAATAACTGATCGAAGAGCAGAGACTGAATTGGTTCGGAACAAAAACTAGCAGTGAATTGGAAAAACGAACTGAGTGAAGGTTTTGTTTATGCAATTTCACGATGATCGGATCGCCAAGCTCCGATGATCGGAAGGAAATTGAAGGTTTGCGATCAAAATTAGGGTTTTGATGAGATCGCAGAGCGAGCGAGAGAGAGAGAGAGAGAAGAGAGAAGTAGAGAGAATTTGTGGAGAAATAAATAACTGAGACGAAGCTAAAGAGTGTCGTATATATATAGAGGGAGAGAGTTTATGACGGAAACTGTGAGGGATAAAAGAGAGGAGGTTGCAAGAAAAAAATAAAAATAAAATAAAATGGTATTAAATAGACTTTCTTCTTTTCTTAAATGATAAAATAAAATTCTAAAATCCCAAAAAAAATTGTATGTTTCTTTTCTTAATTGATGACTTCGCGGGTAAAATCAGAGAAAAAGACGGCAATATTCATTTGTAGATAGGAAAGTATATAGTGAATACATCGTAATGTTGTTGTTATAAAAATTAAAACAAAAGAAGACCGCATGCATGTAAAGAAAAATAGATCATAAACGTATAAATGATGATACATTTTTCATAGTTGTTTTTTGGTCAATCGATACTTTTCATGGTCAAAACATTCAATATCATCATCTTATGAGAGAAGCAATTTTTTTGGCTAACTCTAAAAAGATACGAAATAAACATCATACAGTATGTCTAAGCAAGTCATACATGTGTGTGATTAAAGCTCAAAATCGATATATTTTTTACATATAGCAATTTCATGAAATAGCTTACTATGCTAAATATAGCACTTTTTTCCAAAACATATTTGATTGAGATTTTTCTTCTCTTATTAACTTTTGAATTTCATTTCCATGAAAATTGTGGTATTCTTCTTCCTTTTCTTTTTTTTTTGCGAATAAAATTTGTGGTATTCATAGTTAAGGCAATTTTAGAGAAAGTTGACATATGAATACGTATCTATACATTTTTTGTATGCCTTTAAAGACTAGTGTCATCATTGCTTAAATATCGATGAGATCAAATCACATAAACTTAATGAAAATTTTGGTTGTTTTGAAGATAATTAGGGCATGTTTTATAATTAATGTTGTTGAAATGATCTTCTAGAAACGATTTTTAAAAACAAAACCGAGAAAACGAGATAGTATATTCCAAATTTGAAGATGCATTCGATAGTTTGGTGGGAAAAAATATTCTTCATATTTTCTAAAGAGGGAGAAGAAAAAGTGAAAACATCGGATTACTGTTTTTAGTTCCTCCGAGTAAAAGAAAAAATATTTTATATTTTTATTTTTCACGTTTAAGAAATAGATCGCCAAACGCATCAGCCTATTTAGCTTTTGAGAATAATCAAGTTACAAACATATATAATTTGTTTTTGAAAGCAAGAAGTGAGATTGGAGCTCTAAGGGCATCTCCAACATAATATTTATTTCAAAAAAAATATATTGAAATTTAACTAATTTTAGGCTAAGTTTGATCAACAAAAGACTAATTAAACAAAAGTTAAATTTAACTTTAGTTAAAAGACCTATCTATATTTAGCTAGAGATGAGAGAAAATTTAACTAAAAGTTAAATTTAACTTGAGATTTAGGTATTATGCTGGAGCATAACTCAATATTTAACTAGCTATATTCCAATTTTAGCTACTTTTAGCTATTCCTTTTAGAGATGCTCTAACCCTCTATAAACCAAGGTAATGAATACTTACCCTAATGGGTACTTTGCTATAATTAGGTCAGTGTTCATAAGCCATGGCTCCTTCATTTTTTAGAATTCCTCTAAAACAATGAAGTCATAAAAATCTGGAAAGCTTACTATGTTTGCTATAATCAGAACAGGCTTTATATGTCATGGCTTAATTTTTCAAGAATTCCTCTAAAACAGCGAATTCATGAAAATCCAGACAGCTTACTATGATATGTGTAGTAGATAGTATAATAGCTTCACCAGTTAGTCTCTTGTAATGAAATTCGATTACCTCCAAATTAGTCACAACAAATGATTCTTTCACATTTCTGATGTCGTTCCACAACTTGTAGTCGACATCAAGAACTGGAAGATAACAAATCCTAGCCTTGTGTACAAGAAAGTTGAATTATTGCCATAATATACATATCTAGTGGTGGTTATGTAGAAGATGTGTTGAATTCTTATTAGGAAGTGAGAGCCCAACTTTTCTGCATCAAGGTCTAGCCCAAAAGCTGACCTCTCTATGTCCAAAACTCCTTGGAGAGCATAGTCTTCGTTCTTCTTCCGAGAGAGCATAGTCTTCGTTCTTCTTTGAGCAGATCTTGACGCTTCTTTTAATAAAAGTGTAACCATTGTAGCCCCACACTGTACCTTGTGGATACTTGATTTTCCAACAGCTCTGACTTAGACAACATAGTAGTGCTCCTACTCTTGCTTGGTCCACAAAACTACATAATAGGCAAAAGTGGAGAAATATCTCTCCGAAGTGTTTATACTGTGTATTTTCATTCTCATGAAAATGTGTTAAATTTTTACCTTATCCTCAATGACAGAGACCAATTTCTCAACATCCAGGTCGAACCCAAATGCTGATCTCTCAATATCGAGAACCCTGTGAGGCATAGAAAAGTCTTCATTCCTCCTTGAGCATATCTTGCCACTTCTTTTGACAAAGTCGTAACCCGTGTATCTCCATGATATGCCTTTTGGATGCTTGTTCTTCCAGGAGGTCTGACTTGAACTGCACAAAAGTATGCCTACCCTTCCTTGGCCCATGAATCCATATGATAGACAGAAATGCATGAATGTTTCTCCAAAATGCTTGCACTGTGAATTTGTGCATTTTGAAGTCTTGAATTGATCCAACTTTGTCCAATGTACAAATTTTACCACTTGACCTTGTGCATCGTAGTGTAGCAGAACTAGATATCCTGCAACTCTACCTATAAGGGCGTCCTCCTCTAGGGTTCCTGTGATCTCAGTTTCATATACATGGTGACTCTTGATGTAGACTCTTGCCTCGTTTTCCTGAGAATTAATGCGCATATATTTATTCTAAATTGAAGTATCACACTATTGAGAACTTGAAATAGTTATTTTAATCAATACTTTTTTCTTTTTCATTTTTCAAAAAGCAAGAAGTGAAAACATTAAATTGTTGTTTTCAGTTTCTCCAAGTAAAAGTTGAAAATATTTTATTTTCATATTTTGCGAAATAGGTCACTGCACGCATTCTCATCCTACTTTTTATTTTATTTTTTACTCTATGTCTCGAAATCCCCCCTGATGTTTAAATCCTGGTTCCACCTTTTGATTTATTGAAAGACTAAAATACTCTAACATAAAATTAAATTAAAGGACAGTTGTCAATCATAAGTAATTTCCCAAAGGTTGACAATTCCCACAAACGCGAAAAACCCTAAGGAGGAGGCTTCCAAACTTCCCCAACACTTTTGTCCAGCGGCGGCCCTGGCCTTTGGACCACGCCGAAGCCACATGGCTTTGCTGTCGGGCGGGATTTGATTGATTGCCTGAGTAGCTCTTGGATTGGAGTGGCTAGATCATGGTTTTTTTTGCAGGGTTGTTCTTGGTAGCGATTCCGGTGGTTGTTTCTATATTCCGGTAGCTGTGTTGCCCGAGATTTGAGGCACTCGCTTTAACAGCGCCAGTTTGCGGTTCGAATGAGGTGGGAGCCGTGGTGCTGTTGGAACGGGCAATCTGGCTTTTGCAGCGGCGTGGTCTGGCCGACAGGGGTCTTGAAGGCGTGGTCCGGACAGTGTTAAGGAGGCAAGTCGATGCGTCAGAGGCTTCTGGTATGACGGTGGTTTACTGGGGTCATGTCAAGGCTGCCTTACTAGGCCTTGGTTGGGTCACTCCTCTTTAGGCTGCCCTTTAGGCTCCTATGGTGAGCTGGGGTGTTTGCCCTAGACTCATCTCTATGTTTTATCTTTGTCTATTTACAATAAATTCCTTGTCTTTCGGAAGATCTCGGAGGGCAAGGAGAAATTTTAAGGTTTTTGGTTTTAGCCTACAGAATAATAGTTGATTCTATACATCTAGGTGCAAAGTTCTTTGGTGTACCACAATTGAGTATGCTATTATTATAGTTTAGAATTTTATTATTCTACTGGGCTCCTGCAAAAAAAGCGGAATTGTTTTTAAGTGTAATAGCACCTATCACCTCTAGTGGGATCTATGTATCGTGTCTTTCTGGCATGTATTTGCTATGAATGAAATTGTATTCTTCCTCAAAAAAATTAAAGGACAGTTACAATTTGTTTTTCCTATTACACCCTAAAGAATGCGTACTTAAACTTCATCCTTAATTTTTTCATTCATCGTTAAAACCTGACGCTTTCGTACTTGGCTAAATAGAAAAAGGTGAAATTACTAGTCCCCTTGTACTTTTTGAGATTCGACAGTTCAGTCCATGTTATTCCGATTTTAACAAATAACTCCCCAAACATTCAAATTTCACATATTTTAGTCTAAAATGACCATTTTACCCCTCAATTCCTCTTTTTTTTTTTTAATATCTAATATATACATACACACATATACATATACATACATACATATACATATACATATACATATAACACACACACATACACGTTATATATATATACGCACACATTTGTATAAAATTATACATATATTTATATATCTATATATGCATATACATACATATATATATATATACACACACATATACACATTAGATATATAAAATTAATTTGTGAATTTTTTTTTATGATATGAAACATAATATAAACTTACCGAATACATAAACACATTATATATATATGTATACATACATATACATATATATATCTACATATACACACACACACATAAATATATATCAAAAGAGAGAGAGAAGAAGAAAAATATATACACACACAGATACATGCATACATATGTACTCACACACACACACACACACATATATATATATAAAGAGAGATAAGAATAAAAAAATACACACACACACACATATATATATATATACATATATATAAAAAAGAGAGAGAGAGAGAGAGAGAGAAAGAGAAGAACAATAAAAAAAGAATAATTGAGGGGTAAAATGGTATTTTTGGACTAAATTGTGTAAAATTTGAATATTTAGGGGAGTTATCTGTTAAAATTAGAATAGCAAGGACTGAATTGTCGACACACCAAAAGTATAGGGGGGACCGGTAATTTTCCCATAGAAATATAACTCGACTTAAACCCTACATCCCTACATTAGAAAATGGTATTTTGGGTACTGCAAATGGGTGAACTAAGTATACTTAAAATTAAAAAAATATATGTACGGTGAGTTAAGACTTAAGAATGTATGGTGAACAAAGTATTTTGTGAAATAGGTCACCAAACGCATTCTTGTCCTACTTTTTTTTAAATTTTTTTATTTACTCTATGTCTCGACCCCCCAATGTTTTAAATATGGATTTATTGAAAGACTAAAATACTCTGACATAAAATTACATTAAAGGATAGTTACAATTTGTTTTTCCTATTACACCTTAAAGAACACGTACTTAGACTTCATCCTTAATTTTTTCATTCATCGTTAAAACCTGACGCTTTTTTACTTAACTAAATATAAAAAATAACTCGACCTAAACCCTATATTAGAAAATGGTATTTTGGGTACTGCAAATGGGTGAACTAAGTACACTTAAAATTAAAAAAATATATATATATATATATATGTATATGTACGGTGAGTTAAGACTTAAGAATGTATGATGAACAAAGTAATTAATATGATGACAATAGCCGCGTCCTTAATATATTAATATATCAAGTAAAACATCTTTATATAATTGTATGCTCATTTAAGTTAGTATAGGATTGCGTGTAATTTATTGTTGTAAATAATTGATTTATCATTTATATATCAATATAGTGCGTACAATATTTTGTTATCTAATTATATATTTTTCGAATTCGATAAAACAAGGGCATAGCCACCTTTTTGTGATAACAAGTCAAGGGAAATACTTCAGTACATTAATGTATTGATACATCAAGTAGACTAGGTTCAATATAGAGGTAGAATAGCTCAGTACAAGGGTAAACTAACTCCATACATGTCTACCTATGTACTGAGTCAGTCTACATCTGTATTGAATTAGTCTACTTGATGTATCAGTATATTAATATACTGTAGATAATCCCACAAGTCAAGCTATGAAGTTTTCATGCTCAACTTCATAGGGTATACAGTTGAGTGGCAGTACCAACTCCATAGCGTTGAGGGGGGGACTTTCCTTGGTAGCGAAGTAAAAGCGACTTTAAGGAAACCGAAGGCCCAATTGAAGTTTATAACTTTATTTGACCGAAAAATTTAAACCAAGCAGTCAAGGACACTTTGCAGTAGGGACAAGTGTCAGAAGCCCAAATAAGACATGACATTAGGAGGGTGATGTGGGGCTTTGTTGAATCACGACCATTTACTCGATTGCAGTGGACGAACTTCATCTCAAACCAAAAGTTACAGGAATAAATTTTCATTACCTTCTGAAAATATTTGATTATGTAAATCAATTTTTTATCAAATTTTATCTTGTACCACACAATATATGTCACACAATCATCTAAACTTAACAATTTTTCATGTTCATAAATAGCAAGTAACATTTTTCATATCAGACATTATACATTTAATTTGGTATTAGTATTTGGGATCAATAACGGCATTTTTATGTACATCTGAAGTCATACATGTTCTTTATGTTATTGTACTTCATGGTGATATTTTCATGGGTCTAGTTAGGAAGAATCCCACCATCTTTTCCTAGTTCTGATTAGATGTGCCTAACCAGAAAAAGATATCATTAAATACAATGAACATGCATAACTTTTCATTTTGGAATAAAAATAGAACATGTTAAACTTTCTGACGGAACCCACATGTTTCTTGTTACTTTGGTGAAGCAGATTCCCAGAAGATAAAAGTTGAGAGAAAAAGGGTTATGCCACTAAAGTAGGTTATTCCTTTCTTTGGGTCCAAGTCAATTAATCCCAAAATATATGACAATCTAAGCTATGCCAAATGAAGCAGGCCTAGACCTCAATGCCTAAATTTTTTTTTTCTGTTACAAAAAACCCAAAGGACTATAATGAAAATCTCAAATACATCTAGAACCTTTGTAATCGAAATGAAAGGTTGGAGCAGTAGATAGAGGCAATGAGTATTCCGTAAAGAAATCTTAGTGGAACGACCCATAACAGTAATCCAATCTATTATGAAGTTCACATATCTCAAAATTTGCTTGAAATGACTTTTTCAGCTAACAAAGATAGAGTAAGAATGTCTCAAACTAAAAACTTAATGAGTCAAGGGATTAGAATAACACCATTCATGTTGTTAATTAGGATCTTGACATCTCCTTCCACATGGACATATTTGGAACCACAAGCAATAGCATGACACAATATTTCTCAGAGAGCAATTGCTCTAGTCACCTACACATCACCATGTCCGATAATTTTTTTTTTTGAAGAAGCTAGAATCAAATTACCATAATGGTGTTGATAGCAACAAATTCCGTCTGCCTTTAACAAAATATATGCAAATTCATATGAAAAATGAGGTTAACGAAATTCTAATTATTTTCAACTTCTACCGTGATTCATCAATTTCCGAAAAGGAGTTTGAAACTCAATCAAGTTGGGAAGCTCATGGAGACGTAATACATGTACCCCGAGCATTTATAGAAGCGTTACAAATATTCTCATAGAGGACATTCTGTAAATAATCAGGAGCTTCTCCTAAATATAGGTCAGTAATTTAACAATTCAAGTAATTTTTCATCCTCATCTACAATATAAAAGAAGAGAACAATTAGGGAAGAATGAAAGAGAAATTAGTTCATGACAATTATCGTCAGTAACTAATCGACCATCTAACCAAACCGGAAACTAACAACGCAATTCGATGCAGTCCAATATGCCTTCCCTAAAGAAGGGTAGTGTTACACTGTTACCTCTCTCTCTTTTTTTTTTGGTCTGAGGGCAGTGTTACCTCTCAAAAAAAAAAAAAAATAACTAAAAGATAATATCATACTTAGAACTTATAACAGGGGAGACTTCTATCCAATTGCGCGCTCAAAAAGGTGGTTGAGACTCAGCACCAATGGCGCAGGTCCTCTCTTTCCATGTTCTTCTATCTGCAGAGACCCACAGGCCTTCTTCTTCTTCTTCTTCTTCTTCTTCATCCGAGTCACTCAAGTTGGAGCAGAGAACAAAGACATCCATTTCTGCTCCCAGAAAAGGTACAACCTTTCCTTTCCACAGTTATTGAGCTTAGTTGGCTTTCAAAATGCTTTCTTTACTGTTAATTTAGTGAAACCCAGATGGGTCTGTTTCATGTTGGGACTGTAAATTTAGTTGCACATATTTTGAGAGGGTTGGTTTTTGTTACTGTCACTGAAAGTTTGTGACTTTATAGGTAATTTTAGTCCCTCACGCAAAACCCAGAAGCTGAATTCCGAGGTTTCTACCCACAGAGGTGGTAAGTGTGTGTTTGGGAATTTCAATGTGAAATGAAAGTGCTTTTGGGTTTGATGTGAAACGAGTTTGGAGTATGGTATCTGCATTGTTTTGCTGGCTTTGAATATTATGATGATAGAGTGGTTTGTTGTTAGTGTCACTGAAAGTATGTGATTTTATAGGTCAGTTCAATCCGGCACGCAAAACCCAGAAGCTGAATTCGGAGATTTCTCCTCACAGAGCTGGTAAGTGTGTGTTTGGATGTTTCCTTTATCTGCATTTTTCGATGGCTTTGGAAGAAACATGAGAAGAGGTGTCGGACTGTTTGTTTTTTTTTGAATTCTGATGGCTTAGTTTCGAATTGCTCTGGCTTGTTCAGTTTCTGCGGTGAGATTGATGAGAATAGAGATGGGAGGTGCTTTTGCTGATCTTCTCAATGAGAAAGGGAAGGGCTCTGGTGAAAATGAGATGGGATATGTTGAAAGAACTCTCGGGTTTCGCACACGGGATTTAGAGGATCGTGATCTTAGACTGGTTAGCTCTCCCTTCCTCTTATCTTTATTGCACTTTAAGTTTGTTAGGTACTACAACAAGGTCTACCTGTAAATGGGGTTTAAATTATGCAGCATAAAAATGATTATGGATTTTATTTTAATTTCTTGAAGCTAAAATAGCACTCGTGACTTGCTTGAAGATCTAATTATATTCCCCTTTCATTTCCACTATATAGGTCACTGAAATTGTTGGTGGCACCATACGTTGGAAGCGATATCTTGATCATTTGATCAGTTCGATATGTCGCGATGCAAACACATTTAGCAGGATGGAACCACTTCTTTTACAGGTGTTTACCCTCACATTTTTATTACCTTCTAGTTTTCAGGGACTTAGAACTATTATGCATGTGAGAAATATGGAAATCACAACATTGTGATCCATTTTTTCATATAATTATCTATAATCTTAGCAATTGTTGCATTGTGTGGAGGAGAAGGATACGGTTGATGCCTTTCATTTGTGTAGTCGTTTCATTGCAATTTAGTGATGGGTGGACCTATTAATCTATTGTATCAGTGCTGAGCACTGCTAACAGTGGAAATGCAATTAATTGCAGTTACTCTCAAGTCATAGTTGGAGGCTCTGTCCAAGTCGCTAATTTTGGTTCTCTCTACCTGTGTATCTAGATTCTCCGGATTGGTTTCTACGAGATTGTCAAGCTTAATATGCCACCGTATGCCGTTGTGGACGAGGTGACTTTCTACTTGTTCCTCTTTTAATTTTCTTGATTTTGCCTCTTATCTATTTTGGGAGCTGGAGAGTTTTCAAAGCCCTTGTGTAATTTTATTTGAATATTCTGATTTTAAATTCTGTGGTACCATATGTGGGTTCAGAAAGTCTATTTATTCTAAATTTTTGTCAAGTTGGCCAATATTGGCTCTAGTACTATGTCTCCTCCCCATTTTATTGACGATGTCTGTAACTTTTATCCAATCCAATGTATGTTATTGAGTGATTTTTCCAAATGTCTTCTAAATGACATGTTCCATATAACAATTGCAGAATGTGAGGCTTGCTAAAATTGCCCTTAGACATGGTGCTGGCAACATGGTCAATGGGATTCTTCGGAAGCTTGTTTTACTTAAGGTTTGCTATTTTAAAATTGATATGCTATAATCATGTAATTACTTTGAGATATTAATTAATTTCTTTGAATTTGGTTTGCAGGAAAGTAACTCTCTTCCTCTACCCAAAGTAGAGGGCGATGATCGCACAAAAGCACGTGCTCTTGCCACTCTGTACTCTCATCCTGTAGTAAGAATATAGTCATGCTTGTGTCTTCATATGTCTTTGGAATAGTAGGATAATCTGGGACTGTCATAGACCTAAACAACAGAAAGTAAACTGCTATTCATTTGAGGAACTATTGTCTATCATATATGCTGTACCACTGAAATCATCTCAGAATTAATACTGCAAAATATTTGCAGCTTTCCTTTAAACTTCATTACCTCTGGAGGAATCAAAGATTGAAGTTGCTGAACCATTCATAGCTGGCTTGGTAATCTGTTTTCACTTCCCCATTTTAATTGATTTTACAGTGGATGATAAGGCGATGGACAAAGCATCTGGGACAAGAAGAAGCAATTAGATTGATGGCATGGAATAATAGTGATCCTGGTTTCAGCTTAAGGTTTTTATTGTCTTTCCTTCTTTTTTCCCCCTTTTCTTTTCTTTTATCTTCTTCTCTGTTCTTTCTTTCTCTCTGCTGGCCCTTTAGACATGATTTTGTCTTGATTGCCTTTGCTGGTGCTGATTTCAGGGCAAACAGTGGAAAAGGTATTTCAAGAGCTAAACTTGTGACAAAGCTTAATTTATTGAAGGTGCGTGATTATCCTTTTCAGTTTGTAGTCCTGTAATGCTGGATATGATTTGAAATGAACAGTTGTTGTAAGTTTGTAACATTACTTTAGCCTCTTATAAAATGCTTTAATTAGACTCACACTACATGCATGATTGTGCGGGATACATGATTTTGCCAGCATGACTATGAGACTATTGCCAGAGATACTTGGTCTCGGATTATTAATTTTATTTTCTTGAACCTCAGGTCCCACATGAGCTCTCTTTGCACTTGAATGATTTTGTCCGTATGGAAAAAGGGTTGCAGGTATGAGTTTACTATGTAGTTCCTCTCAGTATGTCAAGTTTTGTGTCTATGCAGTACCAATGCACCATCCTCTTCTTGCTGCAGACATACTAACTTAATATGTCAATTTTCAGCTGCTAGTTTAGGAGAATAAATTAAAGTGAAAATTAGTTACTTTTAATTTCATTTTAAAGTTTCTCTTTCAGTATTTCTGTTCTTTTTGGAGAAGCTGGTAAAGGTCCTAGTTACTAACTACCTAAATTTTGTTGATTCAGATTGTAATTCAAGCTGGTTTGCTAAGAGAAGGTTTATGTTCTGTACAGGACGAGAGTGCAGGTCAATTATATCTTGATTTTAATTCAAGCAAAAGTTTAGTAATTGCTAGTATATTTGAATAAGTTATTGGGTTCAGTTACTTGCTGGCTTTTTCATGATTATTTTTGCTTGCCAGATACGTCTTACTTGCGTGTTAGATGGTTCTTTAAATAAATGTCATTTGTCCATGTATTCATGCATACAGAGGGAAATTTATACTCTGTTCTATTTTGTTCGGATTATATTCTAGTTTTTAAGTTATTATTGGTTGACTTTTTATATGGCTATCTTCTTAAACAGTATACTGCAATCTCATTGCAGGTCTGGTAGTTTCTGTTGTAGATCCTCAACAGGGTGAAAGCATTATTGATTGTTGTGCTGCTCCTGGAGGAAAGACTCTTTACATGGCGTCCCTTTTGAGTGGCCAAGGTAATTCATTATCTAAATTATTAGTTTTCTATATTAACCCACTGTGGAAAAATTTAGGAATTCTTATTCTTGTATCATGAATTGGATCTTACTTTTTAATCTTCTGCTACTATCATTGGGTTTCAGGTATGGTCTATGCAATTGACATAAATGAAGGGCGGTTGAGAATCCTCAAAGAAACGGCTAAGTTGCACCAAGTAGATGGTGTCGTCACCACTATCCATGCTGATATGCGTAGTTATGCTGTAAGTTATCACCTCTATACAACATTGATCTTTGGGACATCAAATTTCTTATGGTCCTTATCTTTTCTCCAGGACAATAATACTATGAAGTGTGATAAAGTTCTATTGGATGCTCCATGTTCTGGACTGGGTGTTCTCTCCAAGGTGATTGAATAAGAATTAGAAGTTAAATTAGGCTGTGCACCAACTTTTATTTAGTTATTTGATGCTATATCTCTTATTGACTTTTTGAAGAGGGCAGACTTGCGTTGGAACAGGAGATTAGAGGATATGGAGGAGCTTAAGAATTTGCAGGATGAGCTCCTTGATGCAGCTTCTCGGTAATAACAAAACTCTCTCTCTCTCTCTCTCTCTCTCTCTCTCTCTCTCTCTCTCTCAGAGTAAGAATAGTTTAAAGACACGGTCCTCTTTTTTTGGTTTTTGACAATCACAAGTTTTCCACAGGACACGATCACATTTATATTGTTTGGTCAAATGCATTTACCTTTTTAGTTTTTCCTCATTATTTTGATGTTCATTTACAGATTGGTCAAGCCTGGTGGAGTTTTAGTATACAGTACTTGCTCCATAGATCCGGAAGAGAATGAAGAGAGAATTGCTGCATTTCTTCTCAGGCATCCAGTAAGGGCTATAATTGATTTTTCTTGTAGTGCTTTCCATGTTGAACTTATAAAAGCAGATGGTTACATGTTACCAAGTACCAAAAGTATATTTTCTGTTAAATGCATATTCAGAATTTTAAATATGCATTATGGTGCATCTTTCTTATCACTACTATTCCTTGGGTTTCAGTATTTTTGCATAGATCCTGCTGACAAATATGTTCCATCTGAATTCGTAACGGAGCATGGTTTCTATTCCTCCAACCCTGTGAAACATTCCCTGGATGGGGCCTTTGCTGCTCGTTTAAGTCGAGCTTTGTAAATGTAGGTAAAATAAGGCTTTCCATTTTTATTTGGTTAGTGAATTCCACTACAATGAACATTAACCGGTGATTAGATTACAGTTTAACATGTCGTATGTGAAACTTCTTATGAACAAGTTATCCTGAGAATATAACCCGAGTTCTTTGTTTTCTTGAACAGGAGTTGAGTTCTGGATGTAAGTTCGAACAAGTTCTGCATTTTTTATTGGTGAGTGTGACTGAGAGAATAAATACTGTCTCCCCGTAAAAGAACTGAATTGACAGCTAGTTGAGATCAGCTCTGTTCACATTTTTTGTTTGATTGAAAGCCATATTCACTTCAAAAATGGTCCTTTAACAGGCACCACAAGGATAATTTGCGTGGAAGACAACCTTTTCGACACCTTGGAGAGGTTCCTGCGCTGATGATCCAAGTCATTTGTGCAAAATAGCAATGGTTACAGTGAAAATGCTATACACCGACATTGAAGAGGGATCACTACGCATCAAGATTGATATAGCTGTCTTCACTGACTCTAAGTTGGAATTCTCGGAAGACATGCGAGCTCAACCAATTCAGGATTTAAATTTTACCTATGCACGAAGCACAGTGGAAATGCGTACAACTATGGATGAGTCGATACAGCAAATGAGTGCAAGGATGGTTCATATGTAAGTTTGTAACAGAATAAAAGGAAAAGAAGAGAGAATAGGTTGATTTGTTTAGGTAGTATGCTTGTAACCAAACCATCACATATCCTTTGGAGTTTGGAAAACTCTACACACAAATGAACTTTCTTTGTATCCATGTTCTCAACTAATTAAATAATCAAGTATGGTTTTATGCAATTGTTTTTACATGAAGGGGAAGTAGTAATCCCAAACCAATGAACCTTATAAAGGTATTAGCAATTAGACCGTATTTGTGAGTACATAATTTTTCGACAAAAATCTCACTTTCTAATTTGTACGCATTTTTTACCATGGGCGCTAAATGATCTTACTTGCTTGGCCATTACAATTAGTTTTTTTTTTTCTAGAAAAACCATTACAAACGATCTCATCAACTATAAGTCTATAACCTCCAAATTTCTTCCATCTAAAAAAAAATTTCATATTTGTTGTTAAAAAATGTTTCAAAAATAGGCTTCTCTTGTGGGGCCTTGCCCATCTGATAATAGGCAACCAGAGTGAAACGACGTCGTTTAGGTAAATGTGAGTTCATCTGCTACCTTGTGCCGAAAACAAAAGGCTCATTCTTTCTTAAACCCCGAGAGGAGAGCTCAGGCAATGCTCTTCGCACCATGAACACTCACCGCCCGGTGAGGGCGCTGTCACGTGCCCTGTCACGTGCTC
The DNA here is from genome assembly GCA_025331145.1 of Rosa persica. NCBI lineage: Eukaryota > Viridiplantae > Streptophyta > Magnoliopsida > Rosales > Rosaceae > Rosa > Rosa persica. Next base: position 61,858,709 of record WFKR01000005.1, read on the forward strand.
TATCTCATTCCTCCGCCGCCGCCGCCGCACAACCCTCCTTCCCTCTGAAAAACGTGACCAAATCGAACTTCGAGCCGGTTCTCGCCGAGCTCCGCCGCCACGTCGCCGCCGCCGACTTCGTGGCCGTCGACCTCGAAATGAGCGGAGTCACCAGCGCGCCGTGGCGGGACTCGTTGGAGTTCGACCGCTCTGACGTCAGCTATCTGAAGGTCAAGGACTCGGCGGAGAAGTTCGCCGTGCTTCAGTTCGGCGTTTGCCCCTTTCGCTGGGACTCCTCCAAGAAATCCTTCATTGCTCATCCGTCAGTCTCTCTCTCTCTCTCTCTCTCTCTCTCTCAATTTAGGGATCATTTGCTTCAATCATGCTTTAGTCATCGTGATCGATTTCTTAGGGCTTTGTAATTTCAGAAACTGGTACGTATGGAATTGGGGGGAAATCTCTTGTTGTAGTAGCAATGCCATTTTTGTTTGCTCTGATTTGGTTACATAGAAAATTGAGCTACAAAGATGAGAATTTAGGGGTTAAAAGCAGCTGCTAAGTTGAAAATCACTCAAGTTTATTATCATTTTTTAGCCGTTGGTAATATCAGAAAATGGGGCAGTATGGTTATGGAATTAGAGGGAAAGCTCATGTGTTGCGATGCAGGGGTTCGTTCACGTTCTTGTAATGGGAAGGATACTCTTGTTTGGAAGGAAAATTGAGGACAAAGATAAGGAGTTTAGGGATTAATGCAGCTGGAAGCAAGGAATCACTTTAGTCATTATGGAGTTATTATTCCTTTGTAATATCAGAAATAGGTAGGTAATGGCAGGAAATTGGAGGCAAAGCTCTAGTTTTGCAATGTTGGGGTTTGTTGACATTTACGTTTGTTCTGTTTGGTTGCTTAGAACATTGAGGGACAAGGGAAAGAAATTTAGGGGTTATTTGCTTCTGTCACACTTTAGTCATCATCATTTCTTGGCCCTTTGTGATATCAGAAATCGGTAGCTCATGGTTATGGAATCAGAGGGAAAGTTCTTCTTTGCAATGCAGGGGTTCGTTCATACTCAATATAGGTCTCCTCATTATTTCCTGAGAATTTTTATCATGCTTGTATCCTGAGAAATTTCTGAGAGGAAAAGAGAACTGAGGGGAAAGAGAATTTGATTAATTTGGAGTGGTCTTTGTACTGGTCATGGTGTTTGGAGTGAAAAGCTCAATTTTTGAAATTTTCAGAAAAAAGCTGCAAAGTAACGATTTCCTTTTTTTTTTTTGGTTAAAGTTTAGTTTCCTACTTATTCCCATCATTGTATCTTTAAGAGTAATTCATGAGAGCATTTACATTTGGAGGTTAGGTGGGATTTGCTCTAGTTTGAAGAAACGCAAAAAGGACATGACAACCGATAATAAGATTTAGCTTTGCCTGTTTTGTAGAATTTTCCTGCATAAAGAATGTTTTTGTTTAAAGGTTTTATATAGTTTTATTACCTGCTAATATGTGTACTTTGGCAGGCACAATTTCTATATTTTTCCACGTCAAGAGCTTCCTGTCGAAAGCCCCACTTATGAGTTTCTCTGCCAGACTACATCAATTGACTTCTTAGCTAAATACCAGTTCAATTTCAATATGTGTATACATGAAGGTACTACAGTTTTGGTGTGTATTTTGTTTCAACTTTATGAGTAATGGTACAATTCTGTAATGGATGAGCATGTTTATTTATCAAGTCTTCTTATGGTACTTTTGGTTTCTGAAATTGAGCTGTTGGGCATGCTCAGGAATATCTTATTTATCTAGAGGGCAGGAAAATGAAGCACTGAGACATTTTCATTTGGCATATGAGGATGGTTCTAAGTTGAAAGAAATGAGGGATGCCCCTTTGGTTAAGATGGCTGACACTCTCTTCACTGAACGGATGAAGAATACATTTACTGAGTGGCGTGATGGGTTGTTGAGAAATAGAAATGGAGGGTTCCAATTTCAGGGAATCTCAAATGACCACCAGCAACATTTAGAAACCATTTTTTTCAAGATGCGTCCTGCTCTTAGTCTACATGGATTTACATCTCATCAGCTTAAATTGATTCAACTGGTAAATGCTTTTACATTCTGATCTTTTACTATAAGATTGTTACTTTTGATTAGTATATCTTGGATATGCAGTCCAGAATATCATTCTTGGTGTAGTCTTTTGTTAATTTTCTTTTGTGAATTAAACTTTTTCAATTCACCTTTACCATACATTGTTGAAGGAAATATAATTTTAACTTGGTTTCAAATTTGTTGTTCTAGTACTTTATTTTATTTGTGTTTCCAGTTATTCCTAGATGATATATGGATCTAAAGAACCTTTTTCCTTCCACCATCGTGGCTCTAGCAAGCTGATTATAAAAGTGAACTCATGCAGGTCATTAGAAGGCATTTCCAAGATCTTTCTTATGTTCAGGTAAATGGGGAAAATTCATCTCAACAGCAACTAGTTGTGCATACAGATTCTAAGGATGACAGGGAGTCACTTATGGTAAGTAATTTATTTCCCCTTGGTGGATGTACTCTTGACTTGGTACCTGTTGATGTGAAATTTTCAAATGTGCTTCAATTGTGATGGATACTTAGGATGTTTTGTCAAATAGTTTTCAGTCATTAGAACTTTGCTTTTTACTTGATTCTTCTTCTTCCTTATAAAGGTCTTGGTGGTTAAATGTTTGGGCCTTTTATACAGTATGTTTGGAGTGATAAATGGAGATAAAAGAACAGAGAGAAGAGAAACTTTGAAGCTTCTCTTGTGGGAATCATTACATCTGGAGGGAAACAGTGGAAAGGAAATATGTCGAAACTAGAGCTTCACTTTCTATTAGGATACTCTTTATTTGGCTCTCTCCAAAATGGGGAACTTTGGACAGAAATGTGATGTGTATGACCTTTAAATGTTCCAAAGATGCCTTGTATAAAAGTTTTCTCTCAGTTCCTAACTTACCTATCCAAAGAAACATAAGAGATTAAAAACATGAGAACAAGTGCAATAGGGAGAATAGAAATAGAATTAACTCAATGATGTATGTCTTGTCATGTGATGTTATCTGTACACCTTACATTGAATTGAAGTTTTCTCTTTGCTAAACTTTTGCAGAAAGAGGTGAAGGATGAGCATCATAGACAAGCAGAGACCAAGGTTCAAGCTGCGGTGGGGTTTCGTCATGTTATTGACCTTCTTTCCTCAGAAAAAAAGCTGATTGTTGGTCACAATTGCTTTCTGGGTACAAATATCACTTTTCGTTTCATAAACAGATTAGTTATGTTATATAATTGCTAAGATGCCTTTTTTTTTTTTTGTCATCAGATATTGCACATATATACAGCAAATTTGTAGGTCCTCTTCCTTCAACTGCTGAAGAATTTGTATCTTCTGTTAACAAGTGTTTTCCACACATCCTTGACACCAAAGTACTCTTGAATGCTAATATTGGGCTTCAACAACGGATGAAGAAATCCCAAACATCACTCTCGTCAGCATTTGCATCATTATGTCCACAAATTTCTCTGGGGGCGAAAAGCACTGATCTGGCATTCCAATTGTGTGTCAAAGTTGAGGTTCAGGTTGATGATTTGAGGTTTGCTTCTTCTTTTCTCTGCCAATAGCTATGACCATGTTACTAGTCTTACTTTTTCAATGCCAATAGCTATGACCATGTTACTAGTCTTACTGTTTTCAATGTCATACGTGGAAAGAAAAAATGATAAATAGTGAAAATACTGTATTTACATAATAGCTCCGATGACTTTTATTGCCACATTTATGAAAAGAATATAAAGACAGATAAATAGTGAATATTTAATAATATAACTTTCTGATGTGAATTTTATGATTATGTTTCAAAGGCGTAGGGTTTGAAATTATAACCGACTGGGAGCTACTATGCATGACATACATGAGATGTGACCAGCTATTGAAAATTTGTCTGCTTGTTTTTATTGACTGGCTTTTTGCGATGCATAATTGGGTGCATCTTATATAGGAAACTCTCAAAGTTTCCAGAGTACAATAATTACCAATTCAACAGTTAGATAATGATTGAAGAACAAGAAAAGCAGAGGAGACACCTTAGCAATAACTCTTTCCTATCGAATTGATCTGTTCGCAGGTCTTCCAACTGGAATTCTGGAGCCAAACATGAAGCTGGATATGATGCTTTTATGACAGGATGTGTCTTTGCTCAGGCCTGCAGTCATCTAGGTATTGATTTTGAAGCATGTTTGCCCTCTGAAAAGTTGGCCCACAATGAAAAGCTCCAGAAGCACATCAACCTTCTATTCCTTAGTTGGAGTAAAGGAGACGTTATTGATTTAACAACTGGAAATAAGAATGTGATGTCTGTGCGATCTAAGAACAACAAAAAACGTTACTTGCAGATTTCGTATGAGAAAATTGCTTTAATATGGGGATTTTCATCCAAGCTCAAGGCACGAGAGATAAGAGAATGCATCTCCAAAGTCTTTGGCCTGACCTCAGTTGTATCTATCTATCACTTGGATGAAACTGCAGTGTTCATTCAGTTTAACAAGGAGGAATTGGTCTCTGAGTTTCTCAGTTTGAAGGACACTTTAGAGAGAAAAGATGGTCCTGTCTCAGTTTTGCATCCTCTTGCAGGACTTTTGGAAGGTGGAAATACCCGAGCTGCTGATTATGAAACTTACAAAGAAATTTGTAGTTCACCCAACGCAAAAGTCTTGTTTGCAGATCAGGCAGAGGCATTTGGTATCCAATGGAAAACCAAGTTGGTCGAAGCTAAGGCATCATTGTGCCTAGAATGTGAGAATTCAGGTGAAAAAAATGCTTTGAATCCTGCTTCAAATTCCGATGAAAAATCCGAAAGAAAGAACATGGAAAATGTGCAGGCTGATTCATCTACTGCATGTGTCTCACACTATAAGATTATAGATTCTTTGATTGCTTCTAGAGGCGATAAGGTCAGAACTAATTTGTGACTGGTTCTAGGTTTTGCTGAATCAGTTGCTCAAGTTAATTTATACAGATTCTATTTACGGAGACTCTGCCTCAACCAATCTGTAGTTTACTGAGAATTATGTATACTTTTCATTAGGAATGTGGCATTACGAACAGAGGAAATCACAGTACTAAAATGGCATTTTTTTTCGAGAGCCAAGTAATCATAACATGTCTTACTGATTTTCATTTAAGTTGGCTTTAGCCTTTGGCAAGTCAGCAGTGTTCAGCTTTTACCAATTGGATCAAATTATCTAGTGTATCAGTGTTACCTTTTCATTTTTCTTGTGCATTTTCTCGTTCCATCCACGAACGGACGTTAATGGATTTCTGACATTGATTGAACTTGCCGTGGTAGAAGTTTGATTGAGAATATGAGACTGATGAAAGCTACTCTAGTAGGTTGCCTCTACCCGCTCCCAGAGGGGCCGGGATTGTTCCATTTTCAGCTAGAAGAATCGATGCGCGGAGAGGCCGGGATTGTTCCATTTTTAGCTAGAAGAATAAGACAGAGATCTTATCGAAGAAAAAAAATATAGAAATGATAAACAGCATCAATGTTTGCAACTTTGCATGTACCAACTATTATTATTTTAATTTAACAAATCATTTATAGAGAACTCGTGAATTAGTAGGCTGATAATTGATTGATAATACAATCATAATGTGAGAGAGCATAAACAAAGTCAAACTCAAGACCTCCTTTAAATGCGAGACTTATATTACTGGATAAAGCGTCATGTCGTTTTCTGTCATATAAAATTATCATTTAATCAAGATAGTAATTACTAACCATCGTTCATGTCAACATTAAACGGTCATGATCTTCTCCAAAATCATGAAAATCGTGCCCTCACGACCGCCTTTACCAAAGACGAGATTTATGTTACTAGAACCAAGCGTCATGTCGCTTTCTGCCATGCACAGTTGATCACCTAGGCAAGATAATAATTAATAACCTCCGTTCGTCTCGACGTTAAACATTCATGATCTTCTCCAAAATCATGAAAATAGTTCCCCCTATTCCCACCTATCATGCATAATAGGTGTGCTCAGACTCTTTTCTTGAACGTTTGATCCTCCACCTTCAGTGCCTGGATAACCGGTCAACATCCCCCTTCCTCTTTTCAGTTACACAAAATTTATACGTTTCTCATATAAACAACTCCAATATGCGTCACAGACAGTGAAAGGTTTTGAAAAATAACCAGTTTTACCTCACTAGCAGGTTACGGTCCAATAGTGACCCACTGCAGCCGGTGGACGAGTCCCTATAAGATGTGTTCTATCTACCAGCAAACTGTTCAATACGAGATAGAGTTTGTAGCTGATACGTATCTCTCACTCGAGCCTCTAGTATATTAGTATAGAGTACTCTTGTGTGTAAGTTATAAGATGAGGGAGCTCTTTGGTTATAATTCTGAGGTTTCTTCTTTCTCTTGGTTTTATGGAGAGGAGCAAAAACCATCATTTTTTTTTTTTTTTACCTATGCAGATGTTCTATATGTCTATATGAAGACCATGGTTTTAGCTCCAAATTTGAAGAACCAAGGGTATGTGTGGTCTTTGATCTCTCTATTTTCTTTCTTATTTTTAAGTCTGTCATGACCTATTTACCAAGTTGATCTTCGTGTTTCTGAATCTAATTCATGTTACAGAACTTACAGGCAAACCATTCATTTAATGAAAGGAATGAAACATGTTATATGATCTATGAGATTTTGTGCTTTATGCTTCATTCTAAAGAGGATTCATGGTTTTCACTGCAGGGGAGAGTAGTAATCTATCATTGATGTGTACAGATGGTTTGTGAGGGAGAGATTATGTTGACAGAAGAGAGTGAGCACAACCCGGCATTGGTGAAAGAGAGCTTTGTCATTGTTGGGAGTGTGCCCACTCTTCTTCTGTCAGTATCATCATCTACACTTGATTCCCTCTTTAATCATCTCGATCACCAGCACGATATGATCGATCTTCATCCAAACATAATGTGAAGTCTTCTCAATCTCTTACATTAATCTTATTTATGCTCTATATATGTATGTCTTTATATACAATGACTCGAGTTATATTACCTCAATTCTATATATGTATGTCTTTATGCTCTATTATAGATGGATGGAATTTCGAACGCATGCGGTGCTATGTGGCTGTTTGTTCAAGTCATAGACATGTTAATGTGCAAATGACATGCATGTTTTGTACGCACAAATATGCATGTCATATGATCTCTGAGCTTTTGTGCTCTTGTGTCTCATTCTAAAGAGATTCATGGTTTCCAGTGCAGGGAGGATATGAATATATGATTGATCCGTGGATGGTTTATGAGGAATTATGTTGACAGAAGAGAGGGAGCACAACCCGGCATTGGCGGAAGAGAGCTTTGTCACTGTTGGGAGTGTGCCCTCTCTTCTTCTGTCATCATCACTTAACAGTAATTCCCATCACTAATCATGTCGGCAGCACCATCTGATCTTCATCAGACCAAATGTTAAATCTTCTCATGATCTCATCCAATATAGCTCCATAAAATAGAAAGGTAAAGTTATCTTCCTTGTGGAACTGTCATTGCTATTCTTTCTTATGAGTTTGGTGTAAACTTCTGATTTATAGACAAAATAATCGTGTTTTTCGGCAGTATTAAAAAGAGACTTGGCAAAAGACTAAGTGGATGCCAATTATCAGAGCTGTGATGCATTCGAAGGAAAATAAATCAAAGAGGCAGCGGCTGTGGAAAATTGAAGCAAGTATATGTCAACTGTGGAGAACTACCGCAAAGAGGAAATTTGACTTTTCAAGATTATTGAGTGTTGAGAGTATAAATCCCACATGGGAAAAATAGGACATTGTCTATGAGTTTATAAGGGTTTGGGCCACTCTTTTTAATGCCAATTGGTTTTGGATGTAAACCCCAGATTACTTAATCATGGTATCAGAGCAGTTACTTAAATTACTGTATAGATGAAGTTTGACTTTTCAAGATTATTGAGCAGAAGTTGACAGGGTTTGGTTTTGGTATTTTGGATGCAGACAATTTAAGTGTATACAAGAATTCTTCCAAATTTGACAATATATATTGCTCATAAAAAACTCATCCAAATCTCTACTTCTGTGTTTGGTTAACTTACCAGTACATCTACTTTTTCTAGTAGTCAAGACTCAAGACTCAAGACTACTAAAGTTAGCCTATATGACCAACCATACCCTTCTTGCAATAGTTTATCTAAATGTCAGCCTATCACTAAGAAGATGCCAGACTACTAAAATTACCCTTATAAGGTCAATTAGTAGTCTCGAAACTGGGTAGTTTTGGTTAAATAGGGTCTAAAAACATTGCGCGCCTTCATTATAAGTTTGGTGGTTTGGCTCCTGTACATAGAAGTGTATAATTTGGTGGTTCGAGTGTGGCCATGTTTATGTTTGTATGCCTGCATATATAATGTAGTTCTTTCGTCTTAGTGAGTCAGTCTTTTACCTGGATAACGAGTCTGGTTATAAAGGAGATCTACACTGGATGTAAACAGAAGCTAATAAACTTGGACTCTGTTATCCTTTCTCTTAAAGGACTGTTATTATTTCTCTTATATCTTGAGTTTGTGAAGTACCGTAGGTTAGTAGGCTAAGGTTGTTGGAAGGGAAGCGCGAAGTCCTCAAAAGCTTGATTATGGAACAGAAAATATGTGGCACACCTTTTCTTTCTGATATTCGCTGCTGAACCTTGTGAGATCCAAAGACTTTTGTTTTTTGGGTAAAGTTTGTAACGAGACATTTGCTACTGGACTACATTTTCTTCATGGTTTTGCATGTCAATATGTTTTCTCATTTGCTGCCACGAAAGATGCTAAATTACAATGCTAACATCTATAGTTTGTATTGGTTCTCACTTTGATTCCTGTGGGTGTACGTGTACGTAGTTGGTTAATAGTAGTTGCAAGTCTATTTCAATGCCTCAAAGCTTATCATAGTAGTTGCCTACTCAGAATGATTGAAGTAGCCATAAATGTGGTCTTGATATAGCTTTAATTGCAATTGTTAATTAACTAGATCAGATGGATACGATTGACAAGATAAAAAATTATGACTGATGGACAAAATGGCTTTTAACTACAGGAAACCTCTTATGTAATATGTGAGGAAAATGAATTTGTTACAAGCAGTCCTGAAGATAAAAATGGTTTCATGGTTACTAGGCCTACTTTGTGAAGAAAGATGGACCGTTCATTCCGTATTTATCTGATTTCATTTTGGTATTGTGGACTGTGATTTATCGTGCTCTACATAGCAGGAGTAGCATTGAAGGAACTTGTGCCCAAGGATGATGATCAGGATGAATGAAGATCTTGCTTTGGATTTCTGGAGTGTTCTTGGTGGCCAGCCAGCCAGCCGGCAGGTGCTTTATATCTTGGGTCAAGTTATATTACCAATGTTTCTGCAAGATTGTACTGTGTTGGATTTTATTAGGAGGGATATATAATATATGAACGACCTTTAGTCGCTCTGAGTATGAAATTAGATGTGTTTTTTTGACTCGACTGCTAAGCCCATTTCCAGATTCTTTTCAGTTCTGGTTTAGCTTCACGTTGCGGCAACTGTATACGATCAATAGAATGATTCTTAGTACTTATCTCTCAGGCCTTGAGGTTAACCAACTAAGCTCGCATAAAATCAGTCTAGGATATTCAATGCTATTACAAAGAAAAGATTGATTTTAGTTGATTAAGCGTTATAATTGAAAATCGGAAACTCTAGATTAGTAATAGGATTGACCAAGCTGACCGTACTGAGACCTGCTTTCCTACTGGGCCTAGGACAACCATCAACAAAAGAATTAGGCTATGGGAATCAGAATAACCACAGGAAGGTTAGGGTTAGGACTAGCTGCAGAAAATGATGATCACAAAAAACACTAGCAGAACCAGCAACCTTTCACAATTTATCAGAAAGAGATCTAGTACTTCAGCACCACCACCAGCAGATGTTCCGGAGAAGAAAAGCACAAAATCAGAATCGAAATTGACTAAGGAGATCTAGTACATTAGCACCATACAGAATTATGCAGACAATTTGTTGCACTTTTTGAGTAATCAGATATAAGAATTCTGCCAATATGCTGAGAAAAACTCATCCAATTCTCTACTTCTGCTCACCAATTTTTTTCATCTTATTAACAAGTATTGATAGAAGCTCGAAATTGGTTCCTCTTTTTATAAGAAACATTTGTACATGGTTTCCTAAATCGTTATCTGCATTCAGAGAGATTCTTAAGTTCTCTGAAGGAAAATTTTTAAATGGGATTGGAAAAGTTTAAAAGCTGCCTAGTACCAATGTGCTCAACACAGATTGAAGTCTTCTAGGGTTGAAGAAAAGATGTGCTCATTACATGCATAATCTATTTCCTGAACATTTCACTATCAAAAAACTCTTCAGTGAAAGTCTTTTGAGAGCAGCACATCTACTTTCTACTTTTTATGGTAATAGAGTGACTCAAGAGTCAATACCCCTGAATCATAAACTTCAATTTTAGAAACTACCAACCAAGAAAACCTTTTTACTACTGTTGTCAGTGCAGCTACATTTTTGCATAGGCCATGTAGAATTCAACCAACAGAACCTTATTCATAAGAAAGTCTAAGCAGGAAGGTATTAAACAGATCAAGCTCAAAATAGTGTAGAAATTAATCAAGGACCTTTCATTGCCGTTATGGAAACATGTTACTTGAATGAGTATTACAATTGATATATTCAAGCAAGCTTCTCTTATCCTGGATCTAAGCAGAGACCACAAAGTTCAATAGTAGGCTTGAACTTGGGCCATTGAACTCTAACAGTCTCTAATCTTCAAATTGCAGGTAAAAGGGAGCGTAACAAATAAAAGAATTGAACTACCTAAAATTCTGCAATCTCATATAGCCTAAAAAAAGAACACCATAAAACCTGCTTCAGTTGACAACAATCTCGCACATGGAGCTGGTGAGGCTACCATCACAATCTGAAACAATGTCATCAACAGACAAAGACACGCCACAAGAGAAACTGAGACTTGGCTTAACCCTCGGCACAGCTGGAGGTTCTGCCTCATTACTCAAGATTTGTAGAACTCTCCTCATTGTAGGCCTCTTGGAGCTATCTGGGTTAGCACAACTCAAACCGACAAGCAACAGCTTCCGCATTTCTTCCACATCAAATTCCCCAGCCAACCTCGGATCAGCTGCATCAAAAATCCTTCCTTCAGAATGCAGTCCCCAAACCCAATCGACCAAATTCACCATTTTGTGACAATCCGGAATTCTCTCAATTGGTCTCCTCCCACAAGCCAATTCAAGTATAACCACACCATAGCTGAAAGCATCAGTCTTCTCAGTTGCTTTCCCATACTGAAGATACTCAGGCGCAAGGTACCCCATTGTTCCAGCTGTTAGTGTCGAAACAGGGCTCTTATCATGATCCATGAGCTTTGCCAAACCAAAATCACCAAGCTTTGCATTGAAATTCCCATCCAGCAACACATTACCAGTCTTAATATCCCTATGAATCACTTGCTGCTCACACTCTTGATGCATATACGTCAAAACAGACGCCAAACCAATCGCAACATTTCTCCTATGAGGCCAATCCAACAAGTTCCCTTCCTCACTTTCTTGGTAAAGCACTCTTTCAAGACTCCCATTAGGCATGAAATCATACACAAGCAGCAACTCACCTTTCTCAACACACCACCCTTGCAAATGCACTAAATTCTTGTGCCTCAAGCAAGCTATAATAGACAACTCGGCAAGAAACTCAGTCTTACCCTCATGAGAATGCCTCGACCTCTTCACCGCCGCAATGGTCCCCGACGCCACGAAAAACGCCTTGTACACAGTCCCAAATGCACCATGCCCAATAATCCTACTCCCATGAAACCCTCCCGTAGCCGCCCTCAGCTCTCTATAGCTAAACTGCCTCGGCCCTGCCACCACCTCTGCTTTAAAACTCTTCACTCTCTTCACCTCCCTCCACTTCCTCACACTCACATACCCGAAAACCGCCAGCGCCACGCAAAAGAAGGCCGGCCCGGCAATCCCAAGCCCCAGCCCCAGCCGCCTCTTGTGTCCCTTCTCCGGCGCCGGCAGCCTTGGACTGACAATCACATAAGTATCAGACACATTGTGAGGATGCAATGTGGGCCTTTTCGGCACAAACCCAGATGTCCTGAAGCTCCAATTCTCAATCTCATGAAGCTCAGTGCTTCCTTCAGTGGAAGCAGAGAAACCCACATACATAACCTCCTTCAGATACCCGGAAAGATCAATCCCCACGTTCAAAACAGGGGTCTCGGGTTTGAACCCGGAGTAGCTCAGGTACACCTTAAGCGTTTCTTGGTCGTTCTTGTAGTCGATCCAGGCCGTGATGGCGGTGCCGCTCTTCAAGTCAACGTCTTGGTCAATGGGGTCGGCGGTCTTGATCGAGATCAAGCTATCGATATCGAGACCGACGTGGTTGTCGTTCGGGTCGGAAAAGTGGGTATCTTGCCGGGTGTCGAATTCGACGGCGATGAAGGTGTTGTGGGTGGGGAGGGAGGAGTTGAGGAGACCCAGAAAGGCGCCGGAGCTGCCGAGGGTCTGGTTGTTGGGGGAGAGGAAAAACGACATGCCGTCGCCGGAGGAGGAGGGGTTGAGGTTGGAGAAGGAGAAGGTGAAGCGGGTGGAGAAGGAGGCGGTGGTGTTGGAGTCGGGGTCGAAGAAGCGGATGGGGGAGTTGTAGAGGACGGAGCCGGCGGAGGAGGTGGGGACGGGGAGGTCGCGGGTGAGGCCGACGACGCCGTTGCGGATGTGGGAGGAGCCGAGGAAGGTGAGGTTGCGGAAGTTGAAGGAGGGGAAGTCGAAGCTGAGGTTCTCGGCGGCGGCGGAGGAGAAGCGGAGGAGGAGGAGGAGGAAGAAAGCAAGAAGCTTTCTTGGGTTCATGATGGCTTCTTGGGTTTTCGACTTTTTGGGTTAGAGAGAGAGAGAGAGAGAGAGAGAGAGGAAATGGGTTCTGGGTTTTGGAAAAGATTGGAGAATGGAGATAGTGGGGTGGTGTTTTGGGGTTTAAGGGAGGGAAAGAGGGAGTGGGGTTTAAACGGTTGGAGAAGAAAGGGAGCGGAGTGGGTCGGTTTGAAAGGGAATGTTGGACTTTGTTGGGGGTTATAACGGTTACGAGGGACTTTTTCGTGGTGGGAAGAGCGGGAAACGGCGGCGTTTTTAGGAGGATTTTGACATGGTCAAATCTTGATTTGGGGATTGTTTAGTGATTGAAGATGGGGGGACATGACTGTTATTGACATAGTTTTCTTTTCAAAAGGTAAATGGGAGGTGACGTTAATCGGATATTATTCTTTCTGTTGTAAAACTTTTCGGCGTTAATTAGAAAACTGAGGTGACGTTAATCGAGGTCTGTGAAGTCTGAAAGCATGAAGTGTTAGTTATGGACTTTTGTAGTGGGAAGAGCTGGAAACGACATTGTTTTCAGAGGATTTTGATATGGTCAAATCTTGATTTAGGCATTGTTTAGTGATTGAAGAGGGAGGACATGACTGTTATTGAGATAGTTTTCTTTTCAAAAAGGAAGTGGAGGTGACGTTAATCGGGGTTCACGAAGACGTTGATTGAGATCTGAAAGCATGAAGTGTAATCGGAGTTTATTCATTTTGTTACAAAAATTTGTAGCATTAATTAGAACATTGTCATAAATTTTTGTCGGAATTGAAGGGGACGTTAATTGAGGTCTAAAAGTATTAATCAAAATTTATTCTTTCTACTGTAATTTTTTTTTTAGCATTAATTGAAAAATTCTCAAATTTTGATCGATTTTTTCTTTGAATATTGGTGTGATTGCTAAATTCAGAATCTAACAATGACAATGTAAGATTCTTATGCTAGATAGTAGCCTAATAGAGTAACAGCTTAGCCAACCGCCAACCTGCTACATTGTTCATAGGATACCATAAGAATGGAATTGAGTATCATTACCCATAATAGTGGAGTATTACAATGATTTTGCCATAGTTTAGCTTAGTTTTGTGCAAAACCAAGTATAATATTAGTAACATGCACAGAGTCGCATTAACTCGCGATTGGCCAACCCAAGCAACTAAAATGATTAAGAAAAGATGCGAGGCTCGGTTGGCACTGAAACTCGAGCATGATGTATGCTTTTCTCATTATTAGTTAATTCCATTCAAATCAAAGTTGTGCTCACTTTATTTCCTCATTATTATGAACTTCAGACCAGAAAGCCAGAACTACAGTTGTAAGATTTGATTTTGGATATTTCAATAGTGACAAATATGAAGAGCCATCATGTGATCAAGACCTACATGTGCAGATAGCTCAAACAAAAGGAATGGAATAATACAAACCTACACGTCATGTAGCCGTTACAATACATTAGAGATGTAAGGCACTTTTTTTATTTTTTTTTATGACAGATATAAGGCACTTGGACAAACCACAAATCATGTGTCTTTCTTAAACTACATACCAAACATTTAATAATAGTTACATTAATTAAGACTAGCTAGGGAGGGTATGTCAGATGCAGAAGATAGATAAGATTTTGAGGAGAAGTATTCGGTGAAGCGGATGTGTTATGTGATATGCATGAATTCCTCTAATTATTCTTTGTAATACCTTAGTAAATTTTGCCTTTTGTTTTATTTTAGTGTACTGTTTTCCAGATTTAAATTAAAGTAGGTTTTATATTAAGAAGATTTGGCTCAGCATCTTTTATTCGATATCGGTAGGAGAAGAGCCCAACAAGGTATTCTTAAAAAAAAAAAAAAAAAATATAGAGAAATCAGAACCAAGTCAAAATGACACTGATCAACTCCTTCTTCTTGCGCCAAAGATCTCATCATCTCCGAAGAAACTGGAATTAGACCTCTTTTCCATTTTCATTCAAGAGTTCTTATGTGTTTCTACGCCCATTCGAGACTTCGAAAAATGGACAAATTCCTTTTCTTTTCTTAGGAACACATACAATATTCGTCACTACAAAAAGGATAATGGTAGCCCACCATTAGCTACTTCATTTATGATTTACGAATTTCATAAGAATAGAAATACATGTCCTACCGAGACAGAATTTGGAACTTGCTATCCCCTTGCTTAGTAGGCAAAGATTTACCTCCGTGGAAAGGATAATTCATTCGGATCAACATGAGAGTCCAACTACATTGCATTGCCATAATCCATGTTGTATATTTGAAAGAGGTTGACCCCGTGCATCTAGTAGGAATTGAACCTACGAATTCGCCAATTATGAGTTGGGCACTTTAATCATTCAGCCATGGATGCTTAGCGGGGATCCTCATACACGGTGAAACCAAATTCCAATTGAAATGAAATCTTTAGGATAAATCAATGAAATTTAGGAGGACTCAATGAAAGGACATCAATTCAAATCCTAGATTTTCGAATTGAGAGAGATATTGAGAGAGATTAAGAATTCTCACTATTTCGTCTTAGATTCATGGACCAAATTCATTGTTCAGCTTTTTGAAAAAATGAAAAAACCATTGTTCAACTCTTTGACAATGTGAAAAACCAAAAGCTCTACCCTCCCATCCCTTGGATAGATGGAATGGAGGGCAAAGGTCTTTGGTGTCCCCTCCAGGCAAGAATTTTGGCCTCACAATCACCAGCCAATATGCTTTTCTCTCATGCCTTTCTTCGTTCATGGTTCGATATTCTGGTGTCTTAGGCATAGAGGAACCACACCAATCCATCTCGAACTTGGTGGTTAAACTCTAATGCGATGACGATACTGTAGGGGATATCCTGCGGAAAATAACTCGACGCCAGGATGATAAAAGGCTTAACACCCCTCATTCTTATTTCTTTTTCAATATTCAATATGAAAAAGAAAAAAAGTGAAAAATGAAAGGGTTGTCTTATTCAAAACCCTAGTCCAATTATGAAATCTCTTCTCTCCACTTCACACCTCGGAACTTTATTACATAGGTTGATTCCTAACTTTTATCTCATATCATGGTATCATGGCATAAGTAAGCAATTTTTATTGTATAGGACCAAAACCTCCCGAATTGATCTTCACGACGCTTCCTCTATCAATTAGATCATTTATCCATAGAATAAAGTATTTAGGCATACTTATTTTTTCATATTAATATTTCGACTTTTATGAAATATTAATATGAAAAAACTGATTTGAACGTAACAAAGTCTTGTTTGTATTGGGATGCCACAACAAGGAATTCACAACCAATTGATTACTGTGGCAGATAACAACATCAACAAGTTCTTCCCCGCCACCAAACTATGTAAAAAGTTTTCCGAAGCTAGTTAGCTGTTCTAGATTTTTCAAATTCGATAGCAAAACAAGCATTCCTCTGGTTACTCAACACAATTGCATTAGCCTTTGAATTGGAATAGGGGAGATACTGAATTCTGTGATCCACTGGGGCTTCAACTGTCCACTGGTTAGGGTTTTGGGTTTAATAGCCATGTTTTGAATACTTATAATGCAATATCACTATCCAAAGCTTAATTTGCAATTTCAAAATTTTGTTATAAATTTTGTATGAACTAGATGAGGTCAATGGTTTGACATTACTTGATGTTATAAACCGATTGCAACCAGATAGCAGCATATGGGAAGGGTTTGTGAGGGAAGCACAATAGACTCCAAATAGCAGCATTGTTGATTCTGATTTTACAGCTCAATTTTTTCATAACCAGCATCTACGTACAGAGACTTGATCTATTTCATAGTTGTGGTTGTAGGACAGTCACGTCGCACCAAAGTATCACAACCCCTATTTCCCTCCTTACATTCTTCATTGGGTACTATCTTATGGTTGCAGCCATTATTTGACTAGTCTTTATTCATACTTTGTCACTTATCTCATGCATATAAACAATAATGTAGCTGATCTATTGTAATGCATGTGTATGTGAAGCCACACAACCTCGCCCCATAAAGTTCTTAAATGGAAAGGCAGTGTCATCAGTAAAAGTAACATTTGATGCTCACATGAATTAAGTCGTTAATATTATGTAGAAAGTGGCAAAATTCTAAAACATAATATTCTTTGAGAGATCACCCATACCAACTCCTTGCAAGTTGCTTGGGATGGTTCAGTTCAAGGCCCATTAGAAGATTAATATGGGTTGGGTTCTATTTTGTATAATGTTAATGCCACAAAACCAACTGCCTTCGGCTCAGAAGAGAGTGCACTCACTGCACTGGATTCTCATTCTCTTGGTAATCCTAGCAAGTCAACAGAAGTTTCACAATGCTTCAGAGAAGAGGTTTCTCCCACTCTGAAGAAATGTTCTATGTCTGCAAACTTTGGAAAGAACACAATCTAATTTTGAGATGCTGTGATAACCAATAAGAATGAGATGGATGTTTGTTGATTCCAAAATACGTTCCAGCATCTCACAACTGAAATTCACCTAAGAATGAGATGACTCATTCCAAAATACGAACCAGATGGATGTTTTTGGTCCCTTTACTTATTACTTATCAGGTCGAGACTAACAAGAATGGTTGGAACAACAAACATCAATCTCGTTCGTATTTTGGATACTCGTATAACCATCAAAACTGTTGAAATGACTAGTTCCTGCAAATTTTAGGGCGTTGAAGACAAAGAAATTGTTGGAGTCACCTTTTTTAATCTAATATAATGCCAATATGCTTTGTGTTAAGGAAAGATCTTTTACAAGAAAGTTGGCTAGAGATTTCTTGTAAAGCACCAGCCCCGCTCAGTTTATAGTGAGAATCTTTCAATCTTTTTTGATTCCATGTCTTTTTTTCATTATGCACATAAATGAGGAGCCGTATGAGGTGAAAATCTCATGTACGGTTCTAGAACGGAGATTCTTTGAATAAAATGACGACCGTAACGGATGTCGGCTCAATCCGAAGGAAATTATGCGGAAGCTTTAAAAAATTATTATGAAGCTATGCGACTGGAAATTGATCCTTATGATCGAAGTTATATACTCTATAACAGAGGCCTTATCCATACAAGGAATGGAGAACATACAAAGGCTTTAGAATATTATTTTAGGCACTAGAATGAAACCCATTCTTACCACAAGCTTTTAACAATATGGCCGTGATCTGTCATTACGTGCTACTATCTCTACTATAGAAATAAAAAAAGGGAAAGAAAGAATAAATACGTTAATAAATACTATATAATTAATAAATACTGTATAAAAATAAAAGGATAAAGAAATGGTAGGCTTTCTACATATGTAGTTCAACCAAAAGAAGAAAGATGTTGAACTAGTAGTGTGTGTGTGTGTGTGTGTGTATATATATATATATTTTTTTTTTTTTGGGAAAGGCGGAATGAAAAAGAAAATAGTCATGAGGAATTCTGAGACCAAAAATACATTTCTCTAGAATGTACAAAAAATACAAACCAGTGAAGCATAAAACTAATTCAGCCAAAAACTAGTAATCAATTTGTTCTAATATTGATGACATGCTTCCATATGCAGAATGCTCGAGATTTTGGCTCATTTTAATCGCGTTCGGAGCTCAAGCCTTCAATCCACTATTGCTGCAAAGGCATCCTCCATCAAAGACACACCACATCTTGGATCCGGCATTGCTGCAAAGGTAACCTCCATTAAAGATGCAAGTATAAGAATTTCTTGACATAGAGCACAAGATGCATGTCATATGTAATTGAAATGATAAAATAACATAATGATGATTTGTGTATAACCTAATTTGTAGGTGTATCCAACAAGATGTATATCATCTTTGCCTCTTCTTGACATAGAGCATAAGATGCCCTACACAATTAGGACACTAGAACATTCAATGGTCGTGCAGCAGTTCACCTTATGGAATTCAAGATACTGAAAATCACAGGCAGAGAAGTGGAACTTTCAACAAAAAGTATCATCAAAAGGTGCAGCAACATAAATTGCATTCGTTGTATTCTAGATTTCCTATCATCAGAAGGAGCTATGATCTACCAAGACTGGCCCAACAACTGTGCATAACTAGTTAATGTAAGTGTAACCCCGATTTAAGATAAAAAGGATGTTGAACTTTTAAGCAAACTACTATTGTCATTATTCTACGGTATTGGCAAAATGCCTTAGATATTCGATTTTAAATGCTCAATTTTTCCTTTAACTCCAGTAGTTTTTGAGATAACAAGCTCTTGCCTGCTACTACTTTAAACTTTAATTGGATTGGTTCCAGCTTCCCTCCGTGCTTTACTTCAACTTTTTGTAGTCTTTTCTTATTAAAAGAAAAAAAAACTCTTGGTTGGATCTCTTCTCAAGTCACACACCACTGTGTCTGTTTCAGCCAATTTACACTCTCAACTAGAACTAACCTTCGACATAATCTTGTTTAGATTATTTGCATCTTATTTAATCACTCACTCACCGTTATATATAAATTCAATGGTAGGGGAAGAAAAAAAAAGTTTATTTCCTTGCTACAGCTGATAAAAATCATTGTTTTGAACGATACATATGTAGAAAGCCTACCCTTTCTTTATCCTTTTATTTTTATATAGTATTTATTAACAGATTTATTCTTTCTTTCCCTTTTTTTATTTCTATAGTGGAGATAGTCCAATGTTATGATAGATCACGGCCATTATTAAAAATTTGTGGTAAGAACGGTTTCGTTCTAGTGCCCGGAATAATATTCTAAAGCTTTTGTATGTTCTCCGTTCCTTGTATGAATACGGCCTATGTTATAGAGTACATAACTTCGATCATAAGGATCAATTTCCAGTCGCATAGCTCCATAATAATTTTTTAAAGCTTCCACCTATGTCATGGTCGTTATTCGATTCAAAGAATCTCCGTTCCAGAACCGTACATGAGATTTTCATCTCATACGGCTCCTCCTTTATGTGCATAATGAAAAAAAAGACATGGAATAAAAAAAAATTGAAAGATTCTCATGATAAACTGAGCGGGGCTGGTGTTTTTATAAGAAATCTCTAGCCAACCTGTGAAGACCCGAATTTTCATATAATAAATTTATGTAATTCAATAATTGTTCTATTATTTGAATTATGATATTTGGGATAAATTCGTATGTCGTGGTTTGAGAAAATTGGTTTTGAATGATTTTATTTTTAAAAACGAACGTTATTTAGGAGATTGTGAAAATCGACTTTTTATACGTTCATAATTTGGGAAAACTTTCTTCATGAAAGTTGTAGAGCTCATCGATACGAGTTTATGCATATATGGAACGTAATATTCAGAGTTCGTACGAATTTATTATAAATATTTGAATATTAAAATTTTTCTTTAAATATAAGAATTTTTTTTGGAATTTTCATAAACCCAAAAAAAATTCTCTCAGCCTATTCTCTCTTTCTCTCTCTCCCTCTCTCCCGTGCGCAAACCCCTTGGCCGACTCGACGACTCGACCCGATACCACATGGCGCCACCGGCCTCCGACCCGGCCCTCCCCACGTGCGCCCCGAGCCGCCCAGTCGCCCCCCACCCCCCCCCCATCGGCTTGCCCCGCCGCAGCTCCCCCACCTAGATCGAAGCACTCCCCCGAGTCAAAAACCCGACCCGGCCGGATTTTGGATTTTCCGGCATCACCTTGGCCGATCCTCCCAATTTTCATGATCTCCTCATCCTCATGATCATCCCCATATATGGCTTGTATCATGATTTTAAGTGTAGAGCAATAGATCAAGGATTGAAAATTGACGGCTCTGGTTGGATCTGGAAACATAATCAGAGGGCGGAGATTAATCCAACTTCAAAACTTGATCTAGGATGATCTAGACCAAATCTCGCTTAGCTCCAGGTATGGAAGTTGATCACCCTTTTATTTTGAAGAAATTTGTAGTTGACAATTTTTGCATCGAAGGTGGCTGACCAGCATTGACTGCCGCGTGTGGCCGGTGTGTCGGACCATATTTTGAGTTTATATTATCTAGACGATGATCTATGCATCCATACGAGCGTTTTGATATATAACATGGTCATGTTAGAAAAAGTTGATAAATAGTCAATTTAGGATTTTACGCTCCTATTTAACGTTTTGACGTTTTATCTTCAGTTCGCGATTTTTAAGAATCTAACTGTCGGTTTTGCTTCAAATTTTGATATGATGATCATATAACTGTCCTGATGATTTTGTGTGGTCACAAGTGAAGATCCAACCGTTGCATTTTCGTATAATTGCGAAATAGTGATTCGGGAGGCGATTCGTGAGAATCCGTCTGTCGGATTTTCATATAATTTTGCTAGGATGTTTCCAAGGGCGATCCGTGAGTATCCGACCGTTGGATCATCGTTTAAATTTGATCCGACCGTTTGATCGTCTTTATTTTAGAATCCGACTGTTGGATCGTCTTTATTTTAGAATCCGACCATTGGATCGTCATTTAAGTTGATTTCCTGTTTCGTTTGCTAAGTAAAGATGTACTTGATTAGGTACTTAACTGTTGGATTTGAAGAGCGATTGGATTATTGTGATTTTGCCTTTTTAGAAGACGCAGCTTGATAAGAGGTGTGTAAATCTCACATGGTTCATTTTACGAACCAAATGTCGTTAATTTCTTATTTATATTGTGATTGAAGTGAAAAGGTTTATGGAAATAAATATTTGTTTTGAATTATATGGACTTGTTCTACTACGTCCATAGGTAAGAAAAATGTATTTAAAGTATAAAAATGAATCTCTTGATTCTCACTATGTGTGATTTATAGTTGGTATTAGTGATCATTCCTGCATGGATGATTACGTATATATATATTTACGTGATATATATATATATATATATATATATATATCTGGATGGTGTGCTATTAGATTTTTGGATCATTATTTCGAGCACTTACTTTATATAGAAATACAATATATCATGTAATTATTGATTTTATTGTGAGAAAGCATCAGTAAGTCGAAGCGTAACATTTGAGTCAGATATGACAACTTTTAAATGTTTTGATCTACAGGTTGGTCACAAGTGGTGACTGAGGCAAGATTATCATAAGCGTGAACTTTGGCCAATGTGACATATTACGATTCAGTTAGAGCTCTAGTCTGTCTGCCATAGTATGACATGAAAGCAGCAAGTTGGATTACTCGTGATCATAAATGTTTTGATCTACAGGTTGGTCACAAGTGGTGACTGAGGCAAGATTATCATAAGCGTGAACTTTGGCCAATGTGACATATTACGATTCAGTTAGAGCTCTAGTATGTCTGCCATAGTATGACATGAAAACAGCAAGTTGGATTACTCGTGATCATGAATATAGTATGACATGAAAGCAACGAGTTGAATTACTCATGATCATGAATACACTTTTGAACATTGAAGTATGACATGAAAGCAACGAGTTGAATTACTCGTGGTCATGAATACATAATTATTATATAAGATGGGTCGAGTGGTGAGTGATGAGATTTGTTGGAAAATGGTTTGGAAATGGAGGTGGAATGTTTTGCTTTAAGTTGTGAATGCTTTGAGTAAAAGTTGTTGATTTACTGTTTTATTTCTATTTACTCATACGAGCTTTCAAAAGCTTACCGGGTTTTGTGTTATTACAATCCCGGTACACTATTCAAATGATGTAGCGGATAATACTACAGGTCAAGAGAACCAAGGTGGTGATCGTGCAGTTTAGAGTGATAGTATTGTTTTACAGCGTTGTATGGTGAGGTTTATTATGCCCATTGAGCTTTACTATTTTATTTAGTGAGAGGGTGCTGTAATAAGTAACTTGAGGATTTGGTTTATGTAATCTTGAGTGGTGTGAAACGTGTTGGTTTCTGAGAAAAAATTCAGAACGTTATTTGTATTTGTTATTATTCATGTTTCGGATTTGAATTTGTTATTCAAAATTCGGGGACATGACACAACCTTCTTGTAAAAGATCTTTCCTTAACACAAAGCATGTTGGCATTATATTAGATAAAAAAAGGTGACCCCAACAATTTCTTTGTCTTCAGCGCCCTAAAATTTGCAGAAATTAGTCACTTCAACAGATTTCGATGGTTTTACGGGTATCCAAAAATACAAACGAGATGGATGTTTGTTGTCCCAACCATTCTTGTTAGTCCCGATGCTGATAAGTAATAAGTAATGGGAATCATTTCTACCAAAGTTTTCATATGTTGATTCCTTAGAGTAATGCTTCTTCCCCTATGCCTCCTATTGGCACTAGTGAAGTAGGGTTAACTTAACCTATATATAGATGTAATCTTTCGCTCAATACTCTAGAATCGACAATTGAAGCATCTGAGGCTGCATTAATCGGGGATACACGACAGAAGTGGTTGCTTTATTTAAGAACTTCAACTTCAACAAGCGTAGATTTTTTCAATAATTTTTCTTCCTATTTCGAATAATTAATACTAATGTTGTCTTTCTTTTAAGACTGAGAGCGGTTAAAAAATAAAATAAAATAAAATAAAAAATCAAATCACACCATCTCTGTAATAGGTGAATGCCTCTTTTTCTCCTGAAGTTGTCGGAATTATTTGTAATAAGATGTTGGCTACAATTAAGGATGTTTAACCAACAAGCGAGTTTGTTCAATAGGCAAATGAGAACGTCATATGGTGCTTTTGTGATTCTTCAACAAGATCATAAACTTTTTATCTAAATCTCTCTATCTATTGATTGAGGAGAAGATAATTGGTGAGATGAATATGTCATATTGAAAAGTTTGATCTCCTTATCGCATGACATCATGATAACAGGGGTACTTCAAAGATTGTTATGTCAAGATGATCGAATATACTTCAATGATTTATGGAGGACCAACTGAAAATTTTCAAGAACTGATCATGTGGGGAGCCAACTAAAATTTTTACCTTCGATATCAAAATCTCTTTCCTAGATGGGTTCTTCAGTATAAGTCATAAATCCCAGCATCCTCTTCTATATATGCACCGACCTCCTCCATCAACGGTAGACTCCTAATCTCCTATCCTTTAATTTGATTCCTCCAAACAATCTCAAGGATGGCCAGCCAGCTGCTTGATCAAAATTTGGAAGAAGGCCAAAGATGCTTCTAACTCTCTATGCATAAAGTTCAAAGGCGCATTTGCAAGTATGAACATTTTCGAAGCCAATTCCACCTCGTTAAAGATGAATATTATGCCTTGTTAAATATCAAATAACAGCAAAAAAGCAACTTGTATAATAACAAAGACACAAGAGATATACCTATTTTCCTGGAGTTCTTGTGATATTGTTTTCACAGCATCTCACAACTGGACTCTGTTCTTTCCAAAGTTTGCACACATAGAACAATAATTTCTTCAGAGTGGGAGAAACCTTTTCCTTGAAGCATTGTGAAACTCCTGTTAACTTGCCAGGATTACCAAGGGAATGAGAATCCAGTGCAGCGAGTGTGCTCTCTTTTGAGCCAAAGGCAGTTGGTTTTGCTGCATTAACATTAGACAAAATAGAACCCAACCCACATTAATCTTTTACTGGGCCTTGAATTGAGCCATCCCAAGCAACTTGGAAGGAGTTGGTATGAGTTATCTCTCACACAACATTTCTGTTTTAGAATTTAGCCACTTTCTACCATAGTATTAACGACTTGATCTGTGTGAGCATCAAATGCTACTTTTACTGATGACACTGCCTTTCTATTTAAGAAGAACTTTAGCGAGTGAGCTTGTGTGGCTTCACATACACATGCATTACAATAGATCAGCTAGCTGCCTTGGGACTAAAGCTTCCATGTACTCGAACTCTAAGCGCAATACCTTCCAAGTGAGACCGAGAATTAGGTTCAATGTATATATATATATATACACACACACACATCCATCACTTGCTGCCTTAACAGCTTATAAACTGGTTTGGGCATAATGTGGCGGTACAACTTTTACTCGAAATATCCTGATACCCACATAGAACTCAAACTGGTCTTGACTCAATTTTTCTGCCAATTGACTGAGTTTGACAATTGGCATTCCTTATCTACCATCATACTGTTTTGCATCATTTTCCTTTTCAGAAGAATCTGTTGACACAGGTCCAGATCCTTCTGTACAAGAATGAACCTTCCAGCAGATATTTGAGTTCTATGTGAATCATGCAGGTAAACCTTGAGTAGTAGTCTTTGACCATATATGTAGGATTTGGCATCATTTCTATTGCAATTTTTCAATACTATGCACAACCTGTGACCTAGTACCTTAAGATACATACTGCTCAACACAATTTCTCTCACTTGAATTTCTTCTTTCTCCATTTACTACACCAAACTCAACAAATACTACCAGCATCACCTCGCTGCAAACTGGTGGAGGACTCGAGGCATGGGACTACTATATCTCAAGTTCTCAACCATATATCATCTGCCAAAGAAAATCCTTCATTTTGCTCTCAACACTCTTGTTGTTTGGAATCTCAGTATAGTAAACATGGTAAACACAGGCATGGCATAGGGTAGTGCCCTTGCATGCTATCCTGGTCTGAAACTCCAATCAATAAACATAAATCAACTTAGATCTGTTGTATGGATATAAGTATGATGCACGGAAACGTGAAATTGGCCGCGTATCCCTTATCGAAACAGGAGATGGGTACGAAACGCCTCGGAAACGCATGGAAACACTCGGAAACGAGTATCCTGATTTGGAAACGGTTTGGATAGTTCGTATCCAATGCGGAAACGCCAGAATGTAAATAAATCAGAAACGCGAGGGTAATACTGACTTTTTACTCTGCAAAAATTGAAAGAAAGAAAAAAAGTCCTAAACTCAGATAGAGAGAGAGAGAGAGAGACCTAATCTCATATCAAGAGAGAGAGAGAGAGTTACAACCTCAGACCCAGATCGAGAGAGATACCTAATCTCAACCGCCCCATTCCCATTCACATACTTCACCAAGCTCCCATTCTCACTCTCCACCACCCTCACGCTTCCATTCGAGTACTTGTTTGCCTCGCCATTTGAACTATATCCACTACCACTAACGCCATTGCAGTAAAGGTCGGTGAGCTTTGCTGAAACCCTAACCCACAATTTTCATGGTCGGGGAGGGAGAGAGAGAGAGATTGGGGAAGATGAAGAGGGAAGTGAAGAAGAAGAAGAAGAAGAAGAAGAAAGAAAGTCTGTGTTTTTCAGAGAGAAAATAGTTTATTTTTGTGAAGAAAAATGGAAATAAAAAAAGGGAGGGAAAGGGGTGGAGGTGGGGAGGACACGTGGCGAGTGAATGGATGAGCGTTTTGACTTTTGACTAGTAGTGGAGCTATGCTAGTAGTGGTTTAGTTAACAGCATATGTGTCAATTTACTCAAAGTATGAACTTTGGATTTATAATGTTTGATTGTGATAATCTAGTACTTTGTTTATGTTTCATTTTTTTTCTAATTATATATATATATATATATATATTTAATTGGCGTTTTCTTCACATACCCGTATCCAATTACATTTAAGATTTGTCATTTCCACGTATCCGATCGTATCGTATGGTATTCGTACCCGTGTCGGTGCTTCTTAGGATATAACATATGATAAAGAAGCTAAAATTTGTTCACATTATTATTTATATGCATGAGATAAATGACAAAGTATGAATAGAGACTAGTCAAATAATGGCCACAATCATAAGATAGTACCCAATGAAGAATTTAAAGAGGGAAATGGGGGCAGTGATACTTTGGTGCAGTGTGACTGTCCAAGCAGCCACAACTATATATATGACATAGATCGAGCCTCTGTAGATGTCGGTTAGGAAACGAATTGAGCTGATAATATCAGAATCAACAATGCTACTATTTGGAGTCTGTTGTGCTACCCTCACAAACCCTTCCCATATGCTGCTATCTGGTAGCAATCAGTTTATAGCATCAAGTACTGTCAAACCATTGACCTCATCTAGTTCATACAAAACTTAAGCATTGCAAATTGAGCTTTAGATAGTGATATTGCATTACAATTATTCAAAACATGGGTATTAATCAAAAGATTGTTACAACAAGATAGTAAGTTCACAACAAACTTGCATTAGAATGCCTAAATATATTACCTAACAAATGCGATAGATAGGATTTCAGGGAAAGAATTGAACTTGGTAAGTATATCTTGACACTAAGAACTCTACTGAACACTCAATATCCACTCATGAACTTTCATGACGTTTAAAGAATGATTAGAAATTTACCCTTACAAAGTAGATTGCATATACACTTCTGACAAAGAAGATTGGACACATTTATAACCAAAAGATTCAAAGTTTCTCTTAGCAGGTAAGAACTTACAGTGGATAGTTGAAGCCCCTGTGGATCACGGAATTCAGTGTCAGGAAATTAATCCCCCGCCACACAAGTACTAGCAATAGAGATGGAAGGAAGAAATAAGCAAGCCAAGAAGACAATAAGATTTAACGAGGTTCGGCCAATATCCTTGTCTACGTCCTCGGAGAGTTTCACCTTCACTAATGAGAGATATACACAAGTACAAGATTACACCGCTCAAATTTATACACAACTCAAGCACTCACGTTTATACCCAACCCAAGCCCTTGTATCCAATATGATACCCCTTGTACACCCTCTCTCAATCCTAGAAGATTACTCTATCCCAAGAGCTATACACACTCTTGAACATAACTTACTTTGCTTCTATACACGAAGACCCTTAGAGTTGCTCTTAACCTCTCATTCCTTGCCTCTACACAAGGTTACTCTTGCCTTGCACAAATGACTAACCGTGCTGTCAATTTATAGGCAATGCTCCATGGTAGGTTGTAGTGTGAAAACATGTAAAGTCTTCAAGCTCTCCATTTCAAATATTGCTGCTATGGTTTATACATTTGCAGCAGCCCATGTGATTGAAAGAAGGCAGCTCTCTTCTTCAAAGAATGCGGCTATGAAACATGTGATACACCTATTCAAATTGCAGCAGCCCCATGTACGTTTCTTCATTTTCAAACTTTGCTGCACCATGAATCAAACCATCACATGGTTTACTTTTCTAGAACAAAGGAGGTACTAAACCTAACATTCAGTATCTCCCTTGTTCCAATTCAAAGGCTAATATTGCAATTGTATTGAGTAACTAGAGGAATGCTTGTTTCGCTATCAACCTTGAAAAATCTTGAACAGCTAAGTAACTTCGGAAAATTTTTAACATAGTTTGGTGGGGGGGGGGAGTGGGTGGGGGTTGGAAGAATGACTATCACTTGCATCAAGACGTTTGCCAAAGTTTAAGTCCAACATTTCCAGACCATGGGGTAAGATATCACACACCTACTAGCTAGTACCACAGTATAACCATCAACAGCATTCAAAATTCGCCTCCGCGTCTAAGATATGACATAAGAATCCTCTTCTCTATGATCTTGAGGAACGTCATTGAAGGTGGTTCTTGTTGGTCCAACACTGATGAAGAAAGCAAAAGATTGAAAAATTAGCCATGGAAACAAGTCCCACCAACAATGAAAGTGACAAAGGAAATTTACATACAGGTGGTGTGTTAACGACTGTTGGTACACTCATTCAAGCCAATTCTCAGTTACTCTTTCAAATTAGTGAATTACAAATATAAAACCCAAACCTGAAAGCTTCTGGGCAATCAAAGCTAAATTGCGTTACTTTATCATCTAAAAATGTTACTGGAGGAAGAATAGCAAATGGCAGTCAAAAGCAACAAAATGAACATTTACCCAAACGAGTCTCTCAAAGAAGCCAAGAACTTTGTAGCAAAAATCATCAATGTGATGACTCCCGATTTCAAAATTTTAATATGAAACACTCCAATTTGATTAAACATCCGACCTTCAAGAGCTACTCTCTCCAATTCCCGACTACATATGCCTCTTGGGGAAGAAGAGACGGTTGGACCCGAAAACTTGGACCTGCATAACAAAGGGTCATGAGCTTAAAAGAATAGAGCTTTATTTACGGCATAACACCAGTTTTAAAAAAAAAAAGAAAAAAAAAAGAGGCAAAGGACAGGTGTCAGTTTAAATAATCAAATTACCTATTTAATAAAAAAGAAGCGAATTACCTTAGCCAACCAAAACATGCGTCATGGCCACGTGTCCTGTTGTTTGGGTAGTATACAAAGTTTACAAACAGAAAACCAAACCCAACCCGACCAGAACCTCAATCAAAACAAACACGCCGCAATCCTAATCTTAAAAACTCAGCCCCTCAAAAAAGCCGCAATCTTTCACCGCGGAGAATTGGTGTTCAAGGTCCTGAATTTCATTCATCCAAGGTAAAAATCTCTCAGTCAAGCCTTTCAATCCGCCCAGTAAAATTCTTTGTCAACATCTTCCGATTCAGATTTCGTCTTCTCTTTTTGTTAAAAGTTTACAACTTTGGGGCTCATATCTTATCTTCCTCCTTTTTGTTTGCAGCAATGGCTTCTTCTTCTCAGAAGCAAACAAGGGCACTTTTCCATTTTCATCTCAGAGAATTGGTATTCAACATCACTGGAACAAAGGTAAAATTTTACTTTCAATTTACCCAGTAAAACTTAATAATTTCTGATTCAGGTTTCATGCCTTTGTTGATAAAGTTTACAACTTTGCTATTTATGCTGTTGATTCTAATTTCCGGATGAGATCCCAGATCCATGTTAGTCAAAGTTCTGAACCTTTTGGCTAATCTGGTAGCTGAATTTTTGCAGCAATGGCTTCTGGGAAATCGATTCTCGGATTTTTTTTGTTTTCATATTTGATTGAAAATCTTCTGTGAATTTGCTTCTGACTACTTTATGTGGTTTTTCCCTGCAGGTGCTACATAAATCTGGGGTCAGGCATCATCTATTGAAAAAAAAAAACCTTGAATGTCTTGGTTGCTGCATGTAAAGGTAAATCTGATGGGAGTTTGTGCTGTAATTTTTCTCTTGTTTCGGGTGAAACGTGATCCATATATATGTCTCTTTTCCTGCAGGTGGTAGATAACTATAGGGTTTACGCTTCATTGATTGGGACTCAGTTTCAAGATCATAGTTCCTTGATTTGAAAGGTAATGCTAAACCTTTCAATCAATCTTCCTTCATGTTAGTAATGCTCTTCATCAGCGGTTTTCGACCTTTGGCCAACTATTTTGCTAATCGTCCTGCCTCTCAGGGCTCAATTTGATTGACACCAGCGTGGATGGCAATTAGTCAATTAGTTTCGGTGCATTACTTCCAGGTACCAAAATAAGTCATTCTGTTGGGCCTGTCCTTTAACTGCTTGAAGTGGCTTGTAATCATTTGTTTGACTTTTGTACTTCTTTTGGCGGTTTTCTTGGTAGGTTTATTTGGTGGAGACCTCTGAACTGGCAGTTGTGAAATTCAGAGGAGGTGGCACTGGCGAGTTTATCACCACCCAGAAGATTCAAAGGGTTCCTGCTAGCAAAAGATCCCTCTTGGTCCTCTGTGCTTTTAGGTCAGATGGAATTGTAATTCTCCTTTTTGTATATGCTGATACTAATGGTGCTTTTGGCTAAATTTCGATACCTGACTTCTTCTGGGATGGATGCCCAATTTGGAGCAATCTCCTCCAAGCCCTTCCTTCCTAAAAAAAAAAAAACATATATTTGTTTTGTTTTCACATGCTACTGGATGTCAGGAAGTTATGTTAGGGTATTGGGATTGTCCTCTTGTCTGTCGTATGTGTGTTGTGTTTCTCAAGTTGTGTGCTTTAGCTAACTTATACTCTTCAAAGTAGTGGTTCTGAGAAGGCGCAGTTTTGTTTTTGTTCAGTTATTTTGATGCATTTACAGTCTAGCTATGCTCGGAACATCTATACATTTATTGGAAATATTGTTCCCCTTTGGGGATTGCATTAATATTCTAGTAGTTTTTAGCCTGTTCTTTTCCTGGGATATTTCTTATGTTCTTCTATTAGGGATAATCATTATCCTGGTACTAAATTCTTGAACATGTTATATCTGCAGATTACTAAAAATTGGCTACGGAGGACCATGCTGCAACCTTTGTTGACTGATTGCCTTTACTGTTCTGGGTTTTTGGGCAGAGAAGGGAGATTTGAAATTCACACAAGATATTACCACATAGATGTTATTCTGAACAAAATTTAGAGCTGAAAACTCTTACTGATCATCGCCACCTAGCATGTTTAGTGAAAAAGATGGATGAAAGAAACTAGATACAGAGGTTTTTGAGCATTTACATTTAGTTGGCAATAGTGGTTCCTACTCCAGCAGCGGCTTCCTGCAACAACAACGAATTCCTACCACAGCAACGCTTCCTACAATAGCACCGACTCCATACAACAGCAACAGCTTCCTGGAACAATAGTGGCTTCCTCTCAAGAAAGGTACTTTTGTTTCTCAGTATTGCTTCCATTCAAGTCCCTCCCGTTTCTTCCAACTGTGGTGTGGAATAGGATACACAGCAAATTGCTCAATGTTCAATAGGCCAAGTGGCAGCCCCTTTCTTACCGTCTCATCAACCTCGTTGTCTCCAATATCTTCTTCTGATTCAGTCATTTTCATCATTCCATAGCCGTTGACCCCCCACTGTTCCCCCCTGGTGTTTCTGAATATCCAGTGGTGTTTGCCGGCAGTTCGCGTGTCGTATCCACTCAGCACAACTGTGTGAAACCCCCTGGTGTATCCACAGTAGTGACAGAATCCCACTACATGCTTCTGGATGTATGGACAAGAAATATTCTGAGCTTCACACATAGGAAACTCATTATTATCCCATTTAACTGTCTCAAAAAATTTGAAGTGTCTTGATTCAATTATGTCACCCGAGTAAAATTGTTCAATGGGATGAACTGTAATGCAGCCTACAAATGGGTGTAGCCTGAGGACTTTTTATTTTTGTTCTTCCCTTCACCACTCTGTATCCTCCTATTTTGATTTTCCTTCCTTCCTCCTTGAGAAAGAGAACAGAACAGGACAGGACAGGTTACAGTTCCAGTTTAAATCATTACATAATGATGACATTTAGATGTATTGAAGATATTCTTCTTACCTTGATGGGTCCCTTTGCATGGGGCCAGTCTGATTCAAGGGCAACTCCATCAGTTCCCATGAATTTGAATGCATCCATAACTGAGCCTCCCCCTTTTCAAACTTCTCCAGTTCACTTTGATCCTTTGCTCTTGGAGCCCTATCTAGTATATGCTGTGGTGATACAACCACCGTCTCCCCAGTGTACAGCTTGTAGATGGCTTCTAGGCACTCGGCAGGCCCTATTGCCCAGCATTGATCTGTTGATAAAAAAAATATTTGCAAGTTTTTATATTTGATAAAAGATGTGAACAGTAAATGGTGGGGGATATAATATGGATACTTGCCTTTGCCTTGCTTCCTGACTTTGTCACTCAGGTAGGGACCCCAGAATTTGTACCTATCCTGTTACATTTGAATCCGTCAACATGTAGATTGTAGATTTGGAACTAGGTCTTTGAAGTTAATGATTAAGGTTTAGATCTGCTGAAATAAATAATATGTTTGTTGGTTTCATTTCCTTGTTTATCAAATGGTCTTTGAATTCTTTACCTCCATTAAGCAGGAGAACCATTTACGGTGAATAGTAGACATGGGATAAATTACTCACTTCAAGTTCCACCATTTTCCTTGTCATCAAGTTCATTTTCCCCAATGTTATTGAACCTTCTCAGGTTGGTGTGCCTGATAAGCTTCCCGTCATGTTTGTATTCCCCAGTTATGTTGAACCTCCTCATAGTCCTGGTCAGCTTTCCAATTGCATTGCGGAGAGCCATTGTTGCTGTAAAAGTATAAATGCCAAATCATTTAAGTTTCTTGTCTGACATGTTATGCTATTTTTTCCAGGATGAAGAAATGCAAGTGAAATAGAATTGCATCAATAATGAAGATGTCCTTCTGAGAACCCATAGTTCAAGAGTAGTCAATTATATTGGAAGAATTACCAGCCAACAGGGGGTTTGTATTCTATCACTGTAAAATTATCAATTTCAGAGTCAATATAGTTAGGCATTTTAAAGAAATTACCAAGGCATATAATATATTTATTATGCTTTTCAAAATCAAGTGATATATATGAATGTTCATTTATAGTTCCAATAGCATATGGTAATAACAGTGACTCATAGCAACAGCTGGACATTTTAATTTTTATTACCTTTTTCATAGCATCAGTAGATTAATTCATAGGAACAGCAGGTTAAATCGGCTTGTCATATCTCTAGATTAACAAGATTTTACAGCGCAAATGAGCGATTAGAATGAAC
Organism: Rosa persica; assembly: GCA_025331145.1. Lineage (NCBI taxonomy): Eukaryota > Viridiplantae > Streptophyta > Magnoliopsida > Rosales > Rosaceae > Rosa > Rosa persica. The sequence goes on from WFKR01000005.1 coordinate 61,891,858, forward strand.
AATTCATTCGAATACAGTGATTGAAGTCATTAAGCAATTATATGCAAACAAGATTGACAGATCTGCAGTAGGCACAGCTTTTGGCGCGCAAATCTTTGAAAGATTAAACAATTATAGCCGGACTAAACAATCTAGGGTTTAGTGGAATACGTTACTCAGCTTTTGGCGCGCAAATCGTTGATAGATTAAACAATCTAGGGTTTAATCTCAGATCAGATTAGGATGCGCAAATCGAAAAGAGTAGGACAAAAATGAGACTATAATTGGTGAAGAAGATAGTTACTCACTGCGTTGTGATCGCTGATTTCCTCTCAGCGTTGGTACGAGACGGACCGGCAAATTGCTCAGAGTCCTTGAGAAATTGCTCCGAGTTCTTGACGAGAGGGCTGGTTTAGAGTTAGGAATTGAGGTTAATTTAGGAACTTGGATGTTAAAATGCTGAAAAATTTAATTTATGTAAAACTGCTTTTGTAAAATGCTGATAAAATTAAGGAAAAATATGACAAATGATCACTCAGTTATGATCTATTTACATAATTCACTGTATTTTCAATAATATCACTTAACTCATTCACTTATTGTCGTTAATTCTACCATTAAAAGCTATAAAAATTGAGGGTATATTTGTCCAAACACTTAAAAAAAAAACCATTTCTAACTTTAAAAAAAAATTGAAATGTTTTTCATATTATACTTAAATTAAAAAAAATTCTTTTTTATTAGAAATTTCAGAAATTAAAAAATTTGAAAAAAAAAATCTAATAAACTTAGAATTTTTTTGAAGTTAAAAATGTATTTTTAAACGTTTTGACAAATATATCTTCAATTTTAACGGTGAATTAGGCAGTGAGTTAAGTGAAAGATGGATGTAAAAGTGAGTGAACTAAGTGATATTGTTGAAAATACAGTGAGTTAAGTGTCGAATGAGTCATAACTTAGGGGGGGTATATTCATTTAAGAGTCTACAAGATTTTTTTGTATTTTAGAAGTCTATATGTATTCAATTAAGATTTAAAATTATCCATTCAAATATGCTGATATTCAAAAGTATACGGATTTTAAAAGATTTCATTAAATGCTGGATTTTGGAGGATTTTATAGTGCATTTATACATATCAAAACTGAAAAACAATCCAACCGCTTCCTAAAAGATTTTGATGAATTCTTTCTCACTCAAACAATGAAGAAGTAGGTGACACTCATCCATTTTGTCTTAGACGGTTCCAACGTACTATCTTCCTCTGCCTCTGCTCTCATCTAATAATTTTTTATTTTATTTTTATCACTATAGCTCTAGAAGCCTTAATCCTTATAGCTAATTAAGCTCACTTTCAATGGTATTAGTAAGATGATACATATACACATGATTATTTTATAAATTAGATATGAAATAAATTATGTTATTTGTTTACTACTTATTTTTTGTGAAACATTTTGGCTGGTTAGTTTTCTCTTATTGTTCATATATCATCATTATACACAACTTAAAGAATGGTAGCTTGCCATTCTTTCTTGTCATTGATATCCATTGCTTAACAACACAACCCATTAAAACCCACCTAACCTGCCAATTTGCAGGCCTTCACAAATTTTTCGGAAAAGATTTATATTTGAACGGTGGATGTAGTGAATTTTTGTCTTTTGAGTGAGAAACATTTAACCACTTCAACAAGCCAATGCAACCGGTCGCTGGTGTTAAGAGGCCAACCACTCATGGTAGGCGTGGCAATATTAACGGACGGTAAAAGACTTTACAGTTTCCATTTACCTTATTTTATTTTTCCTTTTTATTTCTATTTTGTTATATTCTTTACCAAAGTTTATTTTTCTTTTAGTTGCTAGGGCTTCAGATAACTATTTAATCTCCTTATGTCGTTGTAGAACTTGGCTCTTGATTTTTTTATTTTGTTTTTATCAAAAGAGGTTAGCCAATTCATTAGATTCAACAAGCAGTACAAAAATAAAACACTCTATGGGGTGGTCGATAGAAATAATTGTTCCCTTAGAGCATCCTAACCTCCTATCCTAAAAAAACATAGGAACCCAACATAGCCCAGTACACCCACTTTTTAGAAAATTCACGCACCATTATTCTTAATTTGCTCTATCAACTCGATGAGTAGGGGTCATTATTTGGCTCTAAGGCCCTAAACCCACACTAAGCCCGCCCGGCCTGTAGGACCGAAGCCCGACCTGGCCCTTGCATTAAGGCCGGCCGGCCAGACCCTTTTTAAAATAGGGTAGGGTATGAGCCATGAGAACGAAACCCGGCTCGGCCTGGCCAGTTTGAACCTGTTAGGGCCAAGCCCGGCCCGACCTTTTAGGCCCGCCCGAATAAGCCCTAATAATTTTCTACTTTTTCTATTTTTTAATTATGTTTCTCTTTTTTCTATAATATGCAATTTATCTCTTTCTTTGTAATTGATTTCTTTAGCTTTTTTTTTCTTTAGTTTTTATTTTCTTTGTTACATAACAATTAATATTAGGAGATTTTGATAGATAGGTAATTGAATATAACCACCTTAACTAATATTAATAAATGTTATAAGTTAATTCATAGACACACACATATTAAATATGATCAACCAAAAACAATGTCTTATATTACCTATATAACCATTGAGCCACATTTTGAAGAAGAAAAAAATAATGTAAGTTAAAAAAAAAAAAACTAAATAAGGCCCTTTTCGGCCCTATTTGGAAGGCCGGCTCGAGTGGTCCTTTCGGCCCTAATAGATCGGGCTTTTAGAGCGGGTAAGGGTTAGCATATTTAAGCCCCGGCCCCAAATTTTGTTGATTTTGACTAGACCTGGCCCGGCCGACCCTAAGCCCTAAAATTTAGGATAGGGCCGGCCCTAGCCCTGCCCATGATGACCCCTATCGATGAGGAAAAGGCCCCACTTATATCCTTGGTTGTGCTTTCGGTGAAAATCAACAAAATTTATGGTTTATCTAGGTAAAAATTGTAACAAAATAAAAAGCCAAATAAGAAAACATTTATTTAATTTTTTGAGAAGTTTTCCATTGAACTCCTGTATAAGTTTATTGGAACTAGATCAACCACTCAAACAACTATACACTTAATTTTAAGGATATTTTCTCTACCTTACTAAGTTAATGTTTTTTTTTATCATCTTCACCTCTTAGTTGAGTCACAATTTCTATATTGGTGATTATGCCCCAAAATAACTCATTTCCTCATCTTACTAGGAAATCTTTCAAGGAAAGAAAAAGGATCAAATCGACGCTTGAGAAGCATGAAATTGGAGAAATGAGAAGAAGACGTAAAAATTGAGACGAGAAAAGTGTGAATGGGATATGGCTGTCAATTCCGCCATGATCAGATAACACGACTCAAAACCCGCACGAAGTAAAGCGGGTTGAACCAGCACGATTAAAAAGCGGTCAGCTACAGGTCTACCTATCAACACAAAATGAATCTATATAACCCAATTATGCTATATTTTTTCTTGAAATTTTAGACGTTGGGACTATCTGATCTTAGGATGGGACAATTTGAAATATTTTCCTTAATCATTATTGGATTTTAATTATCTACGAATTATATATACTTATTTATATTATTCGTCTCGTAGAGTTTTTAGTGAATTTAAGAGTTTTTAGTGAATTTAATCAATTCATGCATTTTTTTTAGTTAAATGGGTCGTAGTGTTAACTCGTAAATGACATTTTGTCCAACACACATGACTTATTTATTAGATGGGTTAAGCGGGTTAGAAACGAGTAACCCGTTTAATAAATAGGTTGAATTTGCGTTTAAATTTTTGACAAGATTATTAAATGGGTTGGATTTGAATTTGTCTCCTGTGACACGACAAATACTTTGACCCAACACAAACCCAACATGACATGACCCATTGACAACCCTAGAATCAGAGTTCAACAATTTTTTTGGATAGAATCTGATGAGCAGCCACTTGTGGAGGAGCACTAGTGGAGAAATATGATGGTGGGAAGCCCCCCCCCCCCTCCTAAAAAAAAAAAAAAATACAATTGTCCTAGATTCCTAGCATAGAAGATTTCTAAGTCATAATCCTTATCTTCACTTAGTCTTTACTATTCACCTGTATGTTCTTCAATTTTGCTCTATCTTTCTCCCCACAAATCTACCTCCCAAATATCCAAAATCTAACTCCATCTCCACTATTTCCACCACCATAACTCCACTTCTCATCAACTCCACGCCTACCTCAACCCTACAAACTATCACAACATCACTTCCTACTCTAGGCTCAATCATCTCCACAACATCAAGAAATTTGGGGGAGCAAGGAGGAGAACCACATAATGCCATAGCTTGGAGACCTCTCTCTCTCTCTCTCTCTCTCTCTCTCTCTCTCACACACACACACACACACACACTATTTGATGTATATTAGAATGATGAAGTTAATTTGCTTGGTTATGAGTGAGTAGTGAAATTTTTGTGGCTCGGATTGAAATTATAGTCAAACTTGCTTGTAGTGGTATGAATTGATGCAATTTGATTGTCAGCTTCACATATATGTCAATAGTTGAACGCATTTATTTCAATCTAATCAACTTAAGTTTATGTGTTTGCAATTATATGAAGTTTTATGTAGAGATTGATTACCTTTAAGCAAAGAAAGCATGAAAAATGTGAGGGTCGTGATTAAACCACATAAACCTAGGATTGATTTACTTACTTGTTTAATTAAACTCTTCAATTTTTATAATTGAGACTTACCTAGTCAATGAATTAGATTTTTAGTCCTAAATCTATCCGATTAGAATTAATAAAATCAAATGAGTTCAAGTCTTGTAGGTGCTGTTTATGAGCTTTATAATGTGCTATACTTGGTGAGCTTTAAATGCATGTTCTTTTTTCCTTATAAAAAGATAACAAAAGCAAAAAAAAAAAAAAAAGAAGTCTAACTAGCATTCTAATGGAAAATACTTGCATCCAAACCAGTTTGGATCTGTGTGTTTAAACTCCCTCTTATTTGCATAGATTTGACAATCTAAATCTATAATTTAACCATGCAAAAGTTACATTTACCTTTTTTTTGGAGAGAAAGCGATAATTTCATTAATTTATCTATGGCTTGAAAACACATACATCATATGTTGTTTCATACCAAAAAGCTAGATTGTCTAAGCTACCAAACACATGACAGGTAGCCCTCATTATTGAACAAAATAAGCACACTTTTGACCTAGCCAATGAAGGCAAATCCAACACCACCTAAATCCTTGCTAGAGTAATTTTATTCACGTAACACCTCAATTGGTGTACAATTAGAGCAACTAAATTTGAATAGTAACAGACAATAACATACTTGAAGCTTTAACTGCTAGGTACTGAATAAAGGAAGCTTAGAGCTTACCTTTGCCCTTCTCTATAGGGCCAATCTCTTGACCAGTTTCAATGGTAGGGTAAGTAAGACGCGGAGGAATCCTACTCACCATCTTTTGAGGACGGGGATTCTTATTCTTACTTGCCAGAGGCCTACCAACCTTCTTCTTCAGGATGCCTTGCTCACTCTCTTTGTCAGTTTCCACCAAACCTATCCATGTTCCGAGGAACTGAGATTTGAAGGTAGCCTATCAGTCCACAAGTTTGCGAGTAACAGGTTTTCCAAGGAGAAACGATTGGGAGGACTTGCGCACAGTGCCTCCACCCATCTTTCCAAGGTTCGGGGCTTTACCTCCCTCAGCAAGAGCCAAGGAGGCAATAAAACTAGCAGTGACTGCATCAATGAAAGCCATGGACGAGGAAGAAAAGTGATAGATCTGGTCTGGTAGGGGAGAGCGGCAAAGTTGCCGTGCTAGGGTTTTGGGGGAGGAAACTAGGTTGAGAGAAACTGGGGTGAGAGAAAATCTCCTTGCTCATAGGATTCTTTTTAAAAGTTACATCTACCGTTAAATACTAGCTCTTGAAAAAATCAACGCAAACAAAAATCATTTACTCATTTGATTGCATAAAACAAATAAACAATTCTGGTGAAAGTTAACAGTCCCATGATCAACTGTCAATTTATTTGATGCAATCGAATGAATAAATGATTTCTGTTTACATAGTTTTTTTTTGCAAAGATATTGATATAACTTTTGAATTGTTAAATCATAGATTAGATTACCGATTGTATGAAAATAAAAAAGAGTTTGGACACACAAGTCTAGACTGATTTGGTGAAAGTATTATCCATTCTAATACAAGCAACTAAGCAAATAACTAATCTTCAACCATATTCCATGATCTGAACAATGGATCATAAGTACATATAGAAAACTAGATCAAACCTGTTGATTAACCGCTTAATTCGTTCAATACAAAACTAAATTATTGGAGGCAAACATGTGCTAGACCGCAAGCTGCTTAGAATCCCATCCTCCAGAGAATACTTCGTCTTCTTTTGAAGCTTTATGCTCTCTCGCTTAACATCTACAACAGTGAAGATGGCAAAAAATTGAACAAAAACATACACGCACACAAACATAATTTATATTCACAAATCAACGGATAATATGGTATGAAACAGTTACATCGATTATCGACCGGTCCCCCCATGCATGCAGGCCTGTTGTCAATAAGCTTTAACAGACTCCCATTGCCGTCATCAGCAACCAAGCCGAACAATACGAGCTGCGGAGGTGGGTTGCTAGGAAAATGTTCCACGACTATAGCTTGGTAAGTTTTGATCACATTATCAGCATCAATTGCCTCCAATGTTAGCAAATGATTCTTCCAACCACCACTCCACTGGTTAAATGCCTTCACGACTTTTACAAATTGGAGCTGGCCATTCTGAAGAGAAGCCAAAACATTAAAACAAATTTAGTATCCCTCTTAGTATATGGTGGACAATCTACATAAAACTAGTCGTGCATACAGCCAGTCACGACTTCATGTAAATGACAAAGAACATATATATATATATAGGTTTACATCTATAGGATTTTTCTCAGGTAAGGATGTTCTTACCTAAGGTTTAGGTACGGATTTGGTGTTTTCACCTACTTTCCGATCACATTTTTACATTTTAACCGTTCAGTTTTTAGAGCCTAATGTATAGATCCTCCCTGCAAAATTTCAGCCAATTTTGTGATCGTTAATGCATCTAAAACTGCAATTTACACCAACGGATCGAATCTGTCGAACCGGAACCGTTCGTATTTATAATGGTAAATTACAGTTTTGGATGCCTTAACGATCACCAAATTGGCTGAAAATTTGCAGAGGTGATCTATACATTAGAACCTAAAAACTGAATGGTTAAGATGTGAAAATGTGATCGGAAAGTGGGTGAAAACCGGAAATCCGTACCTAAGAAAAACTAAAGACGTCCTTAGTGTAGCCGGACTGTACATCTATATATACATTCAGACCCCCAACTAAAATGCTATATATCTATTACTTTTCTCTGGGCTTGTTTTTGGGTGAATCTGACTGAATAAGTTGTTCTAATTCCAATCTTATAAAGAAAAAACATCGGGAAGGGAATTACTGTTCCAATTCCGATACCAAAGTTTTAATGGAACCTCTCATTCTCAACATTTGGAATTTATGAAAGTCACATTTTTGGAATTTCAGACATAAGTAAGGAATGCTTGCATTTTCATATCTTTTGATTGAATCAGTATCATTTTGGATCTTCGAACCGGACTTTCCAATCCTACAATAGAGTTACTACTTGCTCCCTAGCTAACTCGATAATTAAATTACTAATCGAATAGAAAAAGCAGAATCGGATGAACAAGTATGATCAGTTCAAACGAACCTTTTGCTTGTTGAATTCTTCCAGTGCGAGATGTGAATAAAGTACAACCCTGGTACAATATCTGGAGGAGCGAGAGAAAAGACTTGCTCCATATAACTTTCTTGGAATTTCCTGGTCAGTGTAGAAGTTTTTGTATATCAATAGCAAATAATCGAAAGGAATAACCCTAAGTTAATCAAGCAAAATTTCGCATACCGGGTGTTTAGGTTCCAGCTTCGTAGGCCTTCGAATATTGCTGCGACGGTTTACTGCCGAAGAAGATTCAAGAGGGTGACGAGAGGAATAACCCAAGTTTAGATTATGATTAATATTTAGGGTTCTAATTTCAGAATCCCCCATAGCCACCATGTTTGCTACTGAGGATATTCCATTTCCTGACTTTCCGAGCATGGACCGAATAGCAGCTAGCTGCCATGCCTTCCCCACTCTGTGCTAAACCATATAGTAGCAAAATATATCAGAACCCTAAACCCCCGATTTTAAATCCTGATTGCTTTTACACACCAATTAATCGTTAAGGGCAGGTGCCCCTTTCACTTTTATTTTATTACGTATTCTATATAAAAGGATGATTCTAGTTGGATCTTCAAATTTTGTTTTTGGACCTCCTCACTAATTTTTTTTTTGTAAACTTCCAATTTTGTCCCTTATATTTGTATCTGCACCTCATCTTTTCACCATGTATCAAGCTGAACCATTCTCGAAAGGAACATTAAACCAAAATTTCAATAATCGGTTGCAACCATAGATGAATCTCATAACATCAAATTCCATTACTACATCGTTATGAAAATCATCCTCTTTCAAAAGAGGATCTACATGTGTATTCAAAAATTCTGGTCTTCTTCAATTTCAGTAGGTTCTTAAACCAATATAGATCATTAGTTTGAAGAATTATTATATAATTTACATTAGTATGTTCAAGGTCGAATAACCGGAAAATATGCTGCTTTTACCTTGGCCAATATAGTGATGTGGAGTTGGATGATGAATCAAATAAACTGTGCTGCTATAGAGAATTCATCGCCTCAGATTATATCAAAATGAATATCTTTTTCCCTCCCTTTCACCTCATGGCCACACCAATCTTGAACTCAGTTTCTAAGTACCTTGGTGACTTGAGCCCCGCCAATAAGCAAAAACAAATCTTAATGTTCTGGCTCCTCATTTCGTTGATCAAAAATCCTTTTAGTGGTAATACTTTAACAATAAAATCAGCATATTGATGATAAAGAAAAGCAACAGTATTTATAGTAGGGGCTTTCTTATCCACCTACACCACCTGCCTCTGTCTCTCTGCACCAATGAGCAGAAAGAAGCCATTGATGACCTCCTTATCGCCTCCATTGCGACAGAGACAAAGAAGTGCTGTCATGAGTTTTTTTTTCTTTTCGGAAAGGGTAAAATTGGATTTTGAAAAATTTAAAAACTAAAAGAGGTCCAAAAAGAAAATTTGAAGGTCTGAATAGACCCACCCATAAAAGAAAATTTGAAGGTCTGAATAGACCCACCCATAAAAGAAAATTTGAAGGTCTGCGTGATACAGTAGAGCTCTTTAACTCCTTCGAACAGAGTTTGAGGGACGGCTGAGGTGGTACTCCCCTTGGTTTTCCTCCGGTTTGCCGTCGGACTTAGCATATGAGATTCCTTGTCGAGTGGGTCGAAGTTTCTTGGTGAGAACCGTGTTCAGGTTGGCTAATTCCAGAGATTGACTTCGCGACGGCATAAGGATTAACGTTCGTTGCCTGGTCACCTAGCTTGGAGATCAGGACTCTTTCCCAGCGGGGTGGTTGAGGTTCGGTGAGGCCGAGGCATCAGATTGGCTTCAGAGTATTGGGATCGAACTTCCTGATTCCAGTTGGATTTTGTTGTCGGTTCTGAAGGAAGGTAGCGGAACCAGTTGAAGGTGATGCAGTGCTGGAGAGGCCGGCTGCCAGAGACCTTGGTGGCGGTGGCGATGGATTGGTAGAAGCTAATTAGGGCTGCTGCTATTCTTGGGTTTGGACCTATGGGCCTGGGCTCAAATTTAGGTTGTTGGACCCTACATTATGGGCGGGTGTCTTGCCACCCTCATTTGTCACTTAGTGATGAGGGTGAGCCTACCTGAGATGTGGACCTTTTTGGGCTTTCAGGTAGACTTATGGTCCAGGTCCAATCGTTTCAGATCATGACTTTACTGAAGTTAGTAATTATCTTGAATAAGATTAGCTGTTCAGCAGCTTATGGATGAGGAATTGCTTTTATTTGTTTGCTGGGAAGTGGTTTTTTGTTGGTACCACAATTACGTATTTGGCTGATGGGAGGCTAGTTTATGATTTTGCCTTAGGATACACAGAGTAGTTCTTTGTACTATAATAGTGAGCTCAAAACAGACCCGTAATAAATTTGCATTTGCTTGATAGAGTTCAAGATTTGTTTGTATCTTATTCAAGTACATGGTAGATACCCATTACTGCAATTTGAATCTAATGCAGTCAATATCCTTTAAAAAAAAAACAACACACACGCACACACACACAAAAACAAAAAAAACTCGACGACATAAATATGTTTTTTTCATTTTATTTAGTCTTTTAGTGGCTTTTTCTGACGATTTATTTTGGGGAAAATATGTTTTTAATTTTTATATTTTCATGTTTGTATATGTGAGACAGACTTGTATCGACGACTCATTCTTCCGCACGGTGTTGCCTTTCTACATAGTTCTCTATAAAAGGATTTTTCCGATGAAGGGTTCGTTAATAAAAAGGGACACCTGTCCTGATCCCTCAATTCTAAAGGTACTTTGATTTTTATAAAATCGACAAATGTGTCCCTTTTAAGTTTGTTTATTGTATGAGAGGTTATTACCAATAAATAATTTGTCAAAAATTGAGGCACTATAGTAAATAAACTAATAAATATAAGATTCTACAGTAATCTGTCACTGCAGCGCAATCCATGAAAGGCAAATTTGGAAACTAATGCACCAAATAAAAAGAGGATGAAGAAACCTAGCGAGAGCTTTTGCTCTTGGCAGTCTAGCGCCGCCGACTTTAGGCGTCATCGATGGGTGCTTTCAAACACTCCCCACCAGCAGTTGCATCAGTGGCCAAGCACAATGGTATTTGTGGTGCCGCTTACCGATTTCAAGCTGGGTTTAAGGCTCATTCATCTTGTTCTCAGATGCGGGGAGCTTTGGGCCTGGTGGATCTTGGCCTCGATTTCAGGTCTGCTACTGCTGGGATTGTTGGCAGCATTTCAGAGTAGCAATTGGCTCTTGGGTCGGTGGCTATAGCAGTTGCTTAGGTTGAGATGGCGCCTGTGTTGCTGACGGCATTGGTAAAGGCGGTAGAGATGGGTGGCTGGGGCTGGGTGTCCAGCAGATGGATGTCTCGATCAACTTGGGCAGGTCTGGTATTGGTAAGGCTGGTTGAAGCATTCTATGGAGGCGAAATGGCTTATTTTGGCCGTAGAGATGGGACGGCTGGCAGCTGCAATGAAGCTAGCAGCGCGGAGTTTGCTGGGAGATGGCTATGATGGAAGGCTCGGTGATTTCGAAGGAGGATGGTAGTACGACCTTTGTGGGGTGGTCTCCTACCCATTTGTGGTTAGTTATGCTGGCGGTATGGTTGGTGGTCGCGTGGTGGCTGTTGAGCTTGCCGAAATGGTCGATGGCGTCGCCAGCTTGGTGGCTACAACCAATGCAACTAGGGTTTGCTCTTCATGGGCTGTTTGGGCCTCTGAACAGGGTTTGGAGTTTTTTTAGTTCCTGCGCTTGGTCTCTTGGGGCCAGAAGGTCTATTGGGTTCTCTGAGTTTACTCAGTTTTCAGTCGATGAGAGCTCCTTCTCTATGGGGAAGGAAAGTTTAGTTGTCTAATTGCTTTATTAGATTTTTAGTCTACGCTAGTAGAAGCTCCTCTAGGAGCCTTCATAGAAGTACTTGGTTTCATCACACCACAATGGCGTGCTCGGTGTATGGAGACAGGTAGAATAGATGTCTACGGGGCAAGGTGATTTTGTTGGCATAAACTACTGTAAGCTATCATTGTCTATTTAGAGTAGTATTCTTTGTACTATTCTTTTGCCCATGAACCAGTGTCATATTAATTTATGAGCTCTTTATCTCAAAAAATAAATAAATAAATAAATAATAATAATAATAATAATGATTAAATACTTGTTACTTCATATATTTTGCTGTTGAAAATAATTCAGTCCATCACCTTTTAAATTAAACAGATTAATTCTTATTCTCTCTATTCTCACACAATAGATCTAAAATATCATTACGCCTCTTTTTTTTTTTCTCTCTTTTTAGATTTTTAATTTTTCTATATATATATATATTTATTTTTATTATTTTTTTTTTCTGCTTCTCTCTCTCAGCTCTGTCTCTCTCTTGGGATTGGTGATTCTCGGCCATACCCTCCATGATAAGACCCACAAATGCTCCGGTGACTCTGTAGCTCGCCGCTCAAGTTCTCTAACCCCAACTCCAGCTCCGACCAGCCCAGCTTCAATCCCATTTCCGACCAATCTGTCTCCACCGAGCTCCACTCCCAACCCACCACTCAAACCCCCAATCTCTCACCCTCCTCTGCCTCTTCTGCTCCACCGAATCCCAACCAGAAACCCTAACCCCCAAACCGGATCGGCATCTAACGCCCCACTCGATCCCCAAAATGGATTCGCCACCCCGATGACACCACCACCCCAAACGCTAAGACCCAGGAAGCTACGTCAGCTTCGGAGCCTAGAAAAGCTCAAGAACATTATCACTAGAATAATCCGAGTTCAAATTCCGATACTCTATTACGGAAGTAGTTGCTCGACGCTCCGTGGAATTCAAATGCTGGTGCTCTATTACCAGCATCTTTCACCATCTTACTCCGATACTGTCGCTTCCGAGCCCAATTGCACGCCGAAGTTGAGTGAAATGACCTCTTGCTCCTTGAATTTCATTGAGACCTTATTGGCCTCGGAAACCGCTGATTCGATAACTGCTTTATAACCTCCAATTACCTTCATAATTCCGCTCTTTGATTTCAGCTTCAAATTTCTCTCAATGAAGCCTCCAATATCAGCTCCAGAATTAGACTCCACGCACGACGACTCAGAAGTGTTAACTTCGCGCCACTCCGGCAGCCGCTTTCTTCACCACCTTTCCTTCATAACTCGATAGAAGCCTCACTGTGAGCACTAGGTTTCTGAAATGAGTAAAGAATCGGAGAGATCTGGTTCGTCGCTGTGAGATAGTTTCGACCGGAGCATCTTCATCTTCAAGTGAGGCGGCACCGTTTCGAGTCTTTGCATCGCTCGGATTGATCGGAATTTCATTTTGTAACGAAAATTTGAATTTTGAAGTTTTGAATTTCCGAGATGAGAGTGTGAAAAGCTTCGAGGTTATGTTCGATTTAGAGAGAGAGAAGAAGAAAAAATAGAGAGAGAGAGATTAAAAAAAGAAGGAAAATAATAAAAAAAGAGGAAGTAAGGGTATGATAATCATTTTGGACTTGTTGTGGACTTATTGTGTGAGAATTAAAGAGAATAAAGATTGATATGTTTAATTTAAAGGGTAAGGGATTGAACTGTTTTTGACAGCAAAGTACAGGGAGTAACAAATATTTAATCCTAATAATAATCCATGAAAGGAAACAAATTGCACAAGCTCAGTTCTCACCTGTTTTAGAACAAGAGAGCTGATGAACCAATAGAGCTGTGACCCTGTGTCGTGGAATAAAAGCAATATAATTGCCAAATCCTTCAACTAGTATTCGCATTATTTCCTCCACATCACATACACCGCAGCTAGACAAGGTTTCTCGGAAGTACGTTGTATGATGTACCGCTTCTAGGCAAACTGGACAAGGTTCCTCAGAAGTACGTCCTATAGTATGCTTCTAGGCAATCCGAATATTCAAATCAATTATCGAAGGAAAAAGGTAACCATCAATGACACACGGATTGGGGACCTGCCTAGCTTGATCACTAAAAGCTGAAGAGTAGATATCACAAGCTTCTTGTTTGGCCAAAGCACCCATTAGCAATCCCGACCTTTTCAACATCTATTTGTATCAATAACAGTCCATGTGAATGCACATTTGCTCTTTATAAGAAGGGCTAAATACTGATTATTACCCTGTAGTTTGAGTCTAAAATCAATTCAGTCCCTAAATTTCTAATTTCATCAAGAACACCCTTGCACTTTCAATTTTGATCTAATAGGTCCAATTTATTAGAATTCTGACAATTGAGTTATTTAACTTTTTGATGTGGCTCATATATGACCTATGTTTTATGATGTGGTGTTGAGGTAGCCTGCATAGTCAATTTAGGAGTGAGATCAACTATTAGAAATCAATCAAATAAATAGTTTCTCAACAAATAATTCAACTATAACTTGAACTCATAATAGAGTATTAACGAATTGGACCTATTAGATCAAAATTGAAAGTGCAGAAGTGTTTTTGATGAAATTAGAAGTTCAGGGACTAAATTGATTTTGGACCTAAACCACAGGGTAGTAACCAGTATTTAGCCCTTATAAGAACAGTACGAGGTGGATGCCAGCACTGGGGATTTCTCTTATGGGGTAGCTTCATGCCAGTTGCAGAACTTCCCAATGTGCCATAAGAGCAACTCCACCGGTGGAGTCTTGACCGGGCACCAGCAAGGCAAGGATGATGTGGTGACCAACTGTGGGAAAATAGCTCCTCCAACGGTGGAGTCTTGACCGGCCAAAACCCACCCCATCTTGACTACAGCCAAGAAAATAGTCAAGTCCATGATTATTTCCATGATCGATCAAGCCCGCATGCCAGCAAGGTCCAGCCCGAAACGTGGCTGACGTGAGCACTATGTCAGCAGACATCGACGCGCTGAGGGAGGTAACTGGACTTCACCACGACGAAGCGTGGCGCCGCAAAAGGGAGACGGCTGAAAGCCAGTCGCTTGTAGCGTAGAGACAGCGAAGGGGGCCGGTCAAGCCACGTGGCATATATCCGTTGGTCCTATTTGAAAACTGGGGCCAACGGTCAATTAATCCAAGCCATTCATTTTAATTAAATGGGCAATCCGACGGTATACAATTAACATGTATATATATGTTATTTTTTCAACTAGAACATGTATATATGTTTGTAACGGTTATAAAACGGTAACAAAAAAATATGTAAAAAATTTTAAAAATTTCTCTATAAATACCTACAATTTATTCTAACATCTCACACCCAAAAAATTACATTTCATAGTTACACATTCCTCTTCTTCATATAGCTCTCATCTTCCAAATTTATTTATGGCGGAACAAAGGGGAAACACACGTCCAGTGACCGGACAAGAGGGAGATCAAAGTGAAGATGATAACACCGAAGACAAAAGGAGATGGACGGATAAGGAAGATGCTCAATTGTGCAAGTCTTGGAAATTTTTAAGTCAAGATCCGGTTGTGGGCACGAATCAGAAAAAAAAAAACGACCTATAGAGGCGCATGAAGCGACACTTTGTTGTAAATTGGCCGTAGAGCCGATCAGCTTCCTCTTTGCAGGGAAGGTGGAAAATTTTGAAGATTGAACTCTTTGAATGACATTGTGCATTACGGCAAGTGAAAAATTGGTACAAGAGCGGTTCGAATGCGGTTGATGAGGTATGTACTTGTTGATAAATCATTTAATTTGTTGATACATTATAGTAAAATATTACTTGATAAATAATGTAGTAATTATAATATCGTTTTAATTATAGTAATTATAATATTGTTTTAGTTGTAATTGATTTTTTTTTATAATTAAAATAAAAGAATATTTTTATAATTGTAGTAATTGTTTTTTGTTATAATTAAAATAAAATACTTGTGTTATAATTGTAGTAATGACAATATTGTATTAATTGTAATTGCTTTTTGTTATAATTAAAATAAAATAATATTGTTATAATTGTAGTAATTATAATATTGTTTTAATTGTAGTAATTGTTTTTTGTTATAATTAAAATAAAATACTTGTGTTATAATTGTAGTAATGACAATATTGTTTTAATTGTAGTAATTGCTTTTTGTTATAATTAAAATAATTACTTGATAAATAATGATGTAATTACAAAATCATTTATATTTGTACTTGTTGATTTTTATAAACGGTGAGATAATTTCTTATTAAAATTGTGACCTTTATAATAGATGACCCTTCATGATAGCATTTATATTTGTACTTATTGCATTTTTTTTAATTATCTAGCAAGATGAAGCACAATTGTGGCATGTCGGGATGAAGAAAAATGGGAAGACCAAAAGACACAATTTTTAGAGTTTTGATAGTTACACTGTTGTGGAGGGTTTTGCACAATTTAAAGATATCCCTAGCCATACATCTGGAGGAACATCAAATCAAGGAAGTCCACATACGCACACACAACCATTTGTTGGAAATTCTCCCATCAACTTGGACATGGATGTAGATGAGGTAATTGCAGGTGAAACTGCAGATCCTAATGTGAGGCCTCAAGGAAGGAAGGCTGTGAAAGAAGCAATTCGGAAAGGAAAGAAGGCGGCGAAAGATCAAAGTACTTTGTTAAGCACTGTTGAGAGTATAGCGAACAACCAAAAAGAGGTAACTGCTAACAAGAAAAAACTCGATTAGGAATTCGCTAGAAGTCTACAAGAGGAAAATCAACGAGCTTGTATCCGATTGCAAATGGATATGCGAAAAGAGGCACTCCTAATACAAGAGAGGGAAGAGCGAATTAAAGAGAGGGAAGAGCAATTTAAAGAGAGGGAAGAGCGTATTATGGAGATTGATACAAGTCATATGAGGCCAACTAAAAAGCGTTATTGGTCAAGAAAGCAAAAGAAGATAACGAGAAAGAAGATCTTGGTGAGCAGACCCCACCTTCTATGGGTGGATACTATCCGCAACCCAATTTTGATGGTGCATTCCCACAACCAAATTTTGGTGGTGCATACCCACAACCTCCTTACCCCATTGTATACCCACAACCACCTTACCCTGATGGATTCCCACAATCTCCCTTCACTGGTGGATTCTCAAAACCTCCCTTCAGTGGTGGATTCCCACAACCCCCTTACCCCGGTGGATACTATCCGCAACCATCTTACCCCGGGGGATATTCTATACAACCACAATTTTCACCTTTCTCTACGGGTGATTCCACCCATCCTAACCCTAATGATGACCCTTCAAACACAAATTGGATTCCTAGAGAGGATGAGGGTAATAATTTGGATAATTAGGTGATTATGCATGTTGTGTGATTGTATTGTACTTTTTCATTTATGTAACGATAAATTTTATGAAATAAAAGTTGTATTTGAAATTACCTCTTATTAAAGCGCACACCTTATATTCAAAATAAAAGCACATAGAGCACACATAATACAAACCAAATTAAAATCACACTGACTTAAAAAACATAGACATTAACCAAATTAAAATTGCCAGATCTAGATCTCCATGTTCCCTTGGATGTTCCAGAAATGCTCAATAAGATTTTCTTGAAGGTTTGAGTGACTGTTTGCACTTCTAATGGCATCGTATCAATCCATGAATCCGTTGAAATAATAACCATCTCTACCAACAGGATCAAAGTCATCACCGGTCGGTCCTTCCCAAACCTGGGCCAACCTGGGCCTCAAATTGTTATCCTCTTCTTCATCCGACTCCAAATCTTCATCGCTGTCATCTGGTCTTTCGTCCTCGATTATCATGTTATGTAATATAATACAAGTCAACATGATGTATCGAAGGTCTTCTCTATCCCAGCCATAAGTCGCTCCTCGAACAATACTAAAGCGCGACTGTAAGATGTCGAAACATCTTTCCACATCCTTCATGTACCCCTTTTGAGTCTGGGAAAACTTCATATCCTTGGGTCATGTAGGCATTGGTATTGATTTCACGAAAGTGGCCCATTGCGGATAGATACCATCAGCGAGATAGTAGCCTAAATTGTGAATTCTGTTATTCACTTGAAATTGGATCTGGGGGGCTAGACCATCGATCAGCTCGTCAAACAATGGGGACTTAGGAAGCATGTTGAGGTTATTGCATGATCCAGGCATTCCAAAGAAGGCATGCCATATCCATGTGTCATAAGATGCCACTGCTTAGAGGATGATAGTGGGCGCACGTTTTCGACCGCTGTATTCTCCAGCCCAACCTATTGGGCAATTCTTCCATTGCCAGTGCATGCAGTTGACGCTTCCAATCATCCCAGGAAAACCTCTTCTCTCAGCTTTGGCGAGAAGTCTTCTGAGGTCGGCTGGAGTAGGAGCCCGGAGGTATTCTGTTGAGTACAGATTAACAATTCCTCTTGTAAATCGTTTCAGAGCCTCAATGGCAGTAGATTTCGCCATCCTACAATACTCTGCGCATTGATCTGCCCCAGCACCGTAAGCAAGAATTCTTAAGAAACATGTCATCTTCTGCTGGAAAAGTAGTCCGACTTTCTTAGCAGCATCTGATTTCTGGAGCCGATACCGGTGATTGCCACAATGGTCACTGGAGATGCGGTTGAAAACTTTGTGACTCGTCCTGTACTGCGTCCGAAATTCCTCTTCACTGAAAACTGGATGCTCCACAAAGTAATCTTCCATCATGTTTTTCCATCTTGATTCCGTAAATCGCTCCTCATTCAGTGCCAGCCCCGGTCGAGAACCCCCTCGTCGTGTTTGAGAGGAAGCTTCATCTTCAGCGACTGCTGCTACCACAAGAGCATTAGTCCTACACATCTCTTCATGATCTTCAGCTCGAGATTGTCGATACTTAGCCCACAATCTCTTCATTGAAATGAGGGAAGGAAAGGAAATGTGTTGGATCTGGATATATGAAAAAGAAGGAGATTTGCTAATATCAGATTGTGTGTGAATGATATGTTGCCTCTTGCTCTATTTATTTACAATTTTCACATAAAATGTGATCAGCTGATAAGGACACGTGTCCACTCCTGGTTCGACGTAATCTGATCAGAAATCTTAGATAAGATTACATCAACAATGACAGTTAAATTGAATAGTATGCAAATGATCTAGTCCGTTCAAAGATATCGGTGGTGCCTTCACTCATTTCAAAATAAATTGTCGATAACTGTAGATTGTTCATAATTTGTCCACCGAAAATATTAGAAAAAAAGTAAATTGCATAATTATGACATTAATTATCTATAAATCTCCATTATTATCATCTATTTACATCAAATATATTTTAAGTTTATAGTTTTTAAAAAGGTAACAGTAAAAACACGTAATGAGCAGAGAAAATAAACATAAAAATTGATGAACAGTCTTGACTGGTCAAGAAACAGAACGGGTGGAAACCCATGTCCAGTGACAGTGAACAGTAATTTGACTGGTCGATTCCTTGACTTTTCGACATTGACATTTCTTGACTACGGGTGGACTTGCTCTAATGTTTCCTCGCTAGTGAATGTTTATTTCTAGGATGAGAGCCATGAATCCCTGGCTCCTCTCAAACTATAGAAACCAAACTATATATAGGTACAAACGATTCCAGATCATGCCAAGGGAGTACACGCACAGTCTCGCACACCAAGTCCTTCGCCTCGATAGTCGATAGTTAGGAGTAGTACATTAATTTAACAAGGAAATGAGTCGCTGAAATTTAGGGTTCGAATGGATCCGTAAACCAACACTTGGGGGAAAAAAGGAGTATCAATCATGCGACCCAAAAGAACCAGTCAGCTGATAACCATTGATTCTTCTTATCATCACTTCTAGTTTTAGTCGACTATCACTGATAAACCAGCCAACCCGGCCAACAAATTAATAGCATGTATATCACTTCAAGAACCTGCAACTCGCAATATGACAAGTAATGGATAATTTAATATTTGCAGGTATGTGCAGTTATTTCAATCCCTCCATCTTATAATAAATCCTTGTCGAGGCTAGATCAGTTACTGTGTTTGCTCTGGATGGTTCAATTAGATTTACTTGCATGATAAAGGACACTACTTGAAAAGCAGGCTGGGCATGTTTGGTGAGGATCAGAGTACAAGTAACACTGATTAGTTAACTACTTAAATAGTATCATCATTAATGATCGAGACGATGAGAAAGGAGAACAGACAATTTCCTATACCTATTGAACAGAACAGAATCATTATAATTCAATGGTAATTAACAAAGATATCAAATGTATCCAATATAAATTATTTAAGGGGCAAGATGTGCAGGGTTCTTCGTATCTCATCCTCCAGAGGATATCTCTTTGCCTTTTGAACCATTAAGATCTCTCGCCCAACACCTTTTATAGTAATCAAGTAAACATCCGCCCCCTCAATGCGTTTAAAAGAAGTACGTAGATCTTTTTAAGAGAGGACATTTTTGTTGTTGTTGTTGTTGTTGTAAATATAGATCAGAACCATCAAGAATAACATCAATTACAGTAATATGGTACGAAAGAGTTACATGACTTACGCCGATTATCAACTGGTCCTCCTCGGCCTGAACGCCTGTTGTCAATAAGCTTCAACAAGCTCCCATTGCCATTTTCAGCAACAAGACCAAACAATTCGAGCTGCACTGGAGGGTTGCCAGTACAATGTTCCTTAACTATTGCTTGGTAAATCTGGATCACATTCTCAGGATCAATTGCCTCCAAGGTTAGCAAACGAACCGTCCAACCACCAAACACCTGGTTATATGCCTTTACCACTCTTACAAATTGCAGTTGGGCATTCTAAAAGGACAGAAGCCAGAGCATTAGGGTTCGACATCAACTCATATACAAAACCTTTAGCGGCACAGGAACGTAAATGTGCATCTAATGCAGAAATCAATAATGGATCAAGTTCGAGCCGTGAATACATATAGACATTATTCGAGACACTACTATTATGTGATCAGTATCTTCATACCAATTGACAAATTATGCATGATAATTAAACATAACACATCTAAAGAGCTAGCTAATATAACATATAGAAGATTATATATATATAACAGCTCTTTATATAGGAGTACGTTGAGAAACTTATGATCGGTTCAGACCTTGTGCTTGTTGAACTCTTCCAAAGCGAAATGTGCATAAATCACAACTCTAATGCAATATCTGGATGAGGTAGCAATAGGACTTGCTCCGAGAAAAAAATTTCTGGAATGTCCTGTTTCGAAGAAAGGGGAATGAGGGAGATCGAGAAGATGAAAACCGGTACTACAGGAAAGTAAAGAAGAAAATCTCTCCTTCAAAGAGACCCAGTAAACAGTAAAAAAAAAAACAACAATATTAAGGCATCAGTTCCGGCTTTCCGGCCAGTTTTACATACTTGGTGGTCAGGTTCCACTTTCTTAGGCTGCCTTTGAATGCACGGACGGTGTAATACATAAAGAAAATGAAGAGGGTGACGAGAGGAATAGCCCAAATTTAGATGAGGCATCGAAACTGGAAACATGTCCTGATCATGATTAAGATTTAGGGTTCTGATTTCGAAAGGCATGACCATGTTTGCTACTGATCTTCTAGTCCCAAAATTTCCACGCATATATCGAATAGCCGTTGCCATGCCGCCCTCCTACACTTTTTGTCAGTGCCTGGTCGTGGAACTAACATAATATTAGAAGTTTAGAACCATATGCAGATATAAACCCTAAACCCTAAAATCCAGACCAAACTAATAATAAAAAACGAAATGGAACAATTTTTTTCTATTAAAATATATATATCTATATCTCATTAGATACCAGGCAAAATCAACCAAGTGGAATTAATGAAACTTACATGTTCAAGAACCACAGGTGACTTACAGTACCTCTTCTTGATTTCATAGATCACTCTTCATTATGTTCAATTGCGAAACTCAAAATGTTGTGCAACTCGATCAGTTTGGAGGTTTTTTACTCAATATTATTTCTATATATTTTCTTCTAAAATAAATAAATTAATTAACTTTTTTTTTTTTTTACATTTAACCTCGTAATTATTAACTAAACGACGTAGCATTTATCATATCATTTGAGATTCATAAAACTAAAAGTTTCTTCAATTGCCAAAACTTTTAGTCAAATTAGGGTTCCATTGGGCACCTTAAACCTTGACGGCTTCCTCTGCTATTCTATGTTCTAAATTTCAAGCTGTTCTACATTTCAAGGTAAGAAGAAGGCCATTCTTTTTTGGTGATTAACTAATTAAGTCTTTATTACTAATTTGGTGATACGCAATACAGACCATGGTCTTCGTTCTGTGCTCGGAAAGATGGGGAGTACTATGACTATGACTAGTAGTAAATGTGTTCACAAGAATGGACGTCTAGTTTTGAGGATTGGGAGTTTTGAAGCTATCAACCACAACCCCAATCACAGTAACAATAATAAGGATGCGCCTTCGATGGATGATCGTCTTACTGCTTATCTGTTTGAAATGGGGTGTTATGATGAAAATGGGGTTCGAATTCCAATGACTGTTAATAGGGTATATGATTTTGGACTCCCTGTTATTACTTACTGAATGCTAATTTGTATCAATCTGTAGTATCCCGTGACTCTCTTATTATATGAACAGGGGATTGATTATCATATGGATTTAGGGGGAATAGGACCTGCCCGTTTTGCTGTGGAAGAGTTCAACAAGCGAAAGGTATTCGTGAACTCATATATACTCTTTCACACAAGTGCTAACTAGTGAATTAGTGCATGTTATAACATATATGTTTTCACCTTCAAATTTGACATATACACCTCTTTGAAAAATTTTGTTTTAGATTTCTGATTTTATCCTTAGCCGGCCTCAGTGTGAAAGCGATTCTTGCATCATTTTTGCTTGCCTAGCTACCAAAATATTGCATATCTTCTCCATAGGAATCTTTGAAAAAGTTGCAATGCTTTGGTGGCTTATGACCAAGTGTTAGTCATTGATCGAAAATGCTGCAATTCGGTTACTATGTTCTTTGTTGAATTCAGATGAATTTTCAGTTTTACAAAAGAGAAAATAGGATTTAAATTTCGAAATACTTAGGAGGTATATATGGAAAATTTTGAGGTGCTAACAGAACTTCCATATCCCATGTCGTCTTAGATGTATATTATATTAGTCAATGTTTTAGATTGCTAATGCAATGTATGCTTTTTATTGGATTACTGAGTGGTTATGGAAGTATAACAAAGCATAATTATCATCTACATCTATCTAGTTATCTGACTAGGTGCTTGGTTTGGGATGATAATCCTCTTCTAGAAAACCCAACTGCAATTTGTGAGAGTGCAGAGAACCTGGATGAAGCCGCTGTATCATCATAGATGTATGTATGAACTAATATTGGATGCAGTTGATGCCGCCGGTGCGGTGAACTTTTACCTAGCATGTGTTGAGATAGATGATATAAATGAGGGCATGTGGTTGGAAGAATTCAATATTTTCCGTGATAATGGATACCCTTCAAGACTATATCATCACCTAGGTAATTAATTAATTATTCATATTGTGGCATGCATTTTGCTTTGGTTGCATAATATTTATAGTTATTGATCAATGTATTTTGCTTGAAACAGACAACTTCTTTGTTGAATGATGCTTGATTCAGAGGGGTGGTAATCATTTGGTATGCATTGCAACTATAACAGAGGTGTGAGGTGAAGGAGCCGCAATACTCAGTCATAGGGTTTCCTTGGCGGTTCAGGATACCATTTTGGAGATCAACCCTTCGATTAATAGGAAAATTCTAGTAACTTTGATCTTAGAAACATAGAAGAGAACAGAGCATTTCGTTTTGTTGTGTTTAAGTTACATGCATGACAATATTTTGTTTGGCACTGCGTAAACCCATGTAAGGCTTCTACTAGGACGAGAAGAAATGTTGAACGCTATGGAAGAATGTACATCGATTTTTCTCAGATTTTGTACGCAGTTTCTCTTAAGCAAGCAAGCAATCATCATCATTCAGTTACTCCAGATATGGAGAAGCATTGTAGGTAATGAGGCTAAGGTCTATATTTTGAAACAATGATGGGAAATTCAGTGATCATTATTTTTATGTATGACATTCTTCTGTTTTGTATTCCTACAACTTCGTTTGTCAACCAAATCAACCAATGTAAGGCTTCTAGTAGGGCTCGAGGAGAATTCGAACGCTCTGGAGGGATGTAAATCGTGTTTGGGTTCCCAAATTGAAGCTGAATGTCATATTTTTCTCAAACTTTCTACAAAGTTTCTTTCACATTTGCTATAAAGCAAGCCACCAATCATCATCGTTCAATTACTGCAGTCGGAGAAGCATTGTAGGAACTAGGCAGAGATCAACATTCTACTTCTGACGCCGTGATGGAAAAATCAATGATTATTAGTAACATGTACGATCTGGAGGCAGTCTAGAGCTCTGTGACGGATGGTGAAAGACACAAGAATTCCTTAGTAGTACTATGATAGTGGGGTGCCAACGAAACTAGGAATCAGAAGCTACTTCAGCATTTATAAGTACCATGAAATTACTCAATAGCTCAGGTAGTTGCATGTTGCCCTTTCCGTAAATAGAACTTGACATCTTGTCACTTCTCGACTATAGTCAGTTTGCACAAATCCGATATACACATCACAATATTTCTATGACATTAACCTAAACAGCAGCTTCAATTGGTTCACCGGCTCAAAAACACTTCAAAACAGTCTCTGAAAATCTGCCATAAATTTAATCATCAAATAAGTTGACATCTGATGCTGTAAATAACACATGCTCATACCTAAAAGCTATCATGTTAGAAATAATAATAGAACATCCGATTTGAAAAAATTGAACATAGAATCCCCGTCTCCGTTATCCAATTAGCCCTGAATTTCTCCCCCATTAGAGTCGAATACCCCGATGGATACCTTTCTTGCTCGAGATTTTCCACATCTCTATTTACGCCGTGAACAATTATTGTGTCAGAAGTAATGATATAATATCCGAAACGATTACAAAGCCCACATTCGAAAAGAAATAAACGGCCCAAACCCACGACCCGACTCCGGACCCATCCGGGACTCTCCGTCTTCTTCACCAGAACCCCTCTGCTGAAGTAACTAGTCTTCCCCAAGCTCTCTACTCTCTAGGGTTTATCTTCTCCTCCTAAAACCCTCCCCAAGTTCCAACATAATGCGCCGAAACGACGACGTTCGCTTCATTTCCTTCCCTTCTCTCAAACTCCCCCACTCTCCTCCTCCTCCTTCTCCGCCGCGATTCGACCTCCGCTCTCTCTTCGCCAACAACTCGCTGAGTCAACTCATCGACTCGATCAAGGCTCGCTCGCAACGGCCCCAAACCCGGTCCGCCGACTCGAATCGGCCGGTTCTGTGCTCGACGTCGCTGTCCCTGAGTCGGTCAGGCGACTCGGCCGAGTCCAAGTCGGACCGGAGCTGGCTGGTCAGGAAGTCGCCGCTTCTGTGCTCGGCTTCGTTGTCGCTGAGTCGGTCCGACGAGTCGACTCGGTCTGGATCGGAGGAGAGAGTTCTGATAAGCGAGGTGCTGATAAGGAACAAGGACGGCGAGGAGTTGGAGAGGAAGGACCTGGAATTGGAGGCCTTGGGGGCACTCAAGGCTTGCCGAGCAAACTCGGCACTCACTGTGCGTGAGGTCCAGGAAGACGTGCACAGGATCATTGATAGTGGCTATTTCTGCCAATGTATGCCTGTGGCCATTGATACGAGGGATGGCATCAGATTGATATTTCAGGTAGTTGAATTATATACATTGTTTGTCGAAATTGAATTCGAGAAAGTAATGGTTTTGTGAACTAAGCATTAGTGTTTATTGTTCGTATTAGTGTAGGTGTAGAGCGTAAAGATGGTGAAAGTTGCGATTTTGTGAACCAAGCATTAGTGCTTATGGTTGATGTTATTGTATACAATTGTACATTATGGTGAGGTTTGTGTAGGTGTAGTGTGTTATTGTCGAAATTGAATTGAGTAGTTTGTTTTTACCTTGTTTATTGGTTTAAGGGTAGGGAGAGAGCATAAAGAAAGTGAAAGTAGTGACTTTGTAGACCAAGAATTAGCTTTTATTGTAATGAACTTGAGTACAATTGTGCATTTGGGTGAGGTTTGCATAGCTTTATTGTAGCCTTATGCTAGTAATCAAGGACTGTCCAAAATTGCATATACATTGTTTCGAAATTCAGTTCTCTGTTTTTTCCCCCTCTCGGGATGATTTTTAATGTGGGGAAAGAGCTTAAAGAATGTGAAAGTAATGGTTTTGTGAACCAAGTATTAGTTTTTATTGCTCATAAAATGGTGCATTTGGGTGAGGTTAGGCGTAACTGTATGGCGGCCATGTGCTAGTAATCGAGGATTGTTGAAGATTGTGGGTTTATGTGTTTCCCATACTAGCTCTTAACTTTTCTTTAATCCATGTCTTTAAATCTGAAATGAGAGATTCAGCCAGAAGAAAAGGCTGAAAATAAGTGTGAGCAAACCTTTTTAACATTTTCTGTGATTGTTTCATTGGTGACGCAAACTCATGCCATAATCATGTCTTTTTTTATCCAATTGATGGAACTATGAGAATAATATGTAATCCTTTTCTTTTAATGCTGCAAGGTAAAACCAAACCAGGAATTCCAAGGGCTAGTATGTGAAGGGGCAAATGTTCTTCCTGCCAAGTTTCTTAAGGATGCATTTTATGATGGATATGGTAGGTTTTTCTTCGATATCTTATATACCTATCCACGTCTGCATGTGTGGGAGTTCAGACGCCTTGCATGAACGATCATTTTTTTTCCTAGTATCACTTTTCAAAATGTGAGGAAGTCTATATTTATTTTAGATTTTGGTGTCAAGTTGTGCAGGAAAAGTTATTAATCTTAAGCGTTTGAATGAAGTAATCACTTCCATCAATGATTGGTACATGGATCGGGGACTTTTTGCCATGGTTCGTTTCTCATCCCTATAAATATTTGACTTTTTATTTTACATTCTTAACATTTAGACAGAAGAAGTTAATGTTTTATGTGTTGTAGAATGTCGAATTATTTCTCAGACTTGAACACTTTCTTTGTTATCAATGATTTACGTAATAGTAGACAATTTTTTTCTCAACTACTTTATAGGTTTCAGCTGTTGAGGTTCTATCAGGAGGTATTCTTAAGTTACAAGTTTCAGAAACTGAAGTCAATAACATTGCCATACGGTTCCTTGACAGGAAGACGTAAGATTCTGCTTACTTGAGTTCAGATTTACAGATGTTGCGTCATTAGATATACTCAAAATTTAAAATATATGGAAAAGGTGCAATGACAAGATTTCTTGACTAATGCTTTATGGCTCTTCTTAGGGGTGAGCCAACTATAGGGAAGACAAAGCCAGAAACCATACTTCGCCAACTCACAACTAAAAAAGGACAGGTACTTTACTGGAATTTTTTTTTTTTTTTTTTTTTGGGTATCTTGAACAATAATTTTTCAGTGCGATTTGGGAACAGTGGTTTTGCTTTAAGGCATTTGATGCAGGACAAGTAGCAAAAGAACTGCAAAACTAGGGTTTATTTGCAGCAGTCTCGATTGTTAGAAAGAAAACGGTTTTAGAATAAGAAACTTAAGAAGAAAAGGGATAAAACTACTAGCATCACACCAGTAGGGTTTCTAGGCATCACACCAGTAGGGTTTCTAGGCATCACACCCAGAGAACTTAGGCATCACACCTAAGGTTAGGTTGCATCACACAAACCTGGAGAGAAGCAACAGCTTTCAATTTTTATTAACTCAAATCTGCCAATAAAAGACTACAAAGGCCTCTATATATAGGGAGGCTAAGATAACTCTAGAATAACTAGGGATATCCTTGAAGAATCCTAAATAAATAATCCTAATAATTATAAGAATCCTAATAATAAAAGCCTACATATATTTGAACTACTTTCCAAATCTTGACTTAAAATATTCTGCTTGTATTCTTCATCAGCATTGCCCTGATTGTCTAGTTATGCTGGCTTTTCTGATAATCTTATTTCTTTTCATTAATTTTTTTTCCATGCAAGGGTGTTAATTTCATTTTTAGCATGTAAAATTAGTAAATGGAGAGAGAGAAAGTGGTAGATAGAAATAACAGTTAATTACTATAGTTTCCTTGTTTTTAAACCTTTAACTAAAGTTTTTTAGTGTAAAGAGGGAATGGTTGACCTCCTTTACACTTTTGATCAAGAAAAGCTCCACTTTATAGATTTCAAATCAGATGGATTGTGTACCTTTTCGTTTTCTGGGTTTGCAACTGGACTCTAGTGATTTTTTTCTTTTAGTCATCAAGTATTTGTGCATAGATGGTTCTTCGTTAAAGTCATGCCCTAAATCTAGTGTTGACATGTCCACTTTAAAAGGGTTGCAACTTGGGGTGATGCCTATGTAGGTCTACAGTATGCTTCAAGGAAAGAGAGATGTGGAAACGGTATTGACTATGGGGCTTATGGAAGATGTTAGCATTATTCCCCAACCAGCAGGTGGTATATAAGTAATTGAATTAAGATAATTTTGTTTATGTTTTAATGATTGCTACATGGATCGTTTATATGGTGGAATTTTTTTTCTAATATTGTTGCAAAATTGTAGACAGTGGTAAGGTTGATATTACAATGAACGTCGTTGAGCGGCCAAGTGGAGGTTTTTCTGCTGGTGGTGGTATATCAAGTGGGTAAGTTACATGAGTAAAGCACACAAATTGTTTCTTATGTCAAAATTGAGTTTAAATTTTAGATTTGTGGTGTTAAATCCTAACTTTTATTCTTTTCTTTTTAGAATAACAAGTGGCCCTCTGTCAGGACTCATTGGAAGGTAGTAATACTGTACATTATTGTCTAGTGTCTTGTGCTTTATTCTTTTTGTTTCCAAGCTTTTCCTGTTTTCATGTTAATTGAATTTTTTTTTTTTTGGGTGCAAAACTCTAGGTTGATTAGTCTCCCATGACTTACAACAGAAATGGCTACTACTTTATTTATTTTGAATTGAAATATGCTTTTATATTCACATCATTTGCTTCAGTTTTTATCCTTTTGTTGAAAAAGTACAAACAGAGGCAAGCGCCTAGTGTCTGAAACCTCCAATGGTAGAGCATACCTGATAGGTGAATTGGATTTTTAGACTGATACCTGAACAAGTGAACATTGTACCTGTACTAGATTCTTCGACATGAGAGCTGACTAATGTTGGTTAGTATAGGTAACCGATAGTGAGTAAAGTTCAGCATGCTTTGGACTGTTGAATGCAAAAAAAAAAAAAAAAAAAAAACAGATGACTAGGTTGTCAAATGCACTGACTGTTGTGCTGACAATTCTGCTGCTACACTGGTAACATTTGTATACTGTTGGATAAAAAATGTTTGCTCTAAGCCTTTTTAGGTATGTGCATACATACAGTATACAAGTCCGCTTACATTCAAATTGTGTTAAAAGAGTGGTTTGTTAACTTGTGTGTGCATGTCATATTGTCATCTAGTGTTGCTCCAAGTTCTTAAGGTTTCATTGTTGCACTTTCCATGTAATCTTTGTTTTGCAGCTTTGCCTATTCTCATAGAAATCTCTTTGGAAGAAACCAAAAGCTGCACGTTTCTTTAGAGAGGGGCCAGATAGACTCTTTATTTCGTATAAACTACTCAGATCCATGGATTTCAGGGGATGATATGAGGACGTCCCGGACAATAATGGTTCAGGTAGTTTAATGCTTTCTGTTTCTAGTGCTATGTTTTCTGAGTTTTCTTACTATTCTAAATATCTTTACGAGATGATTGATCGATTCTTCTTCCATTAGAATTCAAGGACTCCTGGCACACTTATCCATGGTAACCAACTTGATGGTAGCAACTTGACCATTGGTCGCATCTCGGCTGGTATTGATTACAGCCGTCCAATTAGGCCAAAGTGGAGCGGAACGGCTGGGCTTACCTTTCAGGTACTTGTGCTTTTATGTGGTTTGCATTTCTGTTTGCTTTTATAAGCTTTAACATTGGACCACTTGTGGTTGCTGTTGCTTGTGAGGTACATTATAAGATAAGAAGCTTTATATTGACTTCATTAGTTTATTGTATCTCATTTATACTATTAACTCCATACTATGGATAACTGTTGCAGCATGCTGGTGCTCGTGATGAAAAAGGAAGTCCTATTATCAAGGATTTCTTCAGCAGTCCCCTAACTGCAAGGTACTCGAGTCTGAATGAAACTACACCCAACTTTTATCAGTTTAGTTTCATGTCTTAGTCTAGATTTTCTTATGATACACGCGTATAAGTTTCTTCTTCTCTCACCATTGTTTTTTGTTGTTTTGTAGTGGTAATAGCTATGATGATATGCTGCTTGCTAAACTTGAGACTGTCTACACAGGTTCTGGTGACAGTGGGTCTTCAATGGTTAGTCTTCCGTTGTGCTTCTTCGGTTATACCTCTCTCACTGTATATTTAATGCTTAACTTTTTGGTCTTCTGCAGTTGAAATTCAACATGGAACAAGGGCTTCCAGTTTTGCCTGATTGGTTGTTTTTCAACAGAATGAACGCTCGTGCCAGGAAAGATGTAGAAATTGGCCCTACTCACCTTCTTTTTAGGTATGGCAGCTGAAAAAGATACAAGAGGAAGTTCAGTAAATCAGTAAATTGGAAAATTTTGTAACATGATGCTATTCCCTTCTCCCCTCCTCCCACACACCCCCCCCCCTCCTCCTCCTCCCTCCCTCCCTCCCTCCCTCCCTCCCTCCTCCCTCTCTCTCTCTCTCTCTCACTTTTCGTTTCTGTTGAAGAAAAGTAAATAATCCTCGTCTGGTGTTTGCATTACTAGCGTATCTGGTGGCCATGTGATTGGTAATTTCCCACCACATGAAGCATTTGCCATTGGTGGAACAAATAGTGTAAGAGGTTATGAAGAAGGTGCTGTGGGTTCTGGTAGATCTTATGCAGTTGGCTCTGGAGAAATTTCTTTCCCCCTGGTATGTGGTGACAATGTTAATTTTTTTTTTTTCTGTTTATTAGCATGCATTCATAAGATTCAGTACTCTGTGATCATGTACAAATTCTTCCTGATCTCTTTTGTACAATATCGACTTGTACAAAATGTTGATACATTGATCCATCAATATGTCCTGTCCTATTGTTGCAGTTGGGGCCAGTTGGGGGAGTTATTTTTGCTGACTATGGCACGGATCTTGCATCAGGTCCAACTGTTCCTGGTAGGTCTCTCTATAGTTTGGTTCACTCCGTTCTTGCTTTTGAATTCTCCTGTAGCCTTTTTATGTTTTTTCCTTTCTGGGTGGGGTGTCATGGACTCATGACGTTGCAAAAGGTGCAGTTGCAAAGTTATTCTCCTATATTAGGTTTTAACATGTTAAAGGTTTGGCACTTTTCTTCATTTGCTTAGAAAACTCGAT
This sequence comes from Rosa persica, assembly GCA_025331145.1. Classification (NCBI taxonomy): domain Eukaryota; kingdom Viridiplantae; phylum Streptophyta; class Magnoliopsida; order Rosales; family Rosaceae; genus Rosa; species Rosa persica. The sequence goes on from WFKR01000005.1 coordinate 61,922,940, forward strand.
GTCACCCGAGCCATGGCTAAGAGTGAAGGTTTGGCATTTGATGTAATACTTGGGGATGGGTTGGGCTTTGGTTCTTTGAAACCATACCCTTTTAATTTTTGGTCTGACAAAATCCTTGGAATTGTAAAGAACTAGTATTCCAAAATTCTCAGAATATATGACTTTAATAATGCCCCTGAAGGTTCTTAATTTTGAATTCTATGTTGATAGGTGATCCTGCGGGAGCTAGGCTGAAGCCTGGAAGTGGGTATGGATATGGGTTGGGCATCAGATTGGACTCACCTTTGGGACCGCTTCGTCTTGAATATGCATTTAACGATAAGGGTACACCGAGATTTCACTTTGGGGTCGGACACCGGAACTAGATCCTTGTATTTTCGTTCTTTCATTTTTGGTCATGTTGTACATGCCTTGCAATTGATAGGAAAGGCTTTCTCCCCTTCAAACTGTCAATTCATCAGATTGCCTTCATCTGATCCTCTATCAATGGGTAGAATTAGTCACAAACTTGCATATTCCTTTCAAATTATCTTGCTGAGGCGCTTGAGTCACTTGTAAATTATTTCCAGTCTCATTCATTCTCGTATAGAGAGGCCATTTTTCAGTTACCGGTGATACTATTCTCAAATTATGTGGCAGGTATTTGGACTGCCGCATCTTAGCAGAGTTTGGTGTAGGGGACCTATCCTGCATCTTAGCTGAGTGACCCATTAGTTAAGAGGGTTTAGCTGTGGTGTTAGTATAAAAGCATGTTTTCCTCTTTGATAAGCAAGCCAGCCTTGTATGATTACCAGAGAATCAAGAAGAAAAGTAGTGCTTCGTTCTCTTTTACAATTTCCTTTGCTTCCAGTTTTCTTCAAGAGCAGTATAAAAAATCTAGCACTTACAACTTCAAGATCACAATAGGCCAGACGAACAAAGGATAACTTTCCTTACCAAAATGCTCCCCTTGTCTTAAGGAAGTATCGAACCATGTCTCCTATTCTTACTAGGATTTGGGTTTGTTCTCTATATACTAGCTCAGGCTTGCAATTTGAAGTAAAACTCAATTCTTTTTAGGATTTCGGTTTTTTCTCTATACAACAACTAGCTTAGGCTTGCAATTTGAATTAAAATCCTCGCCTGGAATCTCTTTTCTCGGGGGTTTTATCCGGCCAACACTTGTGTCAATGAGTATAAGCGGTGGCATAGACTGATAATAAGACCCAGTTGGATCTTTAATCTTAGGATACCAACGCTAACTCATTAAGCCAAGTGGCTTATGCTTCAAGCGATGATAATGTCCCAGAGAAATGGAAGAAACATAGCAGGCCTCTTTTCTGCTATGTTTCCCATCACGTGGCTTTAGGGCCACTCAATTTTGAAATTGAATTTTTCCTCTTTTTTAAAACTGTCCATGTTCTTTAAAATGCAATACCCAAAACACTCTCTTTACTGAGTAGTGATTGGTCCGCCCCAAAACACTCTCCAGAATACGAAGCTAACACCAGTAGTGCAAATATGCTTGGTGCTTCTTTGCTATAAATCATACAAGTTCAAATTTACTGTGCATGCATCACTTTTGCATATTGGTCTTTCTTTTTTATGTGAACACGCATGCATCTCCTACTCCCATATTGCATTATAGTTAGACAGTTAAATAAACTATAATTAAGGACAATCACTTGACAAGTAACTATACAGGGAGAATGTTTCCTAAAAGAAAATATTGAATGTTTCCCATGCATTATAGTTTAGATAGTTAACTGTAATTAATGACAATCATTTGAGAGCCAGTTGGTGGTTTAGGGCTTAGAGTTTTGATTGAATGGCAGTGATTGCACAATGAAGAGTTTCTCATGCAATTACTTGCGGCCGCTACTTAGAGAAAGGGATTAATTTTTCAGTTTCTGGATAGTGATACCTGACTCAAAGTAGGTGGCAGGTTAATTATCATAATTTGATCGATGTTCTATGGTTCTGTACGTGACATTAAGTTGTGCTTCAAATAGGGCCAATAGTGGTCAAAACCATGAAAGGGTAGTCAACCCTTGGTCAACTCCTGGTCAAACCAGGAAAAGTTGGTTGGACAATATAATAATCGTCGAGATTTCGCATAACTATTCAAAAGTTGTTAACTGTTGAAATGTCGGGACTCAGGACTCCAGTTACCTAAGGAACTGAAGGTTTGCGACTCTCGGAGTACGTGAGAGAAAGCATCAGAATCCAGGTAGGGATTCAGGACTCTCCTCGATTGGTGATTTCTTATATATTTTCTTATCTACGTGATGCATGATGAAAATACACTGTTAGTTCAAATTTGAAATGTTTTTAAGTTAACATGCATATAAGATTGTTGATGGCGGTGTATGAGAGCGGAAAGGTGGTCGATGACTTCCTTGGGGATTAGCCACCCCTAAACCTCCGGAGGATTAGCTACACCAGTCGGACGGTGAGAAATCGTAGTGACAACCCGGTTTCGTGTGTGTAGCTAGTGTGTTAAGTTTGGCGCTCTGTGACTAGTAAGGTCCGAATTCGGTTCCATAGAACCAGGCCATCAGGAAAAGTGCACGTAGTTTTCTAATTATGCATCGGGTTTTTAAAGTTTGTCGTTCTTTATATATACTTGTTATGTTTTCATACTGGAGCGCTCCAAATATTTGTCTGTTGATTTTCAAACCTAGTCGAGTTAGGGTTCCTGTTGAGCAACGAGGACCAAAGCTCACCCCTACAACAGTATGGATGCAGGTGCACTGGTGATGGGACAGTAGCGGAAGGAGCTGGGTGTGCGGAAAGTTCAGTGAATCTTCGTTTGGATTCTATTCTAAATTCTACTGTACGATCTTTGGTGTTTCAGAACTTGTTGATATATAGTCTTGTGTCACATTTAGTTGAATTCCTTTCATTGGGGTTCGTACCTCGTACAAGCCTTTATCCAAGTTTTAGACGAACAAAGTAGGTTTTAAGCAACTCAAGTTTTTCACCTCGAAAATATTTGTAGTTTCCACTGTGTTTTACAATAAGGTTTTCAAACAAGAATGCCTAGCGGTTCTCTAGGATGTAAATCGAGTGTTCGGTTTATATTTTAGAAATTCGCGGCACTATGACGTGCTTAAGCTGGAGAGGTGCAGCTTGGGGTGTTACAGAACCGGTGTGGAGAATAGCGATCTGCTCCCAAATAAGGCGGGGAAAGGGCTCGTTGGCCGCTATTGGCGGCAAGCCCAAGTACCCATCTTCCCAAATATCCACCGGAGCCGAGACTCTGAGCAGCCAAGGCACGTCGCAGATTTAATTCTAGAGCTGCGACGACATTTTTCGGAACTGGCTGCCAGGATTATGGTGAAGACTCACTTCATTATCGTTTTAGCGCGGCATTTCAGGACTAAAGACAGAGCCTTCTTGAGTACTTGCTCAGTCTCGTTGATGATCCGCCGCATCGATCGCTCGTAGAGGTCAGAGCTAGCCCAGGCCTTGATTTTAGGGTTCTTCAGAGAGTGAAAACAGGGTTTTGGGGAATTAGGCTGCTCGGGTAGGAATGGGGAGGGAGATATATTCGAATGGTTGTTTGGGAATTTTCTCTATAAGAATGTCCCACAAAACAGATAAATCAGATAGCCTCCAGCCACATTAGCACTTTAACAGCGAAAATTGACTAAGTGGTGATGGAATGGACAGATTTAATTAAATTGGACAGTGCGAGGACTTTTCTAATTAAATTAGAAGTGCAAGATCTGAACTAAAGAACCCTTAAAAGTACAGGGTAGTAAGCAGAATTTTTTCCAAAAAGAAAATTATTAGATTAACCTACAATAAACATTTGCATAGCACAGTAGATAAATGCATTATAAGATTTTTTGGTGCAGCTGAGAACAAACAACGAATTATGAAAGACCTAATAATAGAAAATCAAATTCCTAAGATATATAACTAAAGAATGATTAAATACTTGTTACTTCTCAAACTTTTGCTTGAAAAACAGTTTAGTCCCTCGCCTTTTAAATTAAACTGGATAGTCCTTATTCTCTCTAATTCTCACACAATATGTCCAAATTGACTATTCTACCCGTCATTTCATCTTTTCCAATTTTTCTCTCTTTTTATTTATTTTTATTTTTTCTACTTCTCTCTCAGCTCTCCCCCCCCCCCCAATATCCGGTACAGATAACCACCTTTGTTGCAATGAAGATCACAACCTTGCATGTTGTTATCGGATTCGGGCGAGGAATTTGGGTTACCCGGGGAACTCAGGGCTTGGTTTATGTAGAAATCGAAGCTCTCCGTCACTAGTAAATCTCCCAGTGATTTCCAAATCGTGCTAGAAAAGTAATTGAACGAGAAGTTGAGCGTGCATGAGAGAGACTTTAGGTCTCTGAAATCCTCCTGCACTGATCCAGTGAAGCGGTTCTTGGAGAGGTTTATTGGAGGAGATTTTCCATATCGAACCAAATTCAGGCCAGAATTTCAGAATTCTGTAAGTGAATTTGTTTCCAGTGAGTATCAGTCTCGGCAATTGCTTACAAATTTTCAGACCTTTGTCTAAGGAACCAGAGAGGGAGCTATTGGAGAGGTTGAGGTTATGGGTACAGTGGTGGGCTGGGTTATGGATCGGGCACCAAGTCAGGTTCTTTGGCTTTAGGTTAGCGTTTGTTCCTATCTAGCTTTATGTACAGGTGATAATGTGATGGATTGATGTTGGCATACCAATTGGAATTGGGATACAGTTTTTTTTTTTTTTTTTGAATCATATGATGGCGAAGGAGTCGCGGGAGTGGCAGCCGACAAAGGATTAGGAGTGGTGAAGGGAGTCGACGAGGCTGAGGACGAGAGTGGACTAAAAAGACATGGTGGTTTTTTTGCCATTGTGGGAGTCGCGGGAGGTGCTTTGGTCATAGTAGACTGGGCGATAGGGGAAGCGGGTCGGGGACGCTCGTCTGCTCTAACGGATGAGTATGCCGCTAGACCAACTCAGAGAGAGAGAGAGAGAAGTGAGGGTATATATTTATTTTAGGCATGTTGTGGATCTGTTGTTGAGAATTAGAGAGAATAAGGACTATCCAGTTTAATTTAAAATGTCAGGGACTAAATTATTCTTCGGGCAAAAGTTTGAGGAGTAACAAGTATTTAATCCACTAATAGAAAAGATAAGAGAATTGAAGAAGTTTGAGTTGAAACTGGGGTTGTTTCTAATCATTATCTTCCATTTATGGATTTTTACCTTTTAGTGTTGAGTGAAATGGGAGCAACCTATATAAACTCTAAAAACGGGGTTATCACATAACAATAGAAGTATTGTGTTGCTAGGCTAAGCGGTGAAAGTGTAGTATTCCAGTCGAGGTCCGTCCATTTTATTTTATATTGAAAGGGAGCTTTTTGTTGAGTCATAATTTTCTTATGAAATTTACCCAAAAACTATGAAAATTATCTTCCAAGGAAATTATGCAATTGCAAGTCCTTATTTTCTTAGGAAACGTTTCAAAGAAATGAAAATAATCAATGCAAATCGGGCTTCAGTGACTCTCTGGTGAGTCACCGCCTATGGAGAACCCCTTATTCCAGTTATGAAGGAGTAAGGTGGTAAGATTTCCCCCGCCCTCCCCCACTTTAGTTCAAAATTTCTCACAAATTCTTTTAGCCTTACCCTTTTATTGCCCATGGACCATTGGGTGGAAGTGATATCCTTACTACTCGAAAAACTAGTCATTTCACACAGATGAGATTCACACATATTGAATTCTACATGAGATATACTCTAATACATACATATGTTTGTGTGAAATCTATATTCACAAGGTCTTCCATGTGAAATATATTCTAAAAGTGGGGTCGCGAAAATTCACACGGACTTCATTATGAAACTCATATGGATGTCCGTATAAATTATGGTGATACACAAAAGACTGTGAAAATTTATTTCCACATCAGAAAATCTTGTATATGTGTCAGAAACTCACACGGATTTCCCTATGAATTAGGGTTGACACATGAAATCCGTGTGAATTTTATTTCAAAATTAAGTGAAAATAAATTAATTACATAAAATCTAATAAGCATATTTATATTTGGCACATTATTTTGGATAAACATTTAGTTTCTGCTTAAACAAAAGCCTCCAATATGTATTAAACAAAATGACTAAATTTTGTTTACCGATCCCGATACGTTTTCTGAAAAATTAGTTCAGTCTCTTACCTTCTAATTTCATCAAATACTCCGTGTTCTGTAAATTCTCACCTAATAAGTCCATTCCGTTAACTCTCCATCCAAATGTAGTGTTAAGTCGATGCCGTGGCAATCCCTTCCACACCAATTCAGCTTGATTTATGCCACATCAATGGTGAAATGTCCAATATAACCTTGTATTCTTTCTCTATTTCTTTTTCATTTTAAGTTTTTATTTTTTTATTCCTTTTGTTTTTGCCCTTTCTGCCTACCTTCTTCTTCCTCTACATACCCACTTTTTTTTTTTAATAAACAGGAACTTCAATAATATGCATATCAAAATGGCCATTACATACCTTAATGAACTATGCCCATTCTGAGCCTTCACCATAGGACAAGCTCCTAACAGACATGGGTCAGTAAACGTCTTCCACTCATCCATTCTTGATCAAAGCCCGTAGCCTCTTGAACTTCGACATTGAAACTCTAGCCAATTCTGCCTACAAGCAGAAGAGAAAGAAAAACATACCACTGGATTGATATCGTCCTGACTCGTCAATCTTGAAGAGGAAACAAATGACTTATCGACAGAAGTCGACATTGGGCTGCTGTTGTCGGATTCCTGATAGATGTGTTTGATCCTTTATAGGGTTGCTGAAATCCCTTGCCATGACGGCTAGGGTTTGGTGATCTCAAAGCAGTCGCTTGCTCTCCCTTTCTCAGTCTAAAGCTCTTTCAATGAGAAGCTCCTTATACGTACCAAAACTTTCTCTATCCACCGCGCATCAAACGAAAAAGAATGAAAATCATACTCAAAACAGAATTTAAGACTTAATCACTCAATTGCCTCTCTTGAAATGCTAATCCACATAATTAGACTCACCTTTGACTCTCATCCTCTCTACCATTCTCTCTCTCTCTCTCTCTCTCTCTCTCTCTCCCTCTCACTTCATTTCCGACGCCATCCACTCCTTCCAGAGTTTTCTTCAACCTAACCCTCAACCCTAACCAGAGCTCTAAGGCCTGACCCAGCCTGAACCTGAACTAGACCACCATCTGCAGCTGCTTTTGACAAAAATGGAGCTCGCTGCTTTGCTTCATTTTGTTTAGGGGTGCACCAAAAGAGTGGTGTGAGTCGGCGGCAGATCACTGTAGGTAGACTCGATTTTCTACATAATTGAGGTCTTGTTCAATCCCTTGCTCTCGTTAAAAGCCTCGTTTGCTTGCATAATCATCCATAGGCTCACAAAAACCACATAATTAGGGTTTAGTAAACGAGAAATGAAGATTAGGGAGGGTCGGAGCTAGAAGAATTTGAAAGTTGGGTTTCATAGATGATCTGGTTGAGGAAAAATGAAGAGGATGACCTCCAGAGTGGGATCCGATGGTTAGGGACGGCAGCTGGAATTGCAAAGGGAATTGGGGTGAGGATAACATAAGCGTCTAATCTACTTACTTTTGTTGGCTCATGTTTTGATTGGCTGAAATGGCGAAAGAAAGGTAAGGTTGAGTTCTTGCCTGAAAACAGGGGGAGTTTCTGGCTTTTCTGTTTGGGTTTAGTCCGTAGCTATTGAACGAGGCTTGACTATGATCAAGTCTTAGGGGGGTGTATTCAATTCAGATTTTAAAAGACTTTGTTTGAGTTTTTATAATTCATGGATGTACTTAATCAACGGATTGTTTAAATTCTATATGGACTCTGATTGATTTACTTGTACTTGTTTAGATTTTACAAATCCTTATTATGTTTTTGGTAGGTTAATTTTTTTTTTCTTCTTCTTCTTCTTCTTTAATTAAGCAATGGATATCAATGACAATAAAGAATGGCAAGCTACCATTCTTTAAGTTGTGTATAATGATGATATATGAACAATAAGAGAAAACTAACCAGCCAAAATGTTTCACAAAAAATAAGTAGTAAACTAATGACATAATTTATTTCATATCTAATTTACAAAAGAATCATGTGTGTATGTATCATCTTACTAATACCATTGAAAGTGAGCTTAATTAGCTATAAGGATTAAGACTTCTAGAGCTATAGTGATAAAAAAAAAAATTATTAGATGAGAGCAGAGGCAGAGGAAGATAGTACGTTGGAACCGTCTAAGACAAAATGGATGAGTGTCACCTACTTCTTCATTTTTTGAGTGAGAAAGAATCCATCAAAATCTTTTAGGAAGTAGTTGGATTGTTTTTGAGTTTTGATATGTATAAAATGCACTATAAAATCCTCCAAAATCCAGCATTTAATGAAATCTTTTAAAATCCGCATACTTTTAAATATCAGTAGATTTAAATAGATAATTTTAAATCTTAATTGAATATATCAATATTTTAAAGGACTGTTTAAAATCTCAATTGAATACCCATAGACTTCTAAAATACAAAAAAATCTTGTAGACTCTTAAATGAATACACCCCCCTTAGATTTTATTTGGGAATAAAAAAAAACAAAAATAAAATAGAAAGGGTAAAAGGAAACAAGGTTGGCATGGTAAGTTGACACTTTAGATGGCCCTCATTGAGCTGATTTGGCCTAAATGGTTTTTGCTACTTTAGCAAGCTAACGTCTAAATTGGACGGAAAGTTAAGGGATGGACCTATTGGAAGAGAATTAAGAGTATAAGGAGTATTTTGATGAGATTAAGAGGTGAACAACGGACGGATTTTAAAAAAAAATATTACAAAGAGTAAGCAGAATTTAATTTCTTTTTGTTTAATATTTATTGGAGGCTTATGATGACCATTTGACAACAAAAATGAATCTCTTTTTATTTTTTATTTTTTTATCGGAGAGTTTTTTTTTTATGCGAAAAGACTATGATTATAAGTGGAAGCCTCTAGGGCATCCAGAGTTTACAACATCAAAGCAGAGTGCATCTGAAATACACCTTGGTAAAAAGGAGGTTTTGCAGACCATCAACAGAACTATGACCTAGATTTGCTACAGCATTAGCTACAAAGTTGACCTCTCAATACATGATTAAACGAAATGGAATTGAAACTAGAGGTTAAAAGCTAAATGTACGTCCTGAACAATTTTGCGGATTCTCCAAGGAGGTTGTATTCTTCCTTTCACAACATCAATAACTAACTTTGAGTCTCCTTCTGCTTTTATGGGAGAGTTTTGCCAATGTATTACTCTTCTAGAACATGACATAGAGTTTTGACGTCAGAACCTTGACTCCAACGTAATGTTTCTTCGTAAGACAAGGATTGAAACTGGAAAAGTATGCCTCACAACAACAATGACACAAGCCTGCAATCCCTCATTACTGTGTTAAAAAAAAAAATACTATAATAGGTAGGGAACCCTAAAAGATGTCATCACCGAAGCACCATGTTGAAGTTGCGCGCTTCTTAGACAAATTCGCCGCTTCTGACTTCTGCAGGTTCCAGATCTCTAAGCCAAATCTATGGGAAGATCTCAAACAGGCATTAGTCTTCATCGCCTCCAGATCTCCACCACAGAAGAGCAAAATAAGAATCAAGTAGGTTTCTCCATAATCTTGCCAAAGACCTCGATTGGATGTCGTTTGTGAGATTGGCATCAACACCACTACTAGCCACCAGAGAAGTCCATCGCTACCTCAAACACCATACTCCAACCATAAGGCATAACTTCTCGCGCCCCTTAACAGCCTTCGATCACATGACCCACCAAGGCCACCCAATGCAAAATTCGATCTAAGACCACCGAGCAGCTGACCTTCCAATTGGCCAAATACTCCAACCACCCAATACATGAGTTCGATCTCCACCAAAACTAGCCACCATGCAAAATAGGATGACCACCAAGCCTTCTATTAGTAATTTTACGTATAAAACACGAATTATATAAGTAGTGACGCATTTTTAAAAAATATTTTTACATTAATTACGTACTATTCAAGAATACTCGTTAAGTTTTCATACTTTTGAACCTGAAGCTACTATACTCATGACTTTTTTACATTTTTCCATATTTTAAATAGTATTACAGATCAAAAATGAAAATAACTTAAGATTTATAATTTTAAAATTAATTACTTAAAAAATGCTTTGCCGAATTTTTCTACAAATTACACATGTACATATTTTTCTGGTATTTTACTAATAGAGATTAAGATCATTTAGACCTATCATCAGGGGAACCATAGAGTCAAAATCAGATCCCAACTTACAACCTCCAATGCAAAACATCACCAAGGAAAAAAAAAAAAAAAACAAAACAAATGTGGCATTCTTGCTCCAGCCAAGAACCAGTAAAGATGTAATATGCAATTTGCCTTCAAAAACCATAAAAAGCGCGGGCAACAAGATGCTTGCGAATCCTAGCAGAGAAGGATGCACTTAATTTTTTTTATTATTTTTTTAAAGGTTATAATGAGGCTGAATTGTTCGGACCATATGTATATATGGTGGGACATGAAAGTAAGAAACAGGATACAGGTACTAGCATAAATTCATAATAGCAGTTGGTACCAAAGAGCCTTGCTGGTCTCCAATCGGACACAAAAAAAAAAAAAAAGGAGCCTTGCTGGTCGGATATTGATTGTAGCAAATAATTATCTCTCTTTTTTCTGTTCTCTCAGATTGATAGCTCCCACTCAAATAGTACAAGACAAACAGATCTATGAAGGTATCCTTACCCAAAATAATATGTAAATTGCAGTTGTAATAGTAGTTTTACATGATTACATGCTACACACTAACTCTATGAACATGCTTGTGAATTCAATCTATACCCTAGCAGGAGTATCCATGGCATAATTCATTTTTCAAAAATATGGTCTTATGCCCTCATATAATGAATATGCTCCATCATCATCGAAATAAGGAAACGTATTGTCGAATTAACCATTTTTAATTTACAGGTAATAGTCTTTTCTACCAATAACATTGTCCACCAAAATTCTTGAGTCACCTTATTCAATCTGTTTACATTTATCAATGCAATCCGTCTTCAAAAGTTCCAATTTTTCCAACAACAATTTTGGAAATTTACATACAAGCTAGCTAGCTTGAACACATTCATAGACTAGATAGATACCCCACAAGATTCCAAGCACTGAACAAGAAGCTTGACAAATAAAAGTGCAGGCAGGGTACGTATAGTTGTAGGTAGAAATTAAGTATTTCACTATTTCGTATAATCTGCTTGATGCTCAAGTTTGTTCATAAACAGTTAGTCTCACATTATAACATCAAAAAGTTGATTGCCACCTTACTCGATCTTCGTATGTACGTTTATATAGCTAGCTACTGCTTGTGTTCTTCTGGCTTCTGGCTTCAATTGCTGAAGGATATAGTCCTCATATGAATACCATTCCTATTGTTTCCCAGCTCCTATTATATATCCTATATAAAAGCAGGCCCCTTGTTAATGCTCGTACTTGAAAACAGATATCAATCAATTTCCTCCACCCACATTTGGAACATCATCTATTCATCCTCTACCTAGGCATGATATGGCCTATCAATATTAATATTCTTCAGGGTCCAAGTAAAATGTGATTTTAATATCACTCACCCAAATGAAAAAAAAAAAAAAAGGAAACACACACATTTATATTTATAGAGTGGAGCTCCCCTTTGAAATTCGAGTTTAGGTTCACTTTTCGGTCAAATATCCGCATCTCAACCGTTCAGTTTTTAGGTACTAATAGATCTTCTCTGAAAATTTTCAGCCAAATTAATGATCATTGAGGTTGATAACTGCATTAAAGCGCTAGTATAGTTCAGGTTTGACAGATTCAGTTCACCAATTGGTTTAAGTGAGTTAAATATCTTAACAATCATCAATTTTGTTGAAAATTTACAAAGATGATTTATACATTAGTACCTAAAAATTGAACGTTCGAGATGTGGATATGCGACTGAAAAGTAACCCTAAACTCAAACTCCGCACTTTAATTTTAAAGCAGAGCTTCACTCTTGATAACACACACACACACACACACACACACACACACACTACTATAAAGTGAAGCCCTCAAACGCTTCACCAAATTTTGAACTACCATAGTTACCTCCGTAATTGAAACAAATAAATACAAGGGTTATTATAGTAATAAGTGAAAGAAATAAACAAACAAAAAAATAAACAGAGAGATAATAATGGAAGAGAGACGTGGGTAGTGGGCGAGTATAGGATAGATAACTGCATTCATTACAAATTTCCTTGTCCAAGCAAGTTGATAAATTGATAAACCAAAATTCATCAACTCTTTATTTTTTTACGTGACTTTGTGAGCCCGTGTTGATGCACAGGTAGAAGGCTAGTATGTATATAATTTATAGGAAAGCTTAATAGCCAATTTGCTATTCTATATTTTATTATAATGCCAATTTGCTACCTGGTTTTATTTCTACCAATATGCTACCCCTAGATTTTCATAATTAGCCAATTTATCCTAAGTATTATTTATGATCATTTGCTATCCTATGTTTTCAAAATATTGTCAGTGCTTTTGTCCTCATGTAGTACTAAGAATAAATAACCAAGTGAACTTAATGGGTTTGGCTCCCCAAAACCCTAACCGAGTCTTCTGCTCCACCACTACTGCTTTTCAATGTCAGTTACCATCGACTCCTCTAATATATCCTTGCCATCAGCATCCTCCTACTTCGTGGGTCTGGGTTATGCGTGACATCTATGGCGACCTTGATGGTTGTCCAAACCTTTGTCGTTAAGAATTCAATGACGAAGTCAAAGCCAAGGTCAGAGCCTTTTACTCCGCCGACGACTTCATTGTTGCTATTTCTCACTTCTCTGAGACCATCAGTTCCGCTCTAGCCAAACACGACCCCTACGCCAACCTCCACATATTCCATAGAGGTGGCTTTGCTGCAGCTGATCTGGATCACTCACGACGGACTCGAGTCCATAGTTAAATTGCAGGGATGAAGCCTGCAACATATGTGCTTGATTCACTAGATGCTGCCTTGGTGGCCAGATCAGTGTACGTGGTGGTTGGGCTATATTTGGACTTAAATTTATATGCCAAGTTCTAAGTAAATTCACTGGTGAAGGTGACCACATGACCACCTGTAAATTGGCCAGAGTGGGTTGGATGATGGCTGCTGGGCTGGCCGGAATAAATGAAGGAGGAGGTGCATTTGGGTGTTACCGATTCGGCCTCTGGATTCAGGGTGCGAGCATATCTTTTTGGGGTGTCCATAGCAAAGTGGAGTCCCTGGTTTTTGGGTTTTGGAAATATTTGGGCCCAATATTGGGCTTTTGGTTTCTGGACCCTTAAAGTTGGGAAACCCATATCAAACTGGAGTGCTACGGTACTGTTAGCCAAATAATCACCCTTAAGTATAAGAGGTACAAGTAATAGTATAGGGATTTAAGAAAGGTTGTTGAACCCACAAGGATTAGATTCCTTTCACTAGCTAGAGTGTTAACCTAAGGAGAGCTAGAATATGCAAATGTACAATTATAAACCTAAATTCACAAGGAAATTTACGCTCATGGTGAGTATGTGCATTGTGGTGGTAGTGAAATTGTTTGGTGGATAGAGTAGTGAACCAAATTAAATTAAATGCTCAAATGTAACTAAACTACTATAAACTAAACTAGTAATATAATAGATAAAGTTAGGGGTTAGATTGTCTACCACTAACCTCCCTTACAAGTATTGAAGTTCAAATAGAAGTAATGCTATTCTAATTTTCCAATTACCCTCTTTGCATCCGGATAAGACTACAAAGGCTTAAACTCCTTTAATATTATCAATTCCAACCGGATAAGTCTAGAATTACCTACCTAAGAACAATTCCTATTACCGGTTAAGTCTCAATTCATTGTTTATAGATGCATAAAGCTTTGAGTTTAGATAATCATGCAAGCAAACCAAGCCTAGATCTAGGTAATTTTAACTCACAACCTTCACATGCACATAGAGGATGCTATCAGGCTATCAATGCTCAAAGTTAACTACTTCCTAAACATTTTTTCATGAGATGACAAACACAATACATTCAACTTAGTTAAGTTTGAATGAATGCATTCACTTCTTGAATTAGCATATGAAGATGAAAATCACAAAGAGTATCAAATGTAAAGTAAAACAACAATTCATACAAGTTTGGCTAGGGCTTTCAACCCTAGCCCTAACAAAGTAATTACTCACTCATAATCCTACAAATTAGCACCAAATCTATAAAATACATCAAGGTAATCAAAGAGTTAAGAAAAGAATGAACTAGTTGAAGCTTGACAAATCAATGGCTAGATCCTCATTTGTTTTCCTCATTCAATGCTCCTTGAATCCTCTTTGATGGTGGAATGGATGAATGATAAGCTTCTTGATGGTGATAATGAATGGAATGTTGATGAAGATATGATGCTCATTTGGCCAACTTTGAGTGGTAATGATGGAGTAATGGTGGTGGTGATGGAGATTGAGAAGTATGGATATTATGGGTTTGGATTTTAGGAGGTGGAGATGGAGGTTTTATGAAGAAGATGAAGAGAGAAAGAAGATGTAATGGGGTGGAATGGATGATGTCCTAAGAGAGTAATGAAGGGATGCTTATATAGAGAAGAGAGAGAGGAGTAAAATGCTAAATGGAAGCAAAATGGAGCAGCTCAAGCATTGAAGAAGATTGGAGGTGAAGTATGAGAGTGGTAATAGATCCTAAAATTAAGGGAAAGAGTTATGGAGAAAAAGAGGGAAATAATGATGAGCTATAAGAGTGTAGAGCAGAAAAAATATGCCTTAGGAGAAGAGAGGAGCAACTATTCTCTATATTGTGCATAAGAAAACATGAAAATGAAGAGTGTTGAAGTGGGTTTGGGTCACCAAAGTCAAGATGACAGTTGTCTTCTTTCTTCCTTCAATTAAATCTCCACAAAGATTTCAGATTTTGTCTTTGACTTCTTCATACCAAATGTTCATTGATAAGCGTAGATTATTTTGGTAAAATTTCAGAATTTATGGTAACACAGTTTTGCCGAAATTGCTACAGGAATCCATACAGGTCCTCCTTTGCAACTTTTTTCTGTCTTTTAGGTAGAAACTTGGACTGATCTTTTGAAGGTTTTCCACTCCAAAATTACTCTTGAACTATTCATAAGAAATGATCCTTAGAATGTCTAAAATGTGCTAAAGTTGAATTTTCATTTCCATGCTTCTCCATCATTTCCTAGTATGATAAAGAAAACATAATAAATATTTATATAAATAAATAAAAAGCTTAACCAAAAGTATAAGATTAGGAAAATAATGGAATTGGATTAATCAACATTAAATTAGACTTTAGAACAAGTAATTTCCATGTTTTAGGGTAACAAATATGTATATGAATTATGATCCAACAAGTACCTTCTCTATCCCAGCACTGGCGACTTGTAGATGTTGGCCAAGATGGAGTGATGTTGTCGACCACCAAATATCCCTCCCCTAGCTTGAAGCGTAAGGAAAAATATGTAGGTTGTTATGTGGTGTTATGACTATATACTACGTCTTTGAATTTCCATAGTTATATGCTTGCTTTAATAAGTAAACGATTAGTTCGGATATATGTGGTCTATCCCTATGTATCATTGTAGTTCTCTTATCACAACTTCTTGATCTGTCTAGTTCGATGACAACATAAAGATTTGTAATGGCCAACTTGGCCATGTGCTATCAGTGAAATCCACATTTACTCAAAAAAATTCATATACATGTGTTTTTGCAAGAGATTTGATATATAGCCCCGAATGTATGTGCAAATCTATAGATCGGATTTTATTGATCGAATTATGTACATGTGTATTATGCTTTGCTTTTGCACTTTTCTTTATATTTGCACGTTGAGAAATTTTTGAGAATTGAGATTCAACATGATCTGGTGTAAGCATGCGTAGAACGAAAAAAACATAAAGAAAAAAATCTTTTCTTGATTGAAGAAAAAGATTTGTTGTTAAATCTAAGCTTGGGTGTAATGAAAAGAAGAGAATAAAAAAGCAAAATAATTTAGAGCCATCAGATTTTGGAAGAGTAAGATGATTTTTTTTCTTGAAAATTACATCATATGATATGGCTAATAGATGATGCGTGTAAGTGACATGACATGACACTTAGATTGAGGCCACGAATTTTAGGCCTCATATGAGGCCAACAATCATTTTCCAAAGTTATAATAAAGAGTCAATCAAGAGTCTGTTGCAACTGCTACAATAGATAAAAAGCTATATATGCTCTCGAAAATAGCTAAAAATAAAAAGTTTTCTAAAGATGTTCTTAGAAGTTTGGTACAACTGCTAAAATTCATTAAAAATTTATTAAAAAAAAGACTTAACATGCTCTCTAAAATAGCTAAAGAGTCAAAATATAAAATTTGCTGAAAATACTCTTAGTTGCCTAGGTCTTGATGATCATTTAGTCACTTCTTCTCATTGTTAAAACTCTCACCCACAATTCCCACATGAGTTTATGCTTCTTTTCTTACATTATGCATAATGCAAGAATACATAAATCTGATGACCGCTTTCATTTATAGTATATTCAATTAGTTTATCACAAAATTTAAAATTAAGCAAAATAGGCTTTATGTATAAGTTTTAAAATAGTCTATAATAACATTTTTAGCAATGCTAGTCACTTTTTAATCAAATTTTAGCCAAAGTAGCTAAAAAGTAATTTTGGCTAGCCATTTTAGAAATACATCTATATCAGTGCTCTCTATTTTAGTTAATTTTGAACTTATATTATTTTTTAAATGTAGATTAAATGGTTAAAATGTATTTATAAATTATATAAAATAACTCAAAATGAATATTTTAAATTATAATAAATTAATGAATATTTGATAAATGTCAAGCTAACCAATATGAGCATGTTTTATAGTAAATTATTGTATCATAATATTAGTGGTAGACTTGTTATAGCAATAATTAGCTCCTTACAATTGCAGTTTAGGTTGAAATCAGGCTGAGCTAGTATACCAATGTATCAGCTAGTGTACCTTTATATCAAATTAGTGGACCAAATATATCAATACATTAATACATTAATGTAATAAGACAGCTCACTAATCTCGCTGTAACAAGTTGAGTAAAAAGATCGATATACAGAAGTTGATCCTCTAAGTGAAGCCTCATCCATTTCCACATTGACATCGTAATTGCTAGCCAACTAGACGAGCTCGAGTCATCGAGTCATCGACGGATGTTGAAGGTTAATTTAAGAAATTGGAAAGACTATGATATAAATGAAAAAGTTAATCAAGATTTTGATATCATGTTATACATCCGTTGAACGTCAACGACTTGAAGTCTAAAGAAAAGTGTTGACAGATAACAGTGAAAACCGGATATTGAGTTGTGTGTGAGACAGAGACAGAGAGAGTAAAGCAGTACGTTGCTGTTGAATTGTGCATGCAAAAGCATGAAAGAGGCAAACAGCGATGAGGTTTACTCCAAGGGAGCCACAGCCGACCATGGCGCTCCCACCAAAGCAAATGCTGGGTTGTTTGGATCTAAAATTACCCTCAGGTATAACCTCTTTGTTTTCCAAAGCTCACTGCACAGTAAAATATCATTACAACTTCATTAATTTACAAAGGAAAACTTAACATGAAAGAACTACATGTATAGTTATTCTACAATGTACAAACCTCTCTCTCTGAATGGGATTATGGGGGACAGCCTCCAAATCTTAATTACTAACTTTGTCTTTGTTGCCTTCTTTTTCCTTCTTACCCTTTCACATTAAGTTCCAGTATAGGGTTAGTAAGGTAACTTCCTTTTCCATCTTTTCCATCTCTGCAGTGTGTACAAGTGCAGTGTGCATATACTGTATACCGTTTTGTACACAGTGTTCAATAAGTTACCTGTCCTTTCAAGTCCCAAGGTTTTATTATCATCTTTCTCTCTCATCTCTCGCTTTAGCACATTTTTTGTCACCGTTTAGTCACACCTCACAAGTGATTTCTTGTCTCAGCTCCTTTTTACTCTGTTGGGTGTTTGCTTTTATCAACCAGCCTTGATTTTTGACATTTCTTTAACCTCCTCACCCTTTATTTCTCTTCTTTTACTACTACAGTACTACTTGGTGATTTTGTTCAATAGGTCTCTTCTTCAGTCTCCACCTTGTTATTACCTTTTGGTCCTCTCGTCTCTCCCACACCGTCTGTGTGCGTCTATAAAGCGCTGTATACAATAACCCAGAAAAGAAAACTCAATCGACTCTCTTCTCCGAGATCATGACAGATCCCTACCCATCTAATTACTTCAATGGTTGGTTCAATCTCAACTTCTCTCCCCCCACACCTTCTCTTGCCTATAATTTTCATCATCATCATCATCCTCATCAAGCTCCTTTCTCAAATTATAACATGATTAACAACAATAGCAATAGCTTTTTCAGTAGCCATCACCAATCTTCATCATCACCTCCCTCTCCTCCTTTGAAAGAAGCCCTTCCTCTACTCAGCTTAAGCCCCAAAAGAGATCATCAAATTGAATTAGCTGAGGATCACGGTCAGCATGCTGATGATAATGATGATGATGATGAAGAGGAAACTGTTACTGTGGCTTTGCATTTAGGGCTACCAAACCCTAGCTCTGCTGCTGATTTAATCTCAAGGCTCTCCTCCTCAGAGATCTCATCTGCAGATAGAGAAGATGCAGTCACTACTCCTAATGCTTCTTCACCTGGGTATGTCCCAAACAGACTCAACAAGGGCCAGTATTGGATCCCAACACCTTCTCAAATTTTAATTGGTCCAACTCAGTTCTCTTGCCCCCTTTGCTTCAAGACCTTCAACAGATACAATAACATGCAGGTATAATATTATTATTATTAATTATTTCTGCCTTTCATGTCTATGTGAACCAAATATGATGATTGAGTAATTTCTTCGCTAGAGGGAAAGAAGTTGGAAAAAAATAAAGCTTTACTTTCTGTTTTTGATCGTATTCTAGCCTTTTGATTTTGCTGAGAAAGAGAAAATCCATTCCTATCTACCTAGATATCTTAATTTGTTTTGTACACTCCTTTTCTAGCTTGATTTTAGTCTTTAACTTTTGATTCTATATATTATGCTGGAGGAAAAGAGTACATGGGTCCTTAGGGTTTTCCCTTTTCTTCTTTGCTACTTTAAATCATGTTTTTCTTTTCTTTTGTGTAATTCCCGGTTTGATACTTATGATGTTTTTTTTTTTTTTTTTGAGGAGTTTATACTTATGATGTTATCAGCACCACTAGTACTCTTTTTTTTCTCTCTCTCTCTCTCTCTTTTGAATCCAGATTTGTGGGTTTTGGGGATTGAAAAAATAAGAGCAAAAATATAATAAAGCTACCTGCTCTGATCAGTCTGAGAATAAATACTAGGATTACTAGCAGTGCCCCTCTTTATATGTGATTGAACAACACAGCAATTGTGCTTTTTGCACCTTGAAGTCTGTGTACTTGATATCACATATTTGCTGGACTTCAGATGAGATGTTCATATCCCGATAATACAAAGCAAAAAAAAAAATGTTGTTACTATGAACAGTAACCATTCAAATTCTGAAAGCAAAATCACCTACTAATAATACTATTTTGAAAATCACACATAATTATACTATACCTCATACAGATTCACCATGAGCTAGCTAGAGTAGTATCAGTTTTGGAATTAAACCCAAAGAAGAATGAAAAGAAATTCAAACTCCAACTTTCTAAGCCATAATTGCTTTATCTTTTCTTCAGGTTCAAACTCCTAACTGACCCATGTCTTAAAAAGCAAAAATTACACTCTTAGCTATTCAAAGAAGTCTTAAAAGAATCAAACAATCAAAGACCCTTCACAAATTCAGCTTTTTTCGATCAATTCTTCCTTTAAATTTTCTTCATTAAGGCCTTCTTTATGTTCCTTTGCATAACGCCACTATGTGAAATTGTAGACTGCTCCAAGTACTTATTGCTAATTTGTTTTGCATTAATTGGAATGTACATAAACAGATTATGATCGAACAAGCAAGTTAATCAGTCTGTTATGTGACTAAATATTGTTGCTTATTATCGATGATGTGATCATGTATGTAGATGCATATGTGGGGGCATGGATCTCAATACAGAAAAGGGCCGGAGTCTCTAAGAGGAACCCAACCAACAGCCATGCTTAGACTCCCCTGCTATTGCTGTGCACCAGGTTGCAGGAACAACATTGACCATCCTAGGTCAAAGCCTCTCAAAGACTTCAGAACCCTCCAAACCCATTACAAGAGAAAACATGGGATCAAGCCTTTCATGTGTAGGAAATGTGGGAAGGCGTTTGCGGTGAGAGGTGATTGGAGAACCCATGAGAAGAATTGCGGCAAGCTTTGGTACTGCACTTGTGGCTCGGATTTCAAGCACAAGAGGTCTCTCAAGGATCATATCAAGGCTTTTGGACAAGGCCATGCAGCTTATGGCATTGATTGTTTTGAAGAAGAAGAAGATGATGATGCAGCCTCTGAAATTGAGGAGAATGACTCTTGCCAATGAGTGATGATCACCTAATTGCAAGCTTTCTTGTAATTTGGGTATAAATGTTTATGGCTGGGGCTTAGTTTACAAGTCATAATTAAGAACCTAAGAAATTTTCTTTTGGAAGTTATTTATATCTAGCTATGTTCTTTTCTTCCTTTCCATTTCTTTCTCATAATTTTTCCTTTTTAAACAATTTCCTTTTCCTTAGTAATGTAATGGCTCATAATACATCAATGTAATGCCTCCTTAATTTTTGTATCGCAAACACTACAAGAACACCTTGATTAGCTATTTAGCTTACATTTCAGTTCTTTCTTACTAACCCTTCGAGAAAAAAGGGATTGATCGAGAATTTTGAGAAGATGATTAGTAACGTTGAGAAGCGGATCAGAAGAAGTAATTTCCATTTCATGTTTCATGCAATACCATCATAGTGTTTGTTAAACTTTAGTCATTAATTAGACTCCTTACTCCAAATCTTCAACCATTCCCCTCAACGTCCATCTTTATGTAAAGAGGCAATGAAAAAGATAAAGTTACGTGAAAGTATCCAAGTCTTAGTTTTGTTGTGGACAAATATTAATTCAGAGATAACGTTAAATGCCTGTAACATCATGTAGCTTTAGTTTTGAGTTCAGATGATCTGATGCAATTAGTGGGGTTAGATCGGTACGTACATTGATAATAGGGTTTCAATATATGACCAAAAAAGAAATTAGGGTTTCAATATGCTGTAGAGAGCAGTACTAAAGAGTTTTTTTTTTTTTTTTGGGCAAAACAGTACTAAAGAGTTTGGAAGGGATATAATTGATCTTGATGGCAGCTTTATGAGTTTAGAGAGAGAGAGAGATAGAGAATACATGTGTGGAGTAGTCAAAGGGAAGAAGAATAGCGAGAAAAGAGCTTCTCTGCTATTGAAATGTCATTTCAAACTGTAAGTGTGTACTGTTGGGTGGGATCGATCAGTCTCGATTTTATTACTTGTGGTGCCATGTCCTCCTTGGTTCTCTGTCTTCTAGCTAGGTCTTGCACTTTATGATGAGATGAGGTAAGAATGGCAGAATTTGACAGTTTCGCTTACGTAATCTTCCATAGATTTAACAGAACGTAGCTACTATCCAGCTACGTACCTGGCCGGTAAAAAGTGAATACAAACCACCGTAATTAATAAGCTCTCCATCTGTCTCTCTTTCTCCGTGATATTCTTTTCTTGTTCCCTTTGGTTATATCCAGTGTTATGTCACAGTACCACTCACCACCATTTTGCCTGCAGCAGTGAAGCATTGAGAGACATGATGGATCTACTCTCTCCCTCTCTCTCTCCCCCCACCTAATTAGGGCACTCACTGATCTTACGTTACCAAAGTCTGTAAACTATTGATGTATTGTGCTGTAAAATCAGTTCCACTTATTGATGCTGAATAGAGTACTCATGTTCATCCGAAAAACAAAAAATAGAGTACTCATGATCTGCATATATCCATAGTGCCTATTCAACAGATTCTTCATTGTGTTAAATCTTAAATCTACGGATGCAAGTAGATAAATTATTTATTAAGAAAAAAATTTATTACAAAATACTCTCTATGAGGTTATTTTCATTTTCATACTCAATTATCAGTTTTTTGAATTTGCACACCTTAAGTTTCTTTCCGTTAACATTTTGATACCTTAACCACTAACACCAGTAGGATTCAAGGGCATTTCCGTCACTTCATTGAATTTATGATTTTCACATTTAGTTTAACAAAATAAATTTTTTTTCATATTAGTAGTTTTGTCAAAATATTCAACAAACACTAAAATTACAAGTTTTAAAACATATATTTTTATGGATCAAAGATGACTAGAAGGATTCGTATATATTTTTTTGGAATAAAGATATTAAGCAAAACAAAATAAAAAAGGACCAAACTTAAAATAATGAAATAAATTAGAAGCCAATAAGAAACAATTCAATCACACGACCCATCGGTCTTAATGCCCATTAATGCTGAACAACTGTTCTTGAATAATTTGAGCAACACAAGAAATAATTCCAATGAAAAAAAATTAATTTTAATTACAAAGTTTAATGAAAAATTTTCAATTTTAATTAAAAATTTGATAAATCGACAGAAATGCCCTTAAGTGTTAGCAGGTTTAATCATTGCATATTTATCGTGACTTGGGCACAAAAAATCTCAGTGAAATTAAGGATATTTATTGATCATTATAACCATACTAGCTCTATTTTATAACGCATTAAAGTTGGCCTGCCCAGCACAAAGGGGACAACTTTGTCTCCCTAATATTGTTTTAGGTCTCTCTCTCTATATATAAACCACCAAATTATTTGTCCCGATCGAGAGATCAGAATCAGATACATTGGGAATATTCAACCATGTAGCGTGGATACATTTACCTTTGTAATTCTAATAAGTAATCCGCATGCATAAGGAAAAGAAAAGATCATATATAGATATATATAAGACAAACTGTGTACCCGCAAAGAGAAGAAAAAGATATAGAAAGAACGAAAAACTAACAATCGAAGCTTGGATTAGTGATTGATCAGAGAACATGTTTTTATTTTAGCCCTCGGGCTCCATTATCTCGCATTTGTACAAGATGACATTGCTAGAATTGATATAAGAAGAGTCAAGAATGAGATTAAAATACTTCTCCATTGCTGACTAATTTTCTTGTCGTTCGAAATAAATAAATAAAATAAAAAAGTCACCTTTGTAACTGTGAGTGGTTGTTGGAAGTAAATTCAACAAGTTGCTGTAAACTAATTAGATATTAAAATCAAAGGATGTTGGTTCAAACTCCAGACAGAACATGGAAAGCATAAAAGCATCATCCACTGTTCACACCAGCAAAGGTGTTGCAACTTTAGTGCTTTCATAAATTTTATAACAGATGCAAAATTGTGTTGGATATCGATTCAGCACTAGAGCACTCTAGACTAGAGGCTATGAGCTAATACCTGTCTAGCTATGTAGCGCAAGTATACTTCAATGACACCAGACAAGGGACTTTACGATTTGATCAGGAATATAAGAACCTTTGTGCATAAAAAGTGTACAGAAGTGCACCTGTATATAATGAAAACGTTAATCTGATAGTACTTGCTTATTTTACCAAAAATAATAATAAAAGTAGTACATTCATAATCAGAATTGAAACTCTATCCAAAAAAAAAAGAAAAAAGAATTGAAACTCTCACCAAAGAAAGCCACAAAATTGTTTTATTACGCCCTCCACAAAAAACAAACATTAAATTGAGCAAAGAGTCAATGACTCCAATAAAAATTTTGCTTTCGACTCTTAAAAGACTTAAACTGCCGATGTCTTAAGAGTTGATCTTCTCCAAATCAATCCCCTCAATCTTAATTTTCAATTTCCACCTCTTCCCATTTCATTTTTCATTTTTAATTTTTCATCCATATGATATTTTATAAAACCCGATACCTTTCCTGTTAGGTTTGGTACAAATCCCTCCTTAGTGGAGATATTTTTGTAAGGCATGAATGCATAGTATTAATGGTTTGTGCATTAAGGGTGACAACTTATGCATGAAAAATTTGTGCATAGTCAAGTGCATGCATTGGATATAAATGCATGGTCAAATGGATGCATTGGGAATACATGCATGGTTAGATTCATGTTTGATATTTTAGTCTTCCTAAGGAGTTAATGTGGGAGATGAGTAGTTAATTCATGAAGGAGCATTGATGAAGTGACTCTAGAGGCTTCTATCAATGGTTATAAATGAATGGAGCTTGTGTGGAGGCAAACAAGAGGACAAGGAGCAACTCCAAGGTTCAAGATGTAGAAGATATAGGGAGTTGTGTTCAAGGTCGTGTATATCTCTTGGGGTAGAGTGATATTCTAGGATGAGACATCGAGGGTGTACAAGGGTATCATGTTGGATACAAGGGCTAGGGTTGGACATAAACTCAAGCGGGTGTAATTTTATATGTAATTCTCTTATAGTGAAGATGAAAGCTCTCCGAGGATGTAGACATGGATTTCGGCCGAATCTCGTTAAAACCTGTCTTCTTGGCTTGGTTGTTTCTTCTTTCCATCTCTACTACTAGTACTTGCATGGCGGAGATTAATTTCCTAACATTTCCAAGGATGGCTGCATGCATTTCATAATCTCCTTTTTGTTTCAATATTATTATGTCCGTGAAACCAAGTCCAACCAATACGTCGACCCAGCAATCACGATTGGAGACAGAAGAGTGGAACTCACCAATTTGGGTTCAGCTGCTATGTTTTCTTTGTGTTTTGGATTTCCATTGTGGGATGGTATCTAAGTATTGTAGCTGTCTTAAGTAGGGTTTTTGTTACTACTCCTTTTAGGACAATTCCTTCATGAACTGTGTAAAACACTTAGCTTGGTGCTTGTGTTAATGCAACATATTTTTCTGATAAGAAAAATTGAAAGTATATAATGGACACACATTAAAATGTTTAGTTAATGTACTGTGCGTATATCCCCTTTTCTGTTAAATTTTATACATCCAAATCAAAAACTAAGTTTTTTTAGAAGGTAATGACAACTAGACAACTTTAGGACCAATTTGGAACTGCTGTGCTGTGAGCGGAAACACTTCTGATTTTACTGTGAGAGAAAGCACTTTTGATTTTGCTGTGGCAAGAAGCAGCTAAGTGTTTAGTAAATATTTTTGAAAATGCTGTGAGAATGAAAAGCAATTTCCGAGTGTTTGGTAAACTGTAAGTGAAAAGTGCCGTGACTGTTTATGATTACCAAAAGGAACATAAATGCTGAAAATACTACTAAATTAAATAAATACCACTAAATAAATAAAAGAAATTATGTTCATCTAATTCTTCTCTTTTTCCTTATATTTTCTGTTGATTTTCCTCTTTTTTTTTTGTGGAAATGCATTGCTCATCAGCAACGGAGCCTCCCACACATTGTTAAAAAAAAAAAAGAATTAAAAAGACAAAAAAGACCCAAACAGTAAATAAAAGAGGAACAATTATCCCACATTCCCACCAAATCCACGATCAGGGCAGAGGGAAAAAAAAAAAACCAATTTCATCTTCATCTTATTGATTTGTCCTCTTGATCTACCTTTTCCTTCACCTCTCCGCTCCGTATTTTTGCTCAATTTCATTTACCCATATCCATTTCTCCTCTTTTTTCTTTTCTTTTTTTCAATTTCTCTCTCTTCATTAACTAAAATTATGGACTTATGCTATGTTCTGGGTTTTGAAATTTAACCATGGTGAGACGCTTTGATGATAATATCGATTTTGTTCCAGATTGAAAGGAGATTCTGAGGTGGCTGTCAATCTTACAGGTGCGCTTCTGAGCTTTTCTGGGAATTTTGAGGCGGCTTTTCTGGGCTTCAAATTCGCTGGTGATGAGCTCTTGAAGTATGGGGATGGGCTAAGTCTGCTTTGCTGATTGAGTTTCAGAGTTTGGGATTACGGGTCAGACGTTTTACCTCTTCAAAATTGGGAAATGTTGCTTTCTGGAATTTTAATGAGGTTGGATGATGCTCGTAAGAGGTTTTAGTGAGAGTGAAGAGAAAGAGGTGAAGGTGAAGGAAAATGGAGGTGGCACAGAGATAAGGGAGAACCGAGAATGGGAGATGGGTTTCAGTGTAAATTCTGAAGAAGAGATAAGATAAAACGGGTAGTTTGATAAAAGTCATTTAAGTTCCTATTTTCCATCTTCCTTCCGCAAAAGCAGTTTTGAAAAGCTACAGTCAAAATAGTTGTTATTATGGACCAAAAGCTGATTTTTAAGATTTTACCAAACAGGTCGGTCTACACCCACAAGCGCTTTTGATCCCAAAAACATTATAGGTAGCAATTCCAAACTGGGCCTTAGTCGTAGGACTAATAAAGGATACTATTATATGCCATAGCTTTTGTCAAAAACTTTATTTTACCAGACAACACTTTAGTCTCTTCTTCTCTCGGCTAGCTGTGTGTGTTACTTTCACTCTCTCTCTCTCTCGTTTTCTCTTGATCAATTAATTTCACAAATCCAATTAGAATTACTGAAGATAATGACTAGACAGCTTTCGTCCCATGTTCACGTACGGATTGGACTAGATTGCGCAGATGAATTTGCTTTTATTTGTTTCGAAATTAGACTTGCATATTTCCGAGAGATAATTACAATGATTTCCTCCATGGAAAACCATGATGGTCGATGAGACTGAACAGTGAACACCGTCCATTTCCATTGACAATTCATTTCAATTCAGAACTATGATGAGTCTCTGCATCGAATCAATCTCCTATGCCCCTTAATAATTAAACGAATCACCACTACTTGTTCCACTGTTGTGCATTAAATGCCACAGCATCTTGCATACAAAAGTCATAGTTAATTTATGCTTTCGATTGTACGTGTTACTTGTGGATTGTGAACCATGTACATGTTGAACTGTATGAATTATGTATCTATCACTCTTCTACTGTGACTGTCCCTGCGGACACGAAAATTTTCTATTTTAATGTCAGGGGAAAAATCAATGATGGTCGGATTTCTGAACTTGTTGAGAAAAAATTAGTTATGGATGAGCCCAAAATCAAAATAAAATTGAGGTATTAGAGAAATCTAAAATGAATAGCAAGAAATCTTCTAATTTTATTAGATGTCTAGTATATAGATTATATGAGTGAAAATTCATACTTCAAAAATCATGTGGGCGGTAAAGCCCATCTTAGCTAAAACCAATCACTACTCCTCACAAATTGAGAGGAGAATGCATACCTCACAGGAGGATATATACTTGTTTGTTTGTTTGTACGTCACAACCCTCTCAAATTGAAAGCAGAGTGGTAGACTTCGTTTGTAGTTATTGGCCACCAGATCATAAGTAAGTGACAAATAAAATAAGATATTTAGATTGTATTCACATGCTAAATTATTGCTAAATTGAAGGTTGTTTGAGTTACCAGGACTAAAACAAGGCATTTTCAAGTAGACGGAGGTCAGTCATTTTTATTCAATATGGAAAAAGTAATATTACACAGTGATCTGTTCTAGTGAGACTGTCAGAAAGAGACACTGCTAAACGCAATATTACTCCACATATTGAGTGAAGCAAAGGGAGTGAAGCAAAGGGAGTGAAGTAAACTAATAAGAAATTGATAATAAATTTTTTCCATAGAATTCATCAGTAGACTCGCAAACAACCTCAAACCAATAAGCCTTGCAATTTCTCGCAGGTATTGGTCCCAATAAAAAAAAAAAATTAGGTACCAAAACGGAGAGCTATAGGATCCCGAATCTGAAACCAAGAGTTGGAAAGCCCCAATTATTACTGCTCTAAACCACCCAAAAAGGCCCAAGCCGAAATCTGACAAACAGATCAAAACCCAAGCCGGTTCACCAGCAGCCAATTCAGCAACTCTTTTGACCTTGCTGCCACCGCCGCACCAAAGCTTCACCAAGCCTCCAACCGGCCGGCAACGAGGGTCTGACAGAAAAACCCCAACAAAACCAGTCAACCTAGCCAGACCAGCATCGATTCCTTTAACAACAGGCTGCAAATTGGCTTTGCCAGATCAACATGGGACGCCGAACAACCAAGAAACATCCACACCGCCAGCCCAATCACCACCACAATAGAATAGATAACAAGAAAGACAAAAGGAGAGGAAGTTCATCAAAGAAATCAGGTCTATTAATAAATGGTTGGTGTAGTAACCTGCGGGTTTAAGGGGAAGCGTTGGAAACTTGGAACAAAAACTTTAAAATTATGGTTGGATACTAATTTATGGAATTAAATGCTATGAGGAGGTATGGAGTTGATGACAATTTGAATATTTCTCTTGGTAAGTGCCAGAAATTGTATTCAACAAAGTCAGCTCAAGTCTGCCTACACTGTTTTGTCAGCTAAATCATATCGAATTCAAATAAGCACGAAGAAAAGGAGACTGAAGTTGATTGAAGAAATCGAGTCTCATATACTGGTCACTTTACATTTGATTGCAAGGTTTCTAGGATCTTAAATATGATCAGACTGCTATCTTTCGGCAACAGTAAATCTCCTATAGGCTGAAACGAAATCGAATATCAGTATAACAAGCTATTCGGTGCCGATTACAAGCACCAGTTGAGGACTATCGTGCATGGCAGTACAGAAATGTACAACACTGTAAAATAGCAGTGGAAAACAGCTACAAGCTCATTTCCGCAGGTAGGCTGATTTCAAGGAAGTATAGGCTGCAAAACAGGCAAAAAGAAAGTAACATAAGCAAAACTAAGGAAATTTCTGAAAGACTGTTGTTTGGTACCTGTTTGCATTTGTGTCTACAAGAATTTTAGAATCAATATAAATGCCAGTTGTATTTGTGTGTGTGTGTGTGTGTGTGTGTGTGTGTGAGAGAGAGAGAGAGAGAGAGAGGGAGGGAGAGGAAGAGGTAATATCTGGCAAAGACATCCTTTTGGTTCCAATTCCACTAAATAAAAAGAAAAATAGAAACTTTGGATGGGAACCCGAAAGTTTTTACACAGTCGAACTATAAGATAGTATGTCAAGACTCGGTATTACCTTGCAGACATGAAAGCCATTCCCAAAAACACAGCCTTGATAGCTTGCTTCTGCCCTGCATAATCAAATGCCAAGGGCAGCATCTCATGCAGAGTTAAAAAAGCCATCACTCCACCAACTGCACCACAACAATAATACAGAGGAACTGAACTTGTCACAAAAAGTACTTTTTACTAATTGAGATATTCAACAATCTTCTACTTTTCAAACCTGCTCCTAGAAGGCCTTCAAGAATTTCTGGATTCAAGCTGCTTGGGAATAGATAGGCTGCAGCATTAGCACACATCATCAACCCCTTGCAAATCAAAATGTTCTATTTATTAGGGAGGCCCTACGAATTTTTCTTTTAATATTAATCCATATTGAAGTTGAGTAGCTGAATTAGACTAATCATTGGATAGAGTTGTTACAATTTTTCCAACAAGAAAAGTAGTTGCAACTTTCGAATACTAAAGTTCATTGAAAACATAGTAATAACATATATTGCAACCTGACAGATAACAGATATGAAACCTTGGGGAAAATAACTTGCATAGTACCACGTAAATATTATAGATGCACCTTGGATTATTTTCAAATTTGGCCGGGGCCTAATTAAGCAAATTCCCCAACTTCTGAACATAGCAATATCCCGATAAATTTCAAAATTTCAATGGGAACAGTTGCCTCAATTCTACCTATTGTAAACCCACATTTGCAATAACAACTGTAACAGTAAGATATATCAAGGGTTCTTTCATCAGATGACATACCTACAATTATAACACCCAAAGGTTCAGCAAAACCAGAAAGTGTCGCCAATTTGAACGCCTGCCATTTGCTGGAACAAGTAGAAAACCCACCATTTACAATTTAAGTATAAATGATTTTCCGTTCATTGATAAAGATTCATAAAGTATATAGCCTAATATTAGACTTGGGACATTGTTATTGCTCTGGAAAGTGAAAAAAGCTTAGAAGTCATGTCCACAAATGGACACCAAAGTATTTTCCTATGGTATATGAAAAATGAGTAAATTCTTTTGTTGAGATCCTCTGCTTCTAAATTTCCTTCCAATTTTCAAACTACTAGAATTGACATCATTAACCTAGCTAGTTGCCAAATCATGACCAACATTACCACAAATACCCACATCACTCCATCCCAACACTACCTACTACCAGCTACCATGCACGATCACAAACATCATCTCCTCCAACACCGACATGGTTGCTGTAACCACAACACCTCCGCCCATATGCAACAATGACAGAACTACCGGCCATCGCCACCTCCACATATCACCACTGCCTTCTCCATCATCACTACCACTACCTGCCCCCACCTTCTCCCTCCCATAAGCAGACACTATAACTAACTCCACTTCAACAGTCCAACATCATTTTTACCTCTACCACTACCTTCATCAAAAATATGGTTTCTGTATTCCGGCTTATCAAACATACTTTATGCTCATTTTAATACTGAATCAGATGATGGCTGCATAAATTCTCACCTCTGTGTTGCAAAGTAGACAGGAAGTGCAACAGCAACTCCCTAGAAAAGAGAAACTTGTCACTAGATCACAAATCTACTATTATAGCCTACAATTTTTATCACAACTATTAAGAGAATATACCTCTGGGATATTGTGTAAGGCAATGGCCAAAGCCAAATTGACACCAACACGGAGGCCCTACAAAGAAATATAACAAGCACGAATTGTATATGAACAATTAGCATCAGAGCAATTTAGTTCCAAAACAGATCTCTTTTGCATACTCTTTTCAGGATATGGCTTAAAGATAACATGCTAAAATAATGATCACATCAACCATGAATATGCAATTTTAAGTTTTGAACATACAAGTAAATTTGTTTTAGACACGAAAAGTATGGTAGATTCATCAGAGTTCCCAGGTTGCACACTGCAGCATCAGAAGATAGGCTAAGGTGAGGTTCTTTAGAAGCTACAGGAAGACTATGACCTTGATCATCTTTATTCACCAACTATATGACTCAGGTCATCAAGACTAGTAAAGGGTTTGTGTCATTAGTGATTACAAGTTAAATAAATGGTCAGATATACCGCATATTTTATGTTCAACAATGTCAAAATACACACACACAAAAAAAAAAAAAGGAAGTGTGACCATTCAAAAAGACTTTTCTTCACACATCATCTACTAATAATTTGTGTAAAAACAAACACACAACATCAAATTGAAAATAACACAAGTACGGATTCATCTATTTAATTAAAATCAGAATTCTTCTTAAAATAATAATAATAATAAATAAGAATGAACTTGTATTGAATGTAATAATTGCAGGGGGTACCTTCATTGATCCAAGAAACACTGCCATTCCTTCAGGAAAGTTGTGCAAACTTATGCCTGCAACAACATCATATTCCATCCTTAGAGGAACTACAGAAAATATTCATATTGCTTAAACATTTTCTCAGGACCAATACCCAAAGGGATTAAAATTAAACTCCAGAAAATTTGAAAGTATGCCACAAAATTATCAAAACCTTGCAAAGCACAAGGATGATGCAAAACTCCCTTGAGCCTTGGGGTGGCATGGAAGAGGCAGGTCATAGGTTCTATTTTTCATCTATGAGGAAAGAACCAAAAGAAAAAAGACGCAAAGCACAAAACCATAAACAGGGATATTTTTTTTTTTTTTTCAATTATAGCACTGAGTACCAAAATTTTGATTATGAATGCAACTTACATATCTTTGACATGCAACAATTAACTAAACCTTCTCATTCCACAGGTAAATTCAAATTAATTTTTTTTTCTTTCAATTCAAACACCAGTCTGCAGGTAGGATTACCATCTAAAAACAGTCATACCTATTGCTGTAACAATTCCACTGAATAATACTTGACGGCGATGCTTCTTCAAAGTGTCTTTTCCCCCTTCATCCCCGCCTTTCTGTTGTTAAGCATATTGTCAAAGTCATTCAAACATGCCTTCAATATTCTGGTAAAGGTATAATCCCCAATCATATGGAAAATTATTTACATAATGCTAAATTAGAAGTAAAAAAGATGATCAATACCTTTTTACTTTTCACATCTGAACTAGGAGCAAGTGATGGTTCCGGAATAAAATTCGCAATTACAGCAAAGAATAACACACCAGCAAAAAACTGCACCACCAAGAATTTCAAAGCTTAAAGAAAACTTGAACAATTCATGTACTGAAATTCAAATCAGATGAATATTTGAAGTATATAGCTTACCCATAAGTTGGCTTTTAAAAATCCTATTGAGTTTATAGCATTGTGAGCCAAATCAAGGAATGATATGCTTAGCATCAGACCCGCAGCAAAACCCTGTAGAGAATATATTTTAGAGCTTTAGATAGATTTTGCTGCCCTATGCACCTCCTGACTATACATCAATTCCAAAGGAACAATATACTGTCACATATATTTCTTCAATTGTTTGACAGATATTAGTTAAACGATAGGAGTGAGATTTACAGCAGACTAAACACATCGGTGACATGTAAACATTTGCTGACGAGAAAAGTAAATCTTAAACAACCAGATGACTCAACTATTTGAAAGCAAGAATTTCTGCCTTAATGTAACTCAGCAAATGCTAAAACTTTCAGAAATGAGTACCTGTAAAAGCCCAAGCATCTTCAAATTGGGAGCCTCATTGAGAATTACGAAAAGAGCACCTGTTCCACATTCCAAGATTAATACTTAGACTCCAGAACAAAAGCGATCAACCAAGTTTAGCTGAACATCAGAAACTACTCGATGCCAAAAGAAAACCACAAATCAAACACAAACAATGCTAAATATTGGCCTAGAAGACAAGGGACATATGTCCCAACAGCACCTTCATCACAAATTACACCGCTAAACCCAAAGTTCAGAACTTTGCCCCGAAATTCAAAACTCTAGAAGCTAATTCAAACAGTAAAGCAGCAAAATTACCCATACCAGGCTTGTACACATCTCAAACTCGACAAGACAAACCAAGATAGCAACTTTAAGCAAGAAAAACGCAAGTAAGAAATACCCAGAACCAAATTTGGCCAATTAAATACAAGAACAACCAAATGGGGCAACTGGAATTCCAAAACACTCAACTGGGTACGTGAAGAACAAAGCATAAGGTTCAATAAACTCACCCAAAGAAGTACTCAATCCGCCCACAAGTGAGAGTGCAAGAGCCACCAAGACCTGAGAATCCATGGAGGGCTTTGACCACCCAAAAGAGCTCAGGCTGTGAATTGAAAAGAGTTTGACAGAGAGTGACTGAGAACACACTAAAATGGCAAACTCCTTGGAGCTAAATATATGTATATAGGGGGGAAGGGGTGGGAGAATGGGAGAGAGGGAATTTGGGTTGTTTTATAGGGGAAGAAAGAGATGTTTGAAAGGGTGGTCCAAGCATGTGTTAGATGGTGCAACAAAGTTTCCTTGTTTACAGTCTTATACCTAACTTTGTATCCTCAATTCATCAACCTCACCGTAAGTGATTGTATCATCATAGGGAATAGTAGTCTAAGTACGCTACGAATCATGCTTCAATTATCTAACATTAAAAATAAAATTGATGAAGAATTAAAAGTTACAAAAACAGAGGTTCATTTTTTTATTAATGATCATAATAATAAAAATTTTATCGTACTGATGTATGATATACGTGCATTAAAACATATATGAAGGAAGAAAACCTGTAATATATGATAAGTTACTAATTTCGGTAGATAAAGGTGTTGTTTACTAACATTTTAGTTTCTCATTTATAAGTGAAAGGTTTTGAGTTCGACTCATTGACATTTTTATTAAACCCACCTTAATCTGTGTGGACCAGTAAGAAAACCATCAGCCCGCCGCAAATGAATCTACACACAACATCTAAACCGTCAAGTCCGTATCGACTCTAAAGATGAATCTTCTGATAATTATAATGCCGGATTTGAGCCGCACATAAGAAATGAGTACATGCTTCCCTAAAGTAAGAATTATAGGTTCTCAATGTTGGATCATGTCACATGAACGCAAGCTATTCAGTTCTCACACTACCAAGTAATTTGCCATGTGTGGCTAGGCTAGCTGATGCAAGATAAAAAAGTTTTAAGTCGGAGTAAATAATAAGTGGCGCAGATAATCTATACTATTATTAAGAGAAGAGACTTTGTTAGTCAAAACTGAAAATTTAGACAGATTTAACCTTGAAAGATTAAAAAACTTTGAGAAAAAAATTAAATCAGAATGGTAAATATGACAATTACAAAATAGATTTTTATAAAGAAAATTTTAAAAAAATTATCCCACAACCCTCTCATTTCTCTCTGCAATAACTGTTTTATTTTATTTATTTTTTATGTTCTTTATAAATAAATAAAAAACTATTACACACGCAGAGCATGTATGATGAAGGCTAGTATAGTTTACTTTAGGCTGGTCTTATGTGTCCGAACACATAATTTACTTTAGTTTCTCAATCGTTTATCTCCAGATAAGAGGCACTTTGCAATTGCTCATAGGAGGTTATCAAAGACGAGTTCATAGTGGATTAGATCACTAAGCAACATTACTATAACTGCAGTGGTTATAGTGGATTAGTTAATCGTTCCTATACTTCCAGCTTAACACGAAAGATAATATATAACTGCATGTGTAGTGGTTTCTAGTGATCAACGGATTACGTGATAATTAACAACTAACAATTAACAATACCATATATAATGCTAGCTAATTAAGAGATCGATGACGAATCAAGCAAGTTCATGTATTGGCCTATTGACCATTTTAAATAAAATTAATTAACCGATCATGAACAAGAATTTGGCAATAGATAATTTATTGGTTAGGGATTGAATCATGTGCACTCAAAATGAACGAACACATTGTCATTCGTCTCTAATGGCTAAAATTATCGTATTCTTTAAGTATATAAGGCATGAAATAAAAGCACGAGAAGAATGTGTTTTTTTTCCAGCATTATGTCAGTGCTAAATCGCACAAAAGAAACACCAGTTTGTAAGTTTATTGGATGGAGATTTTTGGCAGGTTGTAACAGAACATTGTAACGATTGATATATATTGATAATTTGAAAGCTTTCAACATATTGAGACATTGGAGAAAATGAAATTGAATAGAAGTGAACTTCCGAAAAATACGAGAAATATGCAGTTAATATACATTTACCTAAATAGCTGTATTTGAAAATATGTTAAATAGAAAAAAGAAGTGAGCTAAAGAGCATGATGAAGTTCAAGATATATATGCTAAAAATGCATAGAAGCGACAGAGAATGGGAAATACTGCACCTAGTTTTTTGAATGTTGATAATAGAATCGATCACTATACCAAAAGGTTTGATTTGTTGAAAGTAATATAATGTGCATCTGGCACTAGTTTTGGATATCACTTTTCTTGCCAAAGGCCATTGATCGACTTGCTCAATGGATGTTAATTTGCTTACTCTAATGGCATCGATTCCTAATTCTATGGTAGAGAATTAGAGATGATTAGATAAATGTTTAGCTAGGGTGAACTAATTTCTTGTTATGATTAATCATCATAGGTGGTTGAGTTGGTAAGAGTCTCAGGTGTGGAACCGTCACACACAGGTTCGAATTCTTCTGCCGACGCTGATTAGAGTTAAATCTCAATCTATTCTTGATGGCCAAGAAGGATGAAGCGTTCTAACATGATTCTCTGACACGGATTAGTCTTTGCGCTTAGGAAGCTTTTGAGGAACCGTGTGATATTGATAAAAAGTTCTTTGTTATGACTTTTATCCAAAATTTTATGCAAAAAATAAGGGGTTATGCACCAGAATAATAAATAGAATGAGAACCTAGTATAAGACCACAAAAGCCACTTTTTATCCAATACAAAGAATTGCATCAGGAAGAAAGAATCTAATACAAGAAGGAAAAAAATAATTTAAAAACATTCAAGTAGAATGTGACTCGAAAACTCTAATTAGTTGCATAAGTGATTCATTCGTGTGTCTATATTTGACTATTTCTTTTTTCTATGTTCTTAATTAGTAAGGCCAATTTTACTGTCGATAGTCTTGCCAAGTTGAGACATTTCCTTAAGACCAGTTACATTTGGAATAAGTATAATTGAAGCTTGTAATTTCACATTTCTGAATAAGTGAAGGAAAAAATGACTAAAAACAGATAAACAATGAAGAAAGATCCCAACTTTAACTATAATTGAAGCTTGAGGACTAGAACACTGCCAATTGACACCAGCAACCTTGTCGGACATAGAGAAGACACAAAAATGGTCGACCATGAGACCTTCTTAAGAAAGTGATACCATGGGTGACTTTGAATCTGGGCGTGACAGAGGATTAGCAACATTAATCGAAGGAAATGAATTCCAAGGAACATTCAAATCAGACATGGAGTTTCCAGACCTTGGAACTAAGAAATCTTGGTGAAGCTGTTTTCCCTTCTTATCCTACAAAAAGGAAGTTTTGTTTTAGTTCTAACAGACTTTGACTATTATCAGAAATAACGATTCAAATTGGAGAAAAAGTTCTTCCCATTTGTTATCAAAACTCTTACCTCTCAGGTACTTTTATCTTCTTGGTGGATCCCTTGGCACAATCTATCAATTCCCATCTCTTGGTGTAGTGAGTTACTTCCAACTGTGATACCCTGTATCAAACAGAGAATAAAGTTCAAAGGAAATAACAGGGAAAAGGCGATCACTCATGTGAAGTTCGGCTGCTTGTAGGGGAGAACCCTCACTGACCTGGAAATGAGTGATTTGCATGACATCAATTTTATCATCGAACATAACATCAGGGAGATTGATATTAAGAGGCAAGATATCGATGAGCACAAGCAATGACTCTCACCAGCAGGAATCGACAGAGTGGCCAGAATCGAAGATGAAGATCGGCTGGGATTGGATTTTCTGGATTAAGGATTAGGAATTTAGGGCTGAAGAATGATTGAATGAGGGCTGAGATAGTGAGAGGCTCTGAGGTCGTATACAACCATACTGCTCTGAGGTCGCTCCTATGAAGAGAAACGTAAGAAGCAACATAATAATCATAAAACAAAAAAAGGTTACTTGATCAAAAGCACTAAAATGAGCCAAAGTTATTCTACTTACCACAGCAACAGATTTTTATTTCCTGTTACCCAACTTAATGTAGAAAGACAATTTTACCCTCAGTCAAATTAATAAACTACACATATGCCCCTCTCTCTCTCTCTCTCTGGGATTCGCTTCCCGATCTCCAACTCCGGCGCAGGTTCAACCTCTTGCCCAGATTCCGCTGCAGCTCGCTGGCGAGCTCGACCGCGTCCTACCACTATCGCGCTCACAACGACGATCAGACGACATGAGATCACAGTGCTTAGGCTTCCGCCTCCACTTGATGAGTTCACGACCATTGGATTTGTTGCTGGAAATGCAATTCCAGCCCTTTGCAGGTGTTGTCGTACTTAGGAGAAGCATTAGGGTCGTAGATCCAGGCTCCATCGGAGTAGTCGCAGGACCCGACCGGCTCCGTCAGGTAGTATCCCGGGGGTTTTCGGAATTCGAGGGAGCTGTGAGGTTGGGAAGGAACGGTGGAGGTGTTTCTGATGCAAGAGGGAATGGCGAAGATGGTGATTTGGTGCCCAGAGCTTTTCTCTGGGTGCCCATATCAATTTCTAGGTTTTTCTTTCTTTCTTTTTTTAGGTAAAGTGAGGGCAGAAGACCCGGTATGGAAGAAAAAATGAAAAAGAAAAATTATATTGGGCCAATAGAAGTGTTTTAAAGATCTATTGAGGGACAATAGACCTTTTGAATTGATGCAATCTTCTCATTTTTTTTTTCCTTTCATTAAAGTTTTATTTGTCTAAATTTAGGAAGATTAGTTTCCATTTCGGCGATTGAAAGTTTTATTGGGGGCAATACATGGTTGATAGTCGTCTATTGCCCCTTTATTGGGGGGCAATAGATGTCTATTGGAGGCAATAAACTTTTCTGGTGAGATTTTCAGAAAATTCCGGTGGGCAGGTAGCCGGTGACCGGTTTCTGGCGAAAGTTGGCCGGAATCTGACGATCGTTGACAGAATTCCGACGATTGGTGACGGGGCTCCGATGAAGTCTCCTATAGTTTCTCTCTCTTCCATTTTTTCTCTTTTCTCTCTCTCTCTCTGAGTAATAAAGGGGTGAAGGTAAAATGGTGTCACGCCCCGAATTTTAGAATAAACATTCAAAATCCGAAATATGAAAATACTACAAAACTCAAATAATCATCATGAAAATTTCTTTTCTTAACAACCTCACCACCCGAAATAAAATCAAAACCAAATTTAGTCTTGGTTGATTATTACAACTCAAATAAAAAATGAACTGTAAAGCTCTAAATGAGTGTACACACCTCACAACTAAATGAAATAACAAAAACTACTGTAAGACCTAAGCAGCTCGGTCATCTCCCTGGTTATCCTGACCTGCAGGAATATCCGCTACACCATTTGAATAGTGTACCGGGATTGCAACAACACAAAACCCGGTAAGCTTATGAAAGCTCGTATGAGTAAAAGGAAAGAACTATTATTTAATTTAATCATAATTTTTCTCACACAATCAACACCCAACAATTTCCACATCCACAAAGTACTAACAATCTCAATCAAACACCAATTCAATATATCAAGACAACTCCAACTCACATCTTCCTTCACAACACCTCAACATCGTATTTATGAAAAACACGGTACTTGACAGACTAGAGCTCTAACTGAATCGTAGTCCGTCACCTGACCTAGGTTATGGCATCCGACATATTTATCATTATCGTATTTCATCAATATGTGTACTTATATA
Organism: Rosa persica; assembly: GCA_025331145.1. Classification (NCBI taxonomy): domain Eukaryota; kingdom Viridiplantae; phylum Streptophyta; class Magnoliopsida; order Rosales; family Rosaceae; genus Rosa; species Rosa persica. Next base: position 61,961,868 of record WFKR01000005.1, read on the forward strand.
CATATTTAGAACGTCCGATAATTTCACATACTCAACCAATCGTATCCCATCATCCACCCAGGATTAGAGCGTCCGATTACCCCACACCGATCACTACGTCGACCCTAAACCCATAAATGAGCACAACATATAATATCACATACTGAAATCAACCCAACCAAGATACACCATATTATTATGAAATTACACAATTGAAATATAATCAATTCATCAATTCAACTCAATCATATCATCACTCAACAATCCACTCATCAATATATATTTTCTACGTAAATATATATATACGTAATCATCCACTCAGGAATGACCACTAATACCATCTATAGTTCACACAAGAAAATCGTGAAATTCATTTGTATAATTAAAATCCATTTTACTTACCTATGGACCGTGGTGATTTGTAATACCCGCAATTTCCATTTTAAATCCGAGTGATTGTATCGAATGATTATTATACGATTTCACGATTTATGTTCGATAATCATTCATTTTTACAATTATCGAAGTTTCGAAACGTTTATTTTAACGAAAAGCTCGAAATACTCGGTTTGAGAAATCAACTTTTTCTACGTACGAAATTTGGAGAAACTTCCTTCATGAAAGTTGTAGAGCTCGTCGATACGAGTCCGTGCACGTGCGGAACACGAAGATCGGATTTTTTCTGAATTAGTTATCGAATTTCGAAGTTTTCCGAAACATGTATATATAGAAAAATTTTAGAAACCCTAATTTTTTTTCCCTACCGGTTTCTTTTTTTTTTCCTTTTCTTCCTTCTTCTTCTTCTTCTTCCGTTTCTGGAAAACTGGATTCTCTCTCTCTCTCTTACAGACGCAATCGGCCGAAAGGGGAGGAAAACTTCTCCTTAATTGTTCTCCCTCCACAGACCACCTCTCGACCTCAAACCAAGTCCCAGGCGTTCGTCTCGAGCTGCTCTAGCTCCTGGAGGTAGTCTCACACGGCGGCGCAGCCTGTGACGGCGGCGGCACAGCCCGAACCGAAAACGTCCATTTTCGGTTCGATCTCAATATCTCGAGCTACACTCCACCATTTCACTTGATTCTTGTCTCATTGAGCTCGCCTCAACTTCCTCTACAAGCACCAAGAAGGACCGGAACTGGGTCGAACGTTTTCACGTTCGTCGGAGCTCGACCCGAACGGATCGAAATACCGAAACTTTCGATCAAGATATCTCGAGCTATACACGATCGTTTCTTGTGATTCCAAGCTTGTTGAGTTCGCAAGGAAGTTCTGAACAAGTTTCCAGAAGGGATCGGGGCCTGAGGTTGCAGTTTTCACGTCGGTTTTCAAGCTCACCGGTTTCTGCATTTTTTCCGGCCGCCGACTGTAAATCGGTAATTTCGATGCCTTCCCGTCATTTTTAGGTCTTGTGCTAGTTATGAAAGTTGCTCAGAATGATGAAACGAAGGGGACAAGCTCGGCCCCGACACCATTGGTGGTGGTCGGTGGCGGCTCTGTCCCTAACTCCGGCGGCCTTTTCCGGCCACCTCCGGAGGTCTAAAATTTGGTTTTTGTCCATTTTATGATTCTATGTTTCGATACGATCATTTCGGAGTATTATACGCATTTTTCGGATATCGTATGAATTAGTTATGAATTTTGTGATTTCGATCGATTTCGGTCGTTAGATTTTTGATCTGTGAAATTATGACCGTTGGATGAACTTGTAAATTTGTTATGATGATCATATGACTGTCCCAGAGGCTTTGTGTGGTCATGGACGAAGATCCGACCGTTGGATCTTCGTATATGTGAAAAACGGTAATTAGGGGAGCGATTCGTGAGAAACCGCTCGTCGGATTTTAATGTAAATTAGAATCTGACCGTTAATTAGTGGTTAAATTATGAGTTGAATTTGTTGGCTAAATTCGATTCACATTTTATTAGGTGATTGACGGATTTTAATTTCGTGGGCTATTCGGCATTAATTATAAATTATAATTTATAATTATATTGAAGACGCAGCCGGAGTTTCGAGGTGAGTAAAACTCACGTGGTTCATATTACGAACCGAGCATTTTAATTTATTTATTTTTGGTAATTGTGTGAAAAATATTTGCGGATTAAATATTGTTTTAAAATTTCATGGACTTGAATCACCACGGTCCATAGGTAAGTAAAATGAATTTTAACTATACAAATGAATTTCATAATTTTCTTGTGTGAACTATAGATGGTATTAGTGGTCATTCCTGAGTGGATGATTACGTATATATATATTTACGTGGAAAATATATATTGATGAGTGGATTGTTTGATTGATGATATGATTGAGTGGAATTGATGAGTTGATTTTATTACGATTGTGTAATTCCATAATAATATGATGTATCTTGGTTGGGTTGATTTCAGTATGTGATGTTATATGTTGGGTTCATTTATGGGTTTAGGGTTAACATAATGACCGGTGTGGGTAATCGGACGCTCTAATCCTAGTGTGGATGATGGGATACGATTGGTTGAGAATGTGGAATTATTGGACGTTCTAAATATGTATATAGGTATACATATTGATGAAATACAATAATTGATAAATATGTCGGATGCCATAACCTAGGCCAGGTGACGGGCTACGATTCAGTTAGAGTTCTAGTCTGTCAAGTACCGTATTTTTATAAATACGATGAAGAGAGTTGTGGGGAAAGTAGTGAGTGGGGTTGTCTTGTTATATTGAATTGGTGTTGATTGAGATTGTTATTATTTGTATATGTGGAAATAATTGAGTGTTGCTGTGTGTGAGAATAAATGAGATTAAATTAAGTAACAATTCATTCTTTTACTCATACAAGCTTTCATAAGCTTACCGGGTTTTGTGTTGTTGCAATCCCGGTACACTATTCAATGGTGTAGCGGATATTCCTGCAGGTCAGGATAACCAGGAAGGTGACCGAGCTGCTTAGGTGTTATAGCAGTTTTGTTATTTATTTAGTTGTGAGGTGTGTGTATGCTCATTTAGAGCTTTACATTATATTTTGGATTGAGTTGTAATAATTAACCGAGAATATATTCGGTTTGATTTTATTATGTGTGGTGAGTATGTTAAGAAAAGAAAAATTTTCAGGATGATTATTTTGAGTTGTAGTATTTTCATGTTTTCGGATTTTGAATTGTTATTCTAAAATTCGGGGCGTGACATGATTCAAGTCCATGAAATTTTAAAACAAATATTTAATCCGCAATATTTTTCACACAATTATCAAAAATAAATAAATTTAAAACGCTCGGTTCGTAATATGAACCACGTGAGTTTTACTCACCTCGATACTCCTTCTGCGTCTTCAATTCAAATATAAATAACGCCGGAATAGCCCACTCAAATAAAATCAGTCAACCATCTAATCAAATGTGATTCGAATTTATCCAATAATTCCAAAACATAATTGAACTACCATTTAACGGTCGGATTCTAATTTATAATAAAATCCGACGAGCGGATTCTCACGAATTGCTCCCCTAATTACCGTTTTGCACATATACGAAGATCCAACGGTCGGATCTTCACCCATGACCACATAAAGCCTCTGAGACAGTCATATGACCATCATATCAAAATTACAAGTTCATCCGACGGTCCTAATTTCACAGATCATAAATCTAACGATCGAAATCGATCGAAATCACAAAATTCATAACTAATTCATACGATATCCAAAAAATACGTATAATATGCCAAAATGATCGTATTGAAATATAGAATCATAAAATGGACAGAAACCAAATTTTAGACCTCCGAAGGTGACCAGAAAGGGCCGCCGGAGTTAGGGATAGAGCCGCCGCCGACCACCACCAATGGTGTCGGGGCCGAGCTTGTCCCTTTCGTTTCATCATTCTGAGCAACTTTCATAACTAGTACAAGACCAAAAAATGACGGGAAGGGATCGAAAAGTACCAATTACAGTCGGTGGCCGGAAATTTTCCAGAAACCGGCGATCTTGAAACCGACCTAAAAACTGCAATCTCATGCCTCGATCCCTTCTGGAAACTTGTTCAGAACTTCCTTGCGAACTCAACAAGCCAAGAATCACAAGAAACAATCGTGTATAGCTCGAGATATTTGGATCGAAAGTTGGTTTTTCGATCCACACGGGGTCGAGGTCTGACGAACGTGAAAATGTTCTACCCAGTTCCGGTCCTTCTTGGTGCTTATAGAGGAAGTTGAGGCGAGTTCAATGAGCCAAGAATCAAGTGAAATGGTGATCTATAGCTCGAGATATCGAGGTCGAACCGAAAACGAGCTTTTCGGTTCCGGTCGTGCCGCCGCAGCTGCCGGCTGTGTCGCGGAGCAAGGCTGCCTCTGGCAGCTGCGCAAGGTTGAGACGAAGCTCTTGGAGGAGGTTTGAGGTCGTGGGGTGGCCGGATGAGGAGGAGGGAGCACGGTGAAACCGTGCTCTGTTTCTGGGTCTCGGCCGCGCGGAAGGAGAGAGAGAAATGAACAGTGTTTTCCAAAAAAGGAAAAAGGAGGCCGGTGGAAAAAAATAGGGTTTCCAAAAAAAATCTAGAGTTTTTTCTATATATACAAGTTTCAAAAAATCTTCTAAATTCAATAACTAATTCAGAAAAAATCCGATCTTTGTGTTCCGTACGTGTACAGACTCGTATCGACGAGTTCTACCACTTTCATGAAGGAAGTTTCTCCAAATTTTGTACGTAGAAAAAGTCGATTTCTCAAACCGAACATTTCGAGCTTTTCGTTAAAAATAATCGTTTCGAAACTTCGATAATTCAAAAAATGAATTATTATCGAATAATATTCGTGAAATCGCACAATAATCGTTCAATACAATTACTCGAATTTAAAATGAAAATTGCTGGTATTACAAATGGTATTAAAAAAAATAAAAAACAAAAAATAAAAAAATCTTAATGAGGTATTAAGGAAGACCTCTTTAGAGTATTTTGAGTAAGAGAGAATTAAAAAAACTTAATGAGGTGAATGAGAATAGAATCTCTAGAAATGGGGTAAATGGACAAAAACCCAACAAGAAATAGTATATGTGAATCGATTAAAGAGAAAGATATATATTGTTTGGTAAATTATTGATTCAATGAGAATAATAAGTCAGAGTTTGTATGAAAATCATCTTCCTCCTTTTCGTCACCTTTTCAGACCTCATCAAATCTCGAGTATTTTTAGAGAACTAATCTCTTTGAGTAATTCAGAGAACGTCCACGAATTTTAACTGACTATCTCATTTATCTGACTATCTCATTTATAGATCCACCTATTGGTTTTAGAAAGAACGGTTTGGTCAAAAACTATGTGCGTCATTTGGAGAAAGCTTTAGGTAGTTTTCATAAAACTATGTGTGTTTATTATGTGGTTTGGGCCAACCATTTTTATGCTTTTGTGGTGAGACATTTTCGTAAAGCAGTGGTGTTTTTGCACAAGTGTAAACACATATCATATTTTTTTCCTAGTGCAATTAGTTTAAAATCTATATTATAAAAATGTACAAAATCAATTACCCGATTAGGCTATGTCATAGATTTTTTTTTTGTGCCACCACAAAAAATGTGAAGGCCCATTGAAAATAACTATAACAAATTTGTTCATTTAAAAAAACACCACCGCTTTTTAGAATGTTATTATTTAAAAAAATGCCACTATAGTCCCCACAAAAGCATAAAAACGGCTGGCCGAAACCACATAATAAACTCACATAGTTTTTTTTTTTTTTAATAAAAACTACCTAAAAATTTTCTCAAAAAGGCGCACATAGGTTTTAACCAAATCGTTCTTTTCAAAAACCATCAGGTGGATCTATAAATGAGACAACTCGATCAGCTAAAATGTTCATGGGCATTCTCTGAATTACTCAAAGAGGTTAGTTCTCTAAAGATACTGGAGACGTGATGAGGTCTCAAAAGGTGAAACAGAGGAGGAAGATGATGTTCGTACAAAATCTGACTTATTATTCTCATTGAATCAATAATTTACCAGACGGTATATATCTTTCTCTTTAATCAAGTCATATATATATATATATGTATATATTATTTCTTGTTTTATGATTATCATGTTGCTCCTTGTGTTTCTCTTCATAGGAGTGACCTCAGTGGAATATGGTTGTATCTGACTATCATAGCCTCTTGATAGTCATGCAGATCCCTCATTTCCAGGTCAGTGAGGGCTCTTCATTTCAAACAGCTGAACATCACATGAGTGATCTTCTTTTCCCGATTGTCTCTTTTCAACTTTCTGATCTGCTCTCAGGTTTTATCTATTCTTTGTATTAAGAAGGCCTCATGGTCGACCATCTTTCTTGTCTTCTCATCTCCGACAAGGATGTCGTTGTCGATTGGCAAAGTTTCGGTCCTTAAGCTTCAATTATGGTTAAAGTTGGGATCTTTCTTCATTGTGTATATGTTGTTAGCCATTTTTCCTTCACTGGTTCAGAAAAGTGAAATGTAATTAGCATTATAGTGGTGAAGTTTATGTATTTGAATGTACGAACATGGGATCATAACATCCCGCATGCAGCCCGTACCTCTTAGTTAGACATTACCTTAAGCTTGAAATTAAATTAAGACAATGTATTGGTTATAAGATGCATGTTGAAGTAATACTAAAGCTAGATTTTTCTAGTTTATCCCTCTCTAAAAGTTTAGTACAATTATGAAATTTCACAGGAAAGATATTGTTAAGAATAGGGCTAAATACTAGTTAGTACCTGTGATTTAGGTCCAAAATCAATTCAGTCTCTGAACTTCTAATTTCATCAAAAACACCCCTGCACTTTCAATTTTGATCTAGTAGGTTTAATTTATTAATATTTTGTTATGGGTTTCAAGTTATAGTTTGATTATTTGTTCAAAAACTATTTATTTTTAATAGTATAACTCACTCTTAAATTGACTAGAGCTGGCCTGCAGATACCACATCACAAAACATAGGTCATATATGAGCCACCTCAACAAGTTAAATAACTCAGTTGTCGGAAAACTAATAAATTGGACCTATTAGATCAAAATTGAAAATGTAGGGGTGTTTTTGATGAAATTAGAAATCTAGGGACTGAATTGATTTTGGACCCAAACCACATGGTAGTAATATGTATTTAGCCCTTAAGAATATGTAACATCTTATGCATATATAAGAAATGACTGCTACATTTTCCACTCTCATTGCACACTCATCAATATGATGGTATCATTAAAACTCGATTACTAATTACAAGTTCAACCCACTATTCAACTTGTTCTTTATCAGAATGCAATTGTGACAAGAGAGTAATTAAACTCGAAAAAAAAATCTTTAATTTGGAACAAAATAACAGTGTGGAAGCAGGGGTTAGATAGAAATATGCTGGTTTCCGATTTAATCACGGAATCTGGAGCATGGAATTTGTAGTTGCTAGAACGGGTTGGAACGGTTCAAGAAATTGATGCCATCTTGAAAATTCCTCTTACCCGAGTGGATGGACATGATAGATTGATATGGAATTAGAATAAGAATGGAAGGTTTTCGGTTAAGAGTGCGTATTGGATGGCTATGAAAGATGTTAGGGAGAGATTGATTGGGCAGCAGGCAGTGCCGGTGGTCACTGAGCATTGGTGACATCTTTGGAAACTTCGAGTACCTCCTAAGATGTCCCATTTTCTGTGGAGGTGTTCGACGGGTTCTCTGCCGTGCATGTGGGCTCTTTTTCAACTGTGGATTTCTAATAGTTCAATGTGTCCAAGGTGCCATGTCGCTGAAGAAACCCCTTTGCATGCAACACGATCGTGCTCTCTTTGTGTTGCGGTGTTGGAGAGGGAGAGTTTTTATTTGAAATTGGAGCCGGGTACGTTGAACAATTTTTCTTCGTTATTGAGCATGCCATACAAGTTTTAACTTTGGATGAGATGAAGTTGTTAATTATCATATTATGGAACAATTGGAATGAAAGGAATCTAGTCGTGCATGGCGGTCAACCTAGACTTGCCTCAGTCATATTTGATCAATGCTATTCCATTTGGACTAACTTGATTACGGTGCAACAAAGGGAGTCTTGTGATAGGAGGAATAATGGGGTAATCGCTCCTAATATTGTTCGATGGATCCCTCCATCTCCAGAGGGTTTGAAACTTAATTGTGATGCATCTGTTTTTGACAATGGGTCACAAGTTGGGATTGGTGCATTAATTAGGGGAGGTGATGGGGACTTGGTGCTTGCGGTGGGGGAAAGGTTGAATGACCGTCTTCAGCCATGTGCAGCTGAGTTGCAGGCTTTAATAATGGGACTGAAGGTAATGTTAGAGAATGGTTGGAGCCGGAAAAGGTAAAAACTGATTGCCTGGAGGTTGTCCAATTGGTGAATGAATGTGATGATTGTTTGGCTCCGGAGGATGTTTTGGTTGACAAGGTCAGGGTGCTATTGGCTTCTGTTGGTTCTCATGGTATCTCTCATGTGTCCAGAAGTGCAAATGGTGCTGCTCATGTGATTGCAAAGTCTGTAGTCTGTTTAAATGGACGTTTTAGTTGGTTAGGGATTGAGTCCTATTGGCTCATGGATGTCGTCGCTGATGACAGATCCATAACTCTTGGTTGTAATAGGGCAGGGGGGGAATTCTTTGTTCACCACTGGCCTTTCCCATATTTTGTAACAGTTTTCTTTAGAATAAAATTACTGTTTCTAAAAAAAAAATTAACAGTATTGGGGTAGAACTAGAAGTCTAGAACAGGTAAAATCTCTCGGGCTTTTTACCGTCTCTTCTCCACTAGTTACCAAGAATTACACTACGCATAAGTAAACACCCGAGAATCACCCTCCACACTTTCTCAAATTACTGTCATATCCCTCCACAGAAAAAACCTTTCTTCTCCGACTCTCTTTAACTCGAAGCTTCTTCCTCACCAAAGATCAACCCCTCAATTTCTCTCCCCAAAAACCCCAATGGCCACGCGCCTCGCCCTCCGCCTCAAATCCCACCTCCTCCGCCGCACAACCGCCGCCCCCTCTTCCCTGATCCACCTCCGCCCCTACACCAAATCTCCGCCGTCGATCTTCTCCTCACTCTCCCACCTCTCCCATCCACAGCCGCAGCCGACGAATCTCCGATCCTTCACTCTCCGCTTCCTCTCCACCTCCTCCCGCCGCGGCCCGACCCGGCCCAAGCCCGTCGACATCGGGGCCCGGGCCCGCCAGCTCCAGACCCGCCGCCTCTGGACCTACGCCCTCACCTTCAGCTGCATCGCCGGCTTCATCGTCATCGTCCTCAATAGCTTCCAGGACCAACTCGTCTTCTACGTCACCCCCACCGACGCCCTAGAGAAGTACGCCACAAACCCTAGCAAGAGCAAGTTCCGCCTCGGCGGCCTCGTCCTTGAAGGCAGCGTCGTCCAGCCGGCGTCCTCGCCGGAGATGGAATTCGTCATCACCGATCTCATGACCGATATCCTGGTCCGGTACAAGGGCTCTTTGCCGGATTTGTTCCGGGAGGGCCACTCCGTCGTGGTGGAGGGGTTCGTGAAGCCTTTTACCGACGAAGTCCGCAAGGAAGTGTCGACGAAAAGCGTCTCCGGGAAGGCCAGGATCGGAGAGTGTTATTTTTCGGCCACTGAGGTTTTGGCAAAGCACGATGAGAAGTATATGCCGGGGGAGGTTGCGGCGGCGCTCGAGAAGAACAAGAAGAAGCTTGCGGAGGAGGGGAAGGCCGGCGGTGATGGTGGAGCGCATTTGGAGAACAATGCCGGTGGTGAAGCTGATGGAGCACTAGTTAAGAGCTCTTAGACTGATTGGTATGAGTTCAAATTTGTCATTTTTTTAGTGAAAGTTTCAATTTTTCGTAGCACATATAGGTTGATTCAAGAAGAGGGTTATACTTGGATAGTTGGATAATTGGTTAATGTTTAGGTGAGGGAATAGGCATTGGAGTTGAGGAAGAGAGATGAGATTTTTGGAAGTTTGAGGCTTTAAAGTTCCAATTTTGTTGTTGTAGAATGATATCGATGGCGAATTCTATAGTTTTTCAGTTCAATTTAGTAACGAATAATGCCATTAATTGGGAATGGCAAAGTGGATTGAAATTCTGGGCACGTTTTGTATCTGATACTGGCTTCAACCTTGAAATTTACATCAGTGAATTGTGGTTCACTCTGAATTTTGTGGTGTAAATTTCAATAACATGCATCATTCTTTTGTTACAACTTACGAGTTACAACTTACGAGTTGTAATAATTTGTTATCTGGGTGTCCTTTTGGTTCTTTGAAGCATTTGTGTTCTGTTTTGATGAATTGTTGACAACACCGTAGATTAGTCATTAGACTAAGGTACCTATCTGAAGAATACAAATTTAATTCTTATGAACCCTGCTTCCTACCTCTCCTATGTCCAAAATCTAGCTTTCCCTACCAGTAAGTTGGAGGTACCTGTCATAAGAGACCCTGCAAGTCTATGACTCATACATAGCTGGCATTGGTTGATTTGGAGTAGTAGGTTATGCTTGGATAGTAGGATTTACCGTTGAATGTTTGGTCAGGGAGTAAGCATTGGTGTTGAGGAAGATTGACAAAGGGTAGAAAGACTTGCTTTGTTCTCTGTTGTGTTTAGTGTGCCTAAAGTTGAATGTGCATCTTTTGAAGCTTGAAAGTAGTGTTACTTATGATTTTAATAGGTATTTATTGAGAAAAGGGAGAAGGTTTGCTTTGTTCTCTGTTGTGTTTAGTGTGAATCGTGTGCCTAAAGTTGAATGTGCATCTTTTGAAGCTAGCTTCTTCCTTTACTGTGTCAAATTTCAGGACCTATTCTGAACCTACAGCTTTCAATACACTGAACATGATTGCTTATAAATTATACATCAAGATCGCAACAAGATTAGAATTCCTGCTTGACATCTTGAACATGGTTGATTTTCTAGTCAAATCTTCTCAGTACCCGCATGTTCATGTTTGGCAACTTATTAGGCCTTGAAATTTGAATTCACTTTGCATGATGTTGTTTTAAACATATGATTAAATTGGATTATTATTGAGGCTTGAGTGCTCCTTTATTGGGTGCCAAAGATGTGAAATCCAGAAGAGGCAGACTCATCGCTTACCAGTATATTTATAATGTAACAAGGCAATATAACATCCACAACAACTGATTACGGCATATTGAGGAAATAGCAAATACAGTTTCAAAAACATGATGTAGCAGAGGGTATCAACAGACGCAACTCACCTCCAGAAAGAATACAAAAGATAATTCATAGTAATTATATTCATATAAATAGTACTCTCAAACTCGAATTCTCTATTGCCAAACCAGAGCAAGGAGAGAGAGGAACAGCGAGGAGCAAACAAACGCGCCCGAAAATGTCAGTGGAACTCCAGCTCCAGCGTCCGGCGAAGGTGCTGGAGCAAGTGCAGCATCCTCTGCTGTGACTGAGACGAGCACCACGGCCAACACCATCAGGAACAGAGCCTTGCAGATGCTAATGCGAGCCATTTCTAGAAAGATGAAAGGAGAATGAGCTGTGAAGTGTGGAGAGGTTTTAGTAGGTTAAAGAAGAGTGTAGGAAGAAGAAGAAGAAGATGCTGTGAAACTGCACCAGAGACTCGTTAGGTATTTATAGGCCTTAAATTTTCATTTTTTTTTTAATTGGAATTCAAGTTGAAAACTTCAAATTAAAAATGTGTACCAGGTTGGGTAACGTTTCTCTGCCGTTTACGTCTGGTGGGGCCCCAATAAAAGAAGACGATATGCCAGCCGTTTGTTCTTTTCCGTAGTCCCACAACGGCTCTCTTGGTCGGTCAGTTAGGGTTTTTGGTTGGACCTGCAGCTAAAGCTTCGTTGTCTTTCAGTAAAGTGGCGATTCGTACAGTTTAATGGTGTACGAGAAATACTTGCATACGGGCTTCCGCACCGCCACATTCTGCACCACATGGTGGTGCGGTCCTCCAATTAAAAATCAGAAATTGTTCTTTTTAGAAACTATCCATGCTTATTAAAGTGAAATACTCAAAATACTCTCTGCTAAGTCCCTTATTGGTCAGCCCTAAAATCACGTGGTGTGGGTGCTTCACGGAAGAACCTCTCGTGGTGTACTATATGATGAATGAGGATGGGTAAAGTGAGGCTGATTATAGTGGGATCACCAGAATGCTTATTGTTATAATGTTTTTAATCACAGAAAAAAAATTAGCCATTGCAATTCGGTATTGTTTTTTCAAATTAAACGGAATGAGGAAATGAGAGATTGAATTCTAATATGTAAAACTCCTTTCAACAATAAAAGTACTCAAAATGTACATCTCTAAGTGTGCCGGATATCGCTTCTTTAGTCTAATAAACGTTGTGGCCGATAGAAAGTTGTTGCTAAGCACTCGGTGGTGGTGGTGGTGGTGCTTATGTGGTGATGTGGTGGTCGGCCTTATGGGATCAACAACGATTTGTTGGCCAAGGTTGAACCATGTTACTATTGTCAACTATGCAAGGTAGTTGAGCCACTATAGGCACACATTCTTATGATCAAGTATTTTACCTGGCATCTAGAATGCACATGGATGAGTTCTTATGTGCATTGTAGTGTAAGGATAAGAGTATTTTTAGTCAAACCCTGGCATCTTAAGTTCATTACAGTTATCCCGATTCAATACAATTAGCTATGGTTTAAGTTTCACACTATTGAACTAGAGCTTGAGACCCGCCATATGAAATGAGCCAACCATCAAGGGTTAATTGGAGTTATTGTGATCCTCAATACCTTAAGAGGATTTTAGGGTTGGGGATCCTTATATTTTTGTGTCAACTCAATATATATTTATTGACTTTGTGTGTTATAGAGTGATATTGGCCAATATATACTAATTGGCTTTGTTTATTTTGAATACAATTTTTTATTTTTCTAGAAAAATAAAAAGACACAAACATATATCTTGCATTTTTTATCCAGATTTTCTAAAATTTCTTATTATATTCCGGTAAGACATTTTCCCTGTTCCTAAGTGGCGTCCCTTTTCCTCTTTTGGGTATAAGTTACTTTTCACACCTTTAAATTTGGCATCTTAGGTGTACATTTTTATACACCTAATTAAAGTTGTAATTATGGAAAGAAAACCAAATTCTTTTCTCAAAAAAAAAAAAAAAAAATTCTTTGACCCATAAATTACATATATACATCATTATTGGTCCTAGACCCTCTTATCGATCACCTTGTAATGTGATTAAGAATTTGTTGCATCCTTCTAGCTTGGCAAAGCGTTGTTCATGCAAACTCACACACGTGGACAACCCCTCCTCATTTCACTACAACTGGAACAAACCAAAACCACAGAAATCTTCAAACTTGAAACCGAACCCAACAGAATCATTCCAATGATAGCCAAAACCCTACATAGCCATAGCTATATATACCTCTCACCCCCACCCTATTTTCCACAGGACGCATTTGCATAATAAGTTAATAAAACACAAGGCACAAACAATCCAACACATCTCAACGCGTGTGATCGGTGGACACATTCTCTCTTAAGAGCTTTCGCGTCGATCGATCACATACCTGTATCCATCATCATGGACATGAAGAAGATTGCCTTTGTCGTCCTTGTCGTCGCCGTCTGCATGACCGCAGTCATGGCCGCGGAAGTTGAAAAGCCAAAGCCCAAAGCCACGAAAGCTGGTGCCCCTGCCCCGGCTCCCACAGGTTCCGACGCAGCCGCTCCTACTCCCACCGGGGCTCCTGCACCTGCACATTCCTCTGCCAACACCATAGTTGGGTCCTTGGCCGGAGCTTCACTCGTGTCCTTCTTGGCCCTTTACCTGCAGTAAATGACAGCCAAGCAGAGGAACGATGAGGAGGAGATGAGTTACATTTACTTGTTTGGGGTTAATCACATGTATTCCTCCATTTTTTGCATTAATTACATTTTACCCCATGAATTATGAGGTTCAAGTTCTAAACAAGCATCAAATTTCATTATTTATATACCCGAACTTAGCTTTGTTAATCATTTTTATAATTGCAGTTAAATGATATTTTACAAAAAAAACTGTTGCTGATGTGTCAATTAACTACTGAGGTGGTAATTAACTGTTGACGTTGCCACTATCACATAGATAAAAAATTATAAATAAAAATAATTAATTCAACACTCAACAAACTTAAACCCATTAATCTACTACTAGTCGGAAAAAAAAAAACATTAATTTACTATTTTCATTTCCAGCTAGAGCCAATGAATCAAAGCGGAGAATTAATTATGGATCTGGAAACCCATGGAAGAAAAAATCAGTTACCACATCAGTCACAAAGGCTTTTTTATAACATATTTTTTTAACTACGGGGATGAGTGATTACTGAAACCAAGTTCGGTTACACAAATGAAAAAACTTTTGATATTCAGGTATGAAACTGAAAATGCCCCCATAGTTCAGGGGGTAAAATGTAATTAAGTCTTCATTTTTTTTTATCACAAAAAAATTTGGCAGCTGTTTTAAAGAAACAGGAATTGAAAGGAATTTGTTGTATATACTCATTGATAATAGGAGTCTCTTTATATAGATAATTATAATGTATAGAATCCAAATCATACAATGAAAGTAATCATATATTGAATAGGAATTCTAGATTCTTTTAATGTAACCCTATTACCACTAGGTCAAGTAACCTAGAGTTTGGGTCAGACACAGAATAGAGATTTATTGAACACTCCCCTTTGTGTCGCCCAAACGCGGTGCTTCTCTCGTTGCCTCGCTAAAAATCTTGCCGAGTAACAAAAACCCAATGAGACAAAAATAACCTCGGTCGAAGGGAAAAAAGAGCACAACACACCCTTCATGCTTCGATACGAACATGTACATTTCCCCCTGATATTTGCATCTTCCCCTGATGACAACGGTCATAGAAGTTCGGATAACTTCCGCAAATGATGCTACCAACATGTTTCTCGAAAGTGGAATTTAGGCATAGATTTAGTGAGCAAGTCTACCACATTGTCCTCAGACTGAACCTATTTCATTTTGATCTTAAGGAGAGTCTGTTATTGCTGATTAAGCTTGGTGTTGTCGCTTTGATGTAGTCTTCCTTCATTTGTTCAAAACAAACAGCATTATCCTAAATACTTGTAGGTCCATCTATGGTAGACTTCAAACCACAATATTTCGAACATGCATAATTATGAATCCAATTCATATACATTCACGAACAACTTCGTGAAGAGCAATAGTCTCTGCATTGTCCGAAGATATAGCGACTAGGCTCTGTTTTGTAGACCTCCAAGATATCGCAATCTTTATCCATGGTGAACACTTAACCAGTTTGGGAAGACCTTTGTGTGGGTTAGAGAGATACCTAACATTAGCAAAACCTTCCAAAACACTTATGTCGTATTGGGATGGGGAGAGGAAACGCAGTCCACCATAAGTGGCATTCCTGGCATTGGATGGGTCTGAATCCATCATCTCTCTGTAGGGATAGAACAAGCCCATATAGATTGTACCACTTAGGTATCGAGAGATATCTTTTACACCAATCCAATGGCGTCGCGTTGGCACAAAGTTATATCTAGCTAACAAGTTCACAATATATAAGATGTCTGGTCTTGTGCATGGAGCTAAGTACAATAATGCACCTATTGTACTTATGTAGGGCACTTCCGCCTCTAGCACATCTTCGCCATCATCATTCGGACGAAGAGGAACCTTTTCAGGATAAAGACTACGAACGATCATGGGAGTGCTTGAAAGCTTGACCTTGTCAAAACGCCTAAGCATTTCTCAACACGATACTCAAGTTTCAAACCGAGATATAATCGTGTTCTTCCAAAATCCTTCATCTCAAAATCGGATTTCAAGTGTTCAGTGGTCTCCTTTAAGTCTTTAAGGGCTTCAAATGAAGATCATATCCAACATGAACTGCGATGAATCCGAAACTTGTTTTGGAAACGCGCGGGCATATCACTTTCCAATCAAGTAGTCACTTTAGTGAGAGTTTCAACCTTATTGTAAATGCGCTCCGTGGTCTAGAGCCACTTGACTTGGGTAAATGAAGTTCACCATGAACCTTCATATACATTCCATATCTAGATCCCCATAGAGATATGTAGTGACCACATTTCTAAGCTGCATGTTCAGTTATTTGGAAACCACTAAACTGACAGTGTAGTTGAGTGCAATGCATCCATTACGAGAGAATATGTCTCATCGTAGTCGATTCCAGGGCATTTTGTGAGAAGCCTTGGGCCATAAGGCGAGATGAGCATCTCTTTTTCTTAACACACTTTCTAACGAAGACCTATTAGTCAATAAGTTTTATGTCAGGAGGTGTTGACATCACTGGCGCAAAAATCTTCCTCTTCGTTAGAGAATCCAACTTAACCTGAATCGCATTCTTCCATTTAGGCCAAATTTCTCTACGTTGGCATTCATTCATCAATGGAGCGTGGTTCAATATCATCAGACTCAACAAACTCATGCACAATGAAATGCACGACTACATCATCAATTATGATGGAGTTTCTATCCCACGTCTCATGTACACTGGTGTAATTTTCATAGAGCTCTATATTCTCAGGAATAGGTTCTAACATTGAGGCGTCCCCTAACGATAACCATAATCGGAAAGATTCTCATGAGATGGATTTTGAGTCTTGATGATCAAAGGATTGGAATGTACCAACGTATCTTTTGAACCCACGGGCCTTCCACTCATCCTAGCTGGGCCCATGGCCTATAACTCCAGAGTGCCACTCTCTTTGGCTTTGGCGCTATAGCTACCTCCTTGTAGGGTGGCATTACGTCCTCTCGTAGGGACATACTTCCTTGCAGGTATATTTGCAGCAGATGTGTGATCTCGTCACTTTAACAGGGATCAAGATGAGACATAGTGGGGACAGACCACGACAATTCATGTCGTTCATGCTGAACATTCGTGTTCTTATCTCCCCCTAACGACGGGAAGACTGTCTCATCAAAGTGACATCCTCAAATCTAGGGGTAAGGAGATCGCCTTGCAAGGGCATTAAGTGGCGGACGATTATTGGAGTCTCAAATCCAACTGAGTTGCCCATTCGTCTGTAAGGACCTATTATAATACATTGTGGCGGCGCAATTGGTACATAAATGGCTCACTCAAATGTGCATAAGTACAAAATACTTATACCTAGTCACTAGCTGTAATGCAGAGATACATTGAGTGGCGGTAGGTCGTAGATGAATTAGCATAGCTGTATGCGATATTGCATCACCCCAATCGGATAAGGAGATTGGTGCGCATTGCCAGTGTCCAGACTATCATCGTAGTAGTTTTCTCGAGACCATTTGGGTGTGTATATGGGGATATGATGTCCAACATCAGTCCCATTGCAATAACCATCGAAAGTCTTCGATGTAAACTCTCTAGCATAGTCAAATCCAATTGACTGAATAGGATGATCCGGGGAGTGAGACTGTTGTCATATGATATGTGCTAGGAGTGTAGTATAAGCAGCATTTATAGGTGGATCATGGCATAACACGTGACCAGCGTGTTTGTGTGTCAACCAACATCATGAGATATTTAAACGTCCGCAAGTTGGTTGAACTGGTCCACAGAATCCCCACGGATTCTATGTACATAAGAGCAAAATGAGTATTTTATATCCTTTGCATAGAACGGTCTCAGTCCTAATTTCCCTAAGGAATGAGCTTTGTAAAATGAGCGAGAGACCTTAGAATCAACCAATGAGGATTTTGGATGGGGGCCTAAGCGTCTGAAACGCTATTTGAAGCAAAGTTGGTGATTTCAGCATCACCTAAGGCGGCATCAGCATGATGGATGCCATCCATAGCGTCATGGATAGGGACTGTGCTAGCCCTAGGTTTATGGTGGATGGCGACGGCCCCAGAGGCAGCGGCTGCGGTCAAACTTAGTCCAGGAATCAACTTTTGATTCATGCTTCGTTTCGCTTGAGAGAATTGATGTTTGTGTGAAGTCTTTTGTAGACAGATCATCATATCATGACTAGGATGACCTATCCTGTCGTGACAAATCCAATATGTGTCTAAATCCAAGAGATATTCTCTCATAACTTTATTGGATTTAATAGCTTGAATAGTGACATAGAGTCCACTAGAGAGACACATAAACTTCTCTAAGATGCGTCTTTGTTCGCAATCATTAGAGGTATTACAAATGAACTCATTTTTGTTCTCTACATGTGTTTTTGCATGGAATCTGTTGGCTATTCGTAGGTGCAATTTGCCCTAGGAGCGTAAAAAGTTCTTGTGACAGTAATCAAGACACAATTTGGCAAGGGGAACTTGAGCTATTCCATGTCCTTGAATTAAAACTGATGGCCCAGCCATCGTAGTCACAAAGTAATATGCTTATAATCAAAATTGAGTCATAATGAAAAGAATTCAAAATTTTATTCATAAGCCAACAGAGTTACATCATTGTCTCTTTGACCAAAGAAAATCTAATCCAAAATGCTAGCTAATGCAAGAAAAAATGGCAGTCGTCTAACTTATTTTAGTAATTCCAAAATAAATGTGACCAGGTGAGTAGAGAGATGTCGGTGGAGCAAAGCTCGCTTAAGTACCACTAATCTCATAACCTTCCTAGACATCACACTTACTTTGGGTGAGCCTACTTTGAAGAGAGACTAAACCATTTGCATCTACTATAAAAATATATGACAATTGCCTATTACATCTTTTGGAAAAATAAATACTTAAACAGAATTGGCGATCTATTGATCCCAGCCAGGTTTGTAGTCTTCAACCCTTCACTCTAGATCATCTTCTTCATCTTCTTGTTCCACATAGTGAGCTTCTCTTGCTTCATAATATACTTTATAGGCGGTGACAATTTCTTTATGAGCTCTATAAATGTGTGCCCAATGACCAGATACTCCACATCGAGAACATGCATCTCTTTGCTCAGAGTCCATTAATTGAGGTGTTTTGAAAGTATCATTTAGATGGCTCTTAGTGTTAGTGGCGCCACCAACATGGCCAGAGGCGTTGCCTCCCTCTCTCTTTCCACGTTGACCTCTTCGGTTCCGTGTTCACCTATTTTGGCGGTTACCTTCCCAAGTAGAGCGATTATATGGACCAGAACGTCCAGAAGTATCCATAAGATTAGGGTTTCGCCCTTGGCCCCCTCTCTTAGGGGCGCAACTATAATTGGATTCTGGAATATGCTCTGTTTCCACGGGTCTCGAATTATAGTTCTTCGCAAGGATGTTATCATGCTTTTCAGCGACATTCATAGCTCTAATGAGCTCATGAAACCTTGTGATCCATCCTATAGTAACATTGATTCGATAGTTCTTAGCAACCATCAATGCAGATACGGGAAAGGTAGAAAGAGTCTTCTCAATTAACATCGCATCTGCGATCTCTTTACCACAGAATTCCATTAAGGATTTAATGCGAAGTGCTTCTGAGTTGTGGTTAAGAACTGACTTGAAATCACAGAAGCGGAGGCTATGCCATCTCACTTCTACGTCAGGAAGTAGGGAGTCATGGACGTTGTCAAATCTTTCTTCAAGTGAGACCCACAGCCTTTTAGGGTCTTCTTTATTCATACACTCGTACTGAAGCGAATCATTCCTATGACGAGTCATTAGGATGATGGCTTTCTCCTTATTTTTCTCTAAGGCTGCTCTATTTGCTTCCAAAGCTTGAGCTTGCTCAAAAGTAAGCACGTCCTGGCTGGGCTCGAGAATCATATCCAGGATTCCATCAGCCTTGAGATGCTGGCGGACATCACTAACCCACTTTTGATATTCAGAGTTGTTCCTAATGGAGTGAAGTCCAGTTTGTTCAGGTTACTCATCCTGAAAGAGTACAAGGAAACAATAGAAATTTCTGAACATAGTCGCTTCTAAGAAATTTAGGGATTTCTGAGCGTAGTCGCTTCCATGAAATCTAATTCCAAGAGGAATTGGATTAGATCGAAACAATGATGTGTTTGTGATCAATCATAACATCTCAACAAACTCTACGTTTGGAGAACTCTACAAGATCCAAGCTTAGAGTGAGCACGAACCCCCACAGTTCCTCTTTTGGTCTCCCCTATGATGAAGAATGGGGCTAAACGAAGGGAGTTTGCAAGTCCCCAAGAAAAAAAAGAGAAAAAAAATAAAAACTTCAAAAACGGAAACTTTTAATAAAAAAAATACCTTGAAATAGGTCGCCTGAAAATTTGACATGAAAAAGTCGCAGGAAAAAGTGGCTTGAAAAGTCGCCTGAAAGTTGATCGGGAAACTGTGGTGCTGACGTGGCAGTGGGGTCCGTTGCTGACGTGGCAGTGGCCCATTGCTGTCGTGGCAGATGATGTGGCAATGGGCTGCGTCAGTGGGTTCACCAAACTAGGCCTAGCTTTCTTTTTTTAAGCAGTGTAAGGAGACCAATTTTTTTCTTCTCTTCTTTTCTTCTGGGGCCCGTACCTAATTTTTTTTCTTCTTCTTCTGCGTCTTCTTCCTCTGCCCCCCCCCCCCCCCCCCCCCCACCTTTTTTTTTTCTTTTTCTTTCTTTTCTTCCTCTTCTGCCCAGCACGTGGGCCGCCTCTTTTCTTTGTTTTTTTTTTCACTTCTGGGCCCACTCTCTTTTCCTTCTCTTTCTTTCTTCTAGGCCGCGTGCTTCTTCCTACTGGGCTAGGTTGGGCTGCCTTGCTTCTGGGCTCCTCTGGACTTGAGTTGCGGCTTGGCTCCTCCATTTTTTCTTCTCCTCTCTGCCGGTTCAGTTGCAGAGCAGTCAGGTGCCCGATTCACATATTTTTAGGCCGGTTCCATGGAAAGTTTTTTCATTTCCCGGATTCTGGGAACGAGGCTCCATCGGTGGTGAAGTATGGCTGTTGGAGGCGAAAGGGAAGGCCTTGAACCGGGCAGATGAACTTCTGTCACTTTCGAAGGTCGGTTCTGGTGGTGGCGCCGCCGGTTCTGGACTCCTGGAGTTGAGAGCTACAAGGTGGGCAGCGGTGGTTTCTGGGATTTGAAGGCTACGAATTTAGGGTTTCATAGTTAGAGCTTCGTGCTGATAATGTGTTTTAGAGAAACGGGAATTGAGAGAAAATTGCTGTGTATTTTCATTGATAATAAGGGTCTCTTTATATAAAGGATTACAATGCATAGAATCTGAATCATACAAGAAAATGTAATCATACATTGAATAGGAATATCTAGATTCTTCTAATTAAATCATATTACCACTAGGTCAATTAACCTAAAGTTTGGGCCAAACATACAAATAGGAATTTACTTGAACAGCTACATATTAGTAATTTTTCTTATTATGCACAAATAAAACACGTACATACATCTTCAGTATTTCATAATTTTGAAAGGAACTGGTTAATTTTTCCGATGTGAACCTTCTTGATAGAAATGGTACATGGGGTAATATTTCCATCAAGCTAGACATCAGCAAGGCTTTTGAAACGTTTGATTGGGTGTTTTTTTACTCCGAGCTCTTCAAGCTTTTGGGTTTGCTCCAATCTTTATTACCTGGATTCACAATATTCTTCAGTCTGCTTGGATGTGGATTCAAATCAATGGTAACACATGTGGGTTCTTTCAACACTTTTATTTTGTTTAGCATAAGAGGTTTTAAGCCAGGGTTTACTAGATTGGTCTCAAAGGGTAAAATCTCTCCCATTGTAGCTCCGTGAAAGGTTAGTCCTCCTCTTCATGTTCTATTTGCTGATGATGTAACAGTTTTCATGCAAAGCAACCCCCTTAGTTCTTCATGCTCTTATGAAATTTATGGAAGAATATGCAATTAATTCGGGTGAGCAACAGTAAATCATTTGTTTTTTTGGAAAGTATGCTCAACGACATAAAGTTTTCATGCAACATGTTTTGGGAAGGTCATCAAAGGGTGTCCAAAATTGTCCTACTCTAGAGCCATTGCAGACAAAGTAAAAGCAAGCTTTCTTCTTGGAAGGGTAAGACACTCTCACAAGCTACCAGACTACAATTAGTTTCTTTTGTTATCCAAAGTCAGCTCTTTTGCATAGCTTTCAAGTATATGCTTGGTCTCGAAATCCTGGCCTCTTCTTCCGAAGGTGCAACAGTGGACACAAATTTTTTTTCTGGTATGGGGATCCTTTAAAGTAAGGCTCAGTACTTATTGCATGGGATATTTGTTGTCTTCCTCTTGATCAAAGAGAATTGTGTTTAAAGAATTTATTTCATTTCAACTGTGCGTTGCTCCTAAAGAATTGCTGGAACATTGTCAATGCCTCATCCTCTTCAGCAGCCTTTCTGAAGGAGCTGTTCTTTTCTCCTAACATGCTTCTATTGCAGTACTATCAGCGTTCCTCATTTTGGCCTGGACTTAAAAAATTGTGGGACTCACTTCTATGCTAATCTTTAGTCGTTGTTGGGAGATGGTAGTAGAATTTCTTTTTGTTCAAACAATTGGTTGGGTATTCCAATTTCTTCCATTCATCGAATCACTCTAGTGGTTCAATCCCTTATGCCAATCAAGGTTAGTGAATTCATTAAGAATAAGCGATGAGCTCTTCCACCTATTTTTGTGTTTTTTCTTTCCAGAACTTGCTTCAAGAATTTCTAAATTAGTGTTGCCAACTCTGAAAAAGTGGGTGGATCAAGTTATTTGGCCATCTAATGCGGCTGGATTTTCAACAATAAAAGATGCTTTCGATTTTATCTTGCTACCTAGGCCAAAGGTAAACTGGTACAAGTTAGTTTGGAATAAAGTTTTACAGCCACGTAAAATCTTGGTGACTTGGAAGATTTTGAACAAGAGGATTTTAAAAGATGATTTGTTAGTAAGAAGACTTCTCTTTGTTCCCGATGTTCTATTTGCCCAAAATAAGGTGGGTCGTTACACTCCTTTTCTTTGGATGTTATTTAATTCTTGATTTTTGGAGCTGGCTTGCATCGTTCTTCCAAGTGAGATTACTACCAGGTACATCTCTAGTTGATGATATCTCACCACTCACTTTAAATGGTATGGCTAGTTCTTCAAAAATTTTATTGAGTTTTGATTTTTGCAATGCTCTTGGTGTATTCAGACCGAAGGAAATAAAATCAAGTTTCATGAGGCTACATTTAATTTAGAAAGGTTCAAGCATTGGCTTCTAACTTCTTTGAAAGAGCCTGCCTCTATTCATTTTATCCCATGCTCTAATTCTTCGAGAATGCAAGGCTTGTTTGCTGTTCTAGGACTTTCATCGATCCTTGGCTGTAAAGGCTCCAAATATATTCTTGTGCAATGAAATTCCCACCACCCCCCCCCCCCCCCCCCCCAAAAAAAAAAATTATGTTTCTTTCTCGACATTAACATGACAGCATTTGGGGGATATTTAAAGATCATGAGAATCAGTTTAGAGGAGATTTTGCTTAACAAGTGGAGGCTCCGAATGCAATTGATGCAGAAGTGTTGGCAGTCATAAAGACATTAAGGATTGCTTGGGCTAAACTTTGGACTCACATCTGGCTCGAAACAGACTCTATTCTCTTGTAGTTTAGTATTTCAAGAACCCAAAGTTGGTTTTGTGGAAGCTACAAATTGCATGGTATAACTATTTGTATTTAGACCGTATGATCCATTTTAGGGTCACTCATACTTTTAGGGAGGGGAAAACTATAGCTGATTCTATTGCTAATCAAGGTGCGCTCAATAAGGGTTATAGATGGTGGGATGACTGGTATACCTTTATTGCTTAGTCTTATGGGCGAGATTTGTCTTCTTCAATTTATTATAGGTTTCGTTGATGGTTTTGTTGTTATACGTTCAATTGTTTTTGCACTTGGTTTTTTCTTGTTTTACTTATGCAAGGATAGAGGGGTTGTGTCTTCCTTGTTTATTGCATGTTGGGTTTTGGCTTGGTCCCCCCAATTATTTTGTATTAGTTTTCTTTTGTATTAATAAAATAAGTGTGGTAAACTCATCTCTTTCTAGATTGAGTGTGGGACAAGTTCCCTACATCATTTGCCTCCGAGGAATTAATATCGGCTAATCCTATACTTGGAAAAAAAATATATAAGTACACGATTTTTACATTCACCCCCCCCCCCCCCCCCCCCCCGCCCCCCCAAAAAAATTTTTTTTACACATATAATTGAACAAAAATAATGTAACTTACTATTTTACAATTAAAACTAATTAATTAACTAAAAATATTTTCCCGAACTTTTCAAAGAACTATTTGATGAAATGTCTGAATTATACACATATTTTTCACGTACTATACACATCCCGTATTTTACTAACCATGGTTGCCTGTTGCATTTCAGTACTGTTTCTGAAAGTTAACGACATTAGAAAATGAGAGATTCGAATCTGAAATCTAATAGGTAAGAACACTTCCAACAATATAAATATTATCCAAATTTTGATATTGTCGTATCCTTCAGCTTCTTGTTGTGTGACTGTTGGTTAAAGTTGGAGTTGGGTTGTTATTTTTGGGAGCATAATTCAATTCTTGGTATTAAATAAATTTCTATGAATATCATTCTTTAGCTTATATTGAAATTTGGCGATCGAGAGTTGAGGGTTGTGACCCTTAAGTATACTATTTGGAGTTGGGTTGTTATTGTGGGGAACATGTTGGCTCAAACGGATTAAGGATGGATTCTGTTATTAGAATTGTAGAGATTGTTTTTGCAGGTTTGGGTATTCGGTATTCCACATTTACGGTAAGTTCTGCCAAATTTACAGTTGGATTAATGGATTTCACTTAAAGTGGACCCAGAAGGGTCAATTTGGATTTCATAATGAAATTCTGGGTAAGTCCTGTCAATTCTTATGTGTGACATAGGTGGGACTAGCTTGCATACTACGGGGTTGTGCTTGCACCATGTAAATGATTCTAGAGTACCATAATTTTGTGCAATTACGAAGGATGATTCAAGCTATTTTATTTCGTGCGATTTCTTGATAATTGAGCTTCATGGTATTAATTAATCCCAATATATTATGGATTTGTATGTGCCGTTCTGACTTGTCATCTAATGAAATATGTTTTATCTCAACAAAAAAAAAGACATATTATCCGGAATGAAGGGAATACAAATACTCAAAATGTACATCTTTTAGGTGTGTCTGATATTGCTTTTTCAGTCTAACATACGTTGTTGGCCGATAGGAAGTTATTGCTAAGCACTTGAGGGTGGTGGTGATCATGTGGTGGTCAGCCTTATAGGATCAAGGCCGACTTGTTGGCTAAGGTTGTGATAAAGTAATCTAGGCTTAACAATAGATAGAGCTGACCCAAATCCTTAAAACCTACATGCAAGATTCTCATATTGTCAACACTCCTCTGCATGTGTGGTGATTTTTAAGTCATATATGTGGACAATTGAATACGGTTAGCTAAAGTTTAGGTTTCACTTTATTGAACTAGAGCTTGAGACCACAAGATGGACTGAGCCAACCATTGAGGGTTAATTGGAGTTCTTGTGATCCTCAACTTAATTAAGAGGTCTAGGGTTTGGGATCCTTATATGTTTGTGTCCAATATATACTTATTGGTTTTGTGTGTTATAGAGCCATATTGGCCTTGTCTATTATGAATACAATGAATGACTCTCTTAGAAAAATAAAAAGACGCTTACAATACTATAGTTATATATCTGGCTCTTCCAATCCACATTTTCCGAAATTTCTTATTATATTTTGGTAAGGCATTTCCTCTGTTCCTAAGAGCATATTTAACAATGCTAACAATTTTTGAGTCAAATTTTAGCTAAAGTAGCTAAAAAATCATTTAAGTTAGCCACTTTAGAATTACATCTGCATCAATGCTCTCTTTTAACTAGTTTTAAATTTATATTATTTTTTAAATAAAAATTAAATAGTTTAAATGTATTTATAAATTACATGAAATAACTTAAAAGAAATGCTTTAAATTATAGAGAGTCTCAACTCGCTCTCTATATTTAGGAGAGATAGTTAAAAGTTATAATAGAGAGTCACTTATGAGTGTGGTGCAGCTGCTAAAATAGATAACAAGCTAAATATGCTATCCAAAATAGTTAAAGAGCAAAAATAAAGAGTCTGCTAAAGATGCTCTTATTACATCCCTTTTCCTATTTTGGGTATAAGTTACTTTCACATCTTTGGATTTGGTCTACATTTTTATACACGTAAAGTTGTAATTCTGGAAAGAAAACCAAATCCGTTGACCCATAAATCACATATATACATCATCATTGGTCCTCAATAACCCTCTTATCGATCACTTGTAATAATGTGATTTTGACATCCTTAATTAGTTTGGTGCGCCCTTCTAGCTTGGCAATGCGTTATTCAAGCAAACTCACACACGGGGACAACCCTTCCTCGTTTCACTACAACCCGAACAAACCAAAACCACAGAAATCTTCAAATTCAGAAACCAAACAACAGAATCATTCCAATAATAGCCAAAACCCTCCATAGCAATAGCTATATATACCTCCCATCCCTCCCCATTTTCCTCAGGACGCATTTGCAGAATAAAGCACAAGGCACAAACAATCCAACACCTCTTAACTCGTGTGATCGGTTGACACATTCTCTCTTAAGAGTTTCCCGTCGATCGATCAGATACACGTATCCATCAGCATGGAAATGAAGAAGATTGCCTTCGTCGTCCTTGTTGCCGCCATCTGCATGACCGCGGTCATGGCTGCAAAGGAACAGCCAAAGCCGACAGTATTCTATCCACCACCCCCACAGAAAGCCGACTCCCCGAAATCTGGTGCCCCTGCCCCAGCTCCTAACGGTGGCAAAGGCTCCCATGCACCCACTCCTACTCCCTCCGGAGCTAAACACTCTTCCGCTGACGCTCCTACCACCTCTCCTAGCGGGGATTCTACCACCTCTAGCTCGGAAGATTCTACCACTTCTACCGGTGGGGCTCCCATCTCCTCTACCTTCGAGAGCTCTGCCACCTCTACCTCCGATAGCTCTAGCACCGGGGCTCCTGCACCTGCACATTCCTCCGCCAACACCGTAGTTGGGTCCTTGGTCGGAGCTTCACTCGTGTCCTTCTTGGCCCTTTACATGCAGTAAATGACTGATCAATCAACTAGAGGGGAAGGAGGAGGAGATGAAGGTTATCGGTTTGTTTGGGTTAAACATATGTAGTCCTCCATTTTTTATGTTTCTTTTCAAGGTGTATGCGAGTAATATGTACTGCAATAAATGAATTAAAATTCGCGCGCGAATTTGGATTGTTCTTGGATTTATTTTCATTATTTTATACTTTATACTGTGATTCACGAAATAACCACACATAAAGTCGAAACATGCGCATAAAAACAAGTGAATTTATATCTTAATCATTCTTCTGTTGTGACTAGCTATGATCATTGGGATGGAGCTGTTCTATTTTGTGAGCAAACCATGTATGAAATGCCAAGTTAAAATAGTAAAGAACTTGGTGAGTTGGAAATTAAAATGGATCGATTAGAAACGTACAGGTAAATGGATAATTGATTGATTAGAAAAAGTCCAGCAAACTAATTGGGCTATTGGAGAAAATTAAATTGAATTTTAAGAAGTGATGTTGATATTGATAAGTTGAAGTTAGACATTTTATTTATTCATTTTAATAGATATCATACCGATATATCATTAAACTCGAGTCAGAATGGGTCATTACATATCCTCCCGTTACCGACATGGGGTAGACAAAAAATTTATGGTGGTGCAACAACGGTATATAGATAAGCTATCTACTCACTCAATAGTTTCATGCTCACTTAAAATGGCAAGCCTAGAAACTACGTTAACACCATTGTTTCTGTTGGTTTCTCTGGTGTAGCCTGACAGAATGCGATACTTGTAACTACTTATGTGAATGGCTCCGAGACCTTGTCAAAGGAAATACACAAAGTCAGAGGGACAGCTTAAGTTAGGTTCTGTCTATAATTTGACAGAGTAACTATAAGAGACCAGAAGTTATTACCCTTAATGGAGGTGGTGAGTTGACTTATATACTCTCAACAAGGGAAGAGTTTTCCCTTTTCTTCGATGTGGGATGTAGTCCCCTAGTTTGTAGGTTTTGATGCAGAGATCGGTGCATACTTTGGGAAGCCTTTCCGGGCCTAGTGTTGCCCATTGTTTATGTATTTTGATGTTTTGTTGATTGATTTATAGTTTCTTTACGATGAATGCTTAATCCCTATTTGAATTTATGCTTTATGTTTAAATTATTTGATTGATCACCTTAGGGCTTTGCATTTAGTAATTGGAAGACAAATTTAAAGCAGAGATGCAATATAATTTAATTAGCTTATTGTGACTAAGTGTGGTAAATTATATTATACATGAGAAAGAATAACGGTTTGCTTAATTCCCTTGTTTTCTAAAGCGTAATGAGTCATGCATTTTAAATTTATACCGGAGAATGATAAACTGCATAGTTAGAATATAAGACATTTATCCGAGAGGAAGAGAATCATATACTTAAGGAAAACTATGGTCTAGAGTACTTGAGAAGGGCTTAGATACGGGCATACAGGAATTATCATCAAAATAAATAAAAGAATTTGTTAATTGTATCGAAATATAAATAGGATTCTTAGTGGTTGATTCTGATACCATACATTCTATCATCTTTGTTTTTTAACGTAAATTTTATTTGTTTCTTTCTTTCTTTAATTTTCACGTTATTTGTTAATTCAAAATTCCAAAACCATACGTTCTTTAGCTTCATTGTGTTTTTGTGATTTTGTGTTTGGATTGATTGAGTTAGGATTTAAATTGATTATCAATCATAAGCTGGAATGACTTCGTACTTGCATACTATACTAACGATGATTCTTGCACTTGCGAGTGTTAATTAACATTTCACAACATTAAGCACTTGGGGGTGATGGTGCTCATATGCTCATGTGGTGGTCGGCCTTATGGGATCAACAACAATTTGTTTGGCAAGGTCGAACCATGTTTTAGCTATGGTTAAGTTTCCTCAACCTTAAGAGTATTCTATGGGTGAGGATCCTTAAATTTTGTGTCAACTCAATATATACTTATTGATTTAATGTATTATAGAGCAATATTGGCCAATATATACTTATTGGCTTTGTCTATTATGAATACAATTGGTGATTTTTCTAGAAAAATAATAAGACGCTTACACCATAGTTAAATATATATCTTGCTTTTCCAATCCACATTTTCTGAAAATTTTTATCATATTTTAGTAAGGCACTTCCCCTGTTTCTAAGCATCGGTAGTGTCCATTTTCCTCTCTTGGGTATAACCGTATAAGTTATTTTCACACCTTTGAATTTGGCATCCTAGATGTACAGTTTTTATACACCTAATTAAAGTTGTAATCATGGAAAGAAAACCAAATTCTTTGACCCATAAATTACATATATACACCATAATCGGTCCTAAACCCTCTTATCGATCATCACCTTGTAATGTGATTAGGAATTTGTTGCACTCTTCTACCTCGGCAAAGCGTTGTTCATGCAAACTCACACACGGGGACGACCCCTCCTCATTTCACTACAACCAAAACAAACCAAAACCACAGAAATCTTCAAACCTTGAAACCAAACCCAACAGAATCTTTCCAATGATAGCCAAAACCCTCCATAGCTATAGCTATATATACCTCTCAACCCTACCCCATTTTTCTCAGGACGCATTTGCATAATAAGTTAATAAAACACAAGGCACAAACAATCCAACACCTCTCAACTCGTGTGATCGGTTGACACATTCTCCCTTAAGAGCTTTCCCGTCGATCGATCACATACCCATATCCATCATCATGGACATGAAGAAGATTGCCTTTGTCGTCCTTGTCGTCGCTGTCTGCATGACCGCAGTCATGGCCGCGGAAGTTGAAAAGCCAAAGCCCAAAGCCACGAAAGCTGGTGCCCCTGCCCCGGCTCCCACAGGTTCCGACGCAGCCGCTCCTACTCCCACCGGGGCTCCTGCACCTGCACATTCCTCTGCCAACACCATAGTTGGGTCCTTGGCTGGAGCTTCACTCGTGTCCTTCTTGGCCCTTTACCTGCAGTAAATGACAACAAAGTAGAGGAAAGATGAGGAGGAGATGAATTACATGTATTTGTTCGGGGTTAATCATATGCAGTCCTCTACTTTTTGCATTAATAACATTTTACCCCATGAATTATGAGGTTCAATTTCATAAAACAAGCATCAAATTTCATTATTTATATACCCGAACTTAGCTTTGTTAATCATTTTCATAACTGTATTTAAATAAGGAAAAAAAATATCATTTTAGTCATTTAATTTTGATCTATTTGACACTTTGGTTATTGACTTTAAAAAATATCACTTTGATCACTCAACTTTAACATCGTTTAACATTTTAGTCACTGTCGTGAAATGTTCTTCACAAACCGTTAAAATTGAGGACATTTTGATCAAATCATTAAAAGATAAATCTGAAAAAATTAAAATTAATTTGAGCCTTCTTGAATTTATTTTCTTGCAAATTGCAGTCGCATAAATAAAGGTTTTCAGTTGGCCTCCACGACCAAACACAGTACCATTATTCTCTCACAGAGAGACTCATAATTAGATCATTAACCAAACTGAGACTAGAGCTTGTCAACTTCATCGCAGACTAGGACCAAGTCCTCAAGATTAAGAAAGAGGTATCAAGGCCATCAACGCCTTGGCTTCTCTGTGCAAAGATAGGGAGCAGCTTTTCATCTAGAACCTACTGCTATTTATAAGACGAGTTTATTTTTCTCTTCTGGGTTGATTAGGGATTGAGTCATTCTATGCAGGGAGATTAAAGTTGAATCTTTTTGGGTTAGGAGGATTTGTGTAATTCTTCATAATTTTTTGCTAAATTGAATTTAGAAGCTTCTCTACTCATGGAAACGGTAATTGTCATTCTTTATTTTTCGGGGTTTTGTTGTTCACTTCTACAGTGAGATAGATGTTTTTTTTTTTTGAATAAAACATTATAGAGATTTCATTAATATAGGAGTAAGACCAGAATGACCATTACATATCCTTCCGCTACCATGTACAGATAGACAAGAATTTGTGATGAATACACCACGGTGATACATAGGATAGGACCATTCATTTGACATGTTATGCTCACTTATTCAAAGTGAGCCTATTTAACTATGAACCAATACGCATAGTAATAGGCTAGTCTAAAAGAAAACTAACTAAAGGGTGGGTATAAAAACCCAACAGTCAGTTTGGACCCAAGAAAGCCAGGCCTCAGATCTATATTCACTTCTCCAGGCCCCGCCCACGGCCCAAGAAGCCCATCAAGGACAAGAGATCCACTAAGCCTTCTAGACCTCAACAAACCCAGTCCAACTACCATTCGGGCTTTTGACCCAAATAGAGGCCCGATGAGCCTGTTAAGGCCCAAACGCAACTGCACTTTTGGCCACCACAAGGACGACGGCGCCTCCAGCTCAGAAAGCCACCGACAAGAGAGGACTTTTGCCGTCGAAGTCACCCAGAACCCGGTTTGACGTTGGGTCCACCTATAACCCAGATACATAGCCATCGATACTAATCTGGACACCCAGAGCCAAATTGAAAGAGCCCTAGCGTCGCCGCTTCGAATCATCACTCTCCCGATCACTGCGAAGCTTGCATCTCCCAGTACCGTCTTCATCAGCAGCAAAACAGTCCAGGTTAGATTCAATATGGGCTCAATTAAACTGGCATCGCTACAATTAGACCGACGTCGCTGCGACAGCCACCTTGACGCAATAATCCCAGCCCAGGAACTGCCTGACACAACCAGCATCGCCGCCGTGATCAGCACGACCTTGATTGCATCGTCGCGTATTGGTAGCATAGATCCGGCCGCCTTCAAAGTAGTCTCCGAGAGCCAAACAAATTCCAGTGGCCCAAAATCCCCACCTTCCAGCCCGGGTTCGGGGCACCAGCTCTGCATGCCTTGGTACAAACCACGATCCGGCCACCGTAAAGGTTTGGAAGGGACGTCAAAAGCCAGCCGCGACCAGAGAAGCTGAGATGGAGAGGAACCAGCCCAAGAGGGCAGTCCAACCATTGCTGAAAACGAAACTTCGTCGAGAGGAAGGGGACATAGGCGTCCCGAGATTGATTGGCTAGAGCTGCTGTGTTCGGTGCCGCTGGGGAGCGACGCTAGGATCATTGCAAGAGAGAGCGCTATTAGAGAGAGGCTAGGGTTTGCCATTAGTATAGGAATATTGCCGTCATGCTATGTGTGAGATAGATGTTTTTAATTTGCTAGCTACAAAGATATGAGATTTTGATAAAGCTCTCCTTATATGTTTTATGAACTGCTCTGGTGTGCAATTTTGTGAACTTAATTATGGGTTATAATTTCATCTGCGATCAGTAAGCACTAATGCAAGGTCTGGAAGATGTCGTGTCTTTTTTTTTTCCTTAGTTTCTAAGAGACGTAGGTTAATTATGTATGGAAATAATAATTCTTTTAATATTTATTTATGTTTATAAAAATATTTCTATGATATGACAAAAATATCTTCAAAATGTATAATATTTACAAAATTGTAACGGTGGAGTTAACGGTAATACCAAAATGATAGCTGGTGTCGAACTTGAGTGACTAAATTGACATTTTTCAAAGTTAAATAACTAAAGTGTCAAACAAAGAAAGAGTGACGAAAGTTGTTATTTTTCCTTTAAATAATTTGTTACAAAAAACTGTCAGTAGTTGATGTGTCAGTTAACTACTAGGTGTTTGTGTCAGTTAACTACTAGGTGGTAATTAACCATTGACGTTGACATCGTCACATAGATAACAAATTAATAAAGAAAAGATAATTAATTCAAAACTCAACAAACTTAAACCCATTAATCTTTTTTTTTCATTTCCAGCTAGAGTCGCTGAATCAAAGGAGGATAATTAATTATGGATCTGGAAACCAAAGGAAGAAAAAATCAGCTACCAATGAAGAGCAGAATAAGGATTGGACTGAGGGATTGCATTTCCACGCTATTGAACCGGAGCTTGAGACCCGCCATATGGAATGAGCCAACCATCATGGGTTGATTGGAGTTATTGTGATCCTCAATACCTTAAGAGGATTTTAGGGTTGGGGATCCTTATATTTTTGTGTCAACTCAATATATATTTATTGATTTTGTGTGTGATAGAGCGATATTGGCCAATATATACTAATTTGCTTTGCTTATTTTGAATACAATTGACGATTTTTCTAGAACAATAAAAGACACTAACATATATCTTGCATTTTTTATCCAGATTTTCTGAAATTTCTTATTATATTTTAGTAAGGCATTTTCCTTGTTCCTAAGTGGCGTCCCTTTTCCGGGTATAAGTTACTTTTCACACTTTGAATTTGACATCCTAGGTGTACATTTTTATACACCTAATTAAAGTTGTAATTATGGAAAGAAAACCAAATTTTTTTCTCAAAAAAAAAAAAAAAATTCTTTGACCCATATGTAGACACCAAAAATTTAATGAAAATAAAATTCATTAAATAATTTGGTCAACACTTGAAATTATGACTGAACAAATTTAATCGGCATGTGGGTCCCACAAATGTGCACATGACTTATGAGTAAGTAGAATCAAGCGGACTCAGGGAATGACACGTGACGGCATACAAAAAGCCCAACGGCAATAAATAAATTTGTTCCTACTTAATCAGCTGATATTAAGGCGGATCAATTAAATTAAATCAATTGATTCCGAGTCAAATCAAGTATTAACTTTCGTCTGCTGATTAGGTGTCAATTTATTTAAATTGATAATCAAGATGAAAATTAGCCATCAAATTAATTGGCTAATTCCTTAATAGTCGTGATTAAATCAGTTAATTAAAGCTGATTGATTTGATTATGCTATTAACGAAATACAATTAAAATCAGCGATCAAATTAATTGGATAATTTCTTAACAATCGTGATTAAATCAGTTAACTAAGGCTTATTGATTTGATTATGTTATTAAGGAAAATGCAATTAATTACGTGTTACCAAGACATTCCAAATGAAGAGAGACACCAACACTATAAATACCCCTTCTCAAATCAAGAGAATGACTTCAGCTAAAAAAAAACAGAGAAGAAAACACTCTCAAATTTCAAAAGTCTCCCAAGTTCGTGAAGAATCATCAAGCTGTGAAATAGCCGGTTCCTCACCAACCTCAAGCCAAAACGTTCATCACGTGACAACTCCCGTGACCACCATCCAACTCAAGATCAAGCGTCAAGCCCTTGAGTGAAATCATCTTCGGAGATACAATCAGAGGATTACCAAAGATTGTAACCCGCACATAAATTCTTAATAAAATTATTATTTTGTACACGTGTCTGCAGTCTATTTGTTTCAGATTTTCGTATTTACAATTACATATATGCATCATTATTGGTCCTAAACCCTCTTATCGATCACCTTGTAATGTGATTAAGAATTTGTTGCATCCTTCTAGCTTTTTTATTTTTTATTTTATTTATTTATTTATTTTTAATTCTCACCCCATCTATGATGGGGCTCGAACTCCTGACCTCCTAAATTAGAGTTTAGAGCTTTGCCACCCCACCAACACAAAGCGTTGTTCATTCAAACTCACACACGTGGACAACCCCTCCTCATTTCACTACAGCCGGAACAAACCAAAACCACATAAATCTTCAAACTTGAAACCAATTAAACCCAACAGAATCATTCCAATGATAGCCAAAACCGTCCTTAGCTATAGCTATATATACCTCTCATCCCCACCCCATTTTCCTCAGGACGCATTTGCATAATAACACACAAGCCAATCCAACACCTCTCAAGGCGTGTGATCGGTTGACACATTCTCTCG
This sequence comes from Rosa persica, assembly GCA_025331145.1. NCBI lineage: Eukaryota > Viridiplantae > Streptophyta > Magnoliopsida > Rosales > Rosaceae > Rosa > Rosa persica. Next base: position 61,996,554 of record WFKR01000005.1, read on the forward strand.
TAAGAGTTTTCCCGTCGATCGATCACATACCCATATCCATCATCATGGACATGAAGAAGATTGCCTTTGTCGTCCTTGTCGTCGCCGTCTGCATGACCGCAGTCATGGCCGCGGAAGTTGAAAAGCCAAAGCCCAAAGCCACGAAAGCTGGTGCCCCTGCCCCGGCTCCCACAGGTTCCGACGCAGCCGCTCCTACTCCCACCGGGGCTCCTGCACCTGCACATTCCTCTGCCAACACCATAGTTGGGTCCTTGGCTGGAGCTTCACTCGTGTCCTTCTTGGCCCTTTACCTGCAGTAAATGACGACCAAGTAGAGGAACGATGAGGAGGAGATGAATTACATTTTTATGTTTGGGGTTAATCACATGTGGTCCTCCATTTTTTGTATTAATTACATTTTACCCCCTGAATTATGAGGTTGAATTTCATAAACAAGCATCAAATTTTATTATTTATATACCAGAACTTAGCTTTGTTAATATGTCAGTAAACTACTGAGGTGGTAATTAACTGTTGACGTTGCCACTATCACATAGATAAAAAATTAAAGCAAAGATAATTAATTCATTCAAACTAAACAAACTTAAACCCATTAATCTACTATTTTCATTTCCAGCTAGAGCCAATGAATCAAAGCGGAGAACTATTAGTTTTGGATCTGGAAACCAAATGAATAAAAATATCAGCTACCACTAAAGAGGATGAATAAAAAATTGGATTGAGGGATTGCATTTCTTGATTACACATAAACCCAAAAAAATAAATCCCAAATGCTCCTAAATTGCAAATCCCATTGTTGAACGATCGAGCCCAATTCCTCCTTCACCTAAACAGCCCAATCTGAGATTTTGTTTTTGTTTTTTGTTTTTTAACCTCTGATTTAAGATTATTTCTTATTTCAATTACATGTCAACAATTTACAGCTACCCCTCAGCAGTTAACTAACACATCAGCCAATAACAATTTTTTGTAACGTAATTTCAACTACGGGTATGAGAGTCATTAACGGAACTAAATTCGGTTACATAAATGACAAAATTTGATATTTAGGTATCAAACTAAAAATGCCCCTATAGTTCGGGGGTAAACTGTAATTAATATTCTATTTTTATGTTTTTTATCACAGAAAAAGTTGGCTGCATTAAACATGTACTTATGTTTTTTTTTTCAAAAATACTTTTGAATTTCATATTTTTAAAAGGAACTCATTTAATTTCCTGTACTTTTAAAGTCAAAAACATTAAATCCGTACCATATACAAATTTTACCCTTTTTTTTTTGCATTTTACACATATAATTGAACAAAAAAATGAATGTAAATTACTATTTTACAATTAAAAAGTAAATTAACTTAATATTTTGAGAACTTTTCAACGAACTATGATGAAATATCCAAATTATACACGTATTTTTCGCGTACTATAAATGTCCAATATTTTACAAACTATGGTTGGCTATTGCATTGCGATATTGATTCTGAAATTTAATGATATCAGAAAATGAGGGATTCGAATTTGAAATCTAATATGTAAGAACACTTCCAACAATATAGATATTATCCGGATTTCGATACTGTCATCTCCTTCAGTTCTTGGCGCGTAACTCCTAGTTTTGATTCTCTATCGTCGGTGTGTGAGGTTGAGTTGAAGGAGAACATAAAGCAGCATTTTGACGATTTTGGCCGAATTTGTAAACATTAAGGTAAATTTCAATTTTCGAATTCAAGTATGTTACAGATATTGTTGGTAGTGTAGTATATAATTGGATATTGAAATTGGTTCTGTGTTACATTCAAATCCTTCTTTTGACAAATGTTGGAATAATATTTTGATATCACTTCTTCATATGTTTGTGTAGATTGTCGATATGAAGAATTGTTAGAACTTTGGCTCAGATTTTAATTATTGCAAGGTTGTCTGGTTTGATGTAAAGGTTGAGCACCAGAGTACTTAGGTAGTAGTAAAAGTGAGGCAAAGCTCATAGAGTAAACAAAGGCAAAAGGGAAAAGATAATTATGTTGAGCTTCGGTAATGTTTGTTAGTATGGTAGCATTGTAAAATGATACTTGAGTATTGTGTTACCAAATGAGATGGAGTTAAGAATTTGAATGATAGTAAGGATGAGGAAGATAAATTAAAATGTTGGGTGCGATGCATTGAGTAATTTTGGGGGTGTACATGATATGAAAACGAGTTTATATTGATTTTGGAAATTGTCTTGATAAGGTCATGATCAGTCACAGTTTTTAGGGAAGTGGTGAGATGATCGGTATTTATGATCTATATATGATTTAGTTCTGACGGAAATAAAATATGAGTTTAATATTATGACTTACGAATTATGGTTGAATGTCATTTTATTTGGACAGAAGCATCGGATTTGAGTTTAGTTATGAGTTATGGTTTTCTATGAATATTCAGAATTTGAGTTTTGAGAAATATCATGTGAAACAAGATTACGTTCCTTCCGTTAAGGCAAAAGAGATTTAGTTTTGATGAGTTAGCAATTCAGGCTTATGAGTGAATAATAATAAGGAGGTCTATCATATTATCAGTGCATGCATGCGTGACTTAGTAAACAGTACCCTTCAGCCAATATTCCAATCGGTAGTACTCTCTTATGCACCATCTATTCAGTAGTCTGAATGACATAAAATGGTTAGTCGGCAGAACTTTCTAGCCGTCACCTTATAGTAATTCAGCTGGCAGTACCCTCCTATGCGTCATCTGGTTGGCAGTCCAGATGACATGAGATAGTTAGTCTGCAAAACCCTCTACCCATCACCTCCTAATAATCAGGTCGGTAGTACCCTCTGATGCATCATCTGGTCAGTAAAACCCATTGTTGAACTATTTTGTCTAGGTTGTGGACTCGATCACCTGCACAATCAGAAGAAGACAATTGAAACCCTTTGTGAGTTAGAACCAGTGTGGTACTAGCCAAAAGGGCCCCGAAAGTCAATTAAGTGTTGTGTTTTAGGGTTTGTATGAAAATGATAAGTGTTTAGGTTAACTTGTGGTATGTAACTTGGAATTGCTTACTCTAAATGGTGGAAAATGACATGTATTTATACTAACAGTGTTTCGGAAAAAACCCAAAGAGGCCTTTGCTCTGATGGGCTTGTCTTGAAGTCCAAGAGAGTTTCCCGGAGTCATTTGGTATTTAGCTGTAATAGAAGTCTGAATAAATTAAACTTCCTACGTGGCTGAGCAGACTTAGCAGGTAAGTCAACACATGCTCGGATATGTTTACTGGTCTTTAGTCTGGATTGGATGAACCCAATGGGAATGACGTGTTTCACATGGGCTTTTAGGCCTTAGGACTGGGTTTAGGTCATTCTTCAGCCAACAAAGTGTTTAGCTATTGGACTTGGTCCATACCCTTGAGAATTGGCTACAGGCCTGAGCCCAAGTCTCGTTAAGACTATCTAGAATGATTTCCAAATTTAGCGGACAGGGTTTGGTTCCGAGTTTGGTGTGAATGTGCTCCATTCCTTTGAGGATAGTTTGGTCTTTTTGGATCCTTAGGTCATTCGACCTGGGGTCGTGTTATTTAACTGGTCCACACTTTCCAGATGACATCACATGGTTAGTCAAAATTACCCTCTGATGCATATTCTGGTTGGCAGCTGTTACACCCTATACCTAATTCACCAGTTTACTAGTCATTTAGGCTATTAGCGGCAATTAATTTTACTCTTTACCTTCATTTCGATACTCTTAGGAGCGCTAAAAGTTGATTTTTTCTTCGTCTCAGTTTTTTAGGAAACTTCCTTCAAGAAAGTTGTAGAGCACGTTAAATCAACTCTATTGGACATGTGATACGCAAGAACGAGACTTACGATCAGAAGAGCGAAAGTTACTATTTCAGAAAACCTACTATAAATACTAGTTACACCATTCCAATTCGCAAAACTTTCCATTCAGTCATTGAAACTCTATTCCCTTTTTCTCACAGCACGACCTATTCATACCACCTAACTTCTAGGTATAAATATCAAAGATTAAGACTTGCCTACCTCAATGACAAGGGCCAAATGTCTAAATTTAGGATGACGAGCCCTTCTCAGCATGGTACCAAGCTCAAAGCCCAACACATGATAGCACCACATTCTCCCCTTTTATAAGCCACATCTAATCCCACATTGGAAAATGAAGGGTGACAGGCCCTAACTCAGACTATATATACATGCATCTCCACTCATTCAAGGTAAACCATCACTCTCCACTTACTTCTACCTAGTCTACATTCTTACATGTAACTGACTTAGGCATCGGAGGGTCGAAGGCTGACTAGCTCGGTCTTCACCTCTGACCTCTGTTCATGGTTGGTAGGTAAGGAACCCGGAGATGGCAGCTCTCACAGTTGATCTCAAATATTGCATCAACAAGACCCGGTTTAGGACCTGACTTAGAAGCTCAAGACAATTTCTTCGCCGTCCCGCCACTCGAGGCCACGTCGCCAGTTCCGTTCAAACCAGCTTCTCCTCTACAGCTTGGACGTGGTTTGAGCTATTCGACGGTGATGAATGAGAATCAATGAGAATATCAATCGTGGTATAAAACGGTCGGATAGCCATTTTTTGCCCACGTTCGGCAACGCTACCACGTGAGTCTTGAAGCTCTCGCTATACTGTTATCCCAATATAAGCCTTATAGCACCAATCAATCGGAGTTGAGAGAATATAACGATTGAAGATTTTAGGTTCCGAAACTTCAAAGGTAAATTCCGACTAATGCATTTATTTATGATCGATATTGTAGTAGAAGAGAGTGTTGGGCTTGTTGTAAGGAACATACATCAGTATGGTGACCCAATTTGGGGTTGAAATAGGCAAGGCATAGGGGCGTCTGGCCACTTCAAACCTTCTACTTTGATCAATTAGATAGAGTGTAGCATTACAAATCTATATATATATGAATTTTGTTACAATTGGTGGACATTTGAAAAATTATTGGGATTTTCAAAGCTTTGAGATTTTGATGTATTATTAGTAATGATCTTATCGTTTTATCAACCCTATTTTTCAATAGGTTGTTTGAATTCGTTCCAACATAATTTTGACCTTTCAGCAAATTATCATTTCTATGGCTTCGATTTATTAGCGTCAATAGGTTGTTCAGTATGACGTGTAGATCGAGCTCAAAGAGGAATTCATTAGACAACCGCCATAGCCGTACTTCAGTGGGTAGACATGTTCTTTTTTAATTAAATTTGCATGCAGAACTATATCTCCGAGTATTAATTTATGGTTTAAGGATCAAGATCTCATGAATTATGCTTTCGAATAAATATTATTGATTTATTGATTTCATAAAGTTACACTTTTGATAGCACGGTGATAAATTTTCGAGCTTAATTAGTTGAAGTAGGATATTCGAGTATTTGAATACAGTTGTATTAGCGAGATTTAATGAGTTATGTTTTCAATGACATGAAGGTGATTTATGAAGCTGGTGAAATTGATATTGTTTTCCTTTCCGAAAACCTATGTTATTTCATCGAGATATTTTAATTTCTAACTATTGAGATTTGCTTTCGGAAAGATGATGATTTGTTTTAAATCTTATGAAAGATAATGAGTTTGAGTTCAAATTATGTGTTTGAGAATGTAAACGACGAAAGATGATGATGTTAGCACTTGCATGCGTTACTTGGTTGGCAATACCATCCAGGTAATAGTCTAGTCGACAATACCCTACCGATGTCATGAGATGGTTAGTCGGCAGTATCCTCTAACCATCGCCATATAGTATTCGATCGGCAATACCATCCGATGAGTCATCTAGTCGGCAATACCCTCCAGGTAGTATGAGATGGTAAGTCAATAGTACCCTTTAGCTATCGTATCCTCGTATTCTGGTCAGCAATACCCTCCAGGTGGCATGAGATGACTAGACGGTAGTACCTTCTAATCGTAATATATTTTGTCATGTGAGAATCAATACGCTTTTAAATGAATTTGAGATATTTGATCACATGCGAATTTGGAATGATTTTAAATCATCGAGTATGTTACGAGTTGATTTACAATATGTGTAATGATATCAATACCAGAGGCTGGTTAAGAGTATTTTCACAAATAATCGTACTGCATGTTTGGTTTTGATACGAAAACAAATTTGAGAAAACATTAAATTTTAGGAGGCAGACCCGTGGCATCACAAATTTGAATTTTTCATTTTTTTTCCTCTATGAGTGAATCAATTTAACCACAACTAAAACTCATTAATGAAAGAAAAATAAAGATAGACAATCTTCAGAGGAATTCTTTCCTTCAGAGGCAATCCAATTGAACACAAGAACATCCTCCTTTAACACCATTCACTTCCAGAGCTATCTCTATGTTGTGTTCAAGTTCCTTTAATTGAAAATAAAAAGTGATATTCCAATTATCCAATACAACCCTAATTTCCCATATCCAAGAGAAGTTTTCTAATTGGAGTATTCGTTGCACCGTTCTCTACTTGAAGTGACAGGACATGCCCTGAATTTCACCTTAAAATCCGAGATGGTCCTATGAGGTCCACATTAGGAATAATTGTACCCAAAATTTGGTAGAGTCGCCCTTAAAAATGGACTACCCAAAACTTGTAGACACATATTCACACTTCTAATAAGTCATCCTTAATCTCCTGGAGTCACCTTGCTCCCCAAATTACAACAACTCTGCAAGCAACTGAGATCCGAAATACAACAAGTTCCAAATACACAAATGTAATTCCCAAACTTTAAAATAATTGTCCTATAGGTTATCAAAGCAATCTAAAAGAGGCAAAGAATTCAAGATACAAGTAGATTCAATCAATAACCTACAATAAGGGATACAACAGCAACAGATGCTTTGCCCTTAATCCTACTTTGCAGAACCAACTACTCTGTAGATTGGGCATTTGAAACCGAAGGGCCCAGGGAAAAACACATAAAAACGTTAGTGTGAGTGGAAAAAAATAAATAATTGTAAAGAAATAGGGATTTTATACTTTCTCACGTTTATTCCTCTAAAAATCTGATGCATGCAACAATTAAGGAAAATAATCTGAATGATGTTTAGCTCAAGAAAACCGACTAGCCCTACTAGTCACAAACAACCAAGTAAAAAGACTGAAATTCTGATACTCAATAAAATAAGATCAGCCCCGCTGGTTAACAAGATCAAACTAGTCCCACTAGTCAAGTAACAGAAGGATATGAGGAAGAAAATATCACCATGTAATAAAGGGAGCCTCCTAAGCTCGGGTCGGAGCCTCCCAGGCTCTATGCTCAACTCACCCACAAACATATAGTAAGCAAAGAGGAGTACTAATAATGCTCAACTACACTCATGTGAGGAGGAGAACTAATAAATTGACTCAGATATGGTGCGAAAAAAAAAAAAACAATAGAAAACCGAAAACAAGTAAAGGTTCCCCAAAATCCCGCAACAAGGCACGAGTACGATTCCCGATTGTACTCGAAAAATCTCATGAGAAAACAAATGAATCAACAACACGTCCCACACGCCAAGATATTCTCTAATCAACAAACAATAAGCGAGAAATAATAGATAGATATAATTCAATCGAAAATCTAATTTTCAAAAATCTTCCATAAATCTCAAAATCGATAAATAAAATATACTTAATTCCGGAAAAATCATATCGAAAAATAACTCGTTAAAAATCATCATAAATCATAAAACCAATTCCGAGTGTCACAAACTCATATCTGAAAATCATGATGGAAAACCAATCAATAAACCAAAATATAATCTAAAACTAAAATATATGGTCGATAATTAAACGATAAATCAATAAATCAATAATTTGGAAAATATTTGCCTGTATCATTTAAAATCAAAGGTTCACTCTCAGTATCCAGCTAACGTGGCCAAGTGTAAGGATTCTCATCGAGCGATGGGTCGGTACCTCGTCCTATACAAAATTATATTCCGTAAACGACAGTTCAACAATTAAATACGAATCTAAAACGAAACACGAAAGCCCCTCGTAAACCAATATCTCCATTTCTTTCCGGAATTAACCCAAACTTCACCACTAATATCAATCCGTCGATCACAGTATTCCATAGCAGAAACAAGGGAAACCCGAAGGTCGGATTCCCATAATTCAACATCCGAAACTCCAAATTTTGGAAATTCATAATTGATATCAAATTTCTCCAATTTTCACTAAAATCACATTTACAAGTTCTACAACATATATATGATTCATCTAGCTAAAAACAAAAAGCCAAAACATGGCCTACATGCCACCACGCGCCACTGTGCGCCAGTAGCCAACTCCAAACTGGATCACCAAATTTCACCAGCAAACTCATCTTAACATTTCCAACATCTTTCTCAACTACAATAGAACCCAGAAATACCTTGATTGGCCGAAAATCAAATTTGACTAGAAAAGGGGCAATGGAAACCTACTAAGGTAACTTTTTCCTTTTATACCAACTTATCATGAACAGTAACTTTAATATTTTGATTACAACTTCCGCATACGAACTCCGATTTAAGTGTACCACATGTTCACGGACTCGGTTTAACATTCTCTACGACTTTCATGAAGAAAATTTTCTCAAAAACTGACCCAAACAAAAGGTCAACTATTTGGTCCACTAAAAGTATCGAAACAAAACAAAATGCAAAAGAAATTATCGTTTATCATACAATGACCAATAAAACTGGTAAATTGAGATATGAGACGTAACATAAAACGTGCTTGTTACCTGTATGGCATAATTATGCTCATAACAATCATGCTCATGTAGAACCCACGTATCTAGAATAAAAAAAAGTTATGATATATGGTGATTATGAAAACAAATGAAAATTTTAACAATTAAATGAAGATGAAAGAATTTTACACAACGTTAACTAGATATCATGAGGCTTGATGTTTATCATCAACAAATGGCGAAAACTGTACAATATTTAGAGCAAGCAGAAAGAAAAAGAAAAGAATTAAGGGTAATGAATTGGAGATATGCACTGAAAATATGATGAGTCTTGATCGTGCTCTGTCATCTTGATGAGGAAAACGGTGAGAAAGAGGTAGAAAAGTGATTGAAAAATCAATATTCATCGTGCTCTATCAAAGACATCATCTGATCTGTTTCTTTTTCTGCATGGCATGAACCTTGGATGCCGTTACCTACCAATTTACAAACCATTTTCCAAACTGACTGTGGGCCTTGAAGAGTTGAAATTGTGTGATTTGATGTTAGAAGGGGAGTATGAGTGGAATATCCCACTGCCAGAGGGCTTGTTTACACCGTATGAGGCTGCAATTATTGCAGGTATTCCTTTGAGTATTAGAGGAGCTGATGACACCTTGCAATGGCACTTTGATAAAAGAGGCAATTATGGAGTTAGAAGTGGCTACCATGTCGCTCGAATTGTGGAAGGCAGAGCTGACCGAGCTTCCACTTCTCTGGGCACTTATGGCATCAATGCAAGCTACTGGAAGGTAATTTGGGGAGCTAATATTCCACCCAAAGTGAGGCGTTCATTTGGAGATTGGTAAAAGGCGTATTACCAACATGAGAAGCTCTTTCCCACAAGGTTAGTCTCCCGGATGATCATTGTGTTTTTTGCAATCTATCAATTGAAATGGGCCTCCATTTGTTCCGAGATTGTGATGTCACGTCCTATTTTTGGTTGCTTACTAGTTTGGGTCTCAAAGCCAAGAAGGTGGCTGGTAGTAATCTGGTTGATTGGGTACTAAATGTTATTGCCATACTTAATTGTGATCAAAGATGCAGCTTCTTCATGGCTCTGTGGGTTATTTGGTCTGAATGTAATAATGTACTATGGAAGGGCAGCTTCTTTTGTGCTTCTAATGCAGCTCAATGGGTGGCCAAGCTCCTCGAGGAGTACCAATCAGTCTATATCGCATGAGGTACTAAGGCAAGGAGGGGAAAGACAAAATGCCAGAACCCCCCTAGCGGGTGACTGAAGGTGAATATTAATGCTAGTTATAGGGCTACCATGGTGACGATGGTGTGGGGGTAGTAATTCGTGATGAACATGGCGTCTGTTTGGCAGCTTTGGCACGCTATTTCCGCATGCCTCTTCCGCTCTACACATGGAGGCAGAGGCATGTCAGGTAGGTTTGTTGTCAGAACATGACTGCTCTTGAGTTAGAGAGTGATTGCTCCCTAGTTTTTGCTACTCTGCATCAAAATGTGGAGGATAGATCTAAGATTGGGCCGCATTATGGATGATTAATGTAAGTTATTTTTGACATATTTTCACCATTTTCAGGTTAAACATACCTTCCGTGAAGCAAATGGTGCATCCAATAGATTGGCGGACCTTGCTAGCTGTAGTTTACTATCTGATGTCTGATTACTAAGGCTCATGTTATTATTCTGGATGTACTCTATGAAGATTCATGTACTGATGCTCAAGGTCAAGGTTTTATGTCCCCCTCGACGCATGTTAATCATTCTAATACAATAAGTCAAGTGTGGGGCTGAGCCTGCCAGCTTGACTAGCTTCTAAACCCCTTTAAAAAAAAACAATAGATGAGTTTCAATAGGAAAACAATTGAAATATTTGATTCCTTATTTGTATTCCGAATCAGAGTAGCAATTATTGATTTTTATTAATTCATAATAAATAGATTTGATTAATTAATTAAAAATAAAAGAAAAAAATAATAGATAATGATTTATTCTTTATAACTCATCTCAACCATTAATTGTTATCAAGTTTAATGGACAAGATTTAGAGTATAATTTTAACTATAATTTGTGATGTCATGGATCTGACCCTAAATTTTATTTTTATTTCCTTGAAATTATTTGTTTTTCGTTTACTCACTCTAACAGTTTTCTAAATGCTTTTCATTGGGCTTTTCGATTTTTCATGCTCAGTCTGCAAATTAATGTCCATCACCTTCATGTATGTTGTAGGTTACATGTTTAACCTACTTGTATCTTATTGAAGTTCCTGGTCTAAACTGCTATGAATACCAAATGTCTGTTGTATTGATGAATTGAAATTCGAGATTTGGGTTTAAGATTCTCTTTATATTACATTTTGAGAGTTGAGTGCTGAGGAGAGCATGGAGGCTCGTTGGAGTTGGAATGGTGGTTAGAAATTTTAGAAGTGTTTAAATATTGTCATAGGGTTTGGGTAGTCCACTTTTAAAGTAAATTCTACAAAATTTCCAGTAGAGTTTGCCCCAAGATGGACCTAGCAGGCCCACTTCGGATTTCATGGTGAAATCTGGGGCAAGTTCTATTAGCAGCACCGTCCAAAAAAGGGATGAGATTAGTCGGCAGTACCCTCTAGTCATATACTCATTTCATATGGGTTAGTCAGCTGTAGAATATGGGTATCCTAGCTAGTATCCGCTTGGTGAGAGCTATGAATGAAGTGTTAGATATTTGGTTTTATCACTTCAATTCTCGGTATTAAATAGATTGCTCTGAATATCATTGTTTCGCTTATATTGAACTTTGGTGATCGAGAGTTAAGGGCTGTGACCCTTAAGTATATTAGTTGGAGTTGGTTATTATTATTAGGGCAGGTAGGCTCAAACAGATTGAGGATGGATTGTGTTACCAGAACTATGGATCGGTGTTTGTTATGCAGGTTTGGGCAGTTCACATTTAGGAAAAGTTCTGCCAAATTTTCAATAAGATTTCACCTAAAGTGGATCCAGTACGGTCAGTTTGGATTTCAGAGTGAAATTCGAGGTGAGTCATGCGAACGCTTACTCAAGATATAAATTCGTTTTCATATCATGTCAAATATGAAAAAGATTTTTTGTCTTGCAGATCCTACAAAATCATATTCATCTTATAAACAACACTCCTAATTTCCAAGGTACCTTCCCCTCTTTTCACTCTTCATAGAAAATCTTCAAATGTTTAGATTAGTACCGTTAAGTATAGTTAACCAAAGATTAATCTCAACAATAGCATTGTGATTAACCCACCACCACACCAAGTCACCAACCTTCGCCAAAGCCCACTCCCCAAAAGCTTCGTAAAACCGTTATTAACACCTCAAAGAAGGGACAAAACAGGAAATTGGCGGTAAGACTAACAGCCAATCTCCAATCGCCACGTCGCCCCCCAATGGGGAAATGGTCCTTGTTAAATTTCCAACAGAGGAGCGTCGCGCGGATAGAAAAGCAGAGAAGCACGTCTCTCTTCTTCTCTCTCTCCTCTCGACGATCTCAAAAAATCTGCTGCTAGGGTTAGGGTTTTTCAATTTTTCCCCCAATTTTTTTTTTTTGATTTGTTCAAATTTCGCGTCTTTTGGTTTCGGATTTTGATGGGTCTGTTCTTAATTGCTCGATTACTGAATATTTGATTTCTGTTTTGGCCTGTTTGGTTGCTTTTGGTGAACAGGGGGGCCCTCTTGTCCGATGCGATTCTGAGCTTGGGGGATCGGTTTCGGAGGTTTCATTTCAAGAATCTTGATTTACAGGGTGAGGTTTATGTTCATCTGGTTTTACTTTTATAGCTGATTAAAGTTTGCGTTTTTGTTAATTGGAGCTGGTTGGGGGTTCTTGGGTGTGGAAATTCATAATTTTGGGGGTTTAATATGGATGAGCTGTTTAGCTTTTCTTGTTTTGCGTTAGCGTTTGAAAGTCAATGTCAGTATACAGTAGTCTGTGAAAATTGTAGTAATCTCTATTTGGCTAGAAATTTCAGGTTCTGTATTCGAATTCGGGCACTGATAACAGATTTTAGAATTAAGTTTTCCGAGTGTTCTTTTATTTGATTGTTGTTAGTTGGTAGGTGTTTATGTAGCTCTAGTATAACAATCGACACCCTTTGGTTTGAAGGTCCTCTATCACACCCTTAGTTTACAAATAGCATTGTTCTGTTTACATAGCTTATTGGATGTGTACATGTCGGGATGGATTACTGTAATTATCCATAATTAAGTACTTGAACACCTTTGAATGTTATCATGACGACTTACAGATAGCATTTTTTTTTTCTTCGGTAGCTTATTGGATTACTGTAATTGTTCTCTGCATATTTGTTCACCTTTGAGCATTGTTGGCGGTGGTCTATGTTATGATATTTTGTGTATATAAGAGTATGTGCATATGTCCTTATGCGTCACTGGAACGTTAATGGTTGAATATGTGAACCCCCTGGAATGTCAGCATATAAGAACTTAGCTATTTCTTTATCTGGGTGGTAAGTTACTGGGCATAATTAGATATATGGCGCTACTTTTCTTTGGTTTTTGGAGGATTTATAAGAAATTTAACAACTATTATTTACAGGAGAGTTGAAAAAATGGACCACGAGGACACTGGATGTCAAGCTGCCCCTGAAGGTCCTATATTGTGTGTAAACAATTGTGGGTTCTTTGGAAGTGCAGCTACTATGAATATGTGTTCCAAGTGCCATAAGGACTTGATGATGAAACAGGAGCAGGCTAAGCTTGCTGCATCATCAATTGGAAGTATTGTCAATGGAACCTCAAGCAGCCACGGGAAGGAACCTGTTGCTGCTAATCCAGTGGACCCAAAAACTATCTCTATGAACTCGACCATTACATTTAGGTCAGAGTACGACTCTCCTTCCCCCTTTGCTTTTGGGTCATCGGAGACTGCTGTGGCAAAGCCTGGCCCAGAATCATTTACTTTTGGGTCAGGGCAAAATGGTGAGCCGAAGCCAGAGGGCCCAAAGCGCTGCACTACCTGCAACAAGCGGGTGGGTTTAACAGGATTCAATTGTCGCTGTGGTGACCTTTTCTGTGCAGTACATCGTTATTCAGACAAACATGACTGCCCCTATGATTATCGTACTGCTGGTCGCGATGCCATTGCTAAAGCCAATCCTGTTGTCAAAGCTGAGAAGCTTGATAAAATATAAAATTGATCTAGTGGAAAAGTTTCATTCTGAAATTGATGCTTGTTTTCATCCAGGAGATGGCTTCGCAGTCTGCTGCGATACCTTATCATGTGCTCTTATTATGTTATATCTATTGGGAGGCATGGCAGTTAGGACTTTGAAGAACTCTGTATTTGTTATGATTGGGAGAACTTAATATGTTGCTCCAGTGTTTCAAGTTGTAGTCTCTGTTGGTTTGGTGGTCATGGTTAATGGGTCATAATGTATGTGTCTGTGATGTTAATATGGCATTTCTTTCTTTCTTCTTGTATTTACTTTTCGGTTGCAATTCCGAGATGTGGACAACAATGGCTGGTATTGTATATTATCTGTTTTCATCATATTCTATATTCTTAGGAGCTCTCAGTACGATTGTAGTTCTATTTGGAGTTATTTAAACTTCGATTTCAACAAAAATAAAAGGTTCAGTCAGTTTGTTCAGGCACCATTGAAATTTAATCATGGCTTATTTCATTACTGTGATACCAGTGTCTTCCACGGGATATGATCTTTTGTGGTCTCTTTGAAAGAACAAGAATCAGAAATTGGTGTCTATGGATTGCTAAGCCTCGTAGACCCAAGTGGTCAATACTGATCCCCCAGTGTTTTGAAACCTTGATGCTTTGCCAGGGCTTTTGATTCTCCCTCAAAGTGGTGAGTTGCGAGGTGATGAGGGAATGTTCTAGCTGGCTTTTGCGAAGCCAGCCTCATAAGTTTCTTCCTGTATGCATGCGGAGAATAATGGCTATCTGGGAGAACTTGGAATGTAATTGCCTTTCTATTCTCAGAACGTACCAGAAGTCGACCATTGTTAGTGATTCTAAACATTACAATCGTTATTCTCATAAGTTAAGCGAAAAACAAACCAGAAATCTAACTAGTTTTTGCAGTGTTTCTTTTGTTTGTGTTTTATCTGGCAGAGAGATGGCCAATATTGCAAACCCATTCAATCCAATATAACCGACCAAATCAGGTATACTTGTATGGATAGCAAAATAAAAAATAAAGGCAGTGGAAAGCTACATTTTGTTATATCAAAACTTCAACCAAGTGATTCAAGCCTTTCAAGGTTAACAATCGTCCTACATAATGAACTTCATTTAATGTTTCTACTTTGAAACAACTCACAACTCCTACAATCTAGTACTCCAAAAGTCCAGTCTGATCAGGCAGATATCCCCCTCGATTCTGCTTCAAGATACTTGCATATTCTCTCCATAACCTCCCTACCCTTGGCACTGTTCTGCACAAACTTCTCAGCACACTTCTGCTCAACCTTTTCTGCCATTGATGCCAATGCTGATAATGGCTTGATCCGAATACTAGTCTCTTGTCGGCAGATTGTCCACCCTTTAGGATTGTCTGGGTGAGGATCATATCTGATTTTCTCCTCCACCTCAATGAACTTTTCAAGACTGATATTGTGGGTGCTGAGTTGCATTGATCGTGCTTTTGCATCCACAACTGTTGATTCAACACAATGACAGACATCCTGTCGAATAATTCTGTGAATAAACCATGGTCCTGGGGCATTGACAGTGATAGCACGCGTGGTGTAAAGCTTTCCAGAACTAGGATCCAGCTTGTGGTTGAGAGTGTCGACTTCAAGGATATGAGACAGTGTGCGTTTATTTTCAGGGTCAGCAAATTTTTTCCAAGATGCAGATGTCACCCGCTCCCATGGGTGCTTGTATGTGTACTCCTGGGCATAAGCTTTCACCATCACTTTGTTTGTTACTGTAGCTGACGAGGTGAGAATTTTACATAAGTTCACAGAGAAAGATTAATTTCTTTGGAAAAATAACACAGAGTTAAAAAGGTTCAGTCAGGAAAGAAACACGACAAACCTGAAGCATAAGGTAGCCAATTTCTATACTTTTCATTGTTTTTACCCAACAGAAACTTCTTGAAAGGAAACAGAAAAGTATGTTAACATAACTAATAGCCACAAGTCAGCTTATCATATTGCGCACAAGACTGCAGTGAGTTTGACTGTTCACAAATCCAGAACAGCTTAGGAGGAGAACTAATACCCAACATCGCTACTCTAAACTCAACCAAAACAGAGAATCTATCATTTCATATGGATATCTAAATAACACGCCAAGCATCCATTATACACCACCAATGGAAAGTAGGAAGGAACTCTGTGACGATCATGTAGTCATCCAGTTTCCCTATATATTATCTGTGGGTGGGGGTTGTTTTTTTTCACTGTTCCACTTATTCACCAAATTGGTTCGTAGAAGTGTATGGAACACCCAATAAATAGTAGCTACCAACTAAAATAACTGCAACTAATAGGTAGTTCATGTTCAGTCATTAGTTGTGATAGAACGACAATAATATGACTTCAGAAGACTTCTGTATGTGTCCAAATGTCAAATGTTACACCATTTGGGATCCACAATACAGGAATCTTAAATTTTACATATACAGCAAACAGGTCATAATCTGTGTACAAAGTGTAAATTAAAATGGCAAACAGCAACTAAAATAAGAACAGTACCAATTGGTAGTTCGCTTAATCATATTCGGTGACAGAAGAACAACAATCTGACTTCAGGAAACTTCTGTAGATATCGAAAAGATCATAGATAGGATTCAGATCACCAAAAAGTTGTATTTAGTGTTCCAGTGCCGGATACACTATTAAAATTAGTAATCCAGACAATACTAGAAACCATAAAACAAGAATAAGAGGAGCTTCGACATCTAGAGGGACACGAGATGATAAGAGAAGCTTTGATTTCCATAGGAGCCCCTGTCTTCTCGCCTAAGGTAATAGAGTGATGTTACATTATTAGCACAGATGCTGACCAATGCAGCCAACTATAAAAACGTAAGAACGGCAAGAAGATTTTCTGTATTGCTTTTCTCCTCTTGACCTTAAACTAGTTTTACAGCTACTGATTTAGATTTAGAGACAACTATCACAATACATAATTCTCCATATATTAAGCACATCTTCAGCTGTTAAATGGCGAATGATTTAACAGGTTTTTCGATATGTGAAACACTTCTTCACAGCAGAAACCATATCTAGCCATTTATCCTAACAAACTCTTAATCAACAGTGAAATATGCCAACTTCAAAACCCAAAATGGGTCCTGGAAAATCCTAATCCCAGACGAAACAACATTCAGCTCAATCACATTTGGAATCCTACAGGTTTCTTCTTTATTTAAACAACAATTCAGTTCCATAAGCTCACACTACATCCAAACCCAATCAATCTTTCAATTATAGATACACTTGCAAACCCAGAAACAAAGAAAACACCCACCAATTCTAGAAAAAGTTTCAATCTTTCATCCAAATCAATTCAAATCAAATCACAGAGATAAAACAAAGCAAAGGAAAAGAGAACCCAGATGGAAAAGGGAGCTAAAAACATGGATTGAAAGGTATCAGAGCTTACCTCAATAGAGAATTAATGAAAGCCTACAGATCTGGGGAGACGGAGAGAAAGAGGGTAGTGAGTTTATGGAGCAAATAGAGCGCTTTTCTTGTGCTTCAATGGTTTTTTTGGACCGTACCAAAATTGACATCTGGGAAGAGGTGATCGTACTTGTTACAGTCCTAGTACTATGACATCTGGCATCCTAAGTCATTAGACAAGCCAAGAAGGCCTTATCCAATGGAAGAATGGAACCTGTTAGGGTGTTGCTTGAGGCCCATATCTACCATAGCATTTGATAACATGTTTTCATCATAGATTTTCATAAAAAAAAAAATAAAAAAAAAGTGAAACAACTAAATTGATGATATTCTGGTCATGTGCCGAATAAATGGACGAATTGTTACCCGCATGGTCCTTATAGTGTACCCAAAACTGCATTCATACTTGAAATGGAGCGCAACATCAATTGTTGACAACAGACAAACAACGTAAAAACCAGATCATAGAAGAGATGTCGTGCATGATGTGAACTTGTGCCTCACATGCTCCATGACTTATCTTTGGCTTGATTTGTGCAAGTGGCTACCCACCACTTCAACAGCTGAAGTGTACATCAAGATGAGTGGAATGTCACTAATTTGGACTGAAAACTGAATTCCCGCATCACAATATATCACCAAGTTTTTATCATTTCGAGGACCACCCTAAAAAAGACCTATGTCTCTTTCGAATCCAGAGATAACCTCACAAGTCTCAATACTTCATATCTATAAAGGGTTGCGAGAAACCTTCTTGTGACTGCATATCACAACATGTACGTCCTGCCGTAAGAGCGGCACAATTAGAGTAATGAAAATCGACAATTTCGTAGTCAAAATGATTGAGCAAGACACAGAACAAGCCAACAAGGTGTACAAACATCTTTTCAACTCATAAGAGCTATACAATACAACTTGTTGGCATTAGAAAACGATAATAGTATATAGCACTGTATAAAGATTAATATAATTTGTGAACTGTGACGTGTTAGTTTCTGGAAAAACCAAACCGTGGATGTCACAGGTTGGTATAATAAGATGGGTGGAGTCAGGAGTGGGTTGAGTGAGATCATGAGGAAACTTTTTTTTTTAAATGAATTTTTGGTTAAGAAGCTAAGAATTAAACCTGATTTTACAGGATTATTTGATTTTCCAAAAAATAAATAAAAATTGTATTATTTAATTGAAATTTATTATACTTCATGGCACTGTATGATTTTAAAGACCTCGTTTTCCTGAAAGATGAGTATGACTTAAAAGATGCATAAGAGTATGCTTAGTTTTAGATCAAGAAATCTGTACTCACAAATATGGGATAACTAATTAAGTAGTAAGTACTGATAATGTTTAACTGAACCTTTCTTTCTTTAATGCATTAACGTAAACGATACAAATATTGGTACAAATATAAACGATACTGAAACTGTCAATTTGTAGAAGAGTAATAATTACTTCATACAGTAAAATAAGACGAATTACATTAGCCGCTGTGCAATTGGGTCTACTGCACACAAAATTTGGGGTGCAACTTCCACCCACAACTGGATTTATGGTCAGTTTTTCACCGAAAATTAAGATCAACAAAAGAACAACAGAATATTAATTGTAGCAAAATTAAAGGGATTCTGGCTCCATAGAGTAGGCTTTTAAAGTGATTAGCTCATGTTACTTAGAAAGCATAAAAAAAAAAATTGAAAAAAAGGGATAGTAAAATGCTCCTAAACCATACTTGTATGAAGCCAAATTAAAGGGATTCTGGCATACGCCACGAGTCCCCCATCACCAAATTACTAAATCGCCCGAGCAGTCTCTCTATGTCAGTCTTCAGTCATTCCACATTGTGAAAACACCGGGATTTGATCCCTGAACGGAGCCGCCGGACCAGCTGCCATACCCTCCAGACGGCATGTCGTAATCAACCTTAACAAGGGCAAGTTCTTCTGCCGATCCGACGACCCCATTTGTGGTCGTTGAATTCGAAGCCATCCCGAGTCCATTATGCCCTAAATACAATCCAGCACTATTATCCATGACAGTGGTAGATGCAGTCCCCATGTCCATCAGGCCTTGAAGCAAAGCAGGATGAGTACTCTGCAAGTAGGTGTTGTAATACTGATGAGGGCTTTGGCTTTGCTGGTGAATGTTATAAGAATTACTAGATTGCTGTTGCAACTGAAGCTGGGTTTGGATGTAGTTTTGGTAAGCAGAGGGGTCATGGTGAGTGTACTGAGATATGTCATGGTTTTGTAGAGAAAGTAAAGTCTGATCATATGCTGATTGTGGTTGCTGCTGCATCAAAGAGTATGCCTGTAAATTGCGAGCAGCTGAGCTCACTGATGAGCTGCTTCCGGCTGCATATTGGAAGGTGGAGCCCAGAGCTATCATTTCTTCACGTTTTCTAGATGTTTCCAAAGCTTGAGCCTCTTTAAGCCGCTTTGCAGCGCCGCCCCCGATGGGGAGAGTGTTGCTCTCGAGAATGCTCTTCACGTCGTATCGACTCATGTCAAAGTTGGTGACGGCGTTCAGGCCTCGGAACTTTATCGCTGCTATGTCATAAGCTTCAGCTGCCTCTTCCTCAGTACCTATTAAACATAAATAATATATGAATAATGCTAAATGTACTACAGTACCATAACCCACTTACTATACTCCCATGAAGTAGTTTTTCTTCAAAACAAATTTCCGAGACATTAATATTGCTAGTCATCGAATTTGTTTACTAATTATGTGTCATAATAATCTCATTTTTTCCTTTTGGATTAAAGTATGGTAATCTTGTTTTTGCTGTACAGGCTGTCATTGACTAAATGCCTAAATTAAAGTATGGTAATTTTATGTGATACATTAAGTGGATAGGATCAATGTGCAAGCATTGCATTATATGGTGCATTTTAAGTAATCAATGTTTAATCACTACTTACTGAATGTTCCCAGGTAAAGGTCTTTGTTTCCGGCAACTCTGCCTATCCTTGCCTGCCATCGGCCGTGCTGATGATGCCTGGAGAACAAAGATTTTGATCTTCTGAGACAGAAATAAAAATGAAATAGACAGACAAGCAGACAAAACAAGCCTAATTTAGGACACCTTGTAACTCCACGATACATGGATGCTCCTCTTGAAAAGCCACTACTTTTCCTGGAAATTTGACACGTAGTAAAAAGAAGAGTTAAAAACATTGTTAACTGCCAATAACATTTACTTGATGGGAACTATCCCATCTCTTACGTACCTTCTAATGGAGGCCACAAATTCCTGTCTTGTACAATTTTTCATCTCCTCCACCTCCTTCTCGTAGTTACTAATCTGCAACAAGTACAAGACTAGATCAAAATCCATGATTTTCGATCTGTTTGTTCTTTTTGTTCACATTTGCATTTGTTTATTGGTTTTGCAACATATATGAACCTACTGGAAAATTCGTAGTGGTGGATGTTCCCCAGTACTTTAGTGCAGCCAAGTCATATGCCCTAGCAGCTTTCTCTTCCTTGTCATACCCACCTTTAAAAAACAAAAGATTGAAAATACCAAAAGGAGAAGAAGAATTGCTTTAGAACCAAAAAAACATTCATAGGTACTAAACTATTTTTAGCATGAAAATGAAAAATGTAGCTGGCTAGCTAGAGATTGGTACTCACCCAAGTAGACTGCAAGAGTCCAGGTACGGAATGAAGATCATGGCATTCCAATGATGGTGCAAAAAAAAAAATTAATAGTCAGTGACATTCCGATGGTATAAATTATAACAGGAAGAAAGTAGGTATAAACAAGAAATCCAAGCTAGTAGAAGAGGCATACCTTGCCGGCCCTTCCTTGATTGGCCCTCCCTTCTACAACTATTATCCCATAGATGAGCTTCATATCTTCCGGTCCATCTATGCCTGCAATATTTGAACCAGCGCCAGAAACATAAGTAGAAGATCCGGATTCTCAATATATGAAAATTAAAGATCGACACTTGCGCACTAAATACGAAATTAACCAGTCAAAAAGTTCAGAGCAAAGTGAAACTAGCTAGCTAGTACGTGTAAACACTAGCTCACCTTGTTACACCACGATAAATAGAGGTCCTTTGTCCAAATGTGTCCAGAGCCCTTCTTGGAGGAGCTTCAACAGTAGTAGTACTAGTATTATCGGCACTGGTTTCACATGTCGAAGAACCTTTGCCACTGCCCATGGAAAGAGTCAAAGATTGCAGGCTGTTGGAGTTTTCCTGGAAATCATAGTTGCTGGATGTACCAACTACAGCGTTTTGCACTGGGACTACAGCATTATTGATGTTCGGAAAAATGTAATCGGTGACGGACTCATTAGCATTAATCTCATTGTAGGCCACAAGATCTGACTGGTTGTCAGATTTGCCCACACCGAGAAAATCAGCTACCTTCGGAACGTCGCTGCTCCCTTGGGTATTAATCATGTTCCACTCTGTAAATTAACAAAGTAAATGCGAATCATGAGTCACCGACCAAAATAGAGACCAAAAAAATTCTTGCATACAACTGTTGTATGTATATAATTACTCTTTCAGTAACCTGGTGACCAATTTAATGAAAGAGAGAGTTGTTTACAGCAGTTGTAAATACAAGATCAGATAAAAGAAAAACAGATGAAAATCAAAAAAGAAAATGAATAAGTACTTACCTTGGTTCTGGAAAGGATTATCCATACTGTCACTGACTAACCCTAGCGAGAATTGATGAGCGTGAGATGGGTGAAGTTGTGATGGTAAAGAAGAATTAGTGGGAGAAAGAGGAAATGAGAGCCAGTTGTTTGAATTCATGGAGCCCATTTTCTTTGATTTTTATCTCTTGAATGCTATACTCTTCTCCAAAGAATCAAAAGCCTCCTGCTCACATATAGAAACTAGAAATTAGTACTCATGGACAAAACAAAAGCACATCTCACAAGGGAAGAGGAGTAACAGTTATATATAGGTACTTACCCAGGTGAGTAGCTATCTAGGGTTTGAAACAGTGAGAGCCAACTCTATCTCTTCTGTCTATTCTCTCTAGAATATCATTTCTGCTGAGATGAGAATGTTAAGTTTTGGGAACATGTATGAGAGAAAAAGAGAGGAAGAAGAAGAGGAGGAGAGGCAGCTGGAAAGAGAAAGGGTACTTATATATAAATCTGAGTAGTAATAGGGTTTAGTATAAAAGCAGTAGCTAGCTTAGCTAGTAGTGAGTCTTTAGTCCAACCCTATATACATGTGTGTCAAACATAGGCAGCAAACAAATAAATTAATGAGCTAGCTGTTGTTCGTCACCCCTTTTGCAGAGGTCATTTAACATTTTAGGATGGTCCGACTCTGACCCTCTTCACCACATTCCAACACTTCTGAAGCAAGTAATACCACAACAAATATATAAAAAGAAAGAAAATTATAAGGACACGAGTGTCATACTAAACTACAAGATGAGTTGCTCTCAGTCTTTGCATAGATTGAGACAAACCCACAATTCCAACTGGGAAAAGTCCAAGCTACCCAACCCTCTCTCTCTAAGACTCTTTTCTCTCTCTACCCACTAGGGTTTATTGGAACTCTCTCTACCTCGTTAAGTACAGCAAATGACTCCCGAAAGCCCAGCATTCCCACACTCTGCAAATCATCTCCCACTCTCAAAATGGACACTTCACGTAAAGTTAAACTATGCCAACCGACCTCTCTCTCTCTCTCTCTCTCTCTCTCTCTCTCTCTCTCTCTCATATATATCTATATATCTACAAGTAGCTAGGAACTGAGATTTGATCAGATATTGATGAAGAGCAGACGATCAAACCCTTTAAATCAGAGAAGATCTCTCTCTCTCTCTCTCCCAAAAAATGGTTACTCACAAATCACTAGCTATCACCAAAAAGAAAAACCCCCAATAAAATTGTGGATCCCCGAGTCTCTGCATGTGTTAAAGATGTGAGTGTACGGACATGCAATATTCAACTGAAAAAATCCGACATATTAAATATTAAAAGGACTGGAGATTGGGCAAGAAAGAGTGAGGATTACTCTTTTGTTCAAAATACATATATTTAACACTAGATTATAACTCTGCCAGTGCCAGATTAATTGAAGATAAAATAGATGGCAAATTCAAAAGGGAAATTAAGAAAGATTGAAGGATTTAGTATAGGGTTTCCCCCAAGAATTCTGTTGACCACCAGATTGGTTTGCGTACCCGTCAAAAGGTGGAAACAGATTACATTATTTAATTAGATAAAATAATGTTTGATCTGCTCATGTCTGGCCTGTGTTCAGAGTTAGAAGCTTGTATTGTGCCATCCAGTTAGGCTCCCAGGCTAAAAAAATGTTCAAGATATTTCTGATTTGAATATAATTAACCACATAATTATCAATTCCACTATGATCTTTTGTAGAGTAACACTACACTGCACTGCACATTAGTTTTGTCTGTCAATCACACCTGACCAAAACATTCTACTAAGTGATAGATACATATCTGAGAGCTAGCATATCTATTGTGAGTTATGATTCCTTACCAAAAGTAAAAAAGACAGACAAAACAGTACTACTAGGTTTTGTTGTGAGATACCGAGATCCTAGCTTGAGACTTGAGAGTGAATGCCAAGTCCGATAAATGAATAAATCATCCACGCAGTGTTTTTCATAGAATGTAAGTCTGTGTATATCAACAACTAATATTTGAGCATGACTAATTCTCAAAAGCAAATTCAGAGGGAATATACATATATTACACTGGGCGAACAAGCAAAACCTATGCTATGAGATTACCTGGATTATAACTTGACAACGAATGCTATCCACAGGCATAAGTGGTTTCATATAGAAATTTGATGTACATCAACATCTAGTAATTGTTATAACAACTCTCGAATGCGAATTTTGAGACATAAGCATCATCTATACACTACACTAAATGGATCAACAGGCGACCTTGGTGTGTTCTAGTAAGTGATACACATATAAGAGCTAGCTACCTAGTTAGCAAATACTTCCATTCATTCACTATTAAAATGATTTGTTAACAAATAAAAAATTGTATCATAGAGTTTCTTCTAAATTCGATCTACGTTATACGGAAATGCTGATGCTAAGTCCAAATAAGAACCCATGAGTATATAAAATTAATTAACAAAGAAAGTTTATGTGCATCAACCATAGGGTTTCCTCTAAATTCGACCTATTTTATAAGGCAATGCTAATGCTAAGTCCAAATAAACATCCATGAGTATATGTGATTATAGAAAGTTTATGTATCAACGATAAAAGTAGCACCATGAACAACTTCGCAAAAGGAAATTGAGAGACCTTTTTGTAAACATGAAACATAAAAAACAAAAAGTATTATGTCTGAATATATTTTAGTCTTTCCAATTGAAGTATAAGGGAAGCACCTGATCATTGCATATCCAATAAGGTAGTATGCATGCATATAAACATATATCCTATATACAGATACGTGAATATGAATTTAAAACCGCATCCTAAGGCATTCATTATAGAGAGACATAATTAACCAATGTTATTATCTAATATCTTTTATCACTTCGGCAAGGAGAGAGATCTAGAGAGAGTGTGGAGCAAATCTGACGCGAAGAATTTATACCTTTTTCCAAATTTGGATTATTCAGATTTTAATATGACTGAAGACCGTGGGTTAAATTTTCTAATCTGTCGAAGAAAATTAGTCTTCTTTTTCCAGCTGATCAAACTGTTCAGAGAGTTTTCAGAGTTCAGACTAGCTACTCATTTCCTGGTACCAAAAGTAGAATCTTTTACTTTGCTCCGACATTATAATAGTACTACCAAAAAGAAGAAGAAAGGGTTACAAAATGGTTAATTAGTATACAAAAAACAAAAATTAAGAAAATCACCTGCCATTGTTGATGACACAGTTCCCGCCATATTCTTGTACATAAAAATATAAGGCTATTTGACTGAAGTGCACCACAATAGGGGGGCATCAACCCACGTCTATCGCTTTCTTCAACCTCTCTTTCAACTTATAAAAAGGAAAATCCAAAATATGACAAAACCCTATAACCAAAATCTGCGAAAGCCAACCTTAATTAGCTCTAGCCTGTTGTTCATAATAGGAAGGTTGAGGAAGCTGAAATAAAATCCAAAAAGGAACATAAAACTTACTGCACTAGACTGTAAATTCAAGAATTTTACAGGACGCTGCTCTATCTATATCTCTCTATCTCTGTCTATTTGATCTGATCTCCTTGAGAAATGTGGAGAGGAGAGAGAGTGTGTGTCTGGTATGGAGAAAACTCGATCAGCCTCCTCACGGCGTTTTAAGTTCAGCGGCCAAATAGAATGGAATGGGGGTGCCACGTGTCACCTGTGTTTGTGGTTTTAGGGTTTCAGCTTTGTAAGTTGGAGCCAGGCTAGAGAGCCAATTATACCGTTTGCATGCTTTGCACAAAGAAACAGAAAAAACAACAGAAAGGAGCTTTGACCACACTGTACAGAGTATGACCCCTTTAATAAATGTACTAAATTACCCTCCTTGGTTTCATGATTTAATGCATGATTTTATTCAATGTCATATTTATTTCTCTGAAGAAGCTAAGGAAAGTAGTTGAAGTTAAATACGAAAGGTTTTCCCATAAATTTAAATTTGAAGATTTATTTTCAAATTTCGTTAATGGTTAGTTATGAAAGGTGCATGAACGTGATTCAATGTACATATCCTATTTATCTTTAACCACTTCCCTTTCTAGACTCGCCGCATCTTAGACCAGGTTTGGGATTCAAGTGGATATTAAACTGGTTGTGGGATCTGCAGGGAGGATGGACTGGTTAAAGGCTGGCTTTTACCATTCCAGTAAGCGTATCCAACACATTCCAGTAATTTGTTGTACGCGTATATACGAGATAATAACTCTTAAATTCCACTATGATAATAAAGTTTTCATTTGATAATTATATTTTAGAGTAAAAGAGTGTGTACGTAGTGTGTCCTTAATCTGCTACCTTATTGTTTTTAAGTTTCCAAAAATTTCTTATGTCGTTTGATTGAGAAGCTAATATCACATAATCATTTATTAGAGATTGTGAAAGAAAAAATTCAAAAGTTTAGATGTACAAAATGTGCTTCTATTTTTTATGGACAATTCTTAGGTTCACCCTTAGGATGAACAAATATGTTCAACCCATTGTCTGTTAACATACTTTTATTTAATAAATTTATAATATAACGGTTCATATCTTAAATTAGCATTTAAAAATCATCTATGTAAAAGATCAATCGCATCAAAAATTATTTAATTATCTAATTGAATCGAACAAATGAATGGTTCTAACAACACTTACTACTATTATGACGAACCGTTCATGTATTTCATAGCAATGAATGAACTAAAAGGTCTTCAATTTGACTGATTTTTACATAGCTAATCTTTGTATTACGTTATACAACATGAATGATTAGATTAGAAAATTATAAAGTTATTATGCGTTATTTCAAGAAATGGTGAATATATATGCTCATTCATCCAAGAGGTGAACCTAAGAATTGTTAGAAATAAGTATTATTTGGCAATGTCATTCAAGCTAGAGCTGATCACGTCATTAAAATTTGGACAATTCTTCAGTTCACCCTTTGGGTGAATGAGCATATTTACCTATATTGTCGATTAACATACTTCTACTTAATAAATTTATTATCCAACGGTTTATATCTTAAATTAGCCTTTAAAGATCATCTCTGTAAAAATCAATCAAATCATATTTCGTTTAGTATTATCTAATTGAATCAAACAAATGAATAGTTCTGACAACACTTACTACTATTATGATGAACCGTCCATGTATTTCATAGAAATGAATAACTAAAAGGTCTTCAATTTGATTGATTTTTCACAAAGCTAATGTTTGTATGATGTTATGCAACATGAATGATTAGATTAGAAAACTATAAAGTTAAAATGCATTAATCGCAATAAAGGTGAATATGCTCATTTACCCCATGAGTGAACCTAAGAATTATCCTTAAAATTTAGGGACCAATACATCTTATGTATTTCTCCGAATTAATTTGAATAAGTTTCTTGTGTCAATTCACACTAGCTTTCTCTTAACAATAAAAAGGTAAGGAAAAAGAGAGGAATGTGCCGAACACGCTGAAAACCTAGAAGGTTTGCTCGTGTTTTCTTTCGTTCTCGTTCGGCTGCACCGCAACACTGGTGCGAAATTTGGCCGCGCCGATGCACGGTATGTGCGGCCGGACGGGTTGCCTGCTTTATGATTATATCCATTGCTTGGAAGCTGGAGTCGGAGGGTGCGTTTCTTCATCACTCTCGATGTAAGGAGGTCATTGCAGCTGGAGCTGTATCGGGGCTAATGATTGAGATCGGACCAGCTTTGGATCTTAGCTGGATTGCAGTGGCATCTTGCGGCAGTCGAAAGGTCTCCCAAGACCGATGGTTTGCTTGTTGGGATCGTTGGCTTGACGACGATTCTTTGTTGTTCGAATCTGGTACTGATGTAGATCCATGGGTTTTGGGTGGTTGGGTCTACGGAGGTGCGCTAGGACTGGAAGGCGGAGCAGCGCTAGTGGTGGGGGTCCGAAGCCTATAGTGGGGCGGCAGGTATGGTGGTGGTGGTTGACTTGGGCCGTGAGGGGGATGCACCTTGCTGGCCTAGCTAATCGGGCATGGGTATTGCTAGTGGGCCCAGTTTGGGGTGACTGGCCCTGGAAGTTGTCTTTAGGCCTCTTTTGTCCTAGTTTTTGTTTTATTTCTTTATGTTGCTGTTATTTTTTAGTTAGTAGTGGCTATATGCTGATAATAAGTCCCTCCTAAGTTGGGGTATGACGTAGCGGGCTGTGTCCCGACCTGCACACCTTGTGTGCCTTGTCTGCTCTGGGTAGGCGGTGAGTTCCTTGCTTCGTCAAATGGTCGAAACCTTCTAGTGGCAGTGTGAAACTACGTGTCGTCGGATTTATCATCCGGCGGTAACATAGTGGGAAAATTATGCTTATGGTAATTATGCTATGTTGTAATCGTGTTACATATCGAGTTATCTTTTTCTTATGTCACTGTTATGTCAAAGCAAATAGAGTAGCCAGTAGAGTACTCTTTGCTAGTTGGTGCCTGGTTGAATACATTTTTTTTTTTGATAGAGACTCCTGATATTATTTCGGGTCATTCTTTAGATGCTTATTGTAATCAGGGGTTTAGACTCAATGTCACTCCCTGTATTCGACAGTTTCATTAATCAAGATTTAAGGGCAGCCGCACAGCCCTTTATTCAAAAAGGCAACAAAAAAGAAAAAAGAAAAAAAAAAGGTAAGGAAACTAATGACCTCAAGACTTTGAGTTTAAGCTTGCTGGTGTATGGCAAATAAATGCTAGAAAAAGTAGTTCAAACTTTCAAACCATTTATTGTTTCCCTAAATGAGTCAAAACTAAGATTAAGCTTTCACTTGGATTTGAAAATCACTGGTGAGGAGCTTCAAACTTTGTTTCCTAGATTATATCCCGATGTCCCGCAAATAATGGAATTATGAAGTCTCACACTCTCATAGATAAATTTTGTTTGACACATAAAACGGCTGTGAATTATAACATACTACAATATATGAATCCAATTGATTTGGTTTTATCCCATGTTTTAAGAAAATTGTAACTTTACAAAGCAGGTGCATGCATTACTATATTACATCTACATGCATAGGGCAATATAGAAGAGTCTAGCTATATGGATGAACATTGGAAAACCCAATTCGGATCCATCAATCCATTCTTTGGATTAATGGCAGTGATCGATGATGAAATCCATGCTCGATTTTGTGAAAAATGTTAAAGACAATAGAGAGGGGTTGTGGGTTGTGGAAGACTGGGGGGACGTAATCGTGAAGATAGACAAGCAAATGAGGTCATTTTGGGGATAAAGGCTCACGAGAATCCATGGACAGAAGATTGTGAGTTTCCAGAAAATCTTGGGGAGGAAACGCCGGGAAAGTGCTCGTGTCGCCTCGAAACGAAGCACTGGAGAAAAGGCAAAGTAAATATTTGGGAGGCCCTTGTTTTCTTGTAATAAGCCCTACTTAGTATGCTAGGATATAGAGCAGGGTTAGAATTGTTTTGACAACAACTGCTGGAAAAACATTACATAAATAATAAGGGTGCACATATATAGGACGCTGAGATTTTAAATCCCATGTCATGGTCAAATTGACGTTTAGTTGAAAACTCTAGTTTTAGAGTATTATTACACTCTTTTTAATTATTTTAGTAGTAAATAAGGTTCATTGGATAAATGAGAACAATCACAAAGTTGGAATAATACATACACCGCTACATGATATAGGCTTACAACTATATTAACACACAGACTACTCCAGTAAACATTAGAGCACAAAAGTCTAAAACTAACAAAAACACTTCACCTTTAAAAGAAAATTTTAGACTACTACGTACCTTAACCTACGCCAAAGACGTAATTGTGGTATGCAGATTAAGCAACACTTTTAAAAAGACTCTTAGAAGATCTTCAATTAGGCTAGACCAGACCACTTGACCAAGCCCTAAGAACAATCTCCTTCCCTTTAAGGTTGGAGCTACCATCACCACTAGGAAAGCTAAAAGTAAGCTCTCTTACCTTTTTCTTCTTTAGGGTCGCTGCCTTCTTCTTCTTAGGAGACCTTGTTTCTTCATAGAGCCAGTTTATGTTGTAGCAACCCTGTTCTTGTTCTTACTGTCTCGGGGACGACCTCTCTTCTTGGTCACAAGCTGAGGAGCAACCACCATCTCCATCTCATACTCACAGCATCCAGATTGGACTTCCCAACCGCCAGACTTAAGCCTGAATTCTTAGGTGAAGACTCAAGTACTTACTTACTTTGTCAACGTTGACCACTTAGGCGCGTTAGAGAAGCACCGGCCTCCTCCAATTCTCAAATAACCACCCATTTTCGAGTTTTGAGCAGAGTAAAGCCACCAAAACCAGCCCAATCACTTAGGTGTGAAGTTGGGCCTTAAAGATCAGCGCTGGCCCAGACGACCCAGTAACAGGTTCCTTCTCCTAATGCACAACTATAGGGCCAGCACGCCCAGCAGTCTATCCCAGTTGGTCTTTAACCATGGCACCCTACGCCGAAACCCTTGCTGGAGCTGGACCCCTAGCCGCATAAGCTAGAGGGTTTGAACTCAAGGTCCTTTGCAACCTCTACTTTAGCTCTTTTGGCCCAGAGCAAGGGAGGCCAACGTGTGTGAGGAGTCCACATGTTTTGCATCCCCAACCAGGTTTTCAAAGAAGAAGTCAAGATGCAAATTAATCCCATTTTCAACAATGTTAGTATAACATATTGTTGGCATTCCTAAAACCACAAAACTATATCCAATAGCCATGTGAAGCCCAAGTTCAATTATTTAATTATTTTGGTGATAGAATGAATAGTTGTTTTGTGTATTGGTCTTGCTGTCAAAGCGTGAACTAAGTCAAACCTTGAAAAATTGTTTAATTGAGTTGTGGAAACAATGTTGTCTAAAGTCACGGTGGTCTTCACTTTCATGTGGTCTTTTTCTTCACTCTCATGCATGGGCATCTTCTCTTCATGGTGATCTTTATGTCAAAGCATGGAGGATTAATTATGCACCATGTGGTGGCATTGCTTTTCATCCATAAACTAAACGCAAAACTCTACCCAAAGTCCCATGTGCAACCATATACCAACTTGTTTATTTCTATGGCATTGGAATAATCTGACAAAGCATGAAATATGCTTAAATTATAATTATGTCAGTTGGCTTTCAAGCATGCTGAAGAATAGTGCTGCATGGGCTCTCTCTCTCTCACTTGTACTTTCTTATCTTCCCTTTGCAAGAGGCTGCTGTCGAGAACATAAAGGGAAGGATATGGTAGCTAGGTTCTCCATCTTCCTATCATGGAGCCTTGCTATTAAAGAAGATATTTCGATCTAGACTTGCTGTTCATCTTGTTGTCCAATGATGAACACTGTAGTGGGAAGCAATTGGTTCCCATCTAGTCTTGCTGTCCACTCGATGCAATCATGAAAACTTTGCTGTCTAAGATGGAAGTGGCAAGCAAGTGCCTCTGCACCTCAAGACCCTACTCCAACCAAGCTTCAAGCATCTTTGACATAATGGAATTCCTTCTTCCTTCTATATATAGATGGGTACTCTGTTTGTTCTAGGTATTGAGAATAGCTTTGATTTTCAATCACTCTATTGTAAAGGGTCATTCTCTTTGTTGTTATGTTGTGTCAAATTGTTTTGTTCCATGATTGAAAACAGTTTGAAAAACATTCAGGGAATCAGTCCAAAAAGGATTGCTGCGGTCAGTGCAATCCTATATTGTAAGTTAGTTGTTCAGGAAGGATTGCCGCTGTCAGTGCAATCCCTAACTTTGTAATTTGTGTTCATTAGTGAATCGGTTTCATTTAGGTTCTCAAGAGTAAGAGCCCCGCAGTGTTTTTGATCTCAATTGAGGTTTTCATTGCGTAACCAAGTTGTGTTATGTTGTGAAATTTTTTATTCTCTACCCAGTATCGAAAACACATTCATCCTTATATTAACAGTTGGCATCAGAGTAGGTTCTAAAGATTTTTTGTTGATCGGTGGTTAAGGATGAAACGTGAATGTGATACAGCCAAACAAGCATGGGATCTTCTTCAGGTTAATTTTGAAGGCTCTCAATCAGATGGTGAAAAGGTAAATCTTGCTCTTACTTCCTCTCTTAATATTGACTTATCTAATTCTGATTTGGAAGATGATGATGCTCTTGATGAAGAAACTAATGAAAGGTGTAAGCAATTATATAATGCCTCAAAAATTGTTCTTAAAAAAATTACAAACTCGTAGAAGAAGTTAAATCTTTAAGAATCGAAAAGAAAAACTTAAGCAAAAATTTGAATCTTCTTTTAGAGAATGGGAAGAAAAACGTATTGAGCTTGTTGATAAGATTAAAGTTTTGCAGGGTGAGGTCAAGTCTCAAGATTGGGACAAGGAACATGATGATCTTATTAACAAGATCAAAATCTTGCAGGTTGAAGTTAAGGCTCAGTCTACTCTAAATATTTCACTAACATTTGAAAATGAAAAATGGGAGGATGAGCTATCTAAAGTCAAAGAAAGCTTCAACAAATTCTCTATAGGGTCGGAAAAGGTCTCTAGAATGATTGGCTTTGGTAAAGCTCATTCTAACAAAGAAGGATTAGGGTATAAAGGTGAGTCATGCAAGCCCTTGACCTTTGTAAAAGGTCTGGATTGTGAAAATTCTTTGGGTCAGTCACAAACTTTAAATGACAATGATTTTGATCCTAAGTTGCCCAGAAGATCAAAACCTAATTTAGACTTCCAAACCCATCAGAGAGTTGCTCAGGTAAGTTCTGACAAGCACACTTGCTTGCGTCAGCCCAAGTATGATCACAACTCCAAAAGGTTCATTCCCACTTGTCATTATTGTGGAAAATTGGGACACATACGTCCTAAGTGTAATATACTTCGCAAGGTCACTCAAAGTCAAAGGAAAGCATCGAAAATTTGCCCAACTGCATCATTGCAAGCTGAGCTTAAAGAGCATCTGAAGTTGATTAAAAAGATTACAGTGCGTATTGCAATCCCCAAATAGTAGAATTTGAAGCAGAAGCAAATTTGGATTTAAAAAGGTTCTAATAATTATCTTTCTGCTCATATGGATAATATTGATAACATGTTTGACCCTGCTTTTGTTCCTGTTAAACACAAATTGGTTGATTCGGTTACTAAGTCCTTAAACACAGCTCGATTTGAATTACTTAGAAGCGACATTGGTGGGTGCTCTAAGTATTGATACTCTCACTTCACTTGATCCATTCTGCATGCATTCATATTGTATGATCTTATAGAAGTATAAGTGCATTGCCCTTTTATTTCTGCATTTTTTTTCTGGTTTATGGAGAATTAGGATTGCATGTGTGGTTTGTATCCCGAAATGTCTGACAGATTCATTTGAACTTAGATTGATAATGGTCCTACTTCTTTCCTTATATATGTGTGCAATGAGCTGATTAGCATGTTTTGAACTTATTCTTACATCACTCTATAATCTCGAGCATGAACAGCATATTCTCTATCACTTTGTATGATCACATGCACACATACTCCTTGTGGTGGTAAGTAATATTCTTGGTTGACTTGTTCTTAGTTCACACATACGAAGTTGTTAAAAATGTCATTTTTGCTCCTCGTTAAAAAGGTACAATATTTGTGGAGCATGGCCAGGCTATTCCCAAAGTAAACAAGCTTTGGTCGTGACGAATGATATGGGGACTGAGAAGAAAAGAGAATGGTTTGGCCACCCCAGTGGTATGTAAAAACTATTGACTCGAGTTTATGTGTCCTTTGGGATGTCTTTGTTACATCTAATACCCTAAAGTCATCTGACTTGGGAGCTGCTGGCATAAAACTCATTACATGAGTCTTAGTTTTCTTGTGCAAAACTTGATATTGTGTGAAAAGGCAAAAGAAAAAATTAAAAATTGTGCCCACACGGTGTTATAAGGGGAAATATCTATCAAATATGTTGATCTATTTCTCTTCTTATGTGTGTTCTGTTTTCAAGAATTCTAAGAATGTTACACACTCCATCTTGATCTATGTTCACTTACACAACAAAGGTATAGAATACTCGATCATCTTCTAGATCACCTTGTTGTTGTCGAAAATGGTTTACTCATGTGACGTTATCTTGTTGTACTCATGTTTATGGACTTGTGGTCGTACTCTTGTCTGAAAAGCTATGCAAATTGAATCTATTCTTAACTATTGGATACAAACCCACTCATTGTGTGTTTGCATTTCATTCTTGCATCTTCATAGCATGATCCCATTTAGGGGGAGTATTGATACTTAGACTATCTTCCTCTGATTGATTCTTCTTGGGTTGGTGTCTCTTGAGAAACTTGTACAGGTAATCCTTCTTCTACACAGCTTCCGCTTCATAGACCTTTAGCATCCCTAGACAAAAAGGGGGAGAAGATATTGTTGGGCTTCTTTCTTTATGGTTACATGGCTTATTGAATTGCTGCTTCATGTCTTGATCATATTACTTATTTCTCACAAAGTGTGTGATAAATGTTTCAGGAACTAAGGATCCTCAAGTACTTGTTGAGGGGGAGTTTGCTTAGAATATAGTAGCTTTGTTTAGGAATACCAAATGGGGAGATTGTTAGTATAACATATTGTTGGCATTCCTAAAACCACAAAACTATATCCAGGAGCCATGTGAAGCCCAAGTTCAATTATTTAATTATGGTGGTGATAGAATGAATAGTTGTTTTGTGTGTTGGTCTTGCTGTCAAGGCGTGAACTAAGTCAAAGCTTGCAAAATTGTTTAATTGAGTTGTGGAAACAATGTTGTCTAAAGTCACGGTGGTCTTCACTTTCATGTGGTCTTTTTCTTCACTCTCATGCATGAGCATCTTCTCTTCATGGTGATCTTTATGTCAAAGCATGGAGGATTAATTATGCACCATGTGGTGGCATTGCTTTTCATCCATAAACTAAACGCAAAACTCTACCCAAAGTCCCATGTGCAACCATATACCAACTTGTTTATTTCTATGGCATTGGAATAATCTGACAAAGCATGAAATATGCTTAAATTATAATTGTGTCATTTGGTTTTCAAGCATGCTGAAGAATAGTGCGGCATGGGCTTTCTCTCTCTCTCACTTGTTCTTTCTTATCTTCCCTTTGCAAGAGGCTGCTGTCGAGAACAGAAAGGGAAGGATATGGCAACTAGGTTCTCATCTTCCTATCATGGAAGCCTTGCTGTTAAAGAAGAGATTTCGATCTAGACTTGCTGTTCATCTTGCTGTCCAATGATGAACACGATAGTGGGAAGCAATTCGTTCCCATCTAGTCTTGCTATCCACTTGATGCAATCATGAAGACCTTGCTGTCTAAGATGGAAGTGGCAAGCAAGTGCCTCTGCACCTCAAGGCCCTACTCCAACCAAGCTTCAAGCATCTTTGACATAATGGAATTCCTTCTTCCTCCTATATATAGATGGGTACTCTATTTGTTATATGTATTGAGAATAGCTTTGATTTTCAATCACTCTATTGTAAAGAGTCATTCTCTTTGTTGTTATGTTGTGTCAAATTGTTTTGTTCCATGATTGAAAACAGTTTGAAAAACATTCAAGGAATCAGTCCAAAAAGGATTGTCGCGATCAGTGCAATCCCTAACTTTGTAATCTGTATTGATTAGTGAATCAGTTTCATTTGGGTTCTCAAGAGTAAGAGCCCCGCAGTGTTTTTGATCTCAATTGATGTTTTCACTGCGTAACCAAGTTGTATTATGTTGTGGAATTTTTTATTCTCTGCCCAGTATCCAAAACACATTCATCCTTATATTAACAAACAATAAAGCTGATCCCATTGATACAGATCCAGGAACCTAAAGAATTCATAGGGACAGTCTCCACCAGCGCCACTCCATCATAGGAAGCCAAAACCTCTTATCGCTGCTCCAAACTCCAAGGCCTACCCTTCAAAACCTTAAGTCAATCAGAGGGATCCATAAACGAGAACATATACCTGCCACCATGATTTTTCTGAATATGATATCATCCAGAGAGCCTCCAAGCCCAACGAACAATACCCTTAAATTAGACCTTAGAATAGGCTTGCACAGTTAACAGCTTACTCCCTAATAGAGATTAACACCTTCGAAATCCTGTCCCTTTGGATGGACAAAGATCAACAAGGCCCTTGCCCTCCGCAAGAGCAACAAAACGATGCCAAAAGCACCGCTATCTCATCCATAGACGCCATTAGGAAGCAAACATATGGTTTTGCGAAAGCTACGGTTTGGAGGCTACAGAGTAGTTTCTCGCAGCTAGGATTAATTTTTTATTTCTATATCAACAATACATCAAAGATGGTAATTGAGAACAAACAAAATGGAGGTGAAAGTTACATTCTTTTTTATTATAGTGAGAGTTTTATTTTTTTAGTTTTGAACTCACTAATTCAGAACTCAGTCATGTTAATGACTGTAATCAAAGTGTATATGTCTCCAAAGTCGATTGAGGATAATTATTTGTGTATCAGAATAAACATGTTTAGTTTTTTTTTATTTTTTTTTTTATGAACCTCCGCATAGGAATTTATTCAACACAAATAGTAGTGATACAAAAAGGGGGGCCAAACAAAATCTTTTCGAGAAACAACATCTAATGAGTACAAAAATTGGGAAGACCCAACTAATCTCTATTACAAGAATAAAAAATAAAAGGTGGTGTCAAGTCCCACCAAACTAGACCATTAGAAGAACAACCAAAATTAGCAAGAGCATCTGCGACTTGATTACCTTCTTTGAAAATATGTGAGGAGCGAAATTCCATTTGAGCTATTTGATGTAAAATTAACTCATGCAACTCGAAGACACTACGGCACCAAATGAGGAGAACAAAGAAAACTAAGATGAATCAGCCTCCAACCAAATATGCTTCCAGTCTCTAACCCAAGCCAAGTCAATGGCTTTGATAACTTCCATTACCTTTGCATCTATTGAACTTGGAATGTCAATATTTGAACAGAGTCCGCCAATGACAACTCCTCTGATATCTAAACACACCACCGTAACTAGCTTCATTGGATGTACTCTTTCATGCTTCATTTTAATCCAACCATATGGTGGGCAATGCCAATGAATCTCATCAATAATGTGAGGAACACGCCTTGGCCTACATGAAGCTCCAAATCTTTGACCACCCTAAGATCTTGAATCGTGTTATTCATAGACCCAGATGCCAGACAGCTAGAGGCATTTACACACCCAGAGATCAACCTTTGAACATGTAAGACATTAGGCTCAATATATACCATCATATCTAGCTTTATCAAGTGAGTGCTGAATAAACGTGCTTAATTTTATTTGAAGAACTTTGTTTGTTGTATTCTCTACCAGAGCCATTTTCGCTTTAGAATCTCTAGTTAGGTGGTTCTTTGGTAGTTAATTGCAATTGAGTTAATTGACTCCATAATTCTCGTTGTCAGATTGCAGCTTAAATATTTTTCCCTTCTAATGTTAAAGGAAAAAAAAAAAAAATATATATATATATATATATATATATATAACCTTGCTCAGGTGCGGATATCCGCACCTAAGCAAAAATGTACTGATTTTGTGTTTTTCCCCACTTTTCGACCACACATTCACATCTTAACAGTTCAGTTTTTAGGTCCTAATGTATGGATCACCTCTGCAAAATTTCAGCCAATTTGGTGATCGTTAAGGCATCCAAAACTGCAATTTACATGAACGAACCGAATCTGTCGAACCGGAACCGTTCGCATATATTGTTGTAATTTGTAGTTTTGAATGCCTTAACGATCACCAAATTGGCTGAAATTTTGCAGAGGTGATGTATACATTAGGACCTAAAAACTAAATGGTTAAGATGTGAAAATGTGATCGGAAAGTTGGTCAAAACTGGAAATCAGTACGGATCGAAAAACTGCGGACGTCCGCAGTGGAGAACCGCTATATATATATATATATATATATATATATATGGAGGGTCAAGAGATAATCTCCTTAAACTTGAAAAGCGAGGATGTTTTTAATTTTAGCATGTATTTTAATAATCAAACTCACTAATTCTCTAGTTACCTACACACATAAATCCTACAAAAAGTTAGCCAAATCGAAAAATGTTTAACCATTTGATTAGCACAATGTTCGTTTTAATTTTATCTAACGGACTACATTTGTTTATACAATGACCGAATGATTATGAATTTGGTTGATTTTTTCTATCTAGACACAATTCTTGCATGGGAATGTAAAGAATCAACAGTTTAAATCACTTAATTAGGATATATACTAGTGTAATATAGTAAAAATTCTCACATTTTTAAAGTGAAGAGGGTCTTCTCTTGATATATATATATATATATATATATGTGTGTGTGTGTGTGTGTGTGTGTGTGTGTGTGTGTGTGTGTGTGTGTGTGTGTGTGTTCTAGACACAATTCTTGCATGGGAATGTAAAGAATCAACAGTTTAAATCACTTAATTAGGATATATACTAGTGTAATATAGTAAAAATTCTCACATTTTTAAAGTGAAGAGGGTCTTCTCTTGATATATATATATGTGTGTGTGTGTGTGTGTGTGTGTTTAAGGAAAACTGAATTGGGAGAGAATTAAGTCGTGCTTTCATTGATAATAGGGGCCTCTTTATATAGAGGATTACAAGGCATAGAATCAGAGTTGTACAAGGAAAGATAATCATATAATTAATCAGATATATATGAACATTTTCGAGAATATCTCTAATTCAAAACCCTATTACAACTAGGTCAAGTAACCTAAAGTTTGGGCCAGACACATATCTAGATTTACTTGAACAATAAATTCAAAAACTATTTTAATCAACACCGTCTTAAATGCACTAAGAACTGTTTGATGAGAAGTTAATCAAAATAGAAACCAATCAAAACTACATAGGGTCGTGCCGTTTATAACCCAAACTAGCTAAAACTTTAATTAGACAATCCATACTTATTTGACATGAGTGTGGTTCAACATAATAAAAAATTCATATGGCTAACATTTCAAAATACCAAATACCGTTGACATTTCATTTGTTTCAATGAAAGATAGAATTTTCATTCAACTATACATTGGAGGGGACAAGACCAAACTCTTAGAAAATCAGCGGTTATAGACACCATGCATGAGTTAAAGAGATTCAAACCCTAACCATAAGTATCATTCATTTCCACAAACTACTAAGAACAAGTCTTGAAAATCTTGACAATCTCATAGCCAATAGCAAGAAAGACTAAACTCTCTTTAGTACCAGACCACTTGTAAGGGCCGCTCCTCATAATATTAACAAAAAAATCATACTGATGATGATACGATTAGTCCCCCAAGAATAACAGTATGATCATAGCTCCGCAGTAAACCAAATCCTATGTCGCTGAAGAAGAGACTTATTTGAAGTAAACTAAAAACCTAAAAGAAAATCCTAATAAAAACTAGAAAACAAAGTAAATGAATATCTAAGAACAGCTTACGGACTCCAATGATTTGGTGCAGGCTTCCCACGCCTCAGTACCATCACAACGTAGAAAGAAACTTCCTACATTCTCTATGTTGGTTTAACTTGTTTTATATCAAAACATTTCATTTGTAAGATTGAGATATGTTTTAGTATGTGAATTAAAAAAAAAATAGAGATTTATGGTGCTTTAATTTTAATTTGCTTACTACCCTATATTTTGAAGGGTTCATCAGTTTTAATCAGAAAAGTCATTTCACTCTCTAATTTCATCAAATCGATCAATTCCATCACTATTCGTCAATTTTCTCTATTAAGGTGCTGACGTGGCCAGCTGAGGTCTGATCTGGTAGTTTTATGGGACCTTCTCACATGGAAAATTTCCAAAATACCTATACAATTATATACACAAACTCTCCTTCATCACCCTCTCCGAAATCGCCGCCGAATTCTCCCACCACGACCCCAACGTTGTCGAGATCAACAACGGCAGCTTCGAGTCCTGCCCCAACTCCATCATCCAAGCCCAGTAATCGACCAATCCCAAAACCCTGTAAAGCGTAAAGGCGCGGCTTCACAGTGTCAAATTGTGAAGGTGACCAACCATCCCAAAAAACAGAAATGGATAAAAAAGAAGAAGAAAACTGAAGCGGAAGTACTATCTGGACTAGAAATCAAAGCCAATGACATTGTTAACGGTGACTCGCATAACAAAACCAACAAGAAGAAGCCGCCGTGATTCCCACCATCACTGTAGGCATCGCGGTCCATCATTCACAACGCTTAGTCCCTCGAACTCGCCACTCGGGTACTTCTCTATTCCTCTAATCCCTCCCTACCCAATAAGATTTAGCTTTAATCTTTTTTCTAATTCATTTCTTTCTTCTTTTAGTCTCAGCATGCCGATCAGATGACTCGTGCAGTCACGATATTTCGAGTTGATGAGGTGGTGGTTTTTGACAACAACGGTGAATCTAGCTCATCGGAAGCAAATAATTCCAATGAAAATGAAAGCGGGGCTAGGGGAGTCTGGCCGATCAGATAACAACGACAGCTTCAGATTCTTTTGGAGGCGTGGGTGTTTGAATCAGCGTTGAGGGTGTGACTGGGGGAGAAGGCCATTAGTGGCGAAAGATTAGGGTTAGGGTTTGAAAGGGGGCGACGAGAGAGAGGAGGTTCTTTCAAGGAGGTCATTAGAGAGAGAAAGTGAGAGGAGAGAGAGGTGGAGAGTGATTCTTGGGGTGTTGAAGAAGACGGAGTTTGTGTGTGAGTTTGTGTTTTATACTTGTATAGGTATTTTGAGAATTTTCCCTGTGAGAAGGTCCCACAAAACTGTCAGATCAGACCTCAGTTGGCCACGTCAGCACCTTAACAGATAAAATTGACCGAGTAGTGACGGAATGGATCGATTTGATGAAATTAGAGAGTGCGAAGACTTTTTTATTAAATTAGAAGTGCAGGAATTGAACTGATGAATCCTCGAAAGTATAGGGTAGTAAGTATAATTTTTTCCTAATTTTTATTAAGA
Organism: Rosa persica; assembly: GCA_025331145.1. Lineage (NCBI taxonomy): Eukaryota > Viridiplantae > Streptophyta > Magnoliopsida > Rosales > Rosaceae > Rosa > Rosa persica. The sequence continues at coordinate 62,037,403 of WFKR01000005.1, forward strand.
AAGCAAGAATAAAAGTTTGATTAATTGAAGTGTGCAGCTATTACCACCATACTATTTTCTTAGTTCACCCTACAAACATTTGAATTATAGAAAGACTATATTACATAAGTATAAAATGACTAATAAGTACACTAGTTTTCTAAAATTCAAATCCGTATGAAAAATAAATAGATAACCAATTAATTAAATATAAAAAAACTAATTAATTCCTCATTGGATAACAATAATCTTCATCTTCTCTACCAAAATTTGAATTTGTTACTATTTTTTTTCCTTCTCTTTTTGTTACATCCTCATTGTTAATTCATTATTCAATTCACAAAACTATTAGTGTTAACTTCATCAAAATCTTTGCAATATCATTTGTGAACAACAAAAGTAAAATTTAAAACACTAAAAAATATCAATCTCTTTCTCATTGCTCAAAGTTGTTAACTTACTAAGCTTTTGACATGGATTAAAATAGACGAACATCGAAAAGGAAAAAAAATTAAAAATAGAAGTAAATCATATCATGATTTTAATTAGAAAAATTGAATATATTTTAGTGTTTTTATTGGTATAAATTAAATGAGAGGTTTTCCTTAAAAAAAACAAATATTTTTAATTGGATATGTAATTGTAATAATTGAAATTAAAATGTAGGGTGTAATGAGCAAGTAAGATGAACAAAGAAAATAGTATGGTGACAAAAGCCGCACCCTTAATTGAATTCTTATTGGAGCCGAGTGTGGGGGCCTTCTTCCTAATGGGGATGGAGATGGAGAATCTTCAATAAAATTTATTGAAAATTAGAGAGGGGATGGAGCGAAGGATATATGGAGTTAGAGATGACATGGTATTATAATACTCATCCTCCACCCACCGCATTGAAATTCATATATTGTAATTTTTTTTTCCTTCTCATCAGAGTTATTTTACAAAAACTTACATGCATGATATGAGAAAAAAGAGGCCCGATTGAACAAACACAACTAGAGAGAGTACCGTCAAACGAGGAATGAGGAAAGTACTTGAACAATTAGACCTAGGTTCTTTTTTCTTTTACTTCTACTTCTTCTTCTTCTTCTTCTTCTTTGTTCTTTTTTTCCGGCCGTTGAACTATTTACTCATTAATTGTTTGAATTTAGGGAAAATATCATAAATGGTCAATGAAATTTGACATGTTCGACATTTTGATCACTGACTTTTCAAATATATCACTTTAGTCACTCAAGTTTAACCTCGTTACTCACTTTAGTCATTGACGTTAGATCTTTTGTTACACACTGTTAATATTGAGGATATTTTGGTTGAATCACCCAGAAAATGAAACTTGTTCATTTACTTGTTCATTTTTTTTTTTTTGAATGTTTAGAGTTCATCCTATTTTAGATTTTCAGATTTCTTCACGATACACGAACCAATGCTTGAGCTTGAAGCTTTGGGGCTGATTGTGCACTTATAATACCATTTCTCATATCCCTAATTTTGACACATGGTTAGAATATTCAAATTTCTTTTCAAAGAACATTATTTGCAGAATTGCTAAAATTGATTCTCGACATGGAGTTAAATTTGATCCATAATCCAGAAACACCTCGCTATAAATCGAATCATACGCGTGATTATTACTTTTGACAAATAAGATCCAATAGCATGTAAAGATTTATTCATAATGACACCCAAATATAGAACGAATGATGAGGACTGGAATCAATGAATATGATTCCCTCCCTTTACCAATTACCAGAAAACCAAAGTTAAATTTGAGAGAGACCCAATACATTATTAGATTTTCTGAATCCAAATCTGGGTTTCAGATTCAATGTGCCGAGCTCTCGAGGTATGGGAATGGGTCTGAATATGCTTTGCTGATAGATTTTGAGAGTTTAGGATAATGGGTCAGACTTTTTTTCTTAACTGAGAAACCTCCATTGATAGAAACCCAAAGGCCAAAGAGGAGATGATTACATCAAGTGATCAAGGAGAACAAAAAAATTACATCTAGCTAAAGATGACGACTAGAAAGGTTGAGCAGAAGATGAAGAGGGAAGAGAAAGTCTTGAGCATCGTCATTTTTCACAAAAATACCTTCAAGATGATGTGTTATTTACTTGACTTTGACAGTAAAGTTAACTATTGTATTAAACTGAATGAAAATGTTAAATTTAAGTAACTAAAGTGATATATTTGAAAAGTCAATGATTAAAATGTTGAACACATCAAAGTTCAGTGACCAAAGTGTCAAACACATCAAAATTCAATAACCATTTGTGTTATTCTTCATTGAATTTATGGTAGTAAATATCGTTAATTATCCTCCTAAGGATCCACATGCAGATGTTAAAAAAATAAAAAAATCATTTAAAATTTCAAACACGACCGGCCTGTGTATGTAGTTAGAAGCCTAAAAGTATGACTGAAATCTTCATCAAGCGGCAATTTGGACACACTGACACAACTAGCTAAAACAGTGGTCTCTCCCAATTTAGATAAAGAAATCCAGGAGACAATGTATTGAAATGACGCTTACCAGGTAGTTTGGTAATGTCAGCACCCTTTATGCTTTCTCATTTCAAACTATTGTATTGACATTCTTATTTTGAGGAAATCAGTGAATTGAATAAACCCTCAAATGCCTTGGTTAATAATCCAACCCCAGCAGGGAACCAAGAGGACAAGGAGCCAAGGAGTGAGGCAGCCATATTAATTAGCTTCCTCTCAACGTACCGCATATGGCTCCTCTGCATTTTGATCCATATATGGTAGGGGGTTCAGTTTTTTAAGCCCTTTATATTGTTGTAGGAGGTATTTGCTTGACAAAGAAAGAAGAGAGTACTATTAGGGTGATGTGGATGATATGTTAACTAATTAGTGAGACTTGTTCCTTTTATCTGTTCTAGTAGATGAGATCATAGAGCCTTTTTATGCTATACCCTATCTACTTGTATTTTTGTACCTTTTAAAGATGTTTCTTAAACTTCTAAAACCCTAATTTTTGTGTTATAACCGTTATTGGCTTAGATTAACTATCAGATACAACTTTTGTCCTATATAGTAACAAGAAATCAAAATGAATAGCAGTACTGCCAGTTCCAAAGCTTTGCATATTACTTCTCGAAGACCCAAACAAACAACTTGATGCACACGTGAGCTGTTGGTGTCAAATGGCATGGCCACGATAGTGAAGTTTACAGATTTACATATATAGAAAATAATCACCATTAAATGTATTGGCCATGGACCACAAGAAGACATGCCCAACTTGATCACAATATTGCTGCATTGCATGCTTCTACTAATAAACTAGTTAATTTACTTGTCTATTCCCTTTGTTAGATATAAAACCAGCGTATTAATGAAAGCCAGTTGCATACTCTGGACAAGCCCTCGTAAGTCATGGGGAACTTCTCAATATCGATAGCAAGTGAAAAGATGGGATAAAAAGAAATATGACACATCTGATTGAGCTAATGAGATTTCAATATGGCATGTGCATGGCATTGTCTTGTTTTATGCAAACCTAACAAAAAGCATATTATAACCTTATATCTAAGATAAAGGAACAAGTATTGTTATTATGCAATTTCTTGAGGATAAATAATTAGGGATCCTAGATTGGATTTGGAGGGGGTAACATATCTTCTCAAAATTGACTATCTCATCGATTCATTCAACTACACCCATATAGTTGTATATATTATTTTATAAAGGAGTGAACATAATCATTTAATTAATCCAACTAAGAACATGCATGAAACTTCTATATCACATTATATATACACTAATTCAAAAGGTTATAATACTATGAATTACGATGTAAGTTTAGTGGATCTACCTAAAGACAATGTTGGGTCAAAATATAAAAATATTGTACAGGGGTGAAAGTATAACATAAAAGATTTTATGGACTAACACGATAGATATCCATTAGATCACAAAATTGGGATGGCCATGACCCACTAAGGTATGGCCATATTTGAGCAAAAATTTTAAAATTTGTTTTGAATTTTTGATATATTGATGGTTCTTGTTATGTGACATTATAAATTATAATTATTGGTGTCCTCTTAAAGTTTCAATATGTTAACTTATTACATAGACTCTAATTAGTATGTTATAATAAATATAAAACTGTTTATTTATTTTCAAGGTGAAAAATAAAAAATAAAAATAAAAATTTTAAAGTTATAAGCTAACTACAATGTTGTGCCTTACTACCCTAATTCAATGAAAACTGAAACCCACAAGTAATAAAAAAAAGCTTTTTTAAAAAATCTTCTTTGAGACCTTGATTTCTACCTGACATTGTGGATGATAGCACATGATTTTTTGCCTAACAAAAAAATAAAATAAAAAATAACGATGTAAGTTTTTTAACAATTTTTTCAAAATTGGAAAACAATGAAGTTCATTAAAAAAAATTGTTCGGGATTTGGGTATTCCATCAATTGTAACACGTTCGAAGTATTATGTTCTACAAATGGTGAGTTTATGGTACAATAGAATTTCAAGTTAAATTGTAGTAATGAGGTTTAATATGTTTTTGCATGTCATTGTATTCCATGGGTGCCCTCATGTCACGTTGCAACGTGCCAAAGTGAGCCAAACCATGCAAAGCGTCAATTATATTGAAATTGTTATGTTTCTTTATCTCATCGTTGATAAAGCATGATCTATGAACATATTTCAACTAACGAAATACCAAAATCTCTAATAAATTATTTCTATTGATTTTTCAAAGTTGAAAAGCAAGAATATCAATCCATGCCATTCCACTTTTGAGTTTTCCACAAGTTCAAGTATATTCTAATAGTCATGTTCTAGGAATACTAAGTTCATGACACATTTGAATTTCAAATAAAAATTTTGAGTTGCAGGTGAAGAGGCTCCCCACCGGTATCCTGCAAAAGAGCAGTGCTTTAAGTCTGAAATCAACTTGAGGCTCGTCGGATAGGGAATTGAAAAGGCAACTCTCTCTCTCTAATTGGCGGAATGCCAAAATCTCTAATAAATTTTTTTCTAATGATTTTTCAAATTAAGTTAAAAAGCAAGAATATCGATCCATGTCATTCGACTTTTTAGTGGTCCCCAATTTCTAGCATATTCTAATAGTCATGTTCTAGGAATACTAAGCTCATAACACGTGTGAATTTCAAATAACACATTTGAGTTGCAAGCAAAGAGGTTCCCCACCAAGTAATGATGGGTATCTTGCAAAGGAGCAGCACTGCAAGTCTGGAATCAACTCGAGGCTCGTCGAAGAGGGGATTGAAAAAGCAACTTAAAAACAAGCGGTCTCACCTGTCATTAGGTTTGGGAAAATGTTGTCAAAGATGGACGTCAACGAGTAAACACTAACAGAGATGGGCCAACAAATATAGAGGTCATATATAACTTTTTATTTGAAAAAAGAACATAACACACACACACACACACTCTCTCTCTCTCACTCCCTCTCCCTCTCCAATTGATGGAATACCAAAATCTTCCTCTCCAATTGATGGAATACCAAAATCTCTAATAGATTTTTTCTAATGATTTTTCAAGGTCGAAAATAAGAATATCGATCCATGTCATTCGACTTTTCAGTGTTCCACAAGTTCAAGCATATTCTAATAGTCATGTTCTAGGAATACTAAGCTCATCATAACACGTGTGAATTTCAAATAACACATCTGAGTTGCAGGTGAAGAGGCTCCCCACTAAGTAATGATGGGAATCCAAAAAGCAACTTGAAGACTAGCGGTCTCGCATATCATTAGGTTTGGGAAAATTTTGTCAAAGACGGCCATCAACGAGTAACCTTAAGTCCTTAACAGAGATAGGTCAACAAATATAGAGTTTGTACATAACTTTTTATTTGAAAAAAAAAAAAAAAAAAGCTATCTCTCTACTTAATTAGGCAACTCCCAAAGTCCTTTTACTTTATTTTATCTATTATTATTTTATTTTGGAAGAAAAAATATCTTTGACATGCTCGTGAGCACCTGAAATGCTAGTTAGTTATAACTGCTAAAAGTATAACAGATCATGCCTCTCGTTTTGTGGTTAATAATCAGTAACATGTGTCTGCATTACTCATGATCGCATGTGAATATGCGATATAGAAATGAACAGATACGACGTTAACGGTTTGATGTTCTAATTGAGAACTTCCAACCCACACTAATCAAATTAATTTCAACCCACAATTTACAAAATAACTGTATCAGTCATCTGTGTGTATTACCCGTGTTTACAGTTGATTTTCGTTGTAATTGAGGACTTAACTTTAGTACTTACAATATTTGATAATTGTATGATATATACCTCTCCCATGCAACCATTCCAAACATCAATATTCTGAATTGAGATTGATCTTTCTCTCCAACTATTGGTGCTAACTGGGTTTTAGACAAAGAAAATAAGGAAACAAACTTAACCCTTATTTTCTTTGTCTAAAACCCTAAGCCAAAGTTGCCAAAGAATAGAGAAAACCCAACCAAGACCTACAATGACAGGGAAACGCATGCGCTTAGTTCGTTCCAAGACAAGTTTTGACGACATGACCACCTTGGATGGCCAGCTGCCACCGCAGGAGCGGCGACAACAGATGAAGCCGCCCAGCAATGAGACTATGATAGAAAAAGAAACTCCCAAGGTACAACATCAACCGGCAGCAACTCTCGCGATGTGGTCAAGTCCTGCCACTCAAGGGAGTTTCCTCGACAAATGCAACTACTGTAGCAAGAGGATCGGTGACAAAGACGAGATCTACATGTACAGGTGAAGCTTGTCGCATGTCTTGGTGCAAATTAATTAAAGTGAATAATTTTTACTTTTTAGATAGGTAGAAAAGTATCAAATATAATGAGTATTATTAATGTTTTCGATCTTTTCGTTGCGATATGGCAGTTCGTTGCAGGCGTTCTGTAGCTCTGAGTGCCGAATCCAACAGATACTTGATGACAAGGCGAGGGAAATGATGATGTGTGGGCAATCGGCGGAAGCCCTTGCGTGGCATCAGAAGATGATCAACAATCTAAAGATAACTTGGTTATAATGAATAAAAGCTCCATATATCTGCATGCAAAGCCTGTCCAGCGTTTTGTCAGTTTTTTGGGATAAGGCAGGATATTTTGCAATGAGTAGTGTTAGGTGGACCACATTTTTGGGTACCACATACATCTCACCTTACGTGACAGTTAATGTAGCACAAAGCCGAATCAGTTAGAACATTTCAATAGAATATATGAGCATTTATCACTAATAAGTTTTGTAGCCATCGTCATCTACAGCAAATGTATGCATTTCAATAGAAGCCGAATCAGTTGATTATATTATGTTATGTTGTTTTTGCTTGACTAAATTGTATGCATTTTGAAAAGGTTATTATCACAAATGTACCTGAACTTATTATCTATCTTATCCATAGTACCTGAACTTCAATCTTGATCACAACTAGTAATTGAACTTTTTGATTTCATTTCAAATGGTACCTACACTAACTTCCGTTAATGCTCCATTGAAAACTAACATGTGACTCATTTTTCAAGAATAAGCTTGTAAAATTACTTTTCTTTTCCTTATTTTTGTTGTAATATCACTTATTTTCACTAATATCGTGGCTATAAAAAATGAGATAATCAAAAAGAAAAACTTTTAACTTCAATTAAACTTTCAACTTTAATTAAAAATATGAATGATAATGTTTTATAGTTTGTCCCAAAAAAAATGTTTTATAGTTTTACTTGAAATGTTTTGTTTGTATCTATAAAACAAATTAATTTTTGATGTGATCTTGTTTTAAATTTTTATTTTCATAAGAGGGTAGAGATACATTTTAATTTCTATTTTTAATTGAACTTCTATTTTATTAACATATTAATTGACCAAAATATTATTTATGATTTTTTAGTAAACAACATTATTTAAATGGGTACTTTCGTCAAGCTACTTTTGAATATAGGTCATGTGCTTTGCATATGTCAGGTTTTAACGGAAGTTAGTGATAGGTACCATTTAAAATAAAATTGAAATGTTTAGTTACTAGTTGTGATAAAAATTGAAGTTCAGGTACCATCGATAAGATAGAAGATAAGTTCAGGTACTAGTAGTCGTTTATCGTTTTACCAAAAAAAAAAATGAAAGGGAGAGTTAATCCTCCCGCCTGTATTTTATAGCAAAAAAAAAAAACTTCAGGTACCATTTGTGATAATAACCTTTTTCAAAATGCATACAATTTAGTCAAGCAAAAACAACATAACATAATATAAGCAAGATGAAAACCTCATAAACCCAATGTCCCAATTCCTAACTTTTAATATGCTATCGAGGAAAAGATCAAGGAAAAAAAAAGGCGGGTGGACAAGGACCCGATCATGAGAAATCGAAACTCTTAAATAATTTTTCTTTTTTTTACCATATTTCTGTCCAACCATTCTAATATTTTCTAGAGCCGATCGAAAAAGGCTGTATAACTTTATACTTATAAACACAGGAGTTGCATCCATGAGCTCAGCTGAGGTCAAGATTGTGATTCAAAAACTTAGTCCTCCAACACAAAAACATTCTCAATTAGTTCATTCTCATTAGTATAGAAATAATATGTATGATAAATATACAATAACTTGTGACCCAGAAGATGGGTAATACATGTTAGAACTTAGAAGTGTTGTGATGAGATAGTTAGGATTAGGCTAAAGAATCAAACCCTTTCCAATCCCAAAAAAAATAATTGATTCTTGCTGGGTCTTGTTTACTGGTTCTGGGATCTTTTAGACTACCAGAGATAAGCCCACTAAGAAAAGTGTTGTTATCCAATATCAAATTCAACTTAAACTTGGTTTGGGCTAACGATAATGAACAACATATGTCTTGGCCCAATTAGTGTTGAAACAACCAATTAGGCGTATCATTTATGAACCGAAAGCACGACTACGATCGAACAGAGAAGAAATGATCTCGACATTGTCAAAGTTACTTCAACTTGTAGCATCAAGAATGTATTATATATTCTCGAATTGAAAACAAACTTTTGCGTGGGGTTTAGGCAAGTATTAAGAAGAGACTAGCTAAGGGTTAGCGTAAGCAATCAAGTTCAACTCTTCATGCATAGACCTAATTTCTGCATTTAATTTGGAAAGGGAAGATTGACTGAGCTGGTAGACTTGTGCATCACGAATCCATCAGAGAAGTATGAATCTCAAGATTAATGTAGTCCTTAATTAAGAACATGGAGCAATTTGATGCTACATGAATCGTTAAATCAAATCAAAGTTTGAGTGTATTTAATTTAAAACTAATCTGCAGTAGAGAAAGTTACATTCGTTCAAAGATTTGTATCTTAAAATACATGTAATTAAGATGGTACCGACTTTGATTTAGATGACATTGGTTTAATCCGATCATTATTTTCTCTGTATCTTATACACATCTCTTTTGCTTTACCTTCGCTTGCACTCCAAAGATATTCCTACACCATCAAAGAAGTATTTTGGATATTATCAAACAAAAAAAAAAGTATTTTGGATTCGCAATAACAACGTTATAGCTTATTATTCCTTCATTACAAAGGAAATTCGAATCACTATTTCTACCCTTGCCTCCTCATTCACTTTCACTTCAAACGAAATTTTGATTAATTAATTAATAACAGTCTAATCAAGAGGTTGTAGTACTTCTATTAACATGATAAGCAATGCATTGCTACTTTGATAATTGTAAAAGGTAAGGATTAGGCGGATGATATATACCATCATAAAATAGCACGTAGATTGTAGACTCATCATGCTCTCTACTACATTGGCAATCTTTCCTAATCGCTTGTAATGATATTCTACTTGAATTCATTCATGCTATCACAACCTCCACAATAATAACCATAATAATTAAATACCCACAAACACAAAAGTAAGAAACAAAAGGCTACCAAAAGCAAAAACTCGAACCCTAGCTTTTTCTACTTTCTATAGTAGTGTGATGGCAGTATTACAGAAACGTACAAGACTCTCTTCTTTGTCCGGCCATCATGAAAATGCCTAAGCTGGATATGCATTTGCAACCAGCTGCAAAAGACATGCATATCGATTTTTACAGAGTTGTCATGGTCAGTGCCCAAAGAAAGCATGCAAAGATGGCTGTACCCTATGAGTACTGTCTGACATTAATTGATCACCAAAAACCAGTCCACTTGTAATTTTGAAATCAATATCTCATCAAGGGCTTGCAGTTAAATTTGCTTGGATGCAAGATGCAATACAGTTATCTTATCTATTTTTATATCCTTCCATATCTGAATCAAGAATTCGGGTCCGTTTTTGTTGTATTTTGTATTGGATATGGCTCCAGTTCACTGTTCTTAATTATTGAATTTGGAACCCAAATTTATGATTCTTGTGAATGCAAGTTCTTCCGACACTAGTCAAGTTTTAGGTCGACACTCTTTGTCTGCTTCAATTTCTTAGTGAATTTTTTTTTTTTTAATGTTTTAGAAGATTCTTTTAGTCATTTATAACTATCATGTGGTTCACATCATCTGTTATAGTTACTATTTTACTACACGACTGACTTTTGTAGTGTCTTGTTCAAAGATTTTTCTCATTTACTCTTGTTCCCTTTATTTTTAAATACATACAAGTACATACATCTAGCCTTTGTTAATATATATTTCTATGCTAAGGACCTCCTTAGATTTTAAAATTTAAGGATTTCTTTGAATAGACCAACTTTTCGATAGCATATTCACATCTCGCCGGTTCAATTTTTAGGTCCTAATATATAGATCACTACTGTAAATTTTCAGTAAATTTGATAATCGTTAAGGTATCGAACTAGATTAAATCAATGAACGAATGAATCTATCCAACCTGAACCGTTTATATTCATAATTATAGAGATGATATACTCGTATATACCTAAAAACTAAGGAGATCCTTAACATAGAAAGATTATATATATATATATATACATGTGTCTTCAATTTTATTTATTAATTTCTCTTAAAAAATAATCATGTATATCGGTATGACATTGACAATATAGTTCGGTATGACATTCGCAATATGAGTGACTAATTATTAATTAACATCCCAATTGATGCGCGCGCACCCAAAATAGTTAGGTGCGTGTTCTAAGTGTGCATATAGTCATACACATAATGGCACTTCTACAACTTTTAAAATTGATCTAAATTCCCTAACTTCCCGCTTGTGTTTTACACTTTGATTACTTAAATGAACTTCCACGAACAATTCAAGAGCTAAGTACTTGAATATCACATTCAGATAGTCACTTCGCCCTCCCGCAACAATTTTTTAGTTAAATAAAGAAATGAGAAAATTGGTTTCTAACTTTTGATGGTAGAATCATGGCCGACAGAGGCATCATGACCAAGCATATAAAGCTAATTTCTTTAAAGTTACATATGTTCCAAACTTTGACATGTGTGGTGGAGGGAATATAATTAGTAAATTTCCCCTTTCAATTCCTTTCACTTTGAACTTAGGTGGAAGCTTACATTTTCTCCCACCAAATGATCTCCCACCAAATGATGGCAGACAGGAACACATCTTATGAAACTTCAAAGGTAAAAAAATTTCGAGGGGTTGAAAACAATTCTGGTGGGGTTATAATGTTCCCAATACCATAGCTAGTTAGGCTCCAAAGAAAATTTATATATAGCTATTCCAAAAAGAAAACCAGTCATGAACAAGATTCTGTGTAACCTAAAGTAGGAATAAATGGGGTACATATTAGGTGGGAGCTCATGAGGATCCCTTTTCCAAAGAATTCCTTGTTTATTGTTGGCTATGCGCTAACATCTAAATCCATCATCATCTCTCACTCTTCACCCTAAAAAGAAATTAGCACATAAAAAAAAATTGGCAATTAATTAATTTGCCTAGGCATGCCATCATATATCAAATAAATGACATCATTTTTACTGTGTTTTCATGCAGAAAACGTTGAAGATTAAATGAATCTCCAGTCATATTAATAGATACTGTTTTATTAACAGGAATATTATGTCACCTCAAAGAGCTGTTAAGCACTGGTTAATCTTGATTAATTAAAGTCATTAATAGAATAATAGCTAAAGATACTGTGATGGGCAAAAGGTTGGAAACTTGAAGCTAATTAACGACTAATGACTCTCCGGTAATGACTGGCCAGCTTGTTCTTTAAATCCAGTGTATATGTTGCGTTGTTAAAATGCAACATTACATTTTATGAACTAAAAATTCCTAGCGCATTGCATGTTTTTAGTTTGTAAAAACAGTCCATAATATGTAAATTGCAGGGAGTCTGATTTGTTCTTTGGATGGCATTATCGACCAGGTTGGTAGGACCAAAATATTTAATTCATGCATCTGTAAGGTAACGATCACTATAATGAATGCAGCATGTGATGGCATCTAATTTTAGCACATATAGCCAAGTCATTTTCATATATGTGCCTATACATATTTTTTGTCACATTGAGTACGTAATTTCTCTATACACGTACAATTAACCTGATTTCTTGATGCTGCATTGGAACACGACATGTGGCTTTGATAGGGATATGCCACTAAATGGAGACCTATGCACGCCTAGGTTTTACTATGTTAGAGTCTGAACATTCAACTTAAAAAAAGGTAAGTATGAACTAGTGTTTATCATCATGTAATAGTAATATATATATATATATATATATATATATATATTCTAAATCGCTTTTGATAAAGTAATTTGAATTTACATTCAATACTAATTATTAATAAATGAAGTTGACCCAAATTCTTATAAATTTACAGTTAATGTCTCAATTTTCTCAAGTGGGATTCACATTTCTAACACACCGCATACATCCCCACGTGTGGCGAATTTTCAAGCGATACATGAGGACAATTTATATTAGGTGATGCGGAGTCCGTGAAGCGGTGATGCATGCACACGTGTGATTATGATACCATGATAAAATAATCTAGGCTTATCTTCTAAAGAAAATAATAATAATAATAATAATAATAATAATATAAACTTCATATCAAAACTAACTGACAATTGATGAAGTTGACCCGAATCTTTATAAATCCATAAACAAGGTCTCCATTTCTCCACAGGAGATTCATATTCTCAACAACTTCCTCACTTACTATCAGATTTCAAGTCATACATTGGATTAAACTCTTTAAATTGAGTTTCTACAACTAATTCCAACATCAAATTAGGTCATTCATATGTGATCCCAAATGTTACCACAATTCAACCTAGTAAATCAAGTCTAGCACTATGCTTGGAGTGATTATTTACTCGGTTGATATTAAAACATTCAATGCAAAATTAGTCGACAAGAAAGACTCGAACAATGGATTATTGATTGGTGCATTGGAACACAACATGTGGCTCCGATACGCATGGCGCTGAATGAAGATAAAGCAATTTTGTTTCCGGACCCCTACTATATATCATATATATTCAAGGTAATGTGGAGTAAGAGCTCATCAAATTTTGTTGCTAATTAATTGTGATGTGGATAGTTTAGATTGGGATCGATAGATTTCATATTCCATAATTCTGAAGACAAACTGGTTGCAGAAACGAACTGTTGAAGAAGAAAAATAGACAATACACATTTCGTTTATTGGTAGACAAAATCATTCCATATTTTGAAAGTTTTGGTGTAAATTTGGATCGGCTTACGTTCATTTTTCCAACTATTTGTTATATATAGCTAGAGGAATGAACCAACATCAAATTATTGAACAACAACAGGCATGTTGGTAAGTGGGTTCAACTATAGTGATCGATCATAGATAACCTGTATATGCAAAAATTCATGAATGAATGAAGAAAAACGATGCATGGCCAATGTTTTATTTACTTATTTTTGCTATAAAAAAAATAATGAATTGATAAAAAGTTAAAAACCAAGCAGATATGCAGATACGCTGCTACGTACCAACTCTCGTTTTAATAGATTTTGGGAGGTCTGGTTAACAAGGGTTTTGCTCTACCAGAACCACCAAATTAGAGCCAAAATCACCACTTCATGAATTATAATACTGAGTAACAGTTCTTCATTCCCAATACTTCTCGCCTTCTCGGTACACAAAATACCTATCCATGTACCGTGTATGTATACATACTACTGATATCCAGTAACAGATTTGCAAATCAAAATGTTTTTCCAATTGATTGGGTTAGAGATGCCAATAACTATCTTGCCTATCAGTCTATGAGTATCTATTCTACTAGTGGTTGACTTAACAATATGATATGGTAGTGATTAAGGAAATCACGATTAATTCAAATAATCCTATTTGAAAGCAGCGGTGTATCATAAATATCTTCCGTATCTTAAAAAGATCTATTTTTTTTTCTGGAGAACTTAATTGAGTGTATAGGACCTTTTCTAAAAATAAAAATAAAATTACCCCAAAACGGGAAATATGAATTTCGTCCCATAAGATTAAACATGATAATTTTGAAATTCTAACAAAAGCAAAATCGTAAATACAAAACCAACATTCATGATCTTCTTTGCAGTTTCCCCACCTCCTAGAAACACATAATCATCTTCTAAAAAAATAAACACATACTCACTGCATTATAAAATCCTTGACGTGAAGCTACGTTAGAGTGTGTAGCTAACTGCGTTACATCCCTAGCGGAGAGGAAGATTAAAATGTATTGTATGAGCAGTGTCCAACCCCAAGCCATTGGACAGTAGTAGTAGTAGTACTAGAGAACATCAATAGCCTCCATAAAAATTGAACTACAGAAATAAGCAAGGGGCCGGGCTATAGCTAGCTTGACCTGCGATCAAGTCTAGGGGCCATATATATAGTTCCATGAAGGGCTTGCCTTAGGGGCCAAAACCATAACGCGACATGCGACATGTCTCTAAATTTTACCAACTCTCCTCTAAGCAAATCATTAAGTGTTGGCTAGCTAAAGGTCAAATTCATCTTATCTTATGTTAGTGCAACACACATGAACACTTTAATAATGTAAGAAACAAAAGATCAATATTCTAAGAGAAAACTAATATTCTAGATTGGGATGTGTTTAATTAATTAAACCTCAGTTGATTAAGAAAAATTAAAAACAGAGAATCTATATTTATAAATGTAAATATGAGAATTAGATAGGGAGTGAGCGAGGGCATTCCAACAAAGAACCCTAGAGAAGAGAATAGAGAGGTGCACGTTGGCCCTTTGATCATGGGAATGGGATACCCCCATGTGAAGAGCGTACGTTCAAACAATTTTGTTTTGTCATTGGGTTTGGCTCTATGCATCATTTTAATTTGTTTATGTCTTGTTACACGTGTGCCCTACTTTCTTCAACGAAAGCTTCCATCCACTTTAAACAACTCATTACACTCGAGACCTCCATATTTTGTAGTACGAAGCATTATGTAATTCTAATGGCAAATCACCAAATACACTTTAGGATAGCTAATTGATATTAGAAGATATTTAGTAGCTATTGGGGCATATTTATATATCTACTACACTAGCAAGCTATAAATATAATATGTATCTATGATAGCGGAAAAGAATAGGTTGGAAACTTGGAATTCAAGTTATACTTGCTTGTTTATTATAAATTAAAACTCCACCATCTATATCAACCAAAAAGGATTTTGTAGTTTTACGAGCTAGGATTCGTTTTATAGCATTGTTATGGGTTATTAGATTCATTTCTTTAAGTGAAAGAAAAAGGAAGAAAAAGTGAGATGAGAGAAAGGAAATTTTTTTTATTTTTTATTTTTAAGATAGGAAGGAAGAATGATGAAGTAGAATGCATGGCAAAAGAAACTAAAGAGTAGAGACAAATTAGTTTTCATTTTTGATTTTGTATATATTTCCCATTTATATTCTTTTATACCCCTTTTTTGTTCTAAGGAAAAAACTAAGTGGAAGAATATGTTGTTGCTTTTAGTAAAGATAAATTAAGAAAAGTTTCTTAAAGTAAATAGTTAAGCTCGGTCCTTCATGTAGTTTCCTTTATCTATTAGGCTTGTAGAGTAAAAGAGATTAGTCAATGACAACTTAGTCAAGCATTTCAATTGGATGAAAACAAAATAAAAATGAATACACGTCGGATTTGGTTTTGGCACAATATTCTAGAGATTCATTTTACGAGTATCATTCACATTGATTTATGAGTAGTTTGGTTATTGCCTCTTGTGATTTAAATTTTTATGACGATATTTGTGAATGAGTTGTTAAGTTTTTTTTTTTTTTACATATAAATAAATTAATGGATTTTATCATTTTAAAGTATTCATATGATGTTTACGGCCTTGCTAAAACCCAAGTCCTCTTGGTCTAAATTTTAGTTAACACAAATTCACACACTCTAATTTTTAGTTACATTACTAAAAGCAAAAAATACCAACTAAAAAGAGCATAGGATGTTCTACATAATTACCAGCTAAGCTGGTAACTAGTTTGTTTTAATTATTTCTTTTTTCTACATTTTAACCATGTGTGTATGTTATAATTAAAAAAATACACCATGTATGTATACAAATTATTTCTTACATTGCACTTCATTGTTCAAGCAACTATAACTTCATCTTCAATGCAACAACAAAGAAAAAGATTTACGCTTTATTGTGGTGAGATCATTCGAGCACAATTTAAATTAATCTCATCCATATATAATCTCTTTATATTTTTATATAAAAAGTTGGTCACACAATTGAAGTAACAAATGATCTCACACTCCACACTTGGATTAACAATCGATCTTACACCAGATCTCACAACTGCTATTTTCGAATGATCCTCCAAAGTGTAATTATCCTTATCCCACATGGATATCACTCCTATTTTCAATCCTTGGATTAGTCTCATTAACCCAACTCCACCTAAAAAAGGAAAATAAAAAAAGGGAAAAAGACGGAAATGAAAAAACCCACGCCCATCAATCACCCAAAAATACGCACAAAAAAAACAAAACAAAAAGTTAAAAAACAAAAAACAAAAAAGAAGCATCACAGCAACAGAGACGTACGTACAATCTTCCCTATAAAAGCCAAAAACCAACGCTCAAATCCATCTTCATTCTCTCTCTCTCCTCTTCTCTTCTCTTCTCTCTCTAAAGCGATGGAGGAGATTCCATCACCGTCGGACTTTTCACCGGAGCTCAACCTCGACACCCTCAAGGCCATCAGAGTCCTCGGCAAGGGAGCCATGGGGACCGTCTTTCTAGTCCACGACCCGAAATCCGACCCGTCCGCCACCTTCCCTTTCGCTCTCAAAGTCGTCGACAAGTCCTTGCTCCGCACCAAGCTCGACGCCGAACGCCGCGCCCGGTGGGAGGTCCAGGTCCTGACCCGACTCTCCGGCCCGAACCCGCACCCGTTTCTGCCTTCTCTTCTAGGTTCGTTCGACTGCGACGAGTATTTGGGCTGGGCCGTCCCTTACTGCCCCGGCGGCGACCTCAACGTCCTCCGCTACCGCCAAAACGACCGCGTTTTCTCCCAAACGGTGATCCGTTTCTATCTGGCAGAGATCGTCTGCGCGCTGGAGCACCTCCACAGCATGGGGATCGCTTACAGGGATTTGAAGCCGGAGAACGTGCTGATCCAACAGTCGGGTCACGTGACCCTCACGGACTTCGACCTTTCCAGAAGCCTGAAACACCAGGCCGTTAAAACCGTCGTGGACGACGCGCCGGAGATCCGCCGCAAACACCGCAGGAACCTCACGCGCTGGATCAGCATTATCAACGAGAACAACAAGGCCGGGCTGAAGAAGGCCAAGTCTGCCCGGGTCAGCCCGGTCAGCCGCCGCAAGCCGAGCTTCTCCGACAACGGCGAGCGGGCCAACTCGTTCGTTGGCACAGAGGAGTACGTCTCCCCCGAGGTCGTCCGCGGCGAGGGTCACGAGTTCGCGGTGGACTGGTGGGCCCTCGGGATTCTCACCTACGAGTGCCTCTACGGGACGACGCCGTTTAAGGGGAAGAGCCGGAAGGAGACGTTCCAGAAAGTGCTGACGAAGACGCCGGAGTTCGTTGGTAAACGGACGGCGCTGACGGACTTGATCGAACGGCTGCTGCACAAGGACCCCACCAGGCGGTTGGGGTACGTGAGAGGCGCGTGCGAGATCAAAGAGCATGAGTTTTTTCGCGGGGTGAGGTGGGACCTACTAACGGAGGTGTCACGGGCTCCGTTTATTCCGCCGATGGAGGAGGACGGAGACGTAACGGAGAGGAGGGCTGCCTCGGAGAGATGTGGGGCGAGCGTGAGAGAGTATTTCCAAAAGTTACGGGCTCCTCCGCCGTCAATGCCGCCGTCGCCGGATTGTCAGTTAGCGGAGTTTTGACACACGTGTGGGAGGTTTGCACGTGTAGGAAGTTAAGTACTTACACTTGTTGTATAAATAGAATAACCCGTAGAATTTGTGGTAGTATAGACGATTATAGTTAGTTAGACTTGTATTGTATAGCAATTTTTATACGGTGTATAAAAATTTCTTGGTTGCTTTGTCTTTACTCCGGCCACCGCGGTGAGTGTTTTCTGGCTCGAAAATTTTGATGATGGGCGGGCTTGGAATATCTCATTAAGTTAAGTATTTCTTTAACATAAGGTCAGAGAGTTCACGAAAAAATTGTTCGTTTGAGTAAAAAGTGTTCGATCAAAAGATGAGTTAGAGTTTGAAATTGAAGAAAACCTTTTGTGCAAGGTGCGTTTAACTTGTTCATGACTGCTTTAGTTGCAATGGTAAAAGCTACTTTCTTCGTGGAAAAGATTTTTGGTAGGGTTTAAGAAATGATCTACATCATATTACTTACCGATAGGTAATTCCTAATGATAGCAACTATTGTTGTTCCGTGAAGGATGGTAATATAGCAAATTAAGCTATTGATCAACATAAGTAGGAATTATGGTTTGGATTCGTATTACACGTGAACAAGTTAATTGGATTTCTTTTTTTATTCGAAAGTTAATTGGATTTGATTGCTTGTGTTCATGAGCCTATCAATTTTCTTTATCAACGAATAATTTTATCGATCATATAACAAAAGTGAGTGCACTCTATTAGCCATTCTGGACAAACATCTCATAAAAGAGATATTTCGAACACGACATGTCAAGTTGAAGCACAAACATGTCAAGTTGAAGCACAAACCATTAGATTACACTGCAAGATTCTTTTTAAACTTCAATTTCCCAAGCAGTGACTTTACTTCATCCATTTCAATGTTCTTTAAGTAGATTGAGTCCTAACATGGGAATATACTTCCATATATCTTTTTTCATTGCTATTTTTATTACAGGCATAACATCACATTGTATTAAAATGATTTCATGCAAATGCCTGAATAGTACATAAGCCCTAATAACATGTAGAACTTACCTCATTTGTATTATATTCATTAGCTTCGACGATAGTTTACATATGGAAGTAGACAAAGACTTGTAGTTGTAGCAAAGATAAAGATTACTTTGGATGAAAATGCTATCATTGGGAGACAAAATGATCTTAAATTACGCGGAATAATAGTAGATTATCGTCTTTAGTTCCAACTTTACCAAACAATTCATATGACTTTCATCTATGGCACCCAATAGAAAGATGTTTTAGCAATGATTACAACTTTCCCACCACAAAAATGAAATTGCAACTTCTTTAACTTGGAGAGGAAAATGAGGTAAGCCTTTAATTTGTTTAGTACCGCAAAACCTGTGTGTTTCTATATAGGCATAATATTCAGAGCCAGTGAAGCTCCAAAAGCATCATGGACCTAAATGTAAAGTCGTAAAATTTTAAAGGGTACAATTGAATAGAATTTAGATAATGAGGGGATAACCTGGAAAACCCAAAAGCACGTGATTTTATAATTTTGGAATAATATAGGGACCACCCGTGTGCAAAAAATAAAAAAAGTTAACCAGCTTTGGGGACTGTATGACTTGGCTTTTACGGTCAAGTGGATAAATTTCAAGGTTTTATAATGGCGGTCCCAAATTTTACATAGTGGTAGTGGTAATTGGCAAAGGATTTTCTTTAACATAGTGGGTGATATTATGCTTTTGGGGTTTGGATCCGTTGGTCTTCTACAAACTTTTTAGTATTTCCATACCATTAGGGGAGATTGTAATGTAAATCAATGATTTGATGACGAAAGTAAGCATATTTTAAGTTTAAATATATATATGAATGGAAAAGACTCAAGATCGACTAGTTAGATAATATATATCGATTAGTGAAATACAAATTTTTAGCGATACAATTGTTATATATTTTTTTATTACCACAACGCTTGCAGTTGATATATAGAATTTGAAGGAGATTACATATCATACTGTTTTTTTTGCTAGATGAGAGATTGCCATTAGCGAAAAAATCGAAAACACATGTTATGATTGATTTCTATATTCATGTATGAATGGTAAATTTAAGCATATCCATTTGTGGTGTCTGCATGTATAGCGTATATTAAGATCACATCAACCTATGGATAGGCTAGATTAAGATCACATCAAAGAACAAATTGCAGATATCGAAAACAAAGACGGAGCAATGGAGCAGAACAAAAGTGAAAATTCATATCAAATAAGACGACAATCAATGGAATCACACTAGATATGGCAGTAGTGGTAGTGTTATAATATTTGGTTCTCAAACAACATATGCATGCATACCACCAAATTCTGGAATTGGATTCGATAACATGAATGAACATATTATTCCATTTGTCGGAAAATTCAGAGCTACATGTTAATATTGGAACTATTCCTTTCTTCTCGATCTGTGAATATCAGATTCCCATGCATGTGCACTGAAAACCAAATGCAATCTTTGTCATGCATCATCTACGGGGTCTCCATGGCCAGCCCTAGCTTAGCCCTAGGTCTGATTGGCTCATTGCGTTTTATTATGAATTGGTCCTAGCTAGCTTCTCCACTACCTTGGCCTGACTATGCATGCTGCATGCATGGATAATAGTAGGGCTAGCAAGCCATGGCCAAATCTAGTGTTTATCTCTTCGAGCATCTTCCCCGTGACCCAATTTTAGTAACTTTGCAAGTGATCGAAATAGTACTGTAACATAACAGTGCCCCGGCCCTTTTAGGCCACTTATGTAGTAGTGTATTCTGTGAAAGGATACAAACAATTAATTGCAGTAGCTATTTTCCCTCAGCAAACAATGCACAGAGAAAAAATAACTTTTTTTAGTTTTTGACAGAAGCAAACTTGCATTAAAACAGAAGAAAAATACAGGGAAAAAAGAACCTTTTGAACAATGGAGTTGTTCCATTTCTTCTGGCCAGGGGTTAATAGGCATCGAACCCTCTTTCTGCAATGATTCTATTCTCCTCCCATTTGACATTTAACATGGCATCTTTTACAATCGAATTACACCATATTTTCTAGGGAAGCTTTGTAGCTTTTTGAATGGAGTCCATCAATGTAAGCTTTTAGAATTTGATGGTCGATCAGTATGAATCTCATACGTCGCTTCTTGGCTGACTAGTTCGTTCTTCTATATAGTATCGTATGCTTATGATACACCATATATATATGATGGTTAATTAGAGTTTCTTTCCAATATTACGGAAGGTAGAACAACCTAGCTAGCTTTTGTTTCATAGTCGGTTCCAAAGGTACGTTGAATCTACATTAAAGGTTATGACTAATTATGAGATCTTTTAACTTGAGTTGAATAACTTTTCAACCTCGAAGTGGCGCTCTTTCAAAGCTTCAACGCAAAAAAGGTAGAGACAGGACCTACTTCTATAATGTAATTTACCCGTAATGACATCGATCAGCATATATAAACTGGATAAGATAATTGCGAACAGAGGCAAAACAATATAGCTCGCCATAGCTTTCTGTTGAAAAGTTCGTGGTAAAAATTAAATTGTTGTTAATAGTTAAGTTTTTATTTGGCTCAGTTTCGGTCATTTGTACTGTTGTTTAATATAAGTCATTGTCTTAAATATGGAACAATTTCGAAGTTGTTCATATAATCTATCTGCAATGGATTGGCGATATTGCAACGCTATACAAATATAAGAAAGAGCTTGAGTAATGTGAGTTCTGGTTACGGTTTGGACGTCGACGCTCTTCAGTGAGTCACCCAGTGGGAGACCGTCCCTCAGGCTGCATGTAGCCATGATTGTATAATTGTGAGCGTTGTCGAGGAGAGCTAGCTAGGTTGATATCCATGAATAAATGGTTGTATGAGGACTCCTCTCCCTCGGGTACAGTAACATGTGATTGCACATACCGATATGGTGATTGAACTGGTTTGTAATATTTGATTATGGGTTGATCTGTTGATGATTGAACGTGAATGATATGACCTGTTTGAGAGTTTTTATTTTTATTTATATTTATTATTATTATTATTATTATTAAGAACACAATCACAAACACAGAGATTTCCTATTGTACATACAGCAGTCAAAATTAATCGAAGCAAGTGCAAAAAATATGTCTGACAAACTATTCCCAGCACCTAAAGTTTTGCATGGAATGACTTCTCAAGGCAATATGAGACAATAATAGGCCCGGCCACATCTCCCAGAATACAACCAATCCACAGGCCAGTTGAAGGGCGAAAAAGAGTGGCGCCAATACCTGCCCCAATCGAAGCAAAAATCAGTGATGCACCACACCTGATGGTAGTGCCCCAAACCTTATTCCCAAGACGTTTAAGCTTTTGTGGTGTATCAACTTCATCAACTCTTCTTTAGAGTTTGTCATTCCAGAAAAAGTTCGGTAGATATCAATGCCAACTGAGATGATCCAAGATGCTGCAACATCTAGAAAGTGTCCTCTCATTGTCATTTTGCTAACCCTGAAGAAGAAAACGTAAGTTGGCATTCTTCTTCCAGCTTTCCTCATCGCAGACTTTGAGGTATCTTTCAGAAGTTTCCATGCCATTCTTTGTGACACAATGAACAGAAATTCTTTCTAGAATCCGTTTAGTGGTTGAGACAGTAGCATCACGAGCAATTTTCTTAAGTGATTTTTTGAATGGAGCAACATAATCTACATATTGTTCTTCTTCAGTGTCCTGCAGGAAGTCATCATCGTCCTCTTGCAAGTTTCTACGAGGCTCCAGAAGAGGTAAGTAGAACATCAAAAATGACCTCAGAGTCGTCAGAGTTAGAGCTCTCAATTCGAAAGCTGAGAATAGAGGCTTTAACTCGATTGTGTATTCCTTGGTACCGATATTCACAGATTCATTCTGAAATATTTTTGAGGATGCACTTCGTACATTAGAGGTGTAATCTTCAGACAATGTTGCTCCAGCATCACAATAAGCAACTGGAACCCTAAAATTACTGAAGAAGGACTTGTAAACGTAAGGAGCTCCGGCGGCGACGGAGGCGGCGGCGGCAGAAGCAGCTGCTTTAGCGGAGAAAAACCCAGAAGCGTGTAGGCTTTGTGTTGTAAGACTTGTGTTTTTTCTCAGCAGATCTAAGACAATAGCTATTCCCACCATTGTTAGTAAACCACCGAACTAATCCAAACCCACAAAAACTGACAAACCAATGAACTTGGTTGCTTCGTATCAAAAAAAAAAAAAAAAAAAAAAAAAGAACTTGGTTGCTACCCTCCTGGCTCTTAATTTGCTCGTACGGGGCCTGATAAAAGCATGAGATTTGAGAAATCGAAAAGATGGGTTTTTGTTGCCACCAAAAAGAAAAAAAGATTGGAGTTTGGCAGAATGTGATGAGAAAGAAGATGAAGAGACTTGAAAGAATGTGGGCAGAGCCGCAGAGGGACGTGGTTCGTATACCTATGCTCCTAGCCAATTCAGTGTAATATCATTGTAGATGACCTGTTTGAGAGCTAATATATAGAATAGTTCCCTTGTATTTTTTCCCGTTTGGGTTGGGATTCATATTTCCCTTATCAAACTAGGATATTCAGACCTTTGGGTGGTTTTCCTAAAAACGATTGGTATTTTCCCAGTTAAAAAAGAATTCCTATCTATAGAACAAGGATCATACTTTCATTAGAATTAGGAACTTCCGAATTAAATCAAAAAATTTCGAATAAGCAAGGGGACAATTACTCCCTTAACTCAAAAAAATAGATGTATTGAGTATTCCTATTGTTTTCAGAAATTTTCACGTTTTCTCAAATTATTGAATATTGAATGGTATTACCCACTATCTTTGAGATATATGTATATTGTTGAATGGTATCACCCACTATCTTTTAGATATATATATATATATATATATATATATATATATATAGTCTGTCTTAGGAACGGACGTTCGTTCCTTAGCTAAGGAACATATTTTCATATTTTGACTACTTTTCGATCACATATTCACATCTTAACCGTTCAGTTTTTAGGTCCTAATGTATAGATTACTTCTGTAAAATTTTAGCCAAATTGATGGTCGTTAAGACATGCAAAACTGCAATTTACCATTATAAACACGAACGGTTCAGGTTGGACAGATTTTGTTCGTTTGTGTAAATTGCAGTTTTGGATACCTTAACGATCATTAAATTGGCTGAAAATTTTCAGAAGTAATCTATATATTAGGACCTAAAAACTGAACGGTTAAGATGCGAATATGTGATAAAAATGGTCAAAATATGGAAATCTATTCCTTAGCTAAGGAAGACCTTCGTTCCTGAGCAAAATCTTATGTGTGTGTGTGTGTATATATATATATTTATATATAGACCTAGTTGACTCTCTCTATTAGGGTTTCTCGTAGAAGCTCTCTTCTTCAACAAAACTCACCAAATTTGACTAGGAAACCATGGGTGGATCCAATGGATCTGAACGTGTGTCTCTTGCTCTGGCAAGGTCGGCGGCGCTGCAGGACAATCATTGGTACATGGTTGGCCATCTACTTGGACCAAAAGCTCAATTGCCAAGCTTTAAAGGAACTATTTCTTCTATCTGGCGTATCAAATCGGGGCTCACGATCCAGGATACGGTTGATCGCTTCTTGTTCCAGCTTGACAGTGAAGCTGATCGAAACCGTGCTCTCCATGGTGGACCTTGGTTATATAGGAATACCATGCTCATGTTAGGAGATTATGATGGGGTGGGCTACGTGGAGGTAGTCCCTTTGTGGAGTTTGGAGACATGGTGGTGGCAAGAGGCTTGTCGGTGGCCCTCTAAAACAAGACTACCCTAAACCTAATTGGTTCAACCATTGGCTAGGTGATCCGATTTGATCAAACGGCTCTCAGTAGTAAGGAAGAGGAGCAAAGAATCTGGCTGACATTGGATACTCGTCCTCGTGTTTGTACCTGGATGATGTTTGAATTCTCTGCCACTATTAAGCCTGAGATCACTTTGATCTATGAAAAGGTGAAGGGTTTCTGCAGGGATTGTGGCTTGTTTGAGCATGATGCTATGGGGTGTGATGGTTTCCTCGTGAAAGAGAAGGAGGAATTGCCTTAGGGGCCGCCGGCTGCTGTAATGGCTGGCCTGTCGTTGGAGGTGCTGCGTACAAACTCAGGTTCTGGATCTGCTTCGAGTGATCTTCTGATTATGAAGTGGTGGGGGTACAGATGAGTGCAAAGCTGTAGTGTGGATTGCATGCAGTTGTGGAAGGCTATGCATCACTGCATAATGTTGGACTGGCTCATTTAAAAAACTCCGGTGTTCCAAACTGTACAGAACAGCTTATTGCTGGCTTAAGTGAAGTCAATTGTTTCAAGAATTGGGCTTCATTGATTCTATCCAAACCGGTGCCTAAAGTGACACCCTTGCAGCATGTCCCTACAACTAAGAAAAAGATGACTACTGGTTTGCAGGTTTCAGATTTGGTTCTGGGGGGCCTGAAACGCAAGGCAGCGTTTGAGCTTGCTAGGGCAGGGAAAAGGGATCTAGCTCTTCCCTCTTCTGAATTGCAAGTAGATGAAAATACGACTCTGATGCTGTAGCACAAGAATGGTAAAATCATAGTATCCCCCAAGAAGAAGGAACTTGGGCGCTCTCGTGGTAGCAAAAACAAGCCCAAATCTGCTCGAGTCCTTGGGATGGATGACAATGTGAAGAAATCTCCAAAATGGAAGAGCCAGGGGAAAACACTGGTGAAGTTGGCGTTGTTGAGAATGCCATTGATATAAAGATCTCTGAGGTGGATGGTCTGGAGAAGGAAGTGGTGTCTCCTCCCCAAACTTCAAATGCTATTTAGTTTTCTTTACAGGTTGCAGGGGTCAATTTCTCTGAGGATTCATTTTATTATTTTGCTTCAGAGGATTATGATTTTTGTTTGGAATAATGGTCCGTAATTTTCCTTTAAAAGGTGGGTGTACTAGGGGTTTCCTGGGTCTTATTCTTGTTTAGAATTGGTATTTAGGGTTCTCTAAGAAACGATTATTTTTGTCGACCCCATAGGAGTATTTCGTTTTTGTACTACTTGCTGAATTAATACAATGGGATGATCTCTTTTCTTCAAAGAACACACACACACACACACACACACACACACACACACAAAAACATACAGATTCTATCCAGACAGGTTGGACAGATTCAGTTTATCTATTGGTTTAAGCAAGTTAAATACCTTAAAGATCATCAATTTGGCTAAAATTTTGCAGAGGTGATTTATACATCAGTACCTAAAAACTGAACGATCGAGATGTGGATATGAGACCGAAAAGTGACCCTAAACTCTAACCTCGCACTTTAATTTCAGTGTGAGTCCTCGCTTTGGATAAATATTATATATATATATATATATATAAATGCATGTATTGAGTATTTCTATTGTTTCATAAATTTTCACGTTTCCTTAAATTATTGAATATTGAATGGTATTACCCACTATATTTGAGATATATGTATATTATTGAATGGTATCACCCATTGTCTTTCACACACACACACACACACACACACACACATATATATATATATATATATATATATGCATGCTATAGTCTCCTTATAGAGATAACTCTGAAAGTGCATCATATGCTGTGCACATATATATATCGACTTTGCAAGACTATGAAGTTACTTTATCTCCATTTTCAAGCGAAATGGTACGGGATTGTCTAGGGTACCTTGATGTATGTCATGCATTTATTTATTTATTTATTAATTTATTTTATTCTTAATAAATTAATGTAGTGGAAACCTACTGAACTGGTTAAGAAGTTATCAACTTAAATGTTGACATATATCATTTTTAAAAATAAATTTAACATATCAACAAGACATTGTATCTTGATATGTTATATTGTTCAGAAACATGTAACAAATATTGTCAAAATAATAAATTACACCTAGTAGAACTAAAATTACGATTTATGACCACACTTATTGTGGTTATTATAATTGAGTGGTCAAATTTGTAAATATCATAGTTGGACAACTTTTATCAAATGAAGAACATTAATTATCAAATGGAGAACATCTTTACAATACTGAGTACTTACATATCTTTTGGTCTAATATTAATTTTACCATGTTCACAACACAAATGTTGTCACAATTGTAAAATGGTTGATAATCTTGTAAATGATGTAGTTTTAAAGTAATTACTACAAATAGAACAAAAGTTAGCACTTTTACATCAATTGTTAGGGGTTGTGGTAAAATGTGTAGTCATTATAATAATCATTTCATTAATGATAAAAACATAAAGATTTACCACTGTGACAACAAATTTGTTATCACACTTGTTGAATTATCCATAAACTAGCCGTACATTAGTTTAGGTGGAGTAATTACTATAAATAGAACAAGAATTACCGCTTTTACATCAATTGACTTGGATTGAGGTAAAATGCATGGTTATTGAAGTAATAATTTCATTAATAATAAGAACATAAAGATTTACCACTCTGAAAATAAATTTGTTGTCACACTTGTTAAATTATCCATAAACTAGTATATAGGTTGTAGGTGGAGCAATTACTATAATTAGAACAAAAAGTATCATTTTTATATCAATTGTTGTAGTTTGTGGTAAATTACGTCGAATGAAAGTAATTACAACTTTAACGATGAAAATTACACAATATATTACTTTAATTACGTAAGGGAGAACTTCATTACACCAACGAGGACATACATAGTTTTAGTCAAAATATAATGGTTTATCTAGTAGTAGTAACATTTGTGATTTAGTTCAAAAAATAGTAATAATAAGTTGTACGTGAAGTAGTTACTACATCTATAACAAAGATTATCTATTTTTACATTAATTTTTGTGGTTGTCGTAAAATGCATGTAAAAAGAATTATATTTGGTTAAGAAAACTACTTATGATATTAGTAATAAAGACTATTTTGTTCAAGGAAATCCAGATTATGTGTCTGGCCCAAACTCTAGGTTACTTGACCTAGTGGTAATATGGTTACAGAAGGATTTAGAATCCTATTCAATGTAGAATTACTTTCCTTGTATGTTCAGATTCTATGCATTGTAATCCTATGTATAAAGAGACCCCTATTATCAATGAGAATACACAGCGATTTTCTCTCAATTACTGATTCCCTAAAACACGTTATCAGCACGAAGCCCTAACCCTGAAACCCTAAATTCGTAGCCTTCAAATCCCAAAAACCTCCGCCGCCCACCTTGAAGCTCTCACCCAGGAACCCAGAACTGGCGGCGCTGCCCCCCGAACCGACCAGAATTTACCCGAACCGGTCTTCTGAAGTGCTCAAACCGGCCTCCTAAGAAGAATATGAAGATCCTCTGCCCGGTTCGCCATCTTCCCGTCCAACCTTCATTGCCACCTTTTGTCACAAGCTGCATCTCGTCCCTAGAATCCGGGAACCAGAAAAATCATCTCCGGAACCAGCCTATAAACGACCGAACCGCCCGCCTGAATCCGCTGCACCTTTGAATCGCCGTTTGCATCTCCAGCCTCTGCCTCAAGTCTTGTGAAGCCCAGCCCAGAGTCAGACGCTACCCTAGGCCCAGAAGACAAGTGCAGCAGCACATTGCCGAGCCCACGTGCAGCAGCCAAGCTGCCAGTCCAACTTGAATCCGCCGAGCCACCTGCCCACGTGCAGCTGCCGAAAAAAAAAATAGAAAAAGAAAGAAAGAGGTGGGCCGGAAAGAAGAAGAAAGAAAGAGGTGGGCCAGAAAGAAGAAAGAAAAAAAAAAAAAAGGAAGAGGGCCTGCAACCAGGAAAGAAGAAAGACAAAGAAAAAAAAAGAAGGGGAAGAGGACCTGCAGCCCAGAAAGAAGAAGAAGAAAAAAAAAGAAAAAGAGAGGAAGCCCACGCCCACATTCGAGGTATTTTTTTTTATTTAATTTATTTTGCTTCCGTAATTTCAATTTCTTTTATTTTTCTCGCGGACTTGCAACATCCCTTCTCCTACCCCCCTTTTCTTCTTCATAGGGGAGACCTAAAGCTGAACTGTGGGGGTTCGTGCTCACTCCAAGCTTGGAGCTTGTAGAGTTCTCCAAACTTAGAGTTTGTTGAGAAGAAAAACGATCGACCACATACATCATTGTTTCGATCTAATTCAAAACCCCTCTTGGAATCGGATTTTCTTGGGAGCGACTACGCTCAGAAATCCCTAATTTCTTGGAAGCGACTACGCTCAGAAATTCTTATTGTTTTCGTGGTAGCCTTTTATGCTCCAAAATTAACCCTAATCTTGTGTTGTTTTTCAAGATGAGTTACCTGAATAAGTTGAACTTTGTTCCACTAGAGACAACTGGCGCAGGATACCATAGGTGGGTCCGAGATGTGCGCCAACATCTTAAGGCTCATGGACTTCTGGAAACCATCCAAGAGCCAAGTCAGAACGTGCTTTTTGTATAGCAAATTCGTGCTTTCGAAGCAAATAAAGCCAAAGCCATAATTCTCATGACAAGGCACATGAATGATGCTCTCCAAAGTGAATACCTCAATGAGGAAGACCCCAGAAAACTATGGGTGGAACTTGAGCAGCTATTTGGCAACGTTCATGACTCTTTGCTTCCTGATTTAGAAGTGAGATGGCATAGCCTCCGCTTCTGTGACTTCAAGTCCGTACTTGATTATAACTCGGAAGCCCTGCGTATCAAGTCCTTGATGGAGTTATGTGGACAAACCATAACTGATACGATGTTGATCGAGAAGACTCTCTCTACCTTCCCAGTCTCTGCCCTAATGATTTCAAAGAATTATCAGACTGATGTGAATGCAAGACGTATCACAAGGTTTCATGAGCTCATTGGCGCCATGAATGTAGCTGAGAAGCACGACAATATCCTTGTGAAGAACTATAATGCTAGACCTGTGGGAACTAAGTCTATTCCGGAGTCTAATTATAGTCGCGCCCCCAAGGGAGGACGCAAGGAGTGAAACCCTAAGAGTAGGGACAATTCTGGACGTACTGGTCCATATTCTCGCCCTAAAGAGGAAGAAAACCGCCAAGATAGGCGTGCGCGAACCGTGAGGTCAACGTGTGAAGAGAGAGAGAGGCGGAGCCTCCGGCCATGGTGGTGACACCACCAAAAACAATGGCCGTCCAACTCGTGCATCAAATGCACCTCGATCAAGGGAGCCTGACCATAAAGATGTTTGTCTTCGATGTGGATCAAGTGGACATTGGGCAAAGAAGTGTAATGCATCCCAGAAAGTTGCAAACGCATACAAAATGTATCGTGAAGCAAGGGAGGCCAACTACATGGAACAAGAAGATGAAGATGGCGATCTCGATCTAAGGGTGGAAGACTACAAAGATCAAGACTCAGAAACTGACGATTTTGATTAAGTCTTTTTATTTTCCAAGAGATGTAGGCAATTGCCATATTATTTGTAGTAGATGTCAATGGTTTAATCTTACTTCAAAGTAGGCGTACTCCTTGTAAATGTGATGTCTAGGAAGGTTTTGAGATAAGTGGTACTTAAGCGAGCCTTGCTCCACCGACATCTCTCTACTCACCTGGTCACATTTGCATTGAAATTACTGAAAGAAGTTAGATGACTGTCATTGTTTGCATTAGCTAGTTTGTTTTTGGATTACATCTTCTTTGATTAAATAAATGATGATGTAATTCTGTTTGGCTTATCAATAAAAGTTGAGTTCTTTTCTTTATGACTCCTTTTTAATTATGAGCTTTTCTTTTAGGAATGGATGAACTAAAATGTCTAGTGGATAGTGCGACTACGCACACCATTCTACGACACAGGCAATTATTCTTAGAGATGTTGCCTACATATTCCACTGTGACTACAATGGCTGGGCCATCAGGTTTAGTTCAAGGACATGGAATAGCCCAATTCCTTCTGCCAAATGGCACCTTGATTAAAGTCACTGAAGCTCTCTACGGTCCTAAGGCAAATCGAACCTTATTGAGCTTTAAAGATATAAGAGCTAATGAATTCCATGTAGAAACGCATAATGAGAACGGAATAGAATTCCTTTGCATTACCTCCAATGATTGCGGCAGAAAGCGCATCTTAGAGAAGCTTACGTGTCAATCTAGTGGACTTTATGTCACTACAATTCGACCAATTGAATCCAATAATGTCATAAAAGAAGATCTCTTGGATTCAGACACATATTGGTTTTGGCATGACCGACTAGGACATTCTAGTCATGACATGATGCTCCGTATACTAAAGACTTCACACGGACATCCATTCTTCAGAATGAGAAGAAGCAAGAATCAAACATTGATTCCCGGACTTAGCAAGACCGCAAGAACTGTAGCCTCAGGCGCTGCTGCTATCTTGGGCCGCCGCAAGGCCGCTCTTGTCCCTCGTGATGACGCCTAAAAATGGCGCCAACCATGAGCATGGCGCCATGGTTATTCCTCCTAGTGGCCATGATGCCACACACACCAATTTCCATGGCTCTAACGCCATCATGGGAGATGTAGTCACACATTTTGCTTCTAATAGCGTTACACACGCTCCGGCCCAACCAAAATCCTCATTGGTTGCTTCTAAGGCCCCTCGCTCATTCTACAAAGCCTGTTCATTCGGGAAATTAGGACCGAGATCGTCCTACTCAAAGGATCCCAAAATACTTATTCCGTCCTTACAGAGAATCCAAGGGGATATCTGTGGACCAATTCAACCATCATGCAGACCTTTTAAATACTTTATGGTATTGGTTGATGCGTCGACACGCTGGTCACATGTTGCGCTGCTGTCCACTCGCAATGCTGCTTATGCTAAGCTCCTTGTCCAGATTATCCGTCTACGGGCTCACTACCATGACCATCCAATTAAATCAATTTGACTTGATAATGTTGGGGAGTTTACATCGAAAACATTCGATGACTATTGCATGTCATTGGGGATTTATGTTGAGCATCCAGTTCCCCATGTTCATACTCAAAATGGTCTCGCAGAAGCTGCTATCAAACGACTACAAATGATAGCTCAGACATTGGTTATGCGCACCAGTCTTCCTGTTTCTGCTTGGGGATATGCAATATTGCACGCAGCGATGCTCATTCATCTACGACCTACTACAACTCAATCTTATTCTGCGTTACTGCTAGTGACGGGTACGAGCTTGATATCTCCCACTTACGCATTTTTGGGTGTGCTATTTATGTGCCTATTACGCCGCCACAGCGTACTAAGATGGGTCCTCAATGACGAATAGGAATTTATGTTAGATATGAATCTCCAACCATCGTCGGCTATCTTGAACCTTTGACAGGCGATCTCTTTACGCTAGATTTGCAGATTGTCACTTTGATGAGACAGTCTTCCCGTCGTTAGGGGGAGATAAGAACACATATGTTCAACATGAATGACAGGAATTGTCATGGTCTGTCCCCACTATGTCTCATCTCGATCCCCGTATCGCACAGTTTGAACTTGAAGTGCGAAGAATCATCGAGTTCCAGAACGTAGCAGACACTCTGCCTGATACGTTTTCTGATGTTGCCGAAGTGACGAGATCACACATACCTGCTACAAACGTGCCAGCAAGGATTGATGTCCCTAATAATGGACATAAAGCCATTCCTGTGACACCAAGAGATGGCGCCATTCCCAGCATGGCAATGATGTGGCATCAATGGCCGCAGGTCCCGCAAGGAAGCGCGGTAGACCAATTGGTTCGAAGGATACTCGCCCTAGAAAGAGAGCGAATGAGGCACAAACAAATCCTTTGATCATCGATACTCAAAATCTGTCCCATGAGAATGTTCCGGATTATGGTTATGTCCAAGAGACATCATTGGGGGACGCCTCAATGTCAGAAACTATCCCTGAGAATGTAGAGATCTCTGTGAATTATACTAGTGTACATAGGACGTGGGAAAGAAGCTCCATCATCATTGATGATGTATTCGCGTATTTAGTAGCGCGTGAGATTATTGAGACCGATGACATCGAACCACGCTCCGCTGATGAATGCCAACGTAGAGCTGATTGACCAAAATGGAAAGATGCGATCTAGGCAGAACTTGATTCTCTAACGAAAAGAAAGGTATTTGGCAAAATTGTACCAATACCGCTTAACACCAAACCAGTTGGTCATAAATAGGTATTCGTTAGAAAGTGTAATGAGAAAAACGAGATTGTAAGGTACAAAGCTCGCCTTGTGGCGCAAGGCTTCTCATAACGCCCTGGAATCGACTACGAGGAGACCTATTCTCCCGTAATGGACGTCATTACGTTCCGCTACCTTATCAGTTTGGTAGTTTCCGAAAAACTGAACATGCAGCTTATGGACGTGGTTACAACGTATCTATATGGGGATCTAGATACGGAAATATACATGAAAGTTCCAGATGGAATTCAGTTACCCAAATCAAGTGGCTCTAAACCACGGAGCGTGTTGGCCATAAGATTAAAACGCTTACTATATGGATTGAAACAATCAGGACGGATGTGGTATAACCGTCTGAGTGACTACTTGATAGGGAAAGGATATGTCAATAATGAACTATGCCCATGTGTGTTATAAAAAGGACAAGTTCTGGATTTACAATAGTAGCGGTCTATGTTGATGACATGAATATAATTGACACCCTTAAAGGGTTAAGGGAAAACCGCTAAACACTTGAAATCCGAGTTTAAGATGAAAGATCTTGGGAAAACACAGTTTTACCTCGGTTTGGAACTTGAGCACCGTGAAGATGGTATTCTGATTCATCAATAAGCTTATACCCAAAAGATGCTTAGGCGTTTTAATACTCATAAGATTAAGCCTTCAAGCACCCCAATGGTCGTCCGTAGTCTTGATCCAAAGAAAGATCCATTCCGTCCAAAAGATGACGACGAAGAAGTGCTAGAGGTAAAAGTGCCATATCTAAGTGCAATAGGCGCATTATTGTACTTAGCACAATGCACGAGACCGGACATCTCCTTCGCTGTGAACTTGTTAACTAGATATAGCTCCGCGCCAACACGACGCCATTGGACTGGTGTTAAAGATATCTTTTGATACCTAAGTGGTACGATCGATATGGGCTTGTTCTATCCCTACAGAGAGATGATGGATTCGGACCCATCAAATAACCGGAACGCCACACGTGGTGGATTGCGTTCCCTCTCCCCATCACAAAACGATATAGGTGTTTTGGAAGGTTTTGCTGATGCTGGGTATCTCTCTGACCTACACAACAGTCGTTCCCAAACTTGTTATGTATTCATCATGAGAAACACCGCGATATCTTGGAGGTCTACAAAGCAGACCTTAGTCGCTAGCTCTTCGAATCATGCAGAGATTATTGCTCTTCACAAAGCCGTTCGTGAATGTATATGGTTACGATCCATAGTTACGCATGTTCGAAGTAATTGTGGTTTGAAGTCTACAGATGAGCCAACAAGCATTTATGAGGATAATGCTGCTTGCATTGAACAAATGAAACAAGGCTACATCAAAGGCGACAACACCAAGCATATATCGCCCAAATTCTTCTACAATCAGCAGCAACAGAAGCTCCTTAAGATCAAAGTAAACCAGGTTCGATATGAGGACAATGTGGCATACTAGTTTACTAAGTCATTGCCTAAATCCAAGTTCGAGAAACATGTGGCAAGAATTGGCTTGCGGAAACTATCTGAACTCCCATGATCATAATCATCAGGGGGAGGCGCAGACATCAAGGGGAGATGTCTACATGTATGGTCTCGAAACATGAAGGGTGTGTTGTACTCTTTTTTCCCTTCGACCAAGGTTATTTTTGTCCCACAAGGTTTTTGTTACTCGGCAAGGTTTTTAATGAGGCAATGAGAGAAGCACTACGTTTGGGCGACACAAAGCGGAGTGTTCAAGGAAATCCAGATTATGTGTCTGGCCCAAACTCTAGGTTACTTGACCTAATGGTAATAGGGTTACAGAAGGATTTAGAATCCTATTCAATGTAGAATTACTTTCCTTGTATGTTCAGATTCTATGTATTGTAATCCTCTATATAAAGAGACCCCTATTATCAATGAGAATACACAGCGAATTTCTCTCAATTCCTGATTCCCTAAAATATATTTAACAAATACTAATTACGTGAGCCTAGGTAAGAAGGTTTTTGTTTTTTAATATGAAACAAAATGTAATTGTCAATTGATAATCAAGTATTAATCAAACAGTAATTGAATAATGAAAAAATTAATTAGTAATAAGGACTATTTAACTAACAGTAATTTGGTGAGCTTAGGTTAGAAGGTTTTTTTAATTTTGTTTTTTTAAGAAAGGAAAAAAAACATAAATGTCAATTGATAATCAAACATTAATAGGCTAAGGGCTAAACAGGTTACCAAAGTTTCAATATCTTGGATCATTGGGGGAATTATTAAGTGGTCCTGGACTACCACGTGGCACTGCCATGTGGTGGACCAAGCCAATAACATCACTCTAATTTCGTAGGGACCATGCATGAGATGAAAAAATAAAAGATAAAGTTAATTAGAAGACCAATAAGAAACAAACACAAATCGTATGAGCCAATAACATCAATCAGGATCACCACGTGTACTATGGTCTATGACCACCTAATAATTCCCCCATAATTTCCCCATGAGGATATATTACTAATAACAAATTACATATAAGTTATTGACAAAAGATGACTTAACAAATACATCTTTTAATTAAATTAAACATATAAGGACTAAATCTTACAAATAAGGACAATGTGCTCTCCACTTGCCATATGTCATGAGTTAATTTACTTTTTTACCCTTAACTACTTATTTTGACTTTTAATCTATTTATAATGATTAAATCTTATAAACACTACACCAAAAATCTTATCAGACAATGGCAGAAAACCGTTGTGGGATTTGGAGACCCACAGTTGTAGAGTGAGCCGTTGTCTGATGAAAAATCAGACAACGGTGAAACATAGTTGTATGAGAGATACACAGACAACAGGTATATGTTATAACTGTTGTGTGATAGCTCGAAAGATGATAAGGGCAGCTGCGCAGCAGTTGAGGCGCTGTCTTTAGACAACAGTTCCAGTTTTAAGCTGTTGTATGTTAAGCGTGTCAGAAAACATTTTTTTATTTTGTCGGTTGTCTGATTGATCTTCAAACTTCAGTTCTTGGGTTATATCTGTTGTGTGATTAACTTTAGGACAACATAGTTCAATTAATTCTGTTATATGATTAACTTTTACGACAACATAGTTCAATTTATTCTGTTGTCTGAGTATAAATCAGAAGACACTGAATCGTTAAAAACTGATGTGCGATATGATTGATTACAATGTGTTTTTGTCTCATTTTTGGCCATTCAGACAACAAACAGTAATCATTATATCTAATCTGTTGTGTGATCATTTAAACATCCCATTCCTGAATTAGATTGTGCATTCATTTGATCCATTTACCAAATGAACATTGCAAACCATCAAATGATTCATATAACCAATACTTTGAACTTCAAAAGCAAAATGGGTGCATTCCCCAATCATTGAAACCAACATTTTACACAAGAAAAACATTCTAGTGCATGCCAATCTACTTGGGACATCACCAATTCGGCTTGTTCTCAGCTTCTTTCTCTTAGGTTCCACAGCTGGTTGGCTATGAGTAGCGCAATTTGGCTCATCATCTTCTACAGGTTCTGCTTTTGGTTCTGAATACTGCCATTGAGTACCACAACTTGGACAAACTCTCACCCTGAAATTCATCAAGCAGATTAATTAAGCACTAGGCTCTTTTGTTCTTTACTACCATATAAGTAAATCAATAGGGGAGTCAATAAGCTAATCAATATCAGTGAAGAGTTTGGCAATGTTAAGATCTATTTATATGTGGAGTGCAAAATCTACTGCCCTATAAATATAATATACCTTTTTCTTAACAAACAGTTTTCCTAGGCAGTACTGATAAATTCGAACCGACCAACCCTCTTTCTGGCATAACACTGCCTATCAGACATAATACACCACCAAATTGTCAGATACGACAGCATCAGCAAACTATGGGCAAGTTGCACTAGTAGTAATTATCCTGGAATTAAAATGGTTAGGGAGGAAGAAAGAAGCATAAGAGCAAGTCTCGAATTCAGGTTTATTTTTGGCCTTTCTTTAGTTCTGCAGCCTCATTAATCTTAGAGAGTGGCACATTATATTAATCTTAGTTCGGATAAAAAAGACCGTTTTACATTATATTTGGGTTACGAGTCAGGTTTATTTTTGGCCTTTCTTTAGTTCTGCAGCCTCATTAATCTTAGAGAGTGGCACATTATATTAATCTTAGTTCGGATAAAAAAGACCGTTTTACATTATATTTGGGTTACGAGTCTACCAGTCCTCAATCAAAGACACAGTTAGTTGGGTTGTGTGCTGCCTTTTGTTTGTCTCATATGTTATATACACGTCAAACACCACATTATATCTAATCACTCGGGCTAACTTGATCAGAGTAATTAGCTAAGGAGGCCAAATGAACCCTTTTTTCTTTCGGAATGAGGGAGACCACATCTGACACCCGTACACGGTCGCAGTTGAGTAGAAGGTAGATATATACCTAGAGTTCTAGCGTTCAATTTCTATCAAGAGCTTTTTATAAATATCTAAACCACCAATAATCCACTTTGAGAACTTCCTTATTGGATAAGTCCCTGCTCAACTAACTACAGTCATCTTAAATGTACTTCTCCTATTTTGTGTTTGTAAACCTGGAAAACAGGTAGCCAGGCAGGCAAATAATTTCCTATCTATTTCGTCCCCTTTTTGGAAAAAACAAGACCTACTTTATCAACTTAATCTTTTATACAAAAGTTAATGCAATGCAAAGACAAAGCTTGCTGGAAATTAGAGTTAGTGAGCAAAAATTTTCACACATGATTCTCTAATCGTAGATTAAGAGCGTCACTGCGACATATGGTTCCTTGAGCAGCTTCTTGCACTATTGCTTCTATCTGATAATATCAAAAGAATAGACCAGAAAATATAAATGAATAAACAAATATCAAAATAAAACACAACAAAAACATTAAGCCACATACAATTTCAAAAAAGGAAAAAAAGAAATACTGATTAAGCCCTATAATTAAACTTGTACTGTTCTTTACATACACATCTGTAGACGAGGATTATGCTCTAGCGTGCACACAATGCACAATTGCATATGATTACACCCCACACATACAAAGATAAAACTGACGACACTATACTAAGATAACTTTGTGTTTGGAGGGAGTGATTATAGCAGAAACCCAATTCCAACCAACTGCAACAGTCTATGAGAGAAGTGCATGGACATTCTAATCACTGGTATCCTTTTCGTTTAACTTTTGGCTTTAAAACTTCTTTGTAAAGCATGAGCTGGAGGAATAGGTATATATCTTGCTTCAGAAACACAGGTGAAGAATCTTTATAAATTTAACTAATTCACCATTTGTCCAAAGTATCTTACATGACCTTTTGGAGGATAAAGATTTCTCTATAGGTGGCACACAAACTGACAAATAAAGTGGATTGGCTTGGGAAAATACTTATAATCAAACACACAAAATGGAAGGTATAAGAAAATCAAGAAGAAAGAATCAAAGGGGAGTCTATAGGTAGGCATATCAAATACATCAACGGATGACTCAATAATAACACAGCCAAGGCACAAGAGTTAGCAATAACGAAAAGCAAGAAAAAAAGGCTGCAGTCAGTCTCAGTTCAGGACCTCTCAAGTCTAGTCTTTTGAGAAAGTTCTCAGATTCTGGTTCATCATAAACTGATAAAATAAAGTGAACATAAATCACTTTGTATTAAATAACCTTTCATTTGTGCAAGAAGCAGAATCAACAGCCACAAAGTACTTTCTTAACAGTCTCTGCATTAAAAGTTCGTCTGCAAACTTCTGAAGGCAATTCATCAAAATTTCAGTAGTGAATAGTTACATGGAAGAAATGTAAAAAAACTAAAACTAAGGAGTAAACAAAATACTTAGGATGGAGGTAACCAGAACTTGTCAAAAGTTATAAAGTATAAGATCAAATATGCCGCAGCAAATACACTAATGGAAGAGAAACATATTCTATGTTATTGCTGATTGAAATGACTATACAAAGGAGAGAACATGATACCAACAGCGTGACAAAGTGATCAAACACACCTGGACATCACCATACTTGTAAAGATATTGTGAAGCAATGAAGCCCATAATTAGAAGCTGAATGATTTAGAGAAAACACCTCCAACGCATTATTTAACCAGCCAAACAATACCTATTATTAAAATAGGGGGCAACACCATCCATTTTGAATATAAAGAGAAAAAACGACCGCCGCATGACAGTACTCAACGCAATTATCTTGAATTTACTAAATAGTTCAGTGGAAAAGGACCTTTGAAATGAAACTCATATGTATTAGACAACTTTCCTGAAAGCAATAATCACTTCATTTCTATTCTAGCCTTGTAAGTTAAGGATAAACTTCACATTAGTCAAATAGAAAACAAGAGTGAAAAAGCTAATTAATATATAATTCAACATTCTGAACCTTATTACTACTAAATGTACTTGGGAACTGTAAAACTGATAATCTTACAAAGACATAATATGTATACGATTGTAACTGTACATGCAGGAAACTACATGTCTGGAAGCATAGCTGTGACATATCCTCAGAGAGAAAACATAAACTTGAAAGCACAAAGTAAGAGTTGAAATTTTATGAATGTTACCTCAAGCAATGCACATAGAACCGGGTGCCACAGATTAGAAGGCTGTAAGAAACATAAGGAAGCAACAAAGTCTTCGGAAACATAGGTTCCACCAGCATCCGTATACGTGCATTCACAAGAAATAGACTTCCGAAAGCTGACAGACTCTTTCTCACTGCATCCACTTGTAAACAAAGCAATCAATTTCCCAAGAACCGAAAGAATAAATTGGGTATTCTCCATTACTAAACTTGAGTCCACCATGCTCAAAGATACACAGCATCTTAAAAGCAAGGTTAGATCATCAACATCGACCGCCATATCTTTATCAGAGTCAGTGTGCTTGTGAGCTCTATTTGCAGAGGCATAAGATAAAGCAGAGAATAGGAATTTAAGCCGCTTATCTAGCTCTTTGAACAAACAATGAATGAGACATTGTAGATGTTCCAATTTCAGTTCATTGCCAAAATAATTACAACTGCCTTCAGCGTTAGACCAATCAATTGGTTCCTGTAAAGACAGTGGAACCACTAATGCGAATATTCTTTTCAAAATCGGCACCTTTAGACCCTAAAGGTAACACAATCAAATTAAAATTACAAGTAGAACAGCTTAATGAAAACCTACTTTTAATGCATACAAAGATAGTAACTCACAAAGTAGAATAGCTTCAATAGAGCGAAATATCAATGTTCTGCAGTTCCCATATGACATTGTTTATAAGATTAATAGAAGTTCAGTAACTATCAAGTGTCAAAACTACCTTGGACAGTACTCGGCTGCCAACTTCTCCACTTTCAGTTTCAAATATACCCATTTCCTGCACTAGTTTGCTTGCCATCCTACACATACGTAAAACCCATTTCAATAACAGAAGCTTCATATCAAATAAGGGTTCTCTACATGTCCCATATAAATCAAACTAACCAGAATCACTTAACCATTCTGATTCCACACAGAATTACAATGAAGAACATCATTTCTAATCACAAATGAAAAACCCAAAACTAAATTGAAAAACCCATTAAGACCCAGAAATGTACCAAACGATGACGAACGACTGCTGGAGCTGTTGAGCCTCGGCGACGACCCGATCAAACCGGGCCTCGCTGCAGAAGGGCGCGACCTCCACTGAAACTGGAGAATCATCGAGCTCTCGTAACAATCCTTCTAGGCTCAAAGCCCTGATTGCCGTAATCATCCCCCAGCTTCTTAACGTTGTTAATGAACCCCATCCACGCTGCCAATTCGGGGTCGTTTCCTCGCCGCCGCCGCCGCCACCCTCCAACCATTATAGGGATAGAGGATTCGCCAATATCCATCTCTCTCTCTTCCATCAAACGAAACTCAAAACACTTCCAAACTTCAATTCAACTCTTAACACTAAGAAAAGATTAGGGCTTTAGGTGATTAGAGAGACAGGAGGAGCTCTCTCTCCCTCTTTTGGTCTGAACTCGTCGTAATGACATTGACGAAGAAGAAGGTGGTGCAAACGGCGATAGATAGGACAGCCGGTTATAACCTTGATGCCGTTGGGCGAGAGTTTGGATTCAGACGATGGCTCGGTAACGATGAGGGAGTGGTTCGAAACTGAAGGAAACTGGGACAAAGGGGAAATTAGGGTTTGAAGATGGGAATGGAGGTAATCTTTGATTGGATTTATGTGAATTGAAATGAAAATGAAAGCTAAAAAGGGAAGACGAAGACGTCTGGATTTTTGGTAATTGGAGATTTCAAACTGATACAATTGGGGAAAGGCTGTTTGAGGAAATGGGTCTGAGCTTTTTGAGGAGATGGCTCAAAGAAAAGAGCTAAAGACTCTATTTCAGTATTTTGTCTAAGTGCTGAAAATGACCCAATATTTCGTCTAAGATAGATCGAAATAGCTCTTTTTTCTTTTGTATTTATGAATCAGACAACAGAAAGACAAGTTATGTTGTCTGACTAGAAACAGTACCCCGCGCGTTGCTGCGGGTTTTATAGTACTGCATTGACGTTACATAATATGAGACAAATCATTGAAATTATAAGAATATTGAGTATTCTTACTTACAATCACTGATGGAACAACTATAAATGGTTACTGGAAACCTTTTACATATTATAGTTCATAAGCCATGGGTGCCAGTGCCATGCTCAAAAAGATTTAAAACATAATCCTTTTTCCTTTTCTGCAAAACATGGGAAGAAACAACGCTCAGCATATCAAATTTGGTCAGCAAAATGTTAGTAGCTTGGAAGACTTACCAGTAAGTAAGGCCTTCTTTTGCTCATCTCACTGCCAAGTTTAGCTTCCAATTCAGCCACTTTCATTTCATCATTTGTCTACATGGCATATCCAAACAAAATATCAAATAATTAGCACATGAATCAGCAAGAAGTGCATTCACAGGACTCAAAGGAATAACATGACCAAATGAATAACTATGCAACTAAAGAAAGAGCTTGGTGCATTTGTTAAACAAACACATATTGGAATTCACAAAATCATATGATACTTACACATTCTCACCCATGATTGGAATTCACAAAATCATATGCCAGTAATTACTTTTAAAGGGTGTGGCTATACATTATTTCTGGTGTAAGGAATTTTACAGTCTTTGCATCACTCACCAAGGACATAAGCCTTTGCAGTTACATTATCTGTATGATACAACTCCAGACTATTCAAACATACAAACAACCTAACTCAAAGTTCCACACCACATAGTTGAACAGAAGAGGATGTGGTGTGGAACAAAGTATGTGACCATGTAGACAATGAATTACTAACAGTTAGAATGGGGCTAATAAGGTCCAACTAATTACTAAACCCATGTCCGTGAACTTTTCATATAAAGTACATAAATCACTACTTAAAAAAAAAAAAAAAAAAAGGCTACAGCTCAAGATTGCAAACGCTGACTCCATCAAAATAGTCGGTGATTAGTCTAAACGATTACAATCGACAGATTGCAGCTCTATTACAATCTACAATCTCTTTGATAAAGATTGAAAACTGAAAAATTGTTTTAAAAAAAAAAATCATCAAATTGCAGCTCTATTACAAAATGAAGAAATAGAGCTGAAAAGATTACAATCTACATATTGCAGCTCTATTACAAATTATCAAATTGCAGCTCTAATACATCCAATCTTTTCATAAAAGCTGAAAAGATTGCAAACCACAGTAAGTCAATGCACAGATACGATAGTTAATTTTACAATTAACAATACTCTGACTAACAAAGTCATCTTTAAACCACAGCAAGCTAATGCACAGTTACAATAGTTCATTTTACACCTCTATTCTTTATACGGGACATAAAATTGATAAAAAGCTTAAAGTAGAAAATCTATGATAATAAGGTTTTGTCATTTTCATTTATTTGGAGATATAATCCACTAAGTTCAATTACCCTAATCAAATCAAAAGATCATGACACCAAAACATAAAAAAGGTAACAATTTCAGCCCCAAAATCATGAAAACTTGTAAGACAACAAACAAATCCCAATGTTAATCGACAAAAACTGGAAATAATGACATCCCAGCAACAAATAAGATAAAAGAAATGAAAAAAAAAAAAACCACGAAATCGAATCAAATATAGGAGGGGTTTCAAGTACCATATTATTTTCAGCACAAACAAAATCAAAGAATATTTAAAACAATTTTGCAACAAAAGAAAGAAGAAAAACACACCCAATTGGATCAATATCGTTGCACCTGATCAAAACCTAATGCTTCTCTTCCCCTTGGCTCCAGTTCTGCATAAACAGAGAGGGTGAAAAATACTTATAAGTTATAACCAATTCATATATGCAAATCTATATATATGAAATTTGCTGATATATAGCATTCATGTTGTAAAAGGTTCTTACCATAAGATTTCTACAGAGCCTACAATCAATTTCAAGGTTGGAAAGTCAGAACAAAAACAAAGGCAAGAAACCAAAAACCCAGACTTCTATTTCTATCAGAAACCAAACACAACAAAATCCAATTCCCAATTTCCCAGATCATATATGTTTTGCTCCTGGGTTTCTCAGCTTTTATCGACTTCCTTCATTTTCCGGTTGAGAAGAATCGGAGAAAAAATCCAAAAGCCCCAATTGAAATTAGCAAAAGCCAAAAGTACAATCAACCAAAGATCATATCTAAGAAGATAAAGCAGAAAATTGAAGAATTACAACACTGATCTGAAAATTGACTTCAAAAGAAGCAAGATTGATAAACGCCCATCATCATTCAGAACCCAACAACAGCGATGAGAGATAAAAGATAAAAATCCACACCTGCAACTATTCCAGAACAGATACCTCTCTCTCTCTCTCTCTCTATACCTCTCTGTGCCTCTTCTGCAACAAATCCAGATCGATCACTTTTCTTTCCTCTCACAGTCTCTCTGTTTCCTCTAGAAACGACGAACGAAATCCACACATATTTACTTGACTACAGAAGGATGGCATCCCGTAAATGAGAGAAACAGAAGGCCAAAACCGCCGCTTCACGTATGAACAGTTGAATCAACAGGGATGAACAGTCAAGGCCACTGGGCTTTAGATTATAGTATAATTATATAAAAATTAAACTTAAATTGAGATTTCAAAGAGGGAAAGTTCCCGCTATATGCTTTGATTGCATGCAGGGTGATGCTAGGTTTAGTTATTACTCATTCACACAACAGAAATAAGTAATTTGGTTGTGGGAGCATGCAATCACTAGATATATCTTAATCAAAAATCTGTAGGTTTTAAGGGGGAATAAGTGTCATTTTGGATCAAATCTACACACATCCAAACTTTCT
Organism: Rosa persica; assembly: GCA_025331145.1. Lineage (NCBI taxonomy): Eukaryota > Viridiplantae > Streptophyta > Magnoliopsida > Rosales > Rosaceae > Rosa > Rosa persica. The sequence goes on from WFKR01000005.1 coordinate 62,082,146, forward strand.
CAATATATCTACGTTTATCACACAACAGAAACTAAAAAAACAGTTGTACGATATTCTGCAAACTACACTCATACAACAGATATAACTATACTGTTATACGATGTAGTACCAATTTGAAGCCAAATTTGAGTCGATCTAGGAGGGAATCTGCTGTTATTTTTTTTATGATTCACAAACAAATTATTCTTGTAACCGTTGTGCAATGACCTTCTAAACAAAAACTTCAGAATTTTAACCACCTTATACAACGTAAGTTTACTAAACATGTTGTCTGATTTACTTTCTTCATCACACAACACATTTTTCTTTTCGTTGTGTAAAAAGTGTTGTCTGTTAATATTTTTGGTGTAGTGAAATAAGGACAATCTGATCTCCACTTGCCACATGTTATGAGTTAATTTACTTTTTTACTTCTTTTGACTTCTAATTATTTTATGTTTTTTTTAGAATAATCCATTTATGTTACTTCACAAGACCTCACTCCCTTACTACTCTCATCTCATCGCCTAATCCTACTATTGTACTCATCCAATCCTGCTACTGCAATCGCTGCACTCATACTCGTTAAGTTTTGCTACTGCACTTGTACTCGTGTCCAGTTCTGCTACTGCACTCGTCATCGTCCAATCCTGTTATTGCACTCACCTTCCTTAAGGAGCTTCTTCTTCAAGCCTTGCTTTCCGATCTACTTCTCCTCGCCGACCTTGAGAACGGGGCCATTCTCGGGGAGGTCAAAGTCATCCACCATCTCACCGTCGGGCGTTGCCATGTCAAAGCTGGTGTCTATTTTTGGTTCAGGGTGAGAGAGAGAGAGAGTTTCTGTTCGAATTGGGGTTTTGGGTTTTCTGTTTCTGCGTTCGCTCGTCGCTCGGTTTGAGTTTTCTGGATATTGGGTCATTGGCAATGCCCGTAAATTATGATGAAACTCCAGTATTTTGGTCATTTTACAATAAAATTAGGAGTCAGACTTGCATCATTTGACTTTTGGGCTTGGGTTTGGGCTCATGTCCTTATTTGTGTAATTTTTTTTGAAAGTGAGTTTTTTATGTTTACATCTTTGGTCATGTGCTACTATGTAGTTTTCTATATTATTAATCCAATAGTTCAAAATATTTAAAAAAAGATGTATGACAAACAGCCAGATACCTAAAAGAAATTCCGAAATGGTACAACAGTTAGAATTACTCGAGATGCCCGACAAGTCATCAGTAAGCTACAAACGGAGCTCGAGATAAAAAGGTCTGATGAATATTGGAACACGTGCTGAACAAATATTGAGTACTGGTGCTTTTCAGAATGCTTTGAAGTTTATTAACACTTGGTTGAAGCAATGCATGCAAGAAGTTAAAAGAATTTCTGAACATGTTGGGTTTGCTATCCTCCTTCACAGTCACAGGTTTTGCAGCAATTGAAAGTTAAAGCATTGAAGAGAGCGAGCTTACGGAAGAGTATGTGTTGGGCAAAATTGATTGAAGATAGAGATCGAAGTAGAGAGGAAAAACAAAGAATATGCAAAGAGTGATCAGATCAGAGCTGAATTGATCACAAAGGGGATTGCAGTCATAGATGTAGGCAAGGAGACGATCTGGAGACCTTTATCCGAGTAGAGCAAGTGCGCAACAAGGCTTTAATAGCTGCACTCTTTGTTTTGCGTTGACATGAATCACAGATATAGGCTTGGATACCTGACTTAACCCCCAGCATAATATTGTATTTTTTTTTGTTTTTTTTTTGTTTAAGGAATTAATGGATTTACATATATTTGACTTTAGTATGATTACAATGATTTACTAAACTGAATTTGCATGAAAATAAATTAATGCGTGTCCTGTTTCTAACTATAGTCCGGGATAGAGCTGATCGACATTTGAATTTTTTTTGTTACTGGTTCTCAAATGAAAGAGGCAAAAAAGAATAAGATAAACCATATTGGGAATTTGAACAATATCCGATTAATGAATGACAAAATTCTGCATATAGCAAATTACATCGCATCAAAGTTAAGACCTAGTTCTATCATCTTCATTCAGGCTTCATCAACTGCTGGCTTATATCATACCTACACGGCAGGCAATAACTACTTTGCAGCCACTTGACAATGCAATCTCTATGGTACATGTGCGTACATGGGATACGAGTTTCTTCGGAACCAACCACAATTTCCCCGTTACAAACGGAACAGAAAACAGACTCCTCCTCCTCCTCCGTGTCCGAATCCATGTCATCCTCCGTGTCCGAATATGTGCCTTCCTCCTCCTTCATGTCAGAATGACCAAGATCATAAATATCCATGTAAACTTTAACCCACAAATTCTGAACCTTGGCAATGGCACTAGCCTTTGCATCACCTAGTATTTTTTCTACAATGGAATAGTGATATCGGGACGGAACACGCAAGGTAGAAAGCGAGTCTTCAATGATACTCCTCGAAACGATTGGCTCCTCCCTCAGTAAGTCACCTGTTTGAAGATGGAGCAAGGAGGCAGGGCCCCCATAGTTCGGATCAGTCACAAGGCTGATATTCATCAAGAAGTACTGATTATCCGACGACTCCGGTCTCTCTCGTACCATAAAAGGATGCTGGAACGATTGCACACACAAAGTGCCCATCATGATCGACAGCAAAATAAATCGACAAGAAGAGATATGAAGGCTGTTCGAGAGTTTGACCAATTTATAGACGGACTACATATTTCCTACTCGGGGTGGGATGCAATTTTCCAAGTTTAACTAGGTTTCAGAATTATCCCATATCTTTTTGGGTCGGTGGGCTTGTTTCCTTTCATTTGGGCCTTACTCTTGTTTTCCATTTAACTAAGGAGAAAACCACGCGATGCAATGGACAGATAGTTATAGCATTTTCTATTTTTCTTTTCAATATTTTGTAGTCGAGTGTGATTTGATTAACAAAAATAATTAAGATGTGTTTGAATGAAACAAAAGATACGAGTAATAAAATAAAGTCAAGTGACATTATTTAGGAGTTAGGTTACACTGTATCAACATAGATCTAGGAGCTGCATTTTGTACGCAACATGTAAACAAATCATTGTGTCATCAAAAAATGGTTGTTACAAACAATTGCCAAGAAGCAAAAATTATTTTGAAGGCTCCATTTAGAGTCTTCAGCTAGGAGGGGTAGGTGTTGTCCTATCTTCAACAAAGGGAGGCTGTAATCGCCGCCGCCACGACTTCCCATCAACATTGATTGTACCTGACTTCCCAGCAATACTCCTGTACTTGACTACTCAGCAATGCTTCTACTCTTACGCACCTTCATTGTTAAGATTCCATAAGCCTGCAACCATATCATATCCATTTTTCTATGCTAGTTTGAAACTTTAAACTCAGAAAAATAGCTCAAGACATGAATCAAATTCAGATAAGATATGAAATCTTACTCCATCCGCTTGTATTATCATGGTATATCATGGATGTGTCCTCAAAATTAACTCCACTTGATATACCAACTGTGTCGTCAATGCTGCATGAAGAGGTCAGAAAGTTAGTAAGATCCATTTAAATTAATTCTTGTCATTAATCACCATGTACACATTGTGAGAGACCCTAAACACTACAGCAGAGTATTGCAGCTTGAAAGAATAATTCAAATGGTGCCATCTCATCCCTACTCTCTATATCCACAATTTGTCAAATTTGATAGAGTGACTATTAACAGGACCAAGCTACTGAGCCAGAAAAGTAGAATGATATTCAGTACACAGAAAAGGAATACACAAAATGAGGAAGTTGTTAGTAATCACCTATCCCTAATATTGCATAAACGACATTATTAAGGTAGGAAACATCAAAAGCCAACATACTCATAAAGCCTGCGAATGCATGTAAGCTGTGTAAATTCATATAATTATATTGAAGCAAATGAAAGCTAGCTACAGAAAATATGAAATGAGTTACCACTGATGTTGAAAACTCCCTCAGAAAACTACATATGCCAAGGAGCTGCACACAAATAAATGCAGAGAGGTCTCAGTAAAAAGAGAAACCTGCACAGACAAAATCTATCTGTATTAAATCCCCCTCCCCACCTTTTTTTATAAATGCATGAGTGTAGTTGGTAAACATTCTCAAGCTCGATCCTTGCAATAAATCTTTACGTCAGTATTAACTTTTTTTTTTGTTTTTGTTTCCACTTATGCAGGATTACAGGGTCATTTCTGTTCATATTCCACGTGCATGATTATCAAGAATGAATTCAAGCATTTGAAAAGTTTTTGAATGCTATTCATGTCCATAATGTAAAAACTGTGTTTCCTTTCAGCTCACATAAACTTTACCAAATCCTAAAATTGATTGATATCACTGATATAAACAATTTGGTGCTACCAAAATCTGACAGCTAAGAAAATATATGACTTTCTGACAGCTACCAAAATCTGTGCCTATCTACGTACTGTTATATAACTCAGACAATTTTCAATAAGAAACTATTATAGAATCGCCTATATGTTCGTACCTATATGAAAAAAATGATGGATCCAGGATTTCATATCTTGAGGGGATAACATTTCCAAAGCTTTCAGGTATGAAATCCTCCCTTTTTAAGGCTTAGTTTGGGATTGATTCTTGAGGTGCTTTTGGAGCTGCTTCTGCTTTTGGGACAAGAGTACGTATGGTGTTTGGGAAAATCTCTAAAAGCTGCTTTTGGTTGAAAGTGCTTCTCCGTAAAGCTAAATTTTGGAAGCTACAATTTGTAGCTTTTAAAAGCTGATTTGGGAAAACATGGAGGAACAACAGTTTAGAGTTTAATGAAATTTGGACTTCCTGCCAACTCCGTCATTCTCCTTTTCTGAAAATTACATTGAAATAGCTGAACCCTATGGCAGACCTCTCTCTTTTCCGTCATTATCATTATCATTCCACATCTCCTCCTTCCTCTTCTTCGGTGTCTGGTTCTCCCTCCTCTTCTCTCAGATACCTTCTTCTTCAGCTCGCTGTTGACGTCCTTCAATTCCTGGATTCTCGCCGGCCTCACCGCCTTCCTCTGCGCAGACTTTGGGTCTTCTAGGTTATGCTTCTTCTTTACAGGTAGAATCAAACGGAACCCAATTTCTCTGATTCCTCCATAACTGCACAAAAAGGAGTAAGGTATGTGAATTTTACTCAGTGCTGTTGCTTTAGCCTTATGTTGAGGTTCCGCTGGACTGAGCCTTTTTACTTTTGGCATTGAGGCCAGTTTTGGAATTTATAAAGATTTGTTTTTGTTGGGTTTTGTTTTATGGTTTCTCCCATTTATGAATTCTATAGAGGCTGGCATTGAATCTAATGGGAAATGTAGCGATTTAGAGTGAATGTTTTGTTTTGGCCGTACATTATGTTGGGACGTAAATTTTATGTTCAATCTGAAATGCATTTGCTTCAGCACATGAGTAGTAATTGTAAATTTCATGTTTTGGTGGGTTGGCATATATGTGGTTGATGATGGACGTGTTGTTTATTTACTTCACTCACAGGTCGAGAGCGATTCTCTCTGTCTATTTTAGTTGTTCAAGTTGTAGATTCTCTGGTCTCAATGCCCACCGTTGAGAACATGCGACTTTGTTTAATTTTTGAACTGCGTTGTCTATTTACTTCACTCACAGGTCAAGAGAGATTCGTTGTGTTTATATAGATCAAGTTTTAGTCTTTTTGGCCTCAACGTACACACCATTGAGAACGTTCTTGTATAGTGTGGAATGATGACTTCAGTTTCTGAATTGCGGTGAAATGCATAAGGTGTGCAAGTACAATTTGGTTTAGTATTTAGATGATGTTATGTGCTTCCATGAATCAATTTCTTAGTTTGTTATCAGTGTAATCTAGGGTTCTGATGTTGAGCTTCCTATGGAACAGAGAACTGAGTTTGAGTCTTATTATGTGGATCTTAAAAACATGAGTTGTGTAGCAACAAGGACAAGTTTTGAGTCTCAGGCTTGGAGCTAATAAAGATGTGAATCAACAAGTCGGGATCCTATAAAACTTGAACCTTTTTGATCGAGTCAGTTGGAACAGGGGTTTATATGCTGATTGATATTTGTACTTTATTATTTTTCTTTGTTGGGTGGTAATTAGGGAACGAAAAGGGACAGTTCTATAGTTTATTCTAATGTATATTTTGTTCTACTCGAGCTATGCCTCTCTGTAAAGGATTTTTCGGTCATGTGCTTAGCCCAATAACTTTCAACAGCAAAACAGAAGACTAGAGGAGCAGTCATACTTATATGAATGCCAGAACGCCATACATGTTTCTTTTGCTATCTAGGTCTGCAATTGTTATAAAGTTAACTTTCTTTTGCTGCATGAACTAGTTTATTGTCGTAGTGTATCTATGTTAGACTACTACTGCACTGACCCAGTAGTGTATGCGAACTAGTACACATAACAACCACCTCACCTGCAGTTCCATCTTCTTGCAGAGACAACAGAAAACATGATATGCCACATTTTCCTTATGAAAAACAAGTGAAGATAGTTATTACTACTATGGCTCTTCATAATTACATAAGAAGATATACTCAACGAGATATTGATTTTGATGAAAGTGGAAATTACTCAAGTGAAGAGACTGGTGAAGAGATGAAGGATAATGAACATGATGGAGATGGTCCAGGAAGACAAGAAATGGAGGTGTTAAGAAATGCAATTGCACAAAGTCTAATGAATGCATCTACTTAGCATTTAGTTGCAAATTTCAAGTGACTTTAGTATATTTTATGTAATGATTCCCGTTGAACTATGGTCGGAAAAGAATCCAAATATTCTAGATGAGATTTTGTGTAATAGTAAAACATAATATGCATATTGAAGGGTTCAAAGTAAATTTTTTATTTGGTCCAACCAAGGGACAAGAATAATACATGAGAATAAAATTTATTTGGTATGGTTACATAATCAAAAAACAAAATTATGTATTTTAGTAGCATATCTTAGCATGTATGACCATTTTGATAATTATACCAAGTCAGAATACTTTTGCCTTGCAACTTACCAAACACCTAGAAATTGCTTTTGGACCTCACAACACTTTTAAAAACAGTTTACCAAACACCTCAGCTACTTCTCCTCATAGCAAGTTCAAAAGTGCTTCCTCTCACAGTAAGTTCGGAAGTGTTTCCCCTCACAGTACAACAATCCCAAACTGAGCCCTCTTACCGTTACATATTCTTTCAACCAAAATTGCCACAAAATCCATAAGAATACAAATCATAATTAAATTGAATACAAACCAAATCTTAATAACAAAATGAAAGCTAATGTAAAAAAATTACCTCTGGAACAGTTTGAGCTGCTTTAGGAAAGCTTTCTCAATCTGAAATCAAATAACACTGTTTGAGCCCAAAAACACTTTTGGTTGGACCCTTAAAGTAGCAGACAGTGTGGGCCGATGTAGCGGCCCAGATAGGGAACAAGAAGCAGGCCCAACGAGGGAATCCGTGTGGAATCCCCGCAGAACCCCATAGAGGCCCAGTAGAGTCCATAATCAGGAATCCACGTGGAGTAATCATTATATTCTTCACCCACGTGGAGTTCAGAGAATGCAGTACAGCCTAGTTCGCGGTGGAATAGGGATGTCAGGCGTGCTATGGGATCTAATCACTTTTGCAGAAAAACAGGAATATAACATCATGACTATGTTAGTGCGCCATTAATGCGATGTGCTTGCGGGGAAAAGGCTAAACAATGATATCCCAACTGCCCGCGACTAGTGAGGAGTCAGCTTTGCTCCTATTTTAGCAATATCCAGATTAATTAACAATTAATCTGCTATATTCATTATGATTTTCAAGATAATGCTCCTGCAGATCAGATACTTTTGGTCGAGAATAGAATATTCTACATTTCTCCGAGGATTGGGAACTCACATAATAGCCTATATCTGAGGCTAACATGAAGAGAAAAGGACAGCCAATTCATCAACTAATCTCTACGATTATCCAAGCCTCTCCGGAGCAAACAACCCTTCTTCTCTTACAGGTGACCACACTCCAGTCTCAGTTTCCACATGAGCCGACTATTAGTGCCACCAAACCCTCCGTCAACATACATTTGTCCTAGTCTCCTCAGGAGCTGATGGTAGTGCCGCGACCACAACGGTTATAGAACCTGCCAAGCAAGGGTAACGCCCTCGCAACCCAACGAAGCTAAAGTCACGCTTTAGTAAGATCTCAATACTTCCCGATGATTTCGCTCTGCTCAATCTACAATATTGAGTATCGATTATACGTGATAAGAAGAAACTGCTACAAAGTCCTCACCACGAAGTAGAAAGAATCCCGCTACGAGGTTAGTACTCTCCTTGTCATCAATCACATGATAGAAGTTGGGTCAAGGGACACCCCCGACGACCGCACCCGAACAGTGCTGGCATGTCCACTCAAGAAAAGAGACTGTTGACCAGCTACAACAAAACTGGAGCCAAACAAACACTGTTAGTGACAACACAACCCTAACAAATTCTGAGAAACAGACCAAATAGTAGTAATTAGTAAATGTTAAACTATGAATAAAATGAAAGTAAAAATTGAGTAACTGAAAAAAAAAATGACTCATGATTTCAGGTTTTTCCATTCAAAACCAAAAAATAAATGTAAGTTTATGATCAAAATGACATCCCAGTAGTAAATTGAAAAAAAAAAAAAAAGAAGGTAATTTGATTCCATCGTTGCAGAAGTTACTCTAATTTTTAATCTATAATAAGAAAATACACGTGTATAGTGACACACCGACACACATCTTCTGTTTGACAACAATGAGGAAATTAAAATCCCCTTTTTATTTTTTTGCAGGTTGATCTGAGGTGAAGTAGCAACCATGGCTTGTCAAGAGAAAAAGCTGACACATTCACAAGTTGAGTTGTATTATGTTTGTATTATGTGTACTCAATATGATAACCTCAATAACAGTTTGTTTGAGACTTATTCTTCACTCTGATATCTCTATAATGAGGTTAGCGAAGACAAATACAGTTATGTTTATGTTTGGTTGCACAGGAAAAGTTGTCTTCACTATATTTAAAAGGCTGATTGCTTCTTCTTCTAACAGATTTCCATAGCAAAGGCCGTCAATGTAGTGCTACACAAAGAAGGGAGATTAAGTTGAAATAACTATTATCTACCTGCAAAAAATTCCAAAAAAAAAAAAAAAAAAAACAAACAAACAAAAAAACAAAGAATTAAAATGGTCAGAGAACTCTTGGAAGAATTCTTCTTGCCAATTCTGTTCTGTTTTCCTAATTAATGAACAAACAACTATCTGCATATCAAGACATCCATCAACAGAAATTGAACAACAAAATTCGAGCACAACCAGAGTGTAAAGAGTCAATCTTTGTACAAAATCCACAGACAAAGTTGAACAGTTTGAAGGAAAATCATTTATCAGGATGAAATTGGTAGTAAAATTAGCAGGAATAGAATTGAGGACAAAGAACCTCTCCCTAACTCTCTCTCTTTGTACAGATCAGAGATTCGCCAGAGCAAACACACAGAGCTGTTCGAAAGCAACAGTATAACCACCATAACACGACTCCGTGCCATAGAAATCTTACAGGTGAACTGTGCCATTTTTTAACACATAGAAGGGCCAAATCTTCAGGATACTGTTCCTCAGCTACAGTACCATAAACCCTCCTGGTTAAGGCACCTAAAAGTTCAGCACCACAAACCCTCCTGGTTAAGGCACCTAAAAGTTCAGCACCACAAACCCTCCTAGTTACGGCTCCTAAAAGTTCAGTACCACAAAAAACCAGAGAAGCAAAATAATAAAAACGAACCTGGGGCTTTCTTCTCCATCGCAGCGTCTTCTTCCTCCCAAAGTTCGCTGCTTTTGGTATTTGGTGCAATCTTAGGGATTTGAGGCTTGTTTGTGATGTGGATTTAAGTAATTGCGCGTGATTTAGGTTAGGTTTTGGTGCTTTATGGATTTCGAAAATTTAGGGCTTTGTTTACCATTCTCTGGAATTAAAGCTTTGAAATTGGAATTTTACCATATGGGGAAGCACAAACCTGGGTATCAAGTTGTTGAACTAGTACCCTATTAGTTGAATTTCTAATGTTGACTTGTTTCTTTTCCTGTTCTCCAGCTATGTTGAATTTTGTCTTATTTTCCTGTGGTAATGGCAGGGCTTTAGATCTGGAGTAAGCGGAACTGGAACTTTGTTTCTGAAGTGCGGGTTTGGCGAATTAACTTTTGACATACGACTAGGAGTTGTGGGTTATAGGTTCTGATGGAGAAAGGCAGGGGTGGGCAAGAAAGGGAAAGGAAAAATGAAAATGGGAACAGACAACGTGAAAATGGGAATGGTGATAGGGGGAGAGAATATAGTAGTTATAAAGATGATGAGCGACTGAAGAGATACCGACATGAGAGTGGACATAGAAGGCGGGAGAATGAGGATGGTCGTAGAAACAGGGACAGGCATTCACGTCACTACTCTGAGTGCAGGGATGAAAGGGAAGAGTGTAGAACTTCAGAGCGGAAAAGGGATAGTAGAGATGATGGTAGGCAAAGTAGGCATAGAAACTGGGATGACGATAGTGAGATAAAGTATCGCAGAAATAAGGAGGTGAATGAAAGACGAGAAGACAATGAGCGAGATGATAGGATGCTTGAGAACTCAAAACCCCAAGGACGATCAACATTGCAAGAGGGAAATCTGAATAATAATGTGGCAAATTCGGGAAAGAGTGATGGGATTTATATTCCACCCTATAAGTGCCCGAATGATGAAAGAGGTCGAAGATAAAAGTAGCGTCGAGTATCAGCGCTTGACATGGGATGCCCTCTTCGTGATAAGTAGGAAATTGTTGTTGCATTTTGTGCCACTCTTCGTGATGGGAAACTTTAGTGAATTAAGACTGCTTTTAGTTTGCTACTAATTAGCTAAAGCACAATTGTATGACTCAGTGGATTACAGTGCACATATACAAATCCTGCGAGACTCAGACTCTATTGCGGGATTATTCCTCCAAGATTGACACAGAAAAACCTTAGTCTAGAAACATTAAGAAATAAATAATTGCAGTTCAGTGCAAAGGTTCCAAGTTTTTGAAATTTGGTCTAGAAACCTAATTTCTCGACAAGAAATAAGAAATAAATAGTATATAATACGTTATTGCCATCTCCGACAACGAAAAGTTCCACCACATTTGTTTGTCAGGGTGAGAGTCCAAAACTTAGATATCTTGCTGCCATAATTCTAACAAAGTCAGCTTTTGAAATTCTCTGAGCGTATAGAGAATTATATTTACAAGGGAAAATGGCTGCGCACAGGTAGATCCTGCGCGCCTTGAAGATCCACTTTGTAAACCTTTTTAGCCAGCCAGTTGGTTAGTTTATCATGGGTTTGTTTCTAGGTTATATTTAGTTGCTCCGCCTCCATGATTTGTATTTTGATGTTAGTTGATAACTTCATATCTATGCATGCTTGTTTTAGCTTTTTTAATGGGTTGTCCAACATTTAGTTGATAAACTATAATTTCTCGATACGAGCTTTGCAGATGGAGCTATGTGTCATGCTTTTGGAATGTTGCAGTCAGGAGAGAACCTACCTTCGCTATTATGGTCTCTTGGGACAGCGGTTCTGCATGATCAAAAGAATCCTCCAGGAAAATTTTGAGAAATGTTTTGTCCAACAGTATTCAATGATTCACCGGCTCGAAACAAACAAGCTAACGAAGGTAGCTAAGTTTTTTGCGCATTTACTGTTAGTTGATTAAAAGCCTCTGGAAGTTTCTGAAGATGGTTGGACACAGCTCTATGCCAGCTGTTTCCAGTTATCAAGATCAGCTAATCAGTTTTCTGTTTCTAATTAGTTGGTTATGTTAATTAGTTGGTAATTAGTTAGTAATTAGTTGAATAGTATATATAGTAAATCTGTCTCTAATCTCAGTGACATATCGAAAGCTCTGTGGAAGAGAAAATTCTGGTGTTTCTCTCTCTTTTATTCATCTTCTTCTGAGTTCTTCATTGAACCCTAGCTTTGTGATTTCCTGGCTATCATGGTATCAGAGCATCCATAAGATTCAGGACCTGTGATTCTTACTTCCGCATCCATTATCTCCATGCAAGTGCTCACGATCTGTGATCTCAGATCTCATTACACTTCGGCTGCGACTTGGAGCCGTGGTCATCTTCAAGGCTTGGATTTTGTGTTGCTTCACTTCAGGTTTCAATTCGAGTCCTCGCTGTTCTTCTAAAGGTGAATCGCTCTTGTCTTTGTTACTCTATAACATGATTCATATCTTCTGAGCTAAATCCCTGAGCAAACATGAACAAAATTGTGTTTAATTCTTGAAACACTGCCTTCAGTTTCAGTTTGAGTAAATTTTGAGTTAACTAGAGCAAAATCTGAGTAAATTGAGGAGTTGATTTGTATATAGACCAAAAGCCTGGGTAAATTGAGTTGATGATGAGTAGTCTGAGTCCAAAATTAGTACAAGTCGAGGTAGATTACCAGAGCTAAGGAGGTTGATTGTGATTGTTGTTAAGTTGAGGAAAGGGTTGAGAACTTGTTGAAGTTGTTACATCTCTTGTTGCCTGTAGAAGTATAATCTCTCATGGCACCCGCTCTTACTCACTCTGATGTACACTCTGTGTTGAGTGTAATCACTATGCGTCTTGGGGAACGAAACTTTATAAAATGGAGCTTTCAGTTTGAGTCTACCCTAGCTGGAAATGGTCTCTTTGGACACTATGATGGTAGTGAGATGCCACCACCTCGCTATGCACTTACCACAGAAGGTCAGGTCACTAATGAAGAAACTACAGCATATAAAGCCTGGAAACAAACTGATATGGCTCTTTTGAGTTTACTTATGGCAACACTGGATGAAGATGTTGTGGATGTGATTATTGGTTGCAAAACATCCAGACAAGCCTGGCTTGCACTTCAAGAACGTTTTTCTGCAGTGTCAAGAGTGAGTATCATGCAGCTCAAAACTGAGTTACAAACTCTTCGCAAAGGAGGTGAATCTATTGAGAAGTACTTACAGCGTGTGAAAAATGCTCGTGACCAACTCTTATCTGTGGGAGTTGCTATTCCAGATGAGGATGTTATCATTGTTATCTTGAACGGATTACCAGAAGAGTATTCAACAGTTAGAACTGTGATTGAGGGCAGAGAAACACCTATCACTCTTCGCGACTTAAGGTCTCAATTACTTTCTGCAGAAAGACGCATTGAAGGCAGTTTTGCTCTTCACTCTAACATGAGTGCTATGGTGGCTCGAAGAGATGGATCAATGAATAGGGAGAGAGGTGGAGATACTGGAGGATGGGGTGACAAGGGTTATGGTAAAGCAAGAGATGGAAAGCTCAATGGTGGTAGTACTGAATGTCCAGTGTGTGGGAAGAAGGGACACACTGTGGACACATGTTTTCGTGTTCACAAATGTCAAATTTGTGGAAAACATGGTCATCTTACAAGCACTTGCTATCAGAATCCTGAGTACAAGGGTCAACAAGCTCCTCAGAACAGACCTTCTAGCAATGGTGTATCACCTGAATGCCAAATCTGCTCCAAGAAGGGACACACTGCAGTAAACTGTTTTTACCGAACTGATGTATCTGCTGACCATCCATCTCTGTCCATTCCTACTTGTCAAATCTGTGGTTTAAAGGGCCATGCTGCATTGAATTGTACTCATAGAACCAACTTTGCCTATCAAGGATCTGAGCCTCCTGCTTCTCTTGCTGCGTTGACTGCACAGTCATCTGGAGGTTACAATGGTAGCCTTCAACAATCTCAAGGTGGATATCCTATACCTAGCTCTTGCTTCCCAGGTGGCTTTTATCCAAGTACTGGTGCTTCCACATCTACATCTGGATATACAATGACTCAAGCTGGTTCATCTGCTCCATCAAATGCTCCCACTAATAATGAAGTGTGGATAGGAGATTCTGGTGCTACACATCATATGACTTCTGATCTTCGAAATCTCACCATTGCTCAACCCTATACCTCTGACAATAAGATCACCATTGGTAATGGTACAGGTTTGAGTATTTCTCATACTGGTTCTAGCTATATTAAACCTGCTGATCATATCTTAAGACTGAACAAAGTGTTACATGTTCCCAATCTAGCCATGAATCTGTTATCTTTTACAAAGTTGTGTAGAGATAACAACTGCTTCATCACACTTGATGAAAGAGATATTGCTGTGCAGGACAAAGCATCCAAAACAGTGCTTTACCAAGGAAAGAGTAGTGAAGAGGGTCTCTTTCTCTTCAAGACACCACAAGTTGCTTCTATACCTGAATTGTCTCACACTGCCTTTGTTAGCTCCTCCACTTCACTTCCAGTTTGGCACCAACGGTTAGGTCATCCTTCTCCACCTATTCTGTCCAAAATGCTATCTTGTTCCCAAATAAAACCTCCTAGATCAACTTCTAGTCCTTTTTGTACTTACTGTTTAGAAGGCAAGATGCATCGATTGCCTTTTACTGAGTCTGTATCCAAAAGTCCTGTGCCATTTCATAAAATGCATTCTGATGTCTGGGGACCTGCCCCATGCTTATCCATAGAGGGATACAAATACTATGTCACCTTCATTGATGATTGTACAAAATTTGTGTGGATCTTTCCACTTATCAATAAATCTGATGTTCTTGCCCAATTTGTCAAATTTTATGTTTTTGTGCGCACACACAGTTTGCCTCCACTATTAAGATTCTTCAAACTGATGGGGGTGGTGAGTTCAATAGCAAAGCCTTTCATAACTTCCTTGCTTCCAAAGGGATCTTACATCATATTACCTGTCCATATACCCCTCAGCAAAATGGTGTTGCTGAAAGGAAGAATAGGCATATTGTGGAAACAGCTATTTCCTTGCTGTCCACTGCAGGCCTTCCTAAACGTTTTTGGTTTCACAGTGTGGCTCACTCTTGTTATCTCATCAACAGAATGCCTTGCAAGTCATTGAATATGACTTCACCCTATGAACTTCTGTTTCATAAAGTACCAGATATCTCTCAGCTTAAGGTTTTTGGTTCCTCCTGTTATCCATATCTTAGACCCTACAATCATGATAAGTTGGATCCCAGAACTACTAAATGTGTGTTCTTGGGATATGCACTCGGTTACAAGGGTGTGTTCTGTTACAGTGTTCCTCAAAATAAACTCTGGATGTCTAGACATGTCATCCATGATGAAACCAGTTTTCCCTTCCTGTCTTCTCCTTCTCTTATGTCACCTTCACCTGATCTACCTACTTTCTTTCCCTCTTCTTCTTCTTCCATCTCTGCTTCTCTTCCCCCACAGATGCCTGGTACTCCTTCTCCTTGCCCTCTCAGTGAGGTCCCTAATGAGTTGGAGGGGGACAATGGTGGTGTTGATATGAGTAATGATGGGCACTCCTCTGATGAGGTTAATGGTGTTGATGGTGTATCACATAGTCTGCATCATGAAACTGGAAATGAGGTGAGTATTGGTAGTGACACAGATGGTGATCAAGTTAATGTGCAATATGAGGTGAGCAGTAATGCACTTAGTGGTGCTCCTGAAGTTCCTGAAGCAGGGAGTGATAGACAGAATAATTCTTCAATTAGTGGTCTTAATGCAAATGAGAATAATACCCTACAGTTTGGTGGCAATATTACTACTGAGAATCTTCCTCAGGAGCTTGATTTTATTGTGAACCAGAACTACAATGATCACTCTATGATGACTAGAGCTAAGAATGGAATTGTTAAACAGAAAACGTTTGAAGACTTCTACTGTTTTTCTGCTGTTGCACAACAGAAACTATATGCTGAATATCCTTTCTTTAGTGGGTTTACTGCTGTGTCTGATATTAGTGATGTTGTGGAACCTAGAAACTTCAAGGCAGCTTCTGGCAAGTCTGAATGGGATCAAGCAATGTTGGAGGAGATTGAAGCCTTAAATAAGCAAGGTACTTGGTCCTTAGTTCCATGTCCGAAGAATAGAAATATAGTTGGCAGCAAATGGATATATAAAGTTAAGAAAAATCCAGATGGATCTGTGTCAAGATATAAAGCTAGGTTGGTTGCTCAAGGCTTTAGTCAAACTAAAGGTCTAGATTATGATGAGACCTTCAGTCCTGTTGTGAGACATAGCACTGTGCGAGTTATATTGGCTCTTGCTGCCATGAATAATTGGGAGTTAAGACAGTTGGATGTTAAAAATGCTTTCTTACATGGAGACTTAAAGGAAGAAGTGTATATGGCTCAACCACAAGGTTTTGTTGACTCTTTGCATCCTGATTATGTATGCTTGTTGAGAAAATCACTCTATGGTTTAAAGCAAGCTCCAAGAGCATGGAATGAAAAGTTCACCAGTTTCCTACCAAGTCTGGGATTTACTTTTTCTCATTCTGATCCAAGTCTCTTTATTAGACATACTGCAGGAGGAATGATAGCCTTATTATTGTATGTGGATGATATTGTAATTACAGGATCAGATACTGCAGGTATCCATGAGGTTATCTCTGAGCTAAGTATGGTATTTGACATGAAAGATCTCGGTGCATTGTCCTATTTTCTTGGACTGGAGGTCACCAAAGTGCAACGAGGTATATTCTTGAGTCAAACTAAATATGCCAAAGACTTGCTTGCAAAGACTGGAATGGATACCATCAAATCCTCCAGCTCACCTTGTCTTCCTCACTGTCAAATGACAAAAGATCAAGGTACTCCTCTCAAAGATGCTACTATGTATAGAAGCATTGTAGGTGCATTACAGTACTTGACATTCACACGACCAGATATAGCATATGCAGTTAATACTGTTTGTCAGTTCATGACAAACCCCACAGATGTTCATTATGCTGCAGTTAAAAGAATTCTGAGATATTTACAAGGGTCTTTGCATAAAGGGTTGTTCTACAGCTCTAGTGGTACCTTGAGTAATACTGTATGTGTTAATGCATTATGTGATGCTGATTGGGCTGGTGAAGTAATACAAAGGCGTTCTACTACTGGATTTGTTGTATATCTTGGCTTGTGTCCAGTCTCTTGGCAATCCAAGAAACAAGGTAGTGTGTCACGCAGCTCCACTGAGTCTGAATACAGGAGTTTAGCTAACACTGCTGCTGAGATTAGTTGGATCAGACACTTGCTGTGTGATCTGAAAGTTAAGATTCCTCGTGCTCCTTTGCTTAAGTGTGATAATCTGTCAGCCTTGGCCTTGGCATCTAATCCTGTGTTTCACTCTAAGATCAAGCACTTGGACAATGACTTTCATTTTGTTCGTGAACGTGTGCAGCATAATGATCTTTGTCTTGAATATGTGTCTACAACAGAACAAACTGCAGATATCTTGACAAAAGGACTGCCTTCACCAATCTTTCGAATACATTGTGTCAATCTCAGACTAGTAACCCTAGCTGAGCTTGAGGAGGGGTGTTAGTTGATTAAAAGCCTCTGGAAGTTTCTGAAGATGGTTGGACACAGCTCTATGCCAGCTGTTTCCAGTTATCAAGATCAGCTAATCAGTTTTCTGTTTCTAATTAGTTGGTTATGTTAATTAGTTGGTAATTAGTTAGTAATTAGTTGAATAGTATATATAGTAAATCTGTCTCTAATCTCAGTGACATATCGAAAGCTCTGTGGAAGAGAAAATTCTGGTGTTTCTCTCTCTTTTATTCATCTTCTTCTGAGTTCTTCATTGAACCCTAGCTTTGTGATTTCCTGGCTATCATTTACTCGGAACAGATGCCCTTCCGTGGCATTGCTTAGCCCATGTACGGTTAACTGAAGAGGACACCACTTCTTCTTCTCGTAGGTAGATGGCGCAAGGAGGCAGGGTTCGGATCAGTCACAACGCTGATATTCATCAAGAAGTACCGATTGTAAGATGACTCCGGTCTCTGTCGTACCATAAAAGGATGCCGGAACGATTGCACAGACAAAGTGCCCATCATGATCGACAGAGAAATTAGTCAAAACAAGAAAAGACACGGAAGGCTGTTCGAGAGATATGGACGGACTACATATTTCCTACTTGGGGTGGGATGCAATTTTCCAAGTTTAACTAGGTTTCAGAATTATAAATAACTGCTTCCTCTGCTCGGCCCAATAGCGTTTTGGGTCGGTGGGCTCTTTCCTTTTTATTTGGGCCTTACCCTTCTTTTCCATGTCATATAATTCAGTACCACAAAAAACCACAGAAGCAAAAAATAAAAACGAAGTTGGGGCTTTTCTCCATCGCAGCTTCTTCTTCCTCCCGAAGTTCGCAGCTTTTCTTCACTCTCTTAAATTCCAGGTGTGCCTCTCTCTCTCTCTCTCTCTATATATATATATATATTTATGTAGGTACGTGTTTATGGTTTTCTATAGAGTTAGGGTTTTTGTGTGAAAAAAATTGAACTCTGCGGTCGCTGCATTTTGGTATTTGGTGCAATCTTAGGGATTTGAGGCTTGTTTGTGATGTAGATTAAGTAATCGCGCGTGATTTAGGTTAGGTTTTGGTGCGTTATGGATTTCGAAATTTAGGGTGTTGTTTACGATTCTCTGAAATTCGAGTCTGCAATTTCGTTTTGTTCTGTGGAAATTCAAATTTGATGCGAGTAAGTTAGATGCTGAGTCCTGGAATCCAGCCCAGCAGCTTGTACTGTCGTTGGGATTAATTAGAGAAGAGGAAATTGTGTTGTTTGAATCGGAATCTGAAAGTGAATTAAAGGAATTAAAGCTTTGAAATTGGAATTTTACTATATGCTGAAGCATAAACCTGGGTATCAAGTTGTTGAACTAGTATTCTACTAGTTGAATTTCTAACGTTGATCGGTTTCTTTTGTTTTAGGGTTTTACTTGCGTTTTTCCTTTTATCCAGCAATGTTGAATTTTGTCTATATGGTGTCTTATTTTCTTGTGGTTATGGCAGGGATTTGGATCTGGAGTAAGTGGAACTGGAACTTTGTTTCTGAAGTGCTGGTTTGGCGAATTAACTTTTGACATAAGCATAGGAGTTGTGGGTTATAGGTTCTGATGGCTAGACGGCACAGTAGTGAATCGAGTGATGATGATGTGAGGGGTGGAAGAGATAAGTATCGTCAGCATAGAAGTAAAAGCGAGTCGAGGTCAAACAATCATCTTGAGCAGGGTGAAATTGATTCCTCAGATTCTGATAGAGATGATAGAACAAAGAGACAAGGGAGACGGGATGATGAGAAGGAAAGGGAAAGGTCCAGTGAGAGGGTTCCCAGTGATAGACATGGAAGGTGGCGGGGTGATCGTCAAGATAGGGATCGACACACTTCTGATGAAGACGGTGAGGTTGCAGAGAAAGACGGGGATGGGCAAGAAAGGGAAAGAAAAAATGAAAATGGGAACAGACAACGTGAAAGGGATCCCAGTGATAGATATGGAAGGTGGCGGGGTGATCGTCAAGATAGGGATGTACAAAATTCTGATGAAGATGGTGAGCTGGCGGAGAAAGACAGGGGTGGGAAAGAAAGGGAAAGGAAAAATGAAAATGGGAACAGACAACGTGAAAATGGGAATGGTGATAGGGGGAGAGAATATAGAAGTTCTGAGGATGATGAGCGACTGAAGAGATACCGACATGAGAGTGGACATAGAAGGCGGGAGGACAAGGATGGTCGTAGAAACAGGGACAGGCATTCACATCACTACTCTGAGCGCAGGGATGAAAGGGAAGAGCGTAGAACTTCAGAACGGAAAAGGGATAGTAGAGATGATGGTAGGCAAAGTAGGCGTAGAAACTGGGATGACGATGGTGAGATAAAGTATCGCAGAAATAAGGAGGTGAATGAAAGACGAGAAGACACTGAGCGAGATGATAGGATGCTTGAGAATTCAAAACCTCAAGGACGGTCAACATTGCAAGAGGGAAATCTGAATAATAATGTGGCAAATTTGGGAAAGAGTGGTGGGGTTTATATTCCGCCCTATAAGTTGGCCCGAATGATGAAAGAGGTTGAAGATAAAAGTAGCGTCGAGTATCAGCGCTTGACATGGGATGCCCTCCGAAAGAGTATCAATGGGCTTGTGAACAAGGTCAATGCTGCAAACATTAAAAATATAATTCCAGAAATTTTTGCAGAGAATCTCATTCGTGGAAGAGGTCTCTTTTGTCGATCCTGTATGAAGTCACAGATGGCATCTCCAGGATTTACAGACGTCTTTGCTGGTTTGGTTGCTGTTGTTAACACCAAGTTTCCTGAGGTCGGTGAACTTTTGTTGAGAAGAATTGTCTTGCAGCTTAAGAGAGCATTTAAGCGGAACGACAAGGTGTGTTTCTTCCCCTTTGTTATTTACTTCTGGTTCTTTTTTAATGCTTGAAAATTTGCAGATGCACCTGCTGGGTGTCAAACCCCTGCACACGCCCGATAAAGAAAAAAGAGTGTTTCCCTTATAACTCAGTGATGGCTGAGACAAAGAGAGCTTTTACTTGGGTTCCTTCTGATTCTATTCCTCTTAACTTGCTTTGCTTTGTGATCAGCCACAACTACTAGCTGCTGTCAAATTTATCGCGCATCTTGTCAACCAACAAGTGGCTCATGAGATTATAGCATTGGAATTGCTCACTGTGCTGCTGGAGAACCCTACCGATGACAGTGTTGAAGTTGCTGTTGGCTTTGTCACAGAGTGTGGATCTATACTGCAAGACCTTTCACCTAAAGGGCTCCATGGTGCGCACACTGTTTCATTTTTGTAACATTTATGTGCTTTTTGGTTTATTCATTGATTGGTTCATATATGTGTTTCTTTTTACTGATTTTGCTCGTATAATTTTTTATTTTTACAGGCATCTTTGAGCGCTTCCGTGGAATTCTCCATGAAGGAGAAATTGACAAACGAGTTCAGTTTTTGATCGAAGGCTTATTTGCATTACGGAAAGCAAAGTTTCAGGTTGAGTCTAAATTTCTTTGCGATGGTAAATTATATAGCAACAATAAATTGTCAGAATTCACAATTATTCACAATATCTTCTCTGTATATGTATTTGCAGGGGCACCCAGCTGTTCGTCCAGAACTGGACCTTGTTGAGCAAGAAGACCAGTTAACTCATGAGATTTCTCTTCAAGAGGAGATAAATGCAGAAATTACCCTTGGTATGTTTTACGTTGTAATATGGTTGTAGATTTTTAACTTATGTAGGGTTATACATCATTGTGATATTTAACATTTTGATTGTGTTTGTTCAGATATTTTCAAGCCTGATCCTGATTTCATTGAGAATGAGAAGCGCTATGAAGATGTGAAGAAAACAATTCTTGGTGAAGACTCTGAAGAGGAAGGTTCTGATGCAGCTTCAGATGGTGAGGATGATGATGAGGAGGAGGAGGACGAAGATGATGAGGAGGAAGAGGACGAGCAGGAAATGAAAATAAGAGATGAGACGGAGACGAATCTTGTGAATCTTCGAAGGACAATATATCTGACTATCATGTCCAGTGTAGATTTTGAGGAAGCAGGTCATAAGCTCCTTAAGATTAAGCTTGAGCCTGGCCAAGAGGTAAGTTATACTATTCATGTGTGATTGCTATATTATTGCATTTCACTTGATAAGTAGGAAATTGTTTCATTTTTTGCTACTCTTTGTGATGGGAAACTTTAGTAAATTAAGACTGCTTTTAGTTTGCTACTAATTAGGTAAAGCACAATATAAAGATTCATATAAAGTGGATTACAATCCACAAGTGTATATAAATCCTGCGAGACTCAGACTGTATTGCGGGATTATTCTTCCAAGATTGACATAGAAAAACCATAGTCTAGAAACATTAAGAAATGAATAATTGCAGTTCAGTGCAAAAGTTATTGCCTTTTCTGACAACGAAAAAGTCCACCACATTTATTTGTCAGGGCGAGAGTCCAAAAATTAGATATCTTGCTGCCATAATTTTAACAAGTGAGCTTTTGAAATTGTCTGAGCGCAAGGGAAAGTGGCCGCGCACAGGTAGATTCTGCCATGAAGATCCACTTTGTAAACCCTTTTAGCCAGTTGGTTAGTTTATCATGGGTTTGTTTCTAGGTTATAGTTAGTTGCTTTGCCTCCATGATTTGTATTTTGATGTTAGTTGATAACTTCATATGTATGCATGCATGCTTCTTTTAGCTTTTTTAATGGGTCACAACATTTCTTTGATAAACTATAATTTCTTGAAACGACCTTTGCAGATGGAGCTATGTATCATGCTTTTGGAATGTTGCAGTCAGGAGAGAACCTACCTCCGCTATTATGGTCTATTGGGACAGCGGTTCTGCATGATCAACAGAATCCACCAGGAAAATTTTGAGAAATGTTTTGTCCAACAGTATTCAATGATTCACCGGCTTGAAACAAACAAGCTACGTAATGTAGCTAAGTTTTTTGCGCATTTGCTCGGAACAGATGCCCTTCCGTGGCATTGCTTAGCCTATATACGGTTAACTGAAGAGGACACCACTTCTTCTTCTCGTATTTTTATAAAGATCCTATTCCAGGTAACAAAAAAGAAACTGATTCTTACTACATTTCTATTTGATTTCGTAGACCATTGATTAGTTAATAGTATATAATATGTTATTGTTTCTGGTGCAGGAATTGTCAGAGCATCTTGGTATCCGTCTGCTTAATGAGCGGTTGACTGATCCTGCAATGCAAGACTCTTACGAATCTATTTTCCCAAGGGACAATCCCAAGAACACCCGTTTTGCTATTAACTTTTTCACATCCATTGGGCTTGGCGGCATCACTGAGAACCTGCGAGAGTATTTGAAGCACATGCCACGCCTAATTATGCAACAACAAAAAGCAGCGTCAGATGAAGAATCCGACAGTTCTGGATCATCGGATTCGGACTCAGACTCGGGGTCGGCTAGTTCCGAGTCAGAATCAGAATCATCAAGCTCTGAAAGTGAAAGTGATCGTGATGAAAGACGCAAGAAGAAACGTAGGAGGAGAAATTAATTTCTCTACTACCATTATCTCTATATTCCTTGAATTTCACAAATTGTAATATACTGCCTGGAGTTGATATGGTGTGAATTTTGGTTATTATCAAAGTGTAGGGAGAACAAAAAGGGTGCATCTGTGCAAGTTTATGCAGATTTTGTATTAGTTACTGTATCGCAGATTTTGTATTTTGTTTTCTGTACTGTAGTACATACTATTGAAGCCATTTCTTCCAATTTTGATACTCTATGAGCGATGCTTTTTGGTTTCCAAGTGTGCCTCTGGTGATGGAATACTGATCATCAAACACACATGAATAAACCTCTTGTCGTTGTTATTCTCATTTCACGAAGGAAAGTGACATGAAATCATTTGGTTCAGGTGTGATGGGGGCTGCTTGACTTGAAAGTAAACCATATGCTTCATTACCTTCCAAGTTACTCCGCCATCTCAGCTTTCGACAGAAGCTGAATCATCATCCGAACAACCCAGATACAAATCGACAGCAGTCCACTTCTAAAGCATTGACATTATCAGTTCACATCTGGACCCAGTTTCTTCAAAGTATGCTAATCTGGCTAAATGCCAAGAGCTAAGATAATACCATCCTTTTACCCAATATCCTCTATAACTCCATCACAGAGGAAGCTAATCTGTTTCTTCTTGATGTCCGTAACAATCAAGGTAGCCCACGTCAACACAACGTGCATAATTTTAAGCCGTGTATATGGTTTTCCTACTGAAGTTCCATCAGCTGTCAAATTCTGATAGCTACTATTCCCATCCAAGCCCATAATGATCAGGTTTTGGAGGCCACTTGTGTTTATTAGACTTCTGAGAGCTACAGCTAGTCTATATGATCCCATGAAGTAAAGGGTTTTGCGCTGAATTATCAATATGCAAAACAATAGAAAACAACCACTTCTTTGTATGTCTATTTTGGATTCTGAGCAATTAAATTTATGGGAGTGAAAACAACAGAAAACTACCACTTCTATATGTGTCTATATTTCAGCAACAACATCTGTGCGGAATCTGCTGAGGCAGATAAGATAGGCCAAGTAATACTCATATCATTGCCTCGGCAAAATTTTTGGTTTTTCTACTTTTGCTGTTCTATTCCAGCTGTTGGTTTGTTTTGGTTTTGGTTATGTGTATACATCACTTATATGTCATAAACCACTTCTTTGTATGTCTATTTTGCTTTGTATGTCATAAACCACAGTGCATACATGGACCGCTTGTTCCTTTTTCATTCTGGAAGTAATATGTAAAATCAGATAATGGTTGCGATCAATTTGTCATGCTTGCCTCATTATTTGCCCGTGTTAGAAGAGTGTACTCCATAAACAAACCGTATGATGTTCTCTATCTGGTGCGGTTAGGAGTAATTCTAATATTTTGCTCTAATATGTCAAGAATAACGGAATTTATGGTTCAATTAGTTACATGTAGTAGAAATTGAAGCATTTAATCCAAAATCAATTAAAAGTATGTCTATTCCCGTCGTCCGATTTATACAGTGCTAAGAGTTCAGTTATTGCTCTCTCTTATTCTCCCTAGTGAAGTGCACCTACCAAGTTTTATAATGTGGATTATGTTTAGTCGGTAGGCTCTTTAAGGAGAGGAGCAAGAGAAACAGTATTACATTATTATTTTGTTGTTTAGCTGGTGAAAGGCAGACTTGGTTTACTATCTTAAGCACGTGATTTGAAAATGCAAGCAAAATTCTTTGGAAGCAAGTAGACATCAATTCTTAGGTTGTTACAGCTGCACAGACGAAAGATACTGCCAACAGTATTACTTTGGTACATAGCTTGCGTTTGCGTAAGTGAATGGACCATCCATCTTTCTAATATTATAAAGATTCTTCAATCTATTTTGTCAGATAAATAGAAAAATGACGAACATGCTTTACCAAAAAGATATAAATCCCACACGCCTAGGTATGTTATAGTTTTGGTTATTCTAACTTGTTTGAGGCTATTAAATATAGGTTGCAATTTCACTTTCTACTGTTATACTGTAACTGATTTCTTAAATTCTTCTAATTATTTGCCTAAACTCGTTAGGTTCTTTTTTAAGGAGATTGTAATTTGTTGATATTGCAAGTGTGGAATTCATGTTTTTAGCTTTTGTGCACTAAATTAACCGGATGAGTAAGTGCAATTTGAAAATTATAAGCTCTATGTGGACCATTTATGTTCACAAAATAATGTTCACTTAGTCAGTTATTGACCAAAAATATCTTGCTTAACCATTAATAAATGTAAATCTAACTGTGCAAAATAATTATTTTTAAGTTGAGTTGTTTTATTTTTCATGATTAGATTTACATCTAACGATAATTGAACATAATTTTCATAGTCAGCTATTGATCAAGTGAACACCACTATATATTTGTTCACATACTCTATGAAAATATCTTGGTCGGTTATGTTCAACTGCCATTTGTTTTAAATCACAGTGGATAATGATAAAACAATTTTAATTTATTTATTTTTCTTACTGTTCTCTACCATTTGGTTCAAATTTAATGACAGTTGAACATAAAATTCAGTAAATGGGATTTCTATGTGAACTAAATAGCAAATACACCTATTCTAATGAAAATTTTGAGATACACTCTTCAACTCTCATTCTCTTGAAAATATCTATCTATGCGAAAAACTATTGCATTTTCACATCTTGAGCATAAATGTTCCTTTTTAAGTTTTAACAACCCCAAATACAAGAGAAAGACACGTACTTGACGATTGCAATGAGTTTCATATATGTTTTTTTTCTTATTTTTTGGGTCAAGTAAAACAAGTTCTTATCATTTTTAGCTTTTAACATTTATCAATATATATATATATATATATATATATACAGTCCGGCTACACTAAGGACGTTCTTACCTAGTCTTAGGTACGGATTTATGGTTTTCACCCACTTTCTGATCATATTTTCACATCTTAACCGTTCAGTTTTTAGGTCCTAATGTATAGATCACCTCTGTAAAATTTCAGCCAATTTGGTGATCGTTAAGACATCCAAAACTCCAAATTACAACAATGTAAACAAACTGGTTCCGGTTCGACAGATTCGGTTATTTCGTTTAAATTGCAGTTTGGACGCCTTAACGATAACCAAATTGGCTGAAATTTTGCAGAGATGATCTATACATTAGGATCTAAAAACTGAACGGTTAAGATGTGAAAGTATGATCAGAAAGTGGGTGAAAACACTAAATCCGTACCTAAACCTTAGGTAAGGATGTACTTACTTGAGAAAAACCATATATATATATATATATAAAACACAAATTTCAGTTAAAAAAGGAGCGAAAAGAAAGAGCAATTGAATAGAACAACGATGTCACGGCGGTTGTCTTCAGTGGTTGGTGGTCTGTGTCTGCCTTCTTATCATCGTCCTTCAAACCCCAAATCTCTCCCTTGGTCAACTCCCCTTAAAAGACGACGCCGTCCGTGATTCTCACCTCTCTTTTCTCTCTCTGTAATCTCCATGTTGCTGCAGTAAATAAAAATCTTTCAAACAAAATTATTGGGTTTGTGGAAAAATACTACTTGGTATTCTTTACAGATAAACCATTCTTAGCTTCCACGAGATGATTACGGATAATAAGTTGCTATCTTGGACTTTAGCTTATCCTATTATCTTTGCTTGTGTGTGTATACATGTATATATATAGGCCTCACTCTCACATGTGCTTCTACACTTAACTTTTTCAGTCCTTTCGTTTTTATCTTATACTGTTTTCAGTTCAATTGTTGTACTTGGATGATGGGTTTTGTTGTGCTTTTCTCCCTAGTTCACTGAACTTGGAGGCTCAGATAGACACATTGAGCTCAAAGTTGAATTCTTTTTGAGTTTTTCAAGAGATTATGCTTTCTTGGTTTTTGTTAAAGTTGAATACTTGATTGTTAGGTGTTGGATTTGAACACAATTTGGCTATAAAGTTGTTGTCTTGGTACTTAATTTGCCTGTTTCCAATCACATTTGGGAATTTGGGGTATTGTTTTGATGGAAATGAGGGGTTTTGGCTTGATTGATATGTCATCTGTGTTTGTGATTTTTCTGATATGTGTATGTGGATGTGGTTTGGCTGAGGGTAAGGAGTGTACGAACACTGTTCATCCTGGGATAGCATCACATACTTTACGGTTTGCGCTTTTATCTTCCAATAATGAAACTTTGAAGAAGGAGATGTTCTCACACTACCATGTGACACCAACTGATGATTCTGTTTGGTTGAATTTGCTCCCAAGAAAGATATTGAGGGAGGAAGATGAATATGAGTGGTCAGTGATGTACCGGAAGATGAAAAACTCCGCTGGTGGTTCTGAGGCCCCCGGAGGTTTTCTCAAGGAAGTGTCATTGCATGATGTGAGGTTGGATCCAACTTCACAACATGGGAAGGCACAACAAACAAATCTAGAGTACCTATTGATGTTGGATTCGGATAGTTTAGTTTGGAGCTTTCGAAAGACAGCTGGTTTAAAAACCCCTGGGGCACCATATGATGCTGAAGGTTCGTGGGAGGCATCGACTGGTGAACTGCGGGGTCATTTTGTAGGTTAGTCATACTTGCTAACTCATTGTTTTGTTTTCTCCATTAACATTATTTGCATTGCTCATTACAGCTTTTCTGTAATTTTCATTTCGTCACATGTTAATTGGTCTTCTTCATTGACATTATGTTGTCATACTCTAATTGTGATTTTATTAAAGCTGCTTTCAGTGTTGTGTCAAGCTTCATTAGATCCCGTGTATTATACAGTTTAAGAAAGGGAGCTACTTCTGAGCCCACCTTAGTTTGGAGAAATGGTTGTGCGTGTGCGTGTGTTTTTTGTTTTTGTTTTTGTTTTTTCCTTTGGGATTATTATGGAGAGAATTAATAATAGGCAACAGATACTCATAATAAACTATCAAAGATATAATGGTCCTGTGCCTTTTGGATTTTCAGATTTCCAATTAGTTTTTGATAATCATCTTGTATAGTGTATAGTTGTTACCAAGTAACTTGCTTTTATGTCTTGAAGGGCATTATTTGAGTGCTTCAGCAATGATGTGGGCTAGCACTCATAATGATACTCTCAAAGAGAAGATGTCTGGGATTGTGTCGAGTCTCTCTCTTTGTCAGAAAAAAATTGGCAGTGGATATCTTTCGGCTTTTCCAACTGAGGAATTTGATCGCTTTGAAGCTATTACCCCTGTCTGGGCTCCTTATTATACCATTCACAAGGTAGAATCTAATTGGCTTGTTTCACTAGAGTAAAAACTTCAGTTTGATTCAGAGAGTCATATTATCTACTTTGACAGATCTTGGCAGGCCTGTTTGATCAGTATACACTTGCTGGTAGTGATCAAGCTTTTGGTATGATGAAATGGATGGTTGATTACTTTTACAAACGTGTTCAGAATGTGATATCGAAGTACAGTATAGAACGCCATTATCTGTCACTCAATGAAGAAACCGGTGGCATGAATGACATTCTTTATAAGTTATATGCTATTACGGTAAGTAAATACTATCAAGCACCTTTTCTGATATTCAGATCTTTTGTTTTGCTAGCACACAATTCATTGCTGTTAAGTACTTCTAATATGTGAATGTTGCATTGTGACACGAACCTTTCATATTGCTATGCTCAGGGAGATTCAAAGCATTTATTGTTGGCTCATCTTTTTGACAAACCCTGCTTTCTAGGAGTGTTGGCAGTGCAGGTAACCATTTGTTTTATGTTCAATATCTCTACGTATCCCTTAGATAGTTTAAATATTTTGCCTTCCTTTAGTGAGTAGAGAACAAACACCATAAGGAATTCAGTTTTCGGCTGTTCGCACCAAAGAGAAACTAATAAGGCTTCTAAGTTCTGACAAAGTTATATAATAGATGTACAAAGAATAAAAGTGGTAAATTTTATACATGTAAATCATCTATATTTCCTCGGAAATTCTTTTGGGACTTTTGGCGAATGATTATGGTCTGAAAAATGTGGGAAGGGGATCACTGGTTGTGCCTTTTTCTGTCTCTTGTTATATCTAAGACAATCAAATTTTTAGTCTCTCTGAAACTCATCTCTTGTAAATTCTAATGCCTCTCATCAAGTAGCTTTTGTACTTGTAGGCTGATGACGTATCTGGTTTTCACACTAACACGCATATTCCAGTTGTCATTGGTGCTCAAAAGCGGTATGAAGTCACTGGTGATCCACTTTATAAGGTAAATGCTATTTATATTGTGGAGTATATGAATTACAGTTCTCAACAAACAACTGAGTACCAATGTACTGTTTATATTTGTGCTTGCAAATTGGCTCCCCTTGCATTCCATGTGTGTTTGTTAGTATGTTACTTCTCTTTTGGGTATGGCATTGCAATTGCGTTCTTCATCTTTACACTACCATCATGTCTCTTGACTGAGAAAGAGAAAAAAGAAAAAAAAAGGAAAAAAAAAATTTCTCTTGTCCATTCGTATGTCAGAACATATGCCATTAGTAGTCTATTATTTCTCTGAAGGTTTAGGTTATTAGGGAAGACTTTAATGCTAACAGTTCTCAAAAATCTGAAATTGTCAGGAAATGGGGATTTTCTTTATGGACATGGTTAACTCTTCTCACAGCTATGCAACAGGAGGGACATCAGTGAGCGAGTTTTGGTACTAAAATTCAGCAAATTAAAGTTTCGATTCATCATAAGCTCTTCCTTGTGCTTGAATCTCCAATGCTAACCTGAGGACAAGTAGTTAGAAAGTCTATATGCATCCTTTTATGGAGTTATGCTTGTTTCTTTCAGACTAGGTTCTTATTCCCGAATTGTTCTGATTTTCTTTCCTCAAATTGTGAGCAGGTCAGACCCTAAAAGATTGGCTTCCACTCTACAATCAGAGAATGAGGAATCGTGCACAACTTATAACATGCTGAAGGTATGCATTTTTGCAATTATCAATCAAAGAAAGACCCTGGCTGGAAATAGTTTTTTCTTTTATTCAGTTATATGGGAGGTTGATTGATTGCCCTAATTATCTATTCTTTCTACAAAGAAAGACCCTGGCTGTGGTGTGCGTTCCCCCTACTAATGCAAAGGCTTCTGTGATACGTTACATTATTCTCTGGCAGATTTTAGTTTATCATTGAAAGAAAAATTCTGGGCGGAAAATTTGTGCATTCTCCATTCACTTGATAGTTTTCAGGTTATTTATCATAAAGAAACACTGCTTCTTGAACTTTGGTACTTTGCAATCATCTTGTAGGTGTCCCGCAACCTGTTTAGATGGACCAAAGAAACAGCATATGCGGATTATTATGAGCGTGCTCTAACAAATGGTGTGCTAGGTATCCAAAGAGGAACTGAGCCTGGAGTCATGATCTACATGCTCCCACTAGGCCGTGGACAGTCCAAGGCCGTGAGTTATCATGGTTGGGGATCACCATTTGGCAATTTCTGGTGCTGTTATGGCACTGGTATGAGCTCACTTTTCCCTTCTAACATTTTCTTTTAGGGATTTCAGATTCTAACAACTTGCTTAAAAGTTTCATGATCTTTACACCTCCTCATATGCTTTCTTGTTTCCAATTGGTTCTGATTGAAGCAATTTAGACTGCTATTCCATTGCTGCTGTAGTAGGTACAGCCTAATAACTATCAGTACTATATCACTTCTTGATGCTTTTGTAGGGATTGAATCGTTCTCAAAGTTAGGAGATTCCATTTATTTTGAAGAGGAGGGAGAAACTCCTGGTCTTTACATTATCCAGTATATATCAAGCTCGCTTGATTGGAAATCTGGGCGACTCGTACTTAATCAGACTGTTGATAACATCAATTCCTGGGATCCTTACCTTAGAGTCACGTTAACATTTTCTTCAATGAAGGTACATCTCATTGACTATGACCTCAACATTAACACTCTCGTATGGTTCATATCTTCGATTGTTGAAATTCATCATTTTGCCCACAAAATAATTATGCACAGGTGTTGTATACTTTGTATTGGTTAGATTCAATCCTCATTTACATTTGTGTGATTGATTTTGGTCTCTAGATTCAGGTGGCCTGTCCCATCTGAAAGCAAATCTCATGTGTTTTTTTTGCAAAACATGTTCTTATGTTGGAATAAATGATGCAGGGGACAGGCAAATCATCTACCTTGAACTTGCGAATGCCAATTTGGACTGATTCAGCTGGTGCAAAAGCAGCATTGAATGGTGGAAGTCTGCATCCATCAGCTCCAGGTATGAGATACTATCATAATATGTTATTTAATTTCTGATCCTCTCCACCAGGGCTCATTATCGTTGAATGTTCATTTCAAACTTTGAGGTGCAGATTATAGACGTAATCGATTTTATCTTTTTGTGGGATGCAGGTAGTTTCTTACCAATCCCAAATAAATGGAGTCATGGTGACACCATAACTCTTCAGCTACCCATTAGTCTGAGAACAGAAGCTATTAAAGGTACCCTTAATAAACTCCATTCCGACACAAAATACATCTAACTTTTTGTAGTATATTTCTTTTAGCAACAAAAGATACTCCCATAAATGATGTAGAACTGACCACGTTTCTTGAATAAACTCAGACGATCGGGCAGAGTATGCTTCACTCCAAGCAATTCTTTATGGTCCAGTTTTGCTTGCGGCTCATACCAGTGGTAATTGGGACCTCCAAACTAAGTCAACTAATCTTTCAGACTGGATAACTCCAATCCCTTCCTCATACAATAATTATTTGGTTTCTTTCTCCCAAAAGTACAAAAACTCTACTATTGCCTTGGCCAATTTGGACCAGTCGATTGAACTAGACAACTTTCCAGAAGCAGGCACTGCTGCTGCTGTTCATGCCACTTTCAGACTCATTTTAGATGACTTGTCAACAAAAATTTCCAAACCACAAGATGCTATTGGAAAATCAGTCATGTTAGAACTGTTTGATCTTCCTGGGAAGGTTCTTGGGCATCAAGGTAAAGACAAGAACCTTGTGATAGCAGATTCTTCAAGTAGCAAGGAGAACATATTTTTTCGCTTAGTTCCAGGTTTGGATGGAAAGTCTGCATCGGTCTCTTTGGAGTCAGAAAGTGACCAGGGTTGCTTTGTGTTTAGCTCGGAGTTAAAGGTTAATGCAACCTTAATGCTTGGCTGCAGTTCAGAATCGTCAAATGATGGATTCAAGCAGGCAGCCAGCTTTGTCATGAATAGCGGAGTAAGTCAGTATCATCCTATTAGCTTTGTTGCCCAAGGGAAGCATAGGAATTTTCTTCTACAACCATTGTCAAGCTTCATGGATGAAACTTATACTGTCTATCTCAACATTACAACTGTTTAAGTTCGAGCATGATTTTGGAGACTATTGGGAACAAATTATTTATGGTGCCTCTCTCATTGTGGCTACAGTCATCAACTGCCTTGATTTCTTTGGCACTATAGAGGGGGCTCAATCTAAGGCTTTTTTCCTGCCTCACTCATTCAAGAGTTGATCAATTTCCTAAATTAAATGTTTGCTTCTAGTACTGGTAGTATTATTCATTTTGTATAGAGAAATTTTAATCAAGTCCTATTTGCTACCTTAATTTTGATTGTAGTCCCGTTACTTTTTATTGTTAATTGTGGTCCAATCATTTTCTTTGTTGTTCATGTTGCCCCGGCCTGGAGGTAAATAATGAAAACAGATCAAAATCCCATAATTTAGGGTTTACTTTTCAGTTTAAATTTTGAATTTCAAATTCCTCAATGTACTCAAGGAAAATAATTTAACAAACAATGCATTTAAAATTATGTAAACATATCAATTTTTTTTTTTTTTTTTTAGTAAAGTGAAAGTTGTATTGATCAAACTAGATGATTACAATCATAGATAATTGCATTCAACTCAATAGTTGGAGCATTATTATGCCAAAAATTGTCCTATTGGACTCATAAGCTATGCTTGCTACTCTGCAACACAATTTTGTATCCCTAGGAGTATGAGTAACTTCCGATTCTTGAGATGGTTTTCCAACATGCTTGAATATCAAAGATCAAGCTTATGTTTTCAGAAAGGTCCAGCTCATTGGCAGAAATAGCTTGTACTGCTAGCAAATAATCATTTCCAGATCTACATGGGTAATTTGCATCTGTTGTAGTAGCTCCACTCCCATTTTGATTGCCAATAGCTCAACTTGCTCTGCAAAGGCTGGTCCAAATGATGTGAGAAACCAGCAAATTTGGTGGATGCATTCCTCAGTTTACCTTCGATACCTCTAGAGAGTGAAGATGTCAAGAAAGTTCCATCTACATTCAATTTTAGCCTGTTATGTATAGGAGGCTTTCAATACTTTCTTTTCTGTGACTCCTGCACCTTATTACTACAGTGCTACTAGCATGAACTGCCTTGTACTCTTCATACCGGGCCATACAACTTAAGAGAATTGTTTGAGGGGACTTAGAAGTTGCAGACCAAAACATATTGTTTCTATTTTCCTAGATAGCCCAAACCACTATAAGCAGTCCTTCAGTAATATCAGCCTGTAAAGTGAGAGCTCTCTCTTAAGCATCCATTCTCTGAATTGAAAAGCCGGTGAAATATGTACCTGAGTATTAAAAGGTGGTGTTGCAATTATGTTGGAGGCAATGTGACAACCACAGAAATCATGGTTTACATCTTCGAAGGGTTGATGACAAAACAGGCATTGAGTATCATCCTGATAACCTTTAGGGAGTAATTTGCCCCTGGTTAGTAACATATTGTTGCAGGCCCTCCACACACAGATTTTTCACTTTACTAGACATATTAGGGGCTGTTTGGTAACATTTTTAAAAATAATTTTCTAAAAAAGATTTTTTTTTAAATGAGAAAACGATATTATATTTTTTAAACTTGAAAATTTATTCAATGGTTTTAGTGCGAAAACATATTCTCCATATTTTCTAAATTGGAAAAATGATAAAGTGAAAACTTCAAATTTTTGTTTTCAGTTTTTTCCGAGTAAAAGTTGAAAATATTTTCAATTTTTTAGTCTCTATTAGGCCTGGGTTCGGGTCGGGCCGGGCCCGAAAATCAGTAAAACCAAGACCGAGACCGAAACTATTGGTTCGGGCCGGTTCGGTCTTTCGGGCCCAATTTCCAGTTCAAGAAGCTTTGCTTGTTTTCCCTGTTTTCCAAACACAGTTCTGCTCTTCTGTGACTTCTGTCATTTGCCACTCATTCTGGTACCTGGAAGACTAGAATGCATATCCAAATATCCAATTATATCATTAACATAATAGTAATCATGCATTACTACAAGTTTACAGCTTACAACACAAAATCACAAATACATTGTCCATTGTCCAACAGAAAACAATCCAAATTATTCAATCATTTCAACTATGTGTTCAATCAATTGAAATTCAAATTTTAAATGGTACTACAACTACAACAGAAACAGGAACACAATTTCCAGTTTTGCACAAATAGCTGCTCAGCCGGCTCCCTTGCTCAACAGGTCCATAACTCCATGACAAGTTGACAACTCCCTCCAACTCTGCATTCACATTTCAAACCTGATCAGTGATCAATTTACAAATACAAAGTTAACATGTAGTACTCTCCAATCAAACATACCAATGATGAAAGATAATATAAATTAGGGTTAAATACTGTTTACTCCTTGTACTTTTGCTCGAAAAACACTTCAGTCCCTGACCTTCTAATTTCACATGTTTAGTCCCTGTACTTCAAAATTTCAGACCAATAGGTCCTTGCCGTCTAAAAGTTACGCTGAAATGTCTATTATGCCCTCAGTTCTTTTTTTTAATTAATTAATTATTTTATTTTTTTTTGGAAAAGGAATTTTTTTCCCTTTATTTCTTTCTGTTTTTTTTTTCTTTCTTTCTTTCTGTTTGAAAAAAAAAGAATAAATAAAATAAAGAAAAAAAGAATTTAAAAAGAAAAGAGAAAGGAATAAATTTATTATATAAAAAAAAGAACTGAGGGCATAATAGACATTTCACCGTGACTTTTAGACGGTAAAGTTCTATTGGTCTGAAATTTTGAAGTACAGGGACTAAACGTGTGAAATTAGAAGGTCAGGGACTGAAGTGTTTTATGGTTAAAAGCTCAAGGACTAAATAGTATTTAACCTTATAAATTATAAAGTTCCAACTTCCAAATCAAAAATGTAGGTTCTAGAACATAAATGGGCAGTCTACCAAATCAAACATCAACACAATACCAAATCAGCATCCACATTAGGCAGATTATACATTATCCAACAGAAATGCAGAACATTAAGTCATGAACCAATAAAATGTAGATTGCAAAACATAAACCAATAAACTGCAGATTTTTAAAGAAAAACTGGGCAGTAGCAGCACCTTATTTTGCTGTTTTACTTTTGCTTGCATCAACTACCTTTGAATTCTTTGATGCTTTAGATGATTTAGACGTAGATGGCTTTTCAGGCTGATCAACTATACAAGCACCTTCCTCCCTTGCATGTTCTGCAAAAGTGCAGCGTAAAAAAATAGCGAAGTTCAAACATTGAATGTTTAAATTTTCAAACATTGCATTATAAACTTGAAATAAACTAACAAGGCTACCATTCCAAAAATAAAAATCATACCATCCTCCACTTTCATAAAATTCAATGTTCTCGATAGTAGGAACATATTGAATGTTGTTGATGCTCTCATATCTGATCCAGTTTTGGTAGCATATCAATGCTTCCACTATTTTGGGAGTTAGAGAACTCCTAAAGGGATCAATGACCCTTCTGCCTGTTCTAAAGCAAGACTCACTTGCTACTCTGCTCACTTGTATTGCTAAAACATCCTTGACAAGTGCAGCAAGGTTAGGATACTTGGCACCATTCATCTTCCACCATTCCAATATATCCCACTTTTAAGGATTTGCAGGCTTCTCAATCGGGTCCAATGGGAATCTATCCGCTTCATGTCCAACAACAGCTTCGTCAGAGTCTTCCAATTCTCTCTCCTAATCTTGTTCTATTCCAGAAGCCTCAACTGGCTTTTTGGAGCTGGTTTTGTTGCCTTGGCTAATTGAGCTCTCTCCACTTCTAGATTTTCTATTCCCAGCCCTTGAAGACATCATTGAGGAGCTGTATAGATCACAAAGAGACACTAGGAGCTCTTTAACCTCGGCAGACTTCTTCTTAATGTCATCAACCTCCATTTTCAGCCATTTATTGCATATACTTTCAAAGTTTCTAATCTTGAACCTTGGGTTTAACACCAAGGCAATGAATAAAAGCTGATTGCAGTCTTCCAGGCTTCTAAAATACTTATCAAACTTTCCTTTCATCTTCACAGTTATATCGAACAAGATCATTTCAATCTCTGAACCAGTGCACATATACGGTTTAGTGAACATTTCATCGATCTCCTATTTGATGGCCACTATATCATGAAAAGCCTTCCATAAAGTTAGGTGATTTGAGGCACTAATCCTCATTGTCACATCATAGAAGACCTTTAAGAACCTCACAAAAACTGCAGCCTTTTCCCAATCCTCTTTAATCGGTGGCCCCACCCTTTTTCTCTTATGCTTCTTCCTTGAATCAGACCCTCAAACTTGCAGCTCATCATCTTCTTCATCAATGTCTTCATCCTCATCAAAGTATTGCGCATACTTGCTGTCCTCCTCATCTGCCATTCTATGAAATGATTTTTGCAGCTCTAATGCAGTATCTAGCATTAGGAAGGTAGAGTTCCACCTTGTTGGCACATCAAGGATGCAAACTTTCTTCAACTCAACTTCTCCTTCTCTGCACACATTTTAAAAACATCAAGCCTTTGTCCACTACTCTGAACATAGCGTATCGCATTCCTAATTGAAGCAACTGGTCTCTCCATCATTTTTAGGCCTGATCTGACAATGAGGTTAAAAATATGTGCAAGGCACCTAACATGCAGGTACTTGCCTCCAAGAACATGTGGTTTCTCCCAACCTAACATCTTTTTACTAATATACTCAATTGCAACCCTATTTGCACTTGCATTGTTAACACTCTCTCAACTTCCAAATCAAACATGCCTCCAACAACTTCCCTATGTTATTGCCCTGATGATGAGGAATCACCCTAAAATTTAGTATTCATTTGTGCAATGTCCAACCAGCATCAATAAAATGGGCAGTCACCACCATGTAGTTGATATTTTGCACTGATGTCCATGTATCGGTGATTAAGCAAGGGCAATGATTCCTTAACTCTTTCTTTAGCTCTAATATGGCTGCTTTATACATGGACAGAAATTGTTTCACAATAACCTTCCTAGAAGGCACATCCCACCTAGGCACAGCCACACCAAAAAAATATCTAAACCTCGGCCTTTCAATGAAACTTAAAGGCAGTTCATCCATTACTATAACCTCATAGGCGGCTTCCCTGCAAGCTTCCTGACTCCATTTCACCATCACTAACTCCTTAGTACCACCGGTACTTAATACCTGTGCCCATTTTCTAAATCAACCCTACCCAGATATTTTTTGCACACTTCTTGTATATGTCTCCTAAGTGAACTAGTTCCATTTCCATAACTATCACATGCCAGATCAGTTCCACATTAATTGCACTTAGCTCTCTCTTTAACACAAGTTTGAACTTTCTTACCATCCTTAATCTTGAATTGAGACTTCTCGATCTTCTTGAAGTGCAACCACACCCTAAATCTTCCAGCAGGTTTTTCTTCTTTTACATCATCTGCAGCATTGCTCTATCCAGCAGCTGCTGCTCCACCACATTTTCTCTTTATAGCAGCCTTCCTTTTCGAGCTTCTGAATGTTTTTGGAATCGTCTGAACCCTTGAAGCACCAGTTGGTGTTGGAAGAGCAATGGCTTTTGAATTGGAATTGGAATTAGAACTTTGGGATGAATTGGAATCGGAATTGTTGGATGAACTCTGACTCTGAGGAGAAGCCATGAAATTTGGGATGAACTGTAGGATCAGATTTGAATGCAATTTGGCTACCTCTAACTGAAATGCTATGACTATGACAACTTTAAATTCAATCGACAATGGCCTGCACAAATAGTAAACAAGGAGTTGTTAATTGTTATAAACACTAAGTCATTTGTAAATGATATTGCCAATTAGGATTGATAAGCATACTACTACCAATTTAACAATTCAAAACCAATTCACACTAAAATAGGTGTCACGCCCCGAATTTTAGAATAAAAATTCAAAATCTGAAACATGAATTACTACAACTTAAAATAACCATCCTGAAACTTTATTTTCCTTAACAACTTCACCATACAATTTAATTTCAAAAATCGAATTTAGTCTCGGTTAATTATTACAACTCACTCACAAAATAAATGTAAAACTCTAAATGAGCATAACAAATCTCACCACTCAAATGAAAAGTAAATAAATACTGCAACTCCTAAACTGCACGGTCACCTCCCTGGTTATCCTGACCTGCAGGAATATCCGCTACACCATTTGAATAGTGTACCGGGATTGCAACAACACAAAACCCGGTAAGCTTTTGAAAGCTTGTATGAGTAAAAAGAAAGAACGGTTGTTTAATTAAATCATAATTATTTTCACCCAAGTCAACACTCCACAAGAAACCAACAATCTCAATTCCATCACCAATCACAAAGCAATACCAAAACCCTAATTCACATATTTCTTCTCAAAAACCCGAAATCTTATTTATAAAAATACTGTATTTGACAGACTAGAGCTCTAACTGAATCGTAGCTCGTCACTTAGCCTAGGTTATGACATCCGACATATTTATCTGTATCATATTTCATCAATATGTATACTTATATACATATTTAGAACGTCCGATAATTGTACATACTCAACCAATCATATCCCATCATCCACCTAGGATTAGAGCATCCGATTCCCCTATATCGGTCACTACGTTGACCCTAAATCCATAATGAGTACAACAATATGTTTTCACACAATGAAATCAACTCATTTAACATACATAATATTATTATGAAATTTAAGCATTTGAAATAAAATCCAAATCATCATGCCAACTCAATCATATCGTCACTCAAAATCACACCAATCAATATATATATTCAACGTAAATATATATATATATATACACGTAATCATCCACTCAGGAATGACCACTAATATCATCTATAGTTCACACAAGAAAATCGTGAAATTCATTTATATAATAAAAATTCATTTTGACTTACCTATGGACCGTAGTTGATCAAGTCCATATGATTTTAAAAACAAATATTTAATCCATAAATATTTTTCACACAATTACAAAAATAAATAATTTAAGGTACTTGGTTCGTAATATGAACCACGTGAGTGTTACTCACCTCGAAACTCCCGCTGCGTCTTCACTTCAATATAAATCAAAATAATCCAAATGCTCGTCAACTCAAGCCGTCAAGTACCTAATCAAGTATGGTATTTACTTAGCAAACGAAGCACGAAATAAACTTAAATAATGATCCAACGGTCGGATTTCAAAATAAAGACGATCCAACGGTCGGATTCTAAACTAAAGACGATCCAACGGTCGGATCGAATTTAAACGATGATCCAACGGTTAGATCCTCACGGATCGCCCTTGGAAACATCCTATCAAAATTATACGAAAATCCGACGGACGGATCTTCACTAATCGCCTCCCGAATCTTTGTTTTACAATTATACGAAGATTCAACTGTCGGATCTTCGCCCGTGACCACAGAAAGTCATCGGGACAGTCATATGAACATCATATTAAAATTAGAAGTAAAACCGATGGTCTGATCTCCGTAAATCGTAAACCGAAGGTAAACTGTAAAACGTGTAAATAGTAACATCAAAACTTAGATTGACTATTGATCAACTTTTTCTAACATGACCATGTTATATATCAAAACGCTCGTATAGATGCATAGATTATCGTCCAGATAATATAAACTCAAAATTTGGTCCGACGCGCCGCCACACGCGACAGTCAGACGACGGTCAACACCGGTCAACCACCTCAGATGCAAAAGTCGTCAACTACAAACTTCTTCAAAATGAAATTGTGAACAACTTTAATACCTGACTTTTTCGAGATAAGGTTTAGATCGTCCTAGATCGGGCTTTGAAGTTGGATTAATCTCGGCCCTCTGATCAGTTTCCATATTAATCAGGGACGTCGAAATCTTCAACTCTTGATCTACCACTCTACACCCAAAATCGTGATGCAAGCTACATATGAGGATGATCAGGAGGAAGAGCACGTCACGAAAATGGGATTGATCGGTCCGTGCACCGCAGGATTTCGGCCGGGTCGGTTGGAGCTTCGGAAGGAGGCTTCGATCCAAGCCTAGGAGCAGCGGTTGGCCGAGGCGAAGGTGGGGAGCGACTGGGAGAGGAGTGGCAAAGCCGAGGGGTGCCGGGTCTGGCAGCGACGTGGCCGGGAAGGCCGACTTCTAGTCGGGTCAGGTCGAAGCCGAGTCGGCCGAAGTGAATGCAGCTCGCGAGAGAGAGAGAGAGAGAGAGAGAGAGAGAGAGAGAGAGAGAGAGAGAGAGAGAGAGAGAGAGAGAGAGGAAAGAGGAGGGGGGACTGATGTGCAAAATTGACTTTTTCGTCCTTAATGAAAAGTCTGATTTTCCATACTATTTATAGAAAAATTCTAATTTTCAAATATTCATAACTTATTCATACGAGCTCCGAATATTACGTTCTACATATGCACGAACTCGTATGGACGAGCTCTACAAGTTTCATGAAGGAGGTTTTCCCAAATTTTGAACGTATAAAAAGTCGATTTTCACGACCCCCTAAATAACGTTCGTTTTCAAAAATAAAATTATTCGGAACCAACTTTCTCAAACCACGACATTCCAATTAATCTCAAATATCATAATTCAATTAATATAACAATTATTTAATTACATAAATTTATTATATGAAAATTTGAGTCTTCACAATAGATTTTGAGGTGAAAACATTTTGTTGTTAAGTAACAACAAGTCAGTGACTTACCCTGCTGAAGTGTTGAGATTGTAGGACAGGTATAGTTAATTAGTCATATTATGACAGACATCTTCATCTGCTATCTGAATGAGCCATGACCTTAGAAGCCAAGAAAACATCTTCCCTCTTCAGTGAACCCTTAAACACAAACCCAACACTCTGCCATGTCCCAAGTCCAATGGCTGGAATTTTATCTCTTGTGTTCAAACACAAAGTAATTTTATCTCATACATTTCAATTTCAGCTGGTAATCTAGGTTTTCAAAAATTGGTAATCTGGGGCTAAGATGGTATCGAGAGACAGGGAGGCTGCGGTGAGTGAGGTCGGGTTACTCGACTGGAGGAGACATGTTTCAGCGTTTTAGGTTGTTGTTGTTTTTTTTAATATTTAACATATTATTATATCACCCAATCAAGGATTGACATGTGGCAATTGATACAAGATTCGGATCGGTTCAGGCTTTCGGTCCCTGAAAATTTGAAGCCCGAGACCGAACCGATTATATGCATTCGGGTCAGGTTTTAGACCAAACCGAAAATTCTTATATTAAAACCGAACTGAATTGGGCTTTTTTCTCAGTTCGAATCGGGTCCTTTGTCTTTCGGGTTCGGATGCCCAGCCCTAGTTTCTATGTTTTGAGAAATATGTCATTGAACATATTTTCATCCTATTTTAGTTTTCAAAAATGAAAATACAGGTGTGAAAACGTTACTGAACGTCACGCTGGCTTTCCATAAACGCTTAAATGGATCACTGGTAGAAGATGAAGCCAAAGCATCACTAATTACCATATCCCTAGCTATCCAGTAGGCAGTCTTAAATGAGAATAAGCCTTTCCTTTCAAACTTTCTACTAACTGATGTTTACTAATATGAATGCATTTGATCATCTCCACAATATTAGGCTGAATAAGATGTTGTAACACTGGAGTAAAGCAGGAATTTGTCTCATCACATATTAACTCATTCACAGTTTGAAACCCATAGTTATTAGGTTGTGAGATCATGTAATTTGGTGTGTCAGGGATCCAATTATCCCTCCAATTATTGATATTATTTCCATCCCCAACTCTCCAGCACACACTAGTTACCAAAACTTGCTTTGCATTATGAATACTGCTTTGCTTTGAAAATTGAGGATAATACCTTGCTTTGAAAACTTAAGAAGCCAAATGGTAGGGTTGTGTGATCAGTCTCCAACCTTCCTTTGCTAACATTGCAAGATTGTATGCATGCAGACTTTTGAAAACCATTCCTCTCTGTTTGGTTAAACACAGTCTATCTCATGACCTCTATTGAATCTTTTTTTTTTCCTGTGTCACCCCAAAAGAATTGTGCACACAATTGCAGATCATCACATACAGCTCTAGGCAGTCGATAGCAATTAATGGCATAGCGTCGAAAGCAGGCAATTAACTTGCAGCGGCGGCGGTCCTAGTGGCAGCAGAGATCGTGGTGGTAGAGGATGAGGGGCTGCCTTCTCATGGAGGGGTGTCCAAACAATTTATGGCCCAACGCAAAATGAAGGCCCAATCCAACCTGGGTGCCTAACTCAGTTTGGTGCCCTAGTTGGCTTTGGACGGTTCAGGGCTTAGGCCCTAATGGGCTAAATAGGGTAGCAGAAAATGGATTTTGGAGTTGGACCCTTCTTTCAAGGAGGGCATTCTTTGGGTTGGTTTATGCTATTGCAATGTGTGCTACTGTGAGGTCCGCGCACTTCGGGTTTCGTATTTGGGATCTAGGCAATTTTTGTCTTTTGTATTTGGCCTATATACTAGCTATGTCTTAGTGTTATCATGGTTAATACACTTATGTTTTCTTATGAGCACCGATTGTTTAATGAGTGGTCTATCCCTATCCCTATGTACCACCGTGGTACCACCACAACTTCTTGTCTGACTATAGATAATAGCGGAAGGATATGTAATGGTCATTCTGACTTGAGTTAATAGCAATCATTTATGGATTGCTTCAAAAAAAAAAAAATCTCACAACTTATTATAAAAGGCTACAATAGGAATGTAAATATATACAATTAATTGGGCAAAACTAAAAGGAAAAAAAATCATATGTGGCAGGCTTATCTTTAATTATCTACACTATTATTAAGAGAAGAGGCTTTGTTAGTCAAAATAGAAAAAAATGTACCATAATGACCCTGAATTATTAAAAAACTTTGAAACTCATAAAATAGATAGGGGTACAATAGTTAATTTATAAAATAAACAGAAAATATAAAAAAAAATTGTGAAAGTGAGAAGCATATAAGTACGTGAAATAAAAACTACAAACTTTCACAAAAAACTACCCACTTCAGTAAAAAAATTATCCACTCTCTGTTTTTTTTAAGAAAGAAGGCTAAATGCAGATTACTACCCTATAGTTTGGGTCCAAAATCAATTCAATCTCTGAACTTCTAATTTCATCAAAAACATCATTGCATTTTCAATTTTGATCTAATAGGTCCAATTTGTTAGTTTTCCGACAATTGAGTTATTTAACTTGTTAACGTGGCTCATATATGACCTATATTTATGATGTAGTATCTGCAGGCCACCTCTAGTCAATTTAAGAGTGAGTCCTACTATTAAAAAATAAATAGTTTTTCAACAAATAATCAAACTATAACTTAAACCCATAACAGAATATTAACGAATTGGATCTATTAGATCAAAATTGAAAGTGCATGAGTGTTTTTGATGAAATTAGAAGTCCAGAGACTGAATTGATTTTGGACCAAAACCAAAGGGTAGTAACCAGTATTTAACCCTAAAAAAAATATATCAATTTTCACACACATAGGGTGTGGGGCCGTCGAGTATTAATTATGATGACTAGTACAATCTATTACAAAAGGCTACAATAGGAATGTAAATATATACAATTAATTGGACAAAACTAAATGGAAAAAAAATCATATGTGGCAAGCTTATCTTTAATTATGTTTATTATGATGACAATCTAGCACAATCTATTACAAAAGGGTATAATAGAAATGCAAAAATACACAATTAATTAGACAAAACTGAAAAAGGAAAAAATCATGTGCCACGTGAGTCATAGGATAGTAATTAACAAAAAAAAAAAAAAAAAATCGTCTGCATTGCATCCTAACATAGAGGATGAATTTGGACTTAAAATGAATTTTGTCTTTTATGTATATGCATGTTCTAATTTATTTATGTTCCTGTAAAAAGTGTCCATGCCATTAAATGGAAGCACTATGAAAACTACATAATGACACATTGAGCTCAAAGTTGAATTCTTTTGGAGTTTTCAGAGATTATGCTTTCTGGGTTTTTGTTAAAGTTGGATACTTGATTGTTGGGAGTTGAATTTGAACACAATTTGGCTACAAAGTTGTTGTCTTGGTACTTAATTATTTTGCCTGTTTCCAATCACATTT
Organism: Rosa persica; assembly: GCA_025331145.1. Classification (NCBI taxonomy): domain Eukaryota; kingdom Viridiplantae; phylum Streptophyta; class Magnoliopsida; order Rosales; family Rosaceae; genus Rosa; species Rosa persica. The sequence continues at coordinate 62,126,352 of WFKR01000005.1, forward strand.
GGGATTTTGGGGTATTGTTTTGATGAAAATGAAGGGTTTTGGGTTTATTGATATGTCATCTGTGTTTGTAATTTTTCTGGTAGATATATGTGGATGTGGTTTGGCTGAGGGTAAGGAGTGTACCAACACTGTTGATCCTGGGATGGCATCACATACTTTTCGGTTTGCGCTTATCTTCCAGTAATGGAACAATGAAGAATGAGGTGTTCTCACACTACCACTTGACACCAAGTGATGATTCTGCGTGGTTGACTTTGCTCCCAAGAAAGCTATTGAGGGAGGAAAATGAAAATGAGTGGTCAGTGATGTACTGGGAGATGAAAAACTCCGCTGGTGGTTTTGAGGCCCCCGGAGGTTTTCTCAAGGAAGTGTCATTGCATGATGTGAGGTTGGATCCAACGTCACAGCATGGGAAGGCACGACAAACAAATCTAGAGTACCTGTTGAGGTTGGAGTCAGATAGTTTACTTTGGAGCTTTCGAAAAAGACAGCTGGTTTAGAAACCCCCGGGGCACCATATGATGCCGAAGATTCGTGGGAGAATCCGAATAGTGAACTGCGGGGTCATTTTGTAGGTTAGTCATACTTGCTACTCATTGTTTTGTTTTCTCTGTTAACATTATTTGCATTGCTCATTACAGCTTTTCAGGAAATATATTTTGTCACATGTTAATTGGTCTTATTTATTGGCATTGTACGCATTCTCATATTCTAACTGCGACTTTATTAAAGCTGCTTTCAATTTTGTGGCAAGGTTCATTAGATTCCATATATTATCTATACTATTTAAAAACTCTAAAGCTTAAAGCCGAATTCGACTGTGAGATCTTTCCTCGTCTGGCGGCGCCCTAGCTTCCGGCTTCGCTGACGTTAGATGGTTGCTGCCGGACGGGGTGATTGATACTATTCACCGAGGCTCCCAACGTTAGGTGCCTTGCTCGATGTTTTCCTGGTGGGGTTGGTAGCAGATTTCGGTCGACGTCGCGGGGGAGTGGTTGCACAGGCTCGGTGGGCCTCGCTGACGGCGTCGGATGCTGCGGAATGGAATGGTGCGAAGGCATGTGTCGAGGTGGCAAGGTCCTGCGGCTTCGTGGCGGCGAATCGATCTGTGGCGGCTTTGTGGTGATGGAGTCGGGTGCAGTTGCATAGGTGCAGCTGTTTGGTTTCTGGGTGGCTGACGTCACCCGCTGGCCTCGCTGACGTCACCGAATGGGCCATCAATCCTGCTGGGCCTTGAGTTTTGGGCTTCTGATATTTGGGCTGCTAGGTTTAAATTTGGACTAGGGCTTTGGCCCTTGATCTAATCCTATGTTTTTAGTTTTTGTCTAATTACAATTAGTTTCTTGTATTAGGAACCTAACAAGTCTAGGTTTTGGCTTGTCTATGAGCGGTAAGTTCTAATATAGTTGGTCTATCCTATGTACCACTGTAGCTCCTCCGCGAAGTCTTGTCTGGCCATTGTTATGTGTCAGCGGATGGGTATGTAATGACCTTCTTGGCGTGCGCTATTATCAATGGAATTCCCATTATTAAAAAAAAAAAACAGAAAAATTAATTTAAAAAAAAAACATGCATAACCACCCACCTTTTCTAGATACCCACTGCCACGGTCATCCAGTGTGTAGAAATTTCTTCTATTTCTGAGTCCACCTTAGTTTGCAGAAATAGTTGTGGTTTTTTTTTTCCTTGGATTACTTTGGACAGAATGAATAATATGCAACAGATACTCATAATGACATCATCAAAGATAAAATGGTTGTGTGCCTTTTGGATTATCAGATTTCCAATTTTAGTGTTTGATAATCATCTTGTGTATAGTACTATAGGGTATACCAAATAACTTGCTTTTGTATCTTAATTGAAGGGCATTATTTGAGTGCTTCAGCAATGATGTGGGCTAGCACTCATAATGATACTCTCAAAGTGAGATGTCCGGGATTGTGTCGAGTCTTTCTCTTTGCCAGCAGAAAATTGGCAGTGGATATCTTTCGACTTTTCCAACTGAGGAATTTGATCGCGTTGAAGCTTATAAACCTGTCTGGGCTCCATATTATACCATTCACAAGGTAGAATCTACTTGGTATATTTCACTAGAGGAAATACTTCATTTTGGTTCAGATCAAGTCATATGTTTAGATTTTCAACTTGTCTGCTTCGACAGATCTTGGCAGGTCTGTTGGATCAGTATACACTTGCTGATAGTGATCAAGCTTTTAGTATTATGAAATGGATGGTTGAGTACTTTTACAACCGTGTTCAGAGTCTGATATCGACACACAGTATAGCACGATATTATCTGTCACTTAATGAAGAAACTGGTGGCATGAATGACATTCTTTATAAGTTATATGCTGTGATGCATGGAAACGTGAATTTGTCACCGTATCCCGTACCGATACGGGGTACGGGTACGAAACGAGTCGGAAACGGCAGGAAACGGCAGGAAACGCGTATCCTGATTTCGATACGGATTGGATACGTACGTATCCTATTCGGATACGTGAGAATGTAAATAAAATGGATACGTGGGGGTAATCCTGACATTTTACCCCCAAAAAATAGAAAAAAAAAGGAAAAAAAAGCCTTAGATCGAGAGAGAGAGAGACGGAGAAGAAACAAACACAGAAGAAGAAGAAGCAGACTCATATCGAGAGAGAGAGAAGAACAGTCGCACAAACCCAGATCGAGAGAGAGACAAAAAATCGCAGACCAACCCAGACCGAGAGTCGCTTCGAAGTTCCTTTCGTCGGACCGAATCTCAGCCGCCTAGGTTGCTGCTCGGAGTTCGCCGCTGCTCGGAGTTCCGCCGCTGCTCGTGTGGTCTTCTAGCTTCATCTGGTCTTCTAGCTTTGTTGGACCTTTTCTGCTCGTCTGCTCTTCTTCGCAAGACCGAATAGTTTCTGCTCCAGACTTCTTCTCTTCTTCAATTCGCTTGGACCAGGATCTTGGAGCTGTGGATTTCTAGCTGCTTCAGGTATGTTTGTTCTGCACTTCTGCTCTTCTTCTCATATTTTATATTTGTTATTCACTTATTTGATATGGGAGTGTGGAGCTGTGCTAGTAGGTATGATTGTGGATTTGTGGGTATTTATGTGTGATAAGTTGATAATTGATAACAGTTGCTGGGTCGGGTATGATTGTATGAATTATGATTGGAACTTGGAAGTGTCAATTTGTGATCAATTATTGTGATAAAGTGATAAACTGATAATGTAATAATGTATAAAGTATAATTTATAAATGTATAATCGATTAATTGTATAAACTATTCTTATGGGGAGTTATGGCATGAGTGAATTGTGAATTTGTGATCAATTGTGTATATTCCAGGAACCATGAGTGATGGAGGAACACCTCCTATTAGTTCTAGTGCCGGGTCTGTTAACGTCGGTGCTAGTAGTGGAGCTGTTGATCCTAAAAATGAGACCATTGATGATAAAGCACCGTTGTGGAAATTTGTGAAGAAGATTCAAAAACAGTCAGGTGGAGGAAGTTGGAGGTGGCAGTGCAATTTCTGCAAAATGTTCTACAACGATTCGTATACTAGAGTTCGTTGTCATTTGTTGAAAGAAGGAACAGGAGGGGTGGCAATTTGCAGCAAGGTTACTCCTCATGCATTAACTCAGATGCCCAAGTTGGTGAGAGAATGCAAGGAGAGATTAATGAATGCAGGTCCTAGACAAGTTCCTCTACCATCATTAGGAGAGCAAGGGGGGAGTTCCGCCGCAAGTAGCTATGGGATGAGTTACCATGCCTATACACAAGCACAAACAGCAAGTGATGGTGGAAAGAAGAGGAAAACAGCTGCTGGTTCGGTTGAAAAGGCTTTCCAAAACTCAGCTAGGGAGCAATGCGATGGTGAGGTTGTAAGGATGTACTACACCGGTGGCTTATCTTTCAATCTAGCTAGAAATCCACACTATCGGAACTCCTACATTCGTGCTTCTACCCTTCCAAGCTACATTCCACCAGGCTACAATGCTCTAAGGACCACACTTCTTGCGAAAGAAAGGAAAAATATCGAGCATCATTTGGAGCCAATCAAGATTACATGGAAAGACAAAGGTGTGAGCCTTTGTAGTGATGGTTGGTCTGATGCACAAAGAAGGCCATTGATTAATGTGATAGCCACTTGTGAGAGTGGTCCGATGATGTTGAGGGCTATAAACTGTGAGGGGGAATTCAAGGATCATGCATTGATTGCAGACTTGATTATAGATTCCATCAAGGAAGTGGGTTGGGAAAATGTAGTGCAAGTGATTACCGACAATGCTCCTGTTTGTTCCAAGGCTGGTGCCTTGATAGCAAGCAAGTATCCTACTATTTTTTGGACACCATGTGTAGTGCATACTTTGAATCTCGCTGTCAAGAATATTTGCACACCTTCATTAGTTGCAAGCAATGCGGATGTGTTTGATGCATGTTCTTGGATACAGCCAGTTTCTGAGGATGTTATGTTTATCAAGAACTTCATTATGAATCATGGAATGCGATCAGTCATGTTTAATGACCATTGCAATTTGAAGTTGCTTTCAGTTGCTCCTACAAGGTTTGCATCTACTTTAATCATGCTGAAGAGGTTTAAGCAAATCAAAAATGGTTTGCAACAGATGGTCATCAGTCCAAAGTGGGATGATTACAAAGAAGATGATGTTAGGAAGGCAGCTTCTGTGAAGGAGAAATTATTAGATGAGTTGTTGTGGGATGACATTGATTACATCCATTCTTTTACTGAGCCTATATATAAGATGCTTAGGAAGGCAGACACTGATAGGCCTTCCCTTCATTTGGTGTATGAATGGTGGGATAGTATGATTGAGCAAGTGAAAAAGAGTATCTATAGGAAAGAAAGAAGCAACTTCATCAAGAGTCTCCATTTTGGGATGCGGTGTATAAAGTTTTAATAGCTCGTTGGTCCAAGAGCAATACTTCTCTCAATTGCTTGGCACATTCATTGAATCCCAAGTAAGCATAACATGTGGTTTTCTTTTTTGCTTGTTTGTTTAATGACTTAATCTTTCATAGATTGTAATGTGAATTAAACTTATTTTTATTTTATACCTAGGTATTATAGTTCGGAATGGCTTAGTGAAGATGCTAATCGGGTTGCTCCCCACAAAGACTTAGAGATTACACGGGAGAGGAAAAATTGTATCCTTAGATACTTTGCCAATGAAGATGATCGAAGGAAAGTTAACATAGAATTTGCCAATTTTCTATGTGTATGCAAGAGTTTGGAAATGGAGATGCTATGAAGGATAGGTTTATTATACAGCCTATAACATGGTGGGCTATCCATGGAGCTTCGGCACCATCTCTCCAAGCCATAGCCTTCAAGGTTCTAGGTCAACCTTGTTCTTCTTCATGTTGTGAAAGAAATTGGAGTACTTATAATTTCATTCACTCTGTGAGGAGGAACAAGATAACACCACAAAGAGCGGAAGATTTGGTGTTTGTTCATACCAATCTTCGTCTTTTAGCTAGGAGAAGCCCAAATTACAATGAAAGTGCAACTCAAATGTGGGATGTTGGAGGTGATGAGTTTGATTCCTTGGAAGAGTCTAATGTTGGAAGGCTTGAGATTGCTAACCTTTCACTTGATGAACCACAATTAGAGGGGGTTTTGTTTAATGTTGATCATGAAGATGAAGACCTTGAGGATGTTGTCCAAGTTGAATGAAGTTGATAGTTTGATTGTGATAAACTAGTACTTTGTTTATGTTTCACATTTTTTTTTTCTAATTATATATATATATATATATATTTAATTAGCGTATCCTTCACGTACCCGTATCTAATTACATTTAAGGTTTGCCGTTTCCACGTATCCGATCGTATCGTATCCGGATACGCGTAGCCGTATCGGTGCTTCTTAGGTTATATGCTATCACAGTAAGTAATTACTATCAAACAACATTTCTCAAATCCAGATCTTTTGTTTTGCTTGCATATATACAGTTTATTGTTATTATATAGTACTTCTTATATTGTGACGGTTGGGTTGTGACATTAACCATGTTGCTATGTGTCACGGGCCGACTTTATACGCAGCGGAATTTAGCCCGTGCGGGGCCAAGGTTCCTCTGAACCGAGGCCAGCCTATCTTCCTTACTTCCTTTATACTCCATTACTCTATTTTTCTTTTCCTTTCTGTGTGCTTCTCTTGTCAACTTGACCCTTTCGACAACATCCCCTTACTTATTGGGGTTTACCAACGAAAGCTACTCACACATGAGTCTCACTTCTTGTGACTAACCGATCGCTTCCTTGGGTCATGGTTGTCTTCCAAGACACTCGCCCAACCGATAGGCTTTCGTGTCGTCTCGGCTTGCACCAGCCCAATACTGACTCGCGTGCGACCCGCACGTCGATAGCAAGTAGCATGGTCGTGCACCGAGACTAAGTTGGCATTCACGTTTCTTCCTTGAGTCATTTCTTAGCAGCTTGCACACTTTGTCGCTTCGTGGGCATCTCCTATGCCGCCCACTCAGCTCCCAGACAACATATATCTGCATACCCCCCCCCCTCGGGCATCACTTATCTACCCACTAGGATCATGGACAACATATGTCCGCATACTTCACTTCGTGGGTATTGCTTATCCGACTCACTCGGCTTTCATCTCAAGGGCAACCCATGCCCGCATCTTTTAACCTTGTGCGCGTCACTTGCGCACCTTGCTTGACTCATGGACGACACGTTCCCGCTTACTTCCCCTTGTGGCATCACTTGCACAACCCCCAAGGCTTATATGGAATACTTGTTCTTGTTCTGCAACTCATGGACGCCACTAGTATGACTCGCTCGTCTCGCGGGCAACACCTGCCGTCTTGTCTCGCCTCGTGAGCATCTCTTTTGCAACTCACTTGGCTCTTGGGCAACACATGCCCTCATACTTCGCCTCATGGGCATCACCTAGATGGCCCATTCGGCTCTTGGGTAACACCTGCCCATCTACTTGTACCTTGAGTGCCAACCTGACAAGTCACCTAGGCCTTCTGGCCTTCCCCCTCTGACGAGGCTGTCTTGTTCTCTTCTTGATGACCGTCATGACTCCAAGGCATATTATAACCCGGGGCCAATCCTCAAGCAGGCATGCCCTCTTGCTTGTTGGCATACCGCCCAAGTAAGCAACTCATCCTCGATGCCCCTCTTAAGCTTCCTTCAGTCTAGCACGGAGTCGCCCCTCCCGTGCTTGTTGGCATCACCTTACTTTGGGCAAGGTTGAACCCTAACACATGCCCACGTCGCTTGCTCCGTGGCCAATGAGCACCACGAGGTCCCGACATATCTTCCGTAAGCCCACATGTTTGTCTAACGCCGATGGCATAAGGATCGCCCTCTTACGAACCTCGCCCCCGACGTCGACCCGCAATATTGGCCTTTCGGCCAATACCGTCCACGAGACGTCCTGACTCGTGGAAACATATGCCGCCCCTTTCTGACGACACATGCCCGGCTCCTAGGCCCCCAAGGGTGCCCGGGAGAAGCTCACTTAGTGCCCCATGAAGGCCAGCACCGGGGGTGGTAGAAGCTCAACACCATGTCTCCCCCTATAGAGCATATTTTGCTTACATGCACAAGGTGGGAGGAAACATCAAAATAGCCGAGGAGAATAATTGTCCATAACTAATTCTCAGAAAATCCGAATGACATGCCGTCAAGTGCATTGAACTCTTTTCGACGTTCCGGACATTTCTCGTGTTCGGAGTTTTTCCAAATTCCAAGCCGAAATACCTCGAACCAGAACTTCCACTTAATTACGACAATGCCACACGTCTTCACTTTAGCTTCAAGTTCACCTTTGGGGCTCCCAAGGCTCGCTCCTCTCGCTTCACCTTGTCCCAAGGCTCACCCCACTCGGCATCTCCTTACAACATGTCACGATAGCACAACTCTTAAGTGCGGCTCGTGACACTATGCTCAGGGAGACGCAAAGCATTTACTGTTGGCTCATCTTTTTGACAAACCCTGCTTTCTAGGAGTGTTGGCAGTGCAGGTAACCATTGTCTTCTGTTCAATATCTCTAGGTAGCCCTTAGATAGCTTAAATATTTTGTCTTTCCTTGGTAACAAAAAAACAAACACCATAGGGCCGGATTCAGTTACTGCACCACAGAGAAACTAGTCCTGACAAAGTCATAATAGATATACGAAGAATAAAAGAGATAAATTTTTTGCACCTAATTCAACAAAGAGAAGATCGAGAAATGGTCAGATGTTCTATATTTTCTTGGTTATACTTTTGGAATTTTCAGCACATGATTATGATCTGAAAAAGTGGGAAAAGGATAAACTGGTTCTGGCTTTTTCTGTCTCTTGCTATATCTTGGAAAATCAAGTTTTTAGTTTCTCTAAAACTTACCTCTTGTAAGGCCTCTCATGATGTAGATTATATACTTGTAGGCTGATGACATATCTGGTTTTCATGCTAACACGCATATTCCGGTTGTCATTGGTGCTCAAATGCGGTATGAAGTTACTGGTGATCTACAGTATAAGGTAAATGCTTTATTTGTACGAGCAATAGTTGCCCGCGGCTTGCGCGGGAATTGGTTTAATAGATGATAATGTGATTGATATTAAATTTTTTTACAAAACTGATAATTTCAGATCAAACTTGATATGTATAGTTTAATGAAGCTATAAATTGAATACAACGTTCATTTGGTGTTGGTGTTGCTTGCTGAAGAGTAATGCTGGTCAATAGCTGGTCTCTTAATTTGATCGATGAATTCTGCCTTAAATTTTTTGTAATGAATTTTTATGCATTGCAAGATGAATACAGAAATACAAAAGATTTTTGTAAAGCTCTTTGTGCCAGCTCGAACTGTATTGCAGGTAAGATTTGGAGATTGTGAAGAGAAAGAGTTGAGTATGAAACTGTTGAGGTCAACTTCCAGGAGTTGGAAGGCGAAAAGCTTGCGATCAAAGAAGAGATTAGGACATTGAAGACAGGAGTGATATTAATGGCTGCCCGTGCCCACACGATGTTGCGGGTTGTTTTCAGTTTCTTTCATTCCACTAAATTGTAAACAGTGTAGTGCAAAAAATGCTCGAAAGGCTGGCATTAAAACTTGTAGAGAACTCCAAAAATTAAATCTTTCAGCTCCCTTATAATGCTGACGCACCAAGTACTTGAACAAAACAACACATAATAAACAAATAAATTATCAGGCCTATAAGAGGACATTGTGGTTGTCTTTCTAACAATCGATTGTCTACATTACATGTCTATTTAAGTGAGAACTTTGGCAGTAGTTCATGTCTTCATTCTTCAAGCAAAAAGTAAAAACAGACAAACTTAAGAACATTGGATGTTGGGTAAAATGCATGAGGATCCAAAACGGAGTAGTATCCATTCCCATTTTTCTTCCAGCATTATTAGTTTTCTCATCAATGATCATATTTGTAAATGAATGGTACAATTTCTCATGCCTTGACTTGTCACAGGGACTCACAGCAACCTTGACTTCATGGAATCACATTTTTGACAGATGCTACATATCAGAAAGAATCAAAAGCCTTCCCCGGTTTCTTTCAACCAAAACTATCACAAAATCTATAAGAATACAAATCACAATTAAATTCAATACAACCAAATCTTAATAACAAAATGAGAACTAAGTTGAAAATATTACCCCAGGAACATTTTCAGCTGCTTCAAAATAGCTTTCCTTATCTATAAAACCAAATAACAGTCGGTGAAAATACAATCCCAACAGTTCTGAGAACCAAATTAAATAGTACTTCCAGAGAAAAATTGACTGTTTGGAACATCTGGAAGGATTGCTTCGATCACCTTGTAAAACTGAAACCCTCTTACACACTCTCTCTCTTCAGACATCAGAGCCTCACACATAACAGCTACAAACAAAACATGGAGAAAATAAAATTAAAAGAATTAAAAAAATTTCAACTGCCAACAAAATCTAAACCAACCAATTACCTTACTCAAACACACATTAAATTTTCAGTGAATTTATACTGATGATTTTTGTCCATGGTTTTATTTTAAAAACAATAATATATAACCAAACAGTTGCATATCTTATTTGCCACTAAAAAAAAAAAGTCATTTTCATCAACTCTCAGACAATCTGGAATAAGACAAAAAAAATCCTAAAAGCAAACACAGCAAATTACTATAAGTCTGTTCAGGTGGAATACTCCTGTACATATATGCAGGCCCTAGACTAAAGAAAAACTAATAAAAAAGAATCTAAAGCATAAGGCACATGAACTTCAGAAGGCTATTTGTCCATCCCACTTGATTGGGACTCACTTATAGAATTCCCAGAGGAAAAAAGTGTAAAGCGAAGTACTCCTTCTATCTTAAACGTAAACAAAGGCTTGTGTGTTGAAGTAGTAGAAACAAATGTAATTTATCTGATGACAGTAAGATAAAGAAATGTACTTATTTCTACTCAAGTCTCACATATCCTAAAACATGGAACAACAGTTTAGCTTTACACTAATGTATTTTACCATTGCTATGAGGATTGAGGAAAACATACTTTTTAGAAACTCCCTTTTTCTCTATACATGATTGTTTTCTGAAGATGAATAATAAATCGATTAGACAAATTTTAAAAAGACAAATCTCACGCAGTGACATATTCTGTAAAAAAAGATGCAATCTCGCACATGAAACATTTTAGTAGAAATAAATTGAAAATATAAATGTTCAATGGCATTGCTTACTGTCACTGAATGTTTCTACTGCCCAAAATGAGTGAAAAATAAAAATTTTGAACAGTCATGTCGGGAAAATTGCTGAAAAGAACAAAAATTATGTATAAAGAGTGAGAGATAATCTCCTATCTTGACTCATGTTTACAGCCTCCTATCTTAACTAAGGGCAGACATTATCCAGGGATGTTTAGTATGTACCATATTAGTCCTGGGCATCATTCTCTTCCTTCTCATCTTCATCGGCTTCTTCTTGATCCTCTTCGTCGTCTCTGTTATTCTTATATTTCTTTGCCAGTTTCTGATTCGATTTTGCTCTCCACTTCGGAACCTTCTTAGTTCTCGTTAGCCAAGAATGAACTGCAGCCTCACCTGAGAAGAAAGTCTGGCTAGATATTCAAACAATGCCCAACCAATGACCCTAAAATTCTGTGTGATCATATATCAGAAAAGTATAAGAACTGCACATGCATGATTAATCAACAATTGGAAGTTGTTCTTGCTTTTTGCAATCTGGAAGCTGTCAATGCTTGTGATGTGAAGCTTCTTAACACCTATTTGACGAAGAGACTATTGTTAGAAACAGAGTTGATCACACGGTGACAAAGAGACTTTGTGCAAAGTTGGTAATTAAATATGATTATAATAACCTCTTACTTGTATTAGTATTGTGCCTCTAAATCTCCAAACAAAGACTTCCTTTCTTCATGACAGTGAAGGGCTTAAAAATAAAGATATAAGTTACTTATGTCAAGTATTAAAAAAGACATAGAATCAGACGCATAGTATAATAACAAAGGGTGTCTAGGCGAGGAAGTTCCCCAGCTTCTACAAATGTATTGAAAAGTTGGATAATTGCTTAATCCTACAGTACTCATTTGTATAATCAGCAAACAAAGATTGGTACATGTGCCCAGAAAATGGAGGAAAAAAAAAACATAAAACAGTGTATCCAAATTCTATCTCATTAAATACTGAATGTGTAAAGTTCAAAGGGTTTTGATGCTACCTTATACTTAAGGGCCTCTTGCACATAGTGAATTTCGTAGGCAAAATCCGAGACACAAAGATGCAAGAAAGAACTATTAATGTCTCCACTTTTAACGGTTAATTAGCTTTCTCAAATAAAAGAGCTTCCAAGTTACATTCGGACAGAAAAGCAGTTTCTTTTCATTTTACTAATCTCAATTTAACAGAAAACTGTCACTTGGCAAAACGCAAGATGGAAGAACAAATAGGTATAAAGAATTGCCATCACTAATTCAGGATCCATTCCAAGTACCTTAATAGTAGCAAACTCAGCTTTGACCACTTGTCTATTAAGTATCTGCATAAAAAAATTAAAAAAACTCATCAAGGGGGCTGCTCAACAACTTTGGATAAACAACATACATAAGAAACTACATTATGCCTCATGTGGTGCAGATATCATTAAACTCCAACTACAACGGAAAAAAAAAATCGCTGAAGGCAAGTTCTTTACGACTTATTAGTAATTCCATGCATACCAACATTTCAGTTCCAAATAATTTTTATTTTGCGACATAAGAGGATAATATCAGTTCATAGCTCTAAAGGGACTAACCTTGGGATCCCCGGAAGGAACCTTCAAGTGGTAGTTACAACCCTTGGGTTGAAGCTCACCAGCATACTGAACCTCATTGTTCCTATATCAATAAAACAAAATTAAAACCTCCACTGCACAAAGCTAAACCAATCAAAGAAACTAACAAATTTGTAAGCATACAGTTTTACCTCTCATTGCACTGAGCATACTCGAAAGCTGAAAGCAAAATCTGTTCACAAATGGTTATAATAACCACAATAAGCAGAAGAAGACTGATAATCAAATAAAGGAATTAACTTTATGAAGTTTGGAATAACCCCCAAAAATTCTAACATAGCCTTATATAGATGGAATGAAATCAAGGAATTACCACGACTAAGGACGTTGCTTCCTGGTGTAGTAATATGGCTTTTGATTAATTACAACTCTCTTATCTAAGGACATTGAACACCCAAAGTACACAACCATCAAAGAAAATCAAAAGTAAAACCAACAATTTTGCAAACACATGCAAATCAAACAATAGATGAATCGGTCAACACAATATATCAAAAAGATACTATCTGAATCATTGAAAAACTAATTGATAGATATCAAAACACCAAACCATACAGATCATTCACAACTAATCTAAAGCCAAAACCATACAAATGAATTCACTAAATAACAAAAATTCATCCATAACTACAACACTAACATGAAAACTACAATCCATAAAGAAAACCTTACTATTGTCCACTTAATTGAAAACAATAGAGAAGAAAACCACAAATCAGATTCTCAAAAATACCTTCCAACCGGTCTATTCTCAGCGAGATCTTCCCCTCTCTTCGATTCTTCTTTTCCTTCTTTTCTCTTCTTTTGCTTTTTTTTGATCTTGATCTGAGTGGCTGAGTGGCTTGGATTGGAATCCAAAACTGAGAAAACCAAAGACAAAAAAGACTTTTTCATCAGCTTGATATTCTCCTCGAACAATAAGGACAAAGACAAACAGGGGTTTTCCGCTTCTTAGCAATAGTGTAACAGTGTTATTCACCCTTTATATATAGAATAATTATAGAGTATATGAACTGCGGTTCTCAATAAACAACTAAGTATCTGTCTACTGTTTATTTTTGTCCTGGCAAATAGCTTGCATTCCATGAGTGTTTGTAGGGGTGTTGCTTCTCTTTTGGATATGGCATTGCGCTTAAGTTTCTTCATCATCACACTGCTACCATCTTGTCTCTTGACCCAGAAAGGAAAAAAAAAAAAAATTCTTGTTTATTCATATGTCAGAACATGGGTCATTCGCAGTCTATTAGGGAAGACTTTAATGCTAACAGTTCCCATAATCTGAAATTGTCAGGAAATGGGGATTTTCTTTATGGACATTGTTAACTCTTCTCACAGCTATGCAACAGGAGGGACATCAATCAACGAATTTTGGTACTAAAATTCAGCAAATAAAAGTTCTGATGTCAGTTTATGTATAATAAGCTCTTCCTTGTGCTTGAATCTACAATGCTAACCTGAGGACAAGTAGTTGGAAAGCGCAGATGCATCCTTTTATCGAGTCATGCTTGTTTATTTCAGACTACGTTCTTATTCCCGAACTGTTCTGATTCGCACTCGTGAAATTCTGAGCAGGTCAGACCCTAAAAGATAGCGACCACTCTAGAATCAGAGAATGAGGAATCGTGCTCAACTTATAACATGCTGAAGGTATGCTTTTTTGCAATTATCAATCAAAGAAATACCCTGGCTGGAGATAGTTTTTTCTTTTATTCAGTTATATGGGAGGTTGGTTGGTTGCTTTAATTATCTATTCTTTCTAGAAAGAAAGACCCTGGCTGTGGTGTGAGTTCCCCCCACTAATGCAAAGGCTTCTCTGATACATTACATGATATTCTCTGGCAGATTTTAGTTTAGCGTGGAAAAAAGATTCTGGGAGGAAAATTTGTTCATTTTCCATTCACTTCATAGTTTTCAGGTTATTTATCATAAAGCAACACTGCTTCTTGAACTTTGGTACTTTGCAATCATCTTGTAGGTGTCCCGCAACCTGTTTAGATGGACCAAAGAAACAGCATATGCGGATTCTTATGAGCGAGCTCTAACAAATGGTGTGCTAAGTATCCAAAGAGGAACAGAGCCTGGAGTCATGGTCTACATGCTCCCACTAGGCCGTGGACAGTCCAAGGCCGTGAGTCATCATGGTTGGGGATCACCGTTTGGCAGTTTCTGGTGCTGCTATGGCACAGGTATGAGATCACTTGTCCCTTTTAACATTTTCTTTTGAGGATTTCAGATTTCACCAACTTGCTTTAAAAGTTTCATGATCTGTAAATCCTCTCATGTGCTTTCTCGCTTCCAACTTGTTATGATTGAAGCAATTTAGATGCTATTCCAATTACTGCATTGATGCTCTTGTATGGATTGAATCATTCTCAAAGTTAGGAGATTCCATATATTTTGAAGAGGAAGGAGAAACTCCTGGCCTTTACATTATCCAGTATATATCAAGCGTGCTTGATTGGAAATCTGGACAAGTTGCAGTTAATCAGACAGTTAATCCCGTCAACTCCTGGATCCTTACCTTAGAATCACATTAACATTTTCACACTGACTATGGCCTTAACAAGTTAACATTAACACTCGTATTGTTCATATCTTCGATTGTTGAAATTAATCATTTTTGCGCACATAATTATCATGCTCAGATCTTGTATACTTGTATTGGTTATATTGAATCCTCATATACTTGTCATTGATTTCGGTCTCTAGATCTTGGTGGCCTAGAACTATCGCATACCAATTAAAAAGCAAATCTCAAGCCTATGTTTACAAAACATGCTTCTTATGTCGGACTAGATGATGCAGGGGCAAGGCAATTCATCTACCTTAAATCTGCGAATGCCTATTTGGACAGATACAGATGGTGCAAAGGTAGCATTAAATGGTCAAGGTCTGCATCCATCAGCTCCAGGTATGATATACTATCATATATGTTATTTAATTTCTGATCCTCTCCACCAGGGCTCATTATCGTGGAATGTACATTCCAAACTTTGAGGTGCACATTATAGACGTAATCGATTTTATCTGTTTGTGGGATGCAGGTAGTTTCCTACCAATCCCAAATAGATGGAGCAATGACACAGTAACTCTTGAGCTATCCATTAGTCTGAGAACAGAAGCTATTAAAGGTACGCTTAATAAAATCCATTCCTACACAAACTTTATACATCTATCTACCGGGTTTGCTAATGTACCGATATATCAAGTAGATGAGTTTTTTTTTTTTAGTTGAAGGAGGTTACTCTTTATTGGTAATCAAGCAAAACTTAGGGTACATGCATATCAAGTAAACTCATTTGATATAGATATAGACCAATTTGAGAACAAGTCAAGCATGTCTATTTATGCATGGAGTTGGTCTATCTTTGTATCAAATCTAATCAGTTAATATATTGATATATTAATGTACTGTAGAATTTTCTTTATCTTTTTCTTGTTATTTCTTTTAGCAACAAAAGATTTTCTCGTAAATCTTGTAGAACTGACCATGTCCTTTGAATAAACTCAGATGATCGGGCAGAGTATGCTTCACTCCAAGCAATTCTTTATGGTCCAGTTCTGCTTGCAGCTCATAGTACCGGTGGTGACTGGGACCTCCAAACTAAGTCAACTAATCTTTCAGATGGATAACACCAATCCCTTCCTCATACAATAATTATTTGGTTTCCTTCTCCCAAGAATACGAAAATTCAACTTTTGCTTTGGCTAATATAAACCAGTCGATTGAACTAGACAACTTTCCGGAAGTAGGCACTGCTGCTGTTGTTCATGCTACTTTCAGATTAATTTTAGATGACTTGTCAACAAACGTTTCCAAACTGCAAGACATTATTGGAAAATCAGTCATGCTAGAACTGTTTGATCTTCCTGGTAAGGTTCTTGGGCATCAAGGGAAAGACAGAACCTTGTCATAGCAGATTCTTCAAGTAGCAAAAACAACACAGTATTTCGCATGGTTCCAGGTTTGGATGGAAACAATGCATCGGCCTCATTGGAGTCAGAAAGTGACGAGGGTTGCTTTGTGTATATATAGCTCGGACTTTAAGGTTAATGCAACCTTGATGCTTGGCTGCAGTTTAGAATCATCAACCGATACATTCAACCAGGCAGCCAGCTTTGTCATGAATAGCGGAATAAGTCAGTATCATCCTATCAGCTTTATTGCCCAAGGGCAACATGAGAATTTTCTTCTACAACCATTATCAAGCTTCAAGGATGAATTTTATACTGCCTATCTCAACATTACAACTGTTTAAATTCGAGGATGATTTTGGAGACCCAAGCTGATCAATTGGGCAACAAATTATTTATGGTGGCTTTCTCATTGTGTCTATAGTCATCAACTGCCTTGATTGATTTCTTTAGCATTATAGAGCAAGCTAGTTTAATATTGTTCCTAATAAAAAGGTAGGAAAAAAAAAAGAACCATCGTAGCTTACTTTTCTTTAAGATATAACATTTGATCTAGGTATCGAAAGTGCAAACATATCTATGCACAAGATAATGAAAAAAGAGCAAGGTAGTTTTTACATTGTTCCTCATCAAAAGGAAGTATTAGTGTTTGGCTCCAGTTTTTCTTGAGCTGGTCAACAGTCTCTTTTCTTGCGTGAGCGTGCCAGCACCGTTCGGGTGCGGTCGTCGGGGGTGTCCCTTGACCTGACTTCTTCTGAGCGATTGTGGACGAGGAGAGCACCAATCTCGTCGTGGGGTTCTTTGTGCCTCGTGGCGAGGACTTTTGCTGAGCCTTTTCAAAATCACAATCGATACTCGATGTTGTAGATCGAGCAGAGCGAAAACCACTGGGAAGTGAGGAGAACTTGCTAAAGCGTGACTCTAGCTTGGCTGGTTTGCGAGGGCGTTACCCTTGCTTGGCTGGTTCCGTAACCGTTGTGGTCGTGGTACTACAGTCGGCTCCCAAGGAGACTAGGACCAAAGCACTTTGACAGAGGATTTGGTGGTACTGAAAGTTGGCTCCTAAGGAGACTAGAACTTAGAGTATGATCACCGATAAGAGAAAGAGAAGGAGAGGAATTGCTCTTAGAGAGGTTGCTCTAGAGAGAACTTAGATCATCTTATAGATGTTTTGATGAGTGAATTTGTGAGATGATACTTGTTGTAGCCTCTATATATAGGCTTCCAAGCAACACTATTTGGCCTTTAAACAAATCATAGTGGGTTAGGCAAAATTCACTAACACTTAGTGGATTTGTTAGGCCAAACTTACTAAGACTTAGTGGATTTTGTTAGGCCAAATTCACTAACACTTCTTTATTCCTTTAATTTTTATCTCCACTAAGAATACATATTTAACTTTCGACTTCTTCATATGAAATGATCCACCATGGATGTAGATTATTGTGGTAAAATTTCAGAATTTATTTCCATGTGGTTGGGCCGAAAATGCTACTGGACTCCTTACAGGTCCAGTTTTCCAGTTTTGCTTCTGCAGAAAATTGGACTGATTGTTTGAAGGTTTTCCACTTCGAACAAGCTCTAGCACTCTTCATAAGAAATGATCCTTGGGATGTCTAGAATGAATCTGGAAAGTTTCAACTCATTTGAAGTTCGGATGGTTAGTCTGCCGCCCCTCCTTCCTTGTTTAGCTCAGTTTCTCCTAGCCGAAGTAGGAAAATGTGCTAAAGTTGACTTTTCATTTCCACGCTTCCATAGTAGGCTTTATTTAGCCTCTAAATATATATATTTCGAACTTGTCGACAATATATAGCTTGAGCCACTGATATTGGCTCGATTTCTCCAAGACGTGTCTTGTCATGCCAAAATGCTCATTTTGGGTCCAAACAATTAGCATTGACCTTCTTAAAAGGTAAATAATATGAAGAAGAAAGTGGAGATAATGAGAGAACCTTAGATATAAAGATATAAGAAACTTGGATTTTTTGAAACTCGTGAAATCTGATCGAAAAATAAACCATAAAAATGTGAAACAAAACTGTCTGATCAAATTTTAGAACAAATGTTGGCTAACATCATAATCGATTTTATATAGTAGGTAAGCAAAAATTTCTGACCAAGTCTATAATAAAGTTAGGTGTGAATTGAAGAAATCATGTTAGTAAGACATAAAAATGAGGATTAAATTCAGTTTAGTCCCTCAAACTTTAGGGTTAAATTCAATTTGGTCCCTGATTTTTTGTAATCACAATGGCCCACTTTTCAGCCATTGACGCTCTAACAAGGGTAAAATGGACATCTCTTAATTCCAAACCCAAGAATTCATAGGCAGAAACCGCCATCCTCTTTCGTTTCTCCTTCATACCACTGCCATCCTCTTATGATCAACGTATCTCAAGGAACACTGCTTTCCTCCTGCCCTATCACCAAAACCATCACTAACACCAAAAAGGACAAAATGACATATATGAAGATACAAATAACATAGATGAGATGGACTGTTTTCAACACTATAGGCACAAACTCAACAAGATTTTGTTCAATGATATATCCAAACATAAGGCAAATTCGAGCACCTACCCTATTGGTCCAGATCTCCCTCTCCAGTAACTCTGAGAATAGGAACTTTCACTTGAATACTTTTCTTATCTTCCTCTAACATACTACAAAGGTGTTGCCATACCTCAAAATCCATCTCGGCTCAAATCCAAATACCACCACCTCCGCCAATCCATTCCTGCTGCGGCAGACTACTCATTGACCCAAACCACGAGCATCGAGAAGGACTACGACATTGAATTGGCATGAGGCGAACTCACCATAGTCGGTCTCGGGCAAGGCGGTAATATAGTCTCGGTCGCGCGTGTCAACGGCGAGATTCAGTGGCTGTTGGCCAAGGACGAAGAGGTTGTGAAGCTCGATCACTCCCACTACTTCTTTAATTTTCTTCCACCTAGGTCCGGTAGCACCTCATCCAAACCTTCAATTCAATCTTGTTGGATTTGAATGTTGGTTTTTTTTTCTATGTTGATTGATTACACTAAGATACAGACTATATATAGAGGAAGACATAGCAAGTATCATCCTTAAAACAAGGAAGACAAAAGCCTTAAAACAAGGAGAGGAAGACAATCTTAAAACAAGGAAGACTTTTTGTAGCTTCTAATACTCCCCCTCAAGCTGGATCAAGAGAGCTCCTTGAGCCAAGCATGGACAAAATATGTTCAAACTGAGCGGAAGTGAGAATCTTGGTAAAATTGTCTGCCAGTTGATCGCATGATCGTGTGTACACTGTTTCAGTAAGTTTGGACTGAACCTGATCTCGAACAAAGTGACAATCAACTTCAATATGTTTGGTGCGTTCATGGAATACTGGATTGGCTGCGATATGCATGGCAGCCTGGTTGTCACAATATAGAGTTATAGGCACAGTGCACACAATGCCCAAGTCACCTAACAATGTCTTTAACCATATGAGTTCACATGCTGTGGATGCCATTGCACGATATTCAGCTTCGGCACAAGAACGAGCAACCACAGTTTGTTTTTCACTTTTCCAAGTAACTAGGTTGCCTCCAATGAAAGTACAATACCCAGTTGTGGATTTTCGATCAATGGCATTTCCTGCCCAGTCAGAGTCTGAGTAGCCCACAACGTTGAAGTGACCATTGTTCTTCATAACAATTCTTCGATCAACTGTGCCCTTTAAGTAGCGAAGGATCCTCTTGACAATCTGTAGATGATGAGTGGTAGGGGAGTGCATGAATTGACTGACCAAACTTACAGCATAAGTGAGGTCTGGTCTTGTGATGGTGAGATAGATGAGCTTACCCACAAGGCGCTGATAAACACAAATATTTGAGAGAGGTTCTCCTTCATCATCAAGAAGATCAACAACATATTTGCGTTGATTTAAGAACATACCATTTGAGGAGTGATCCATTTCAATTCCAAGAAAGTACTTCAATGGTCCAAGATCTTTGATGGCAAAAGTATTGTGCAAGGCTGACTTGAGAGACTTAATCTCATCCATATTGTCTCTAGTGATGATTAAGTCATCCACATACACTAGAACAACCAACTTGCCAGCCTTGCCATATCGAACAAACAGGGAGGAGTCTGCATGACTTTGCTTGAAGCTTAAGGCAATAAGAACCGAACTCAGTTTGGAATACCAAGCACGTGGGGATTGTTTCAAACCATACAAGGCCTTGTGAAGTTTGCACACCATTCCATATTCACTTTCACATGGATGTCCAGGAGGTAATCTCTTATACACATCTTCTTCTAAATCCCCATGCAAAAAGGCATTCTTGACGTCCATTTGGTATAGAGACCAGCCACAATTCACAGCAACAGATAACAAAACTCATACTATGTTCATTCTTGCATTCTGCAATGCCATTTTGTTGTGGTGTTCCAACACAACTGGTTTGATGAATAATCCCTTGAGCATTGAGATAATCAGTCATGCTTTTGGATGTGTATTCAGTGCCATTGTCTGACCTTAGAATGCAAATTTTAGAGGAAAAATGATTTGTGACAAGGTTATGAAAATCTTGGAAACACTTGAAGACTTCACTCTTGAATTTCAAAAGATACACAAAAGTGGTTCGAGTGAAATCATCAATAAAGGTGACATAAAACCTATAGCCATCAAATGATTCTAGGGATGCTGGTCCCCATACATCAGAATGTACAATCTCAAAAGGTTGAGTTGCTCTAGATTGAGAGATTTGGAAAGGCAATCTAGTAAACTTTGACATATGACATGTCTCACATTCATGGGAGACTTTACAAAACTAGGGAACAACATTGACAAAACATGAAAGGGTGGATGAGCTAGGCGTTTATGCCACAATTTTTGCTGTGTTGTAGATTTGGACTCTGTTAGAAAACACTTTGAAAAACTTGATGAAGTTGATATATAGTACAAGACATTTAGAAAGAACCTTTCACCAATCTTCTTCTTAGACGCTCGATCCTGAAACACAACATTATAAGGAGAGAAAATAGCTAGACAATCCAACAAGTTTGTTAACCTTCCGACAGACAGGAGTTGGAATGGAAATGAGGGTACAAACAATGCAAATGACTCAATGCTATCTGAAAAAAGCTTTAATTTTCCTTTTCCTAAGATGGGAACATTGTTACCATTTGCAATTGAGACATGTGAAGATTTTGACAAGGTTTCAAAATCATGTAATATGGAAAAATTGTTTGTCATGTGATCTGAGGCACCTAAATCTACTGTCCAAAAATCATGATTCTTACTGACATCTAAAGCAGTGGAAATGGCACAAATAATACCTGGTATATCCTCTGAGGAAGCCATATTTGATTTTGCCAGAAAACCAGCAAACTTTCCAAGCATAGCAGTTGTGCTTCCATTTTCATTGCTTTCTAAACCGCCTTGCTACTTTTGAAGATATGTAGCAAACTCATTTATAAGAGTTATTGGATTGGACGTGAAGTTCATCGTATCTTCAGAAGTGTTGCTGAAGTTTGCCTTTGAATTAGAGATGTAAGAGCTTCTCTGAATGCTACCTCTTTGATTCTTCTATTCCTCATTAAACTTAGGTTTCAGTTCTGGATGCAATATCCAACATTTCTCTCTTGTGCGGCCTATACCGGTTCTTCCAATGCGTTCACAATGTGTGCACTTCAGATATGGCCTCTTGCCCTTGTATGTTCTGTCGCTTGTGACACTTTTGTTTGCAGCAAATGCTCTAGCTTCTGACCCTCCAGCACTGGTGTCTACATTCATCACCTTTTTACGCACTTCTTCACATTGAATGGAGTTCATACTGTTGTGAACGAAGGAAGCTCAAGGCTCATCAAAAGATGGCTTTTGAGATCTTCATATTCAGATCCCAGACTTGCAAGCAGTTGGAACACTTTATCTTCTTTAGCTCATTTCAGCAATATGGTGGCATCAGTGGTGTGAGGTCTATACATATCAAGTTCATTTCACTTGGCTTTTAAGTTGCCAAGATGTTGAACAAATGAGAGATTACCTTGTTGAATCCCTGCAAGATCCTTTTTGAGTTGGAACAATCTTGCTGCATTGTTTAGGTTGCCATACATGTCTTTGATAGCAACCCAAAGATGTCGAGATGACTCTGAATAGCTGAAGATTTCTGCAAGTTTTGGCTCCATTGAATTAAGAAGCCATGACATAACCAGTTGGTCTTTGGATAACCAACTTTCGTATTCAGATGATGAGGCATCTGGGATGTTGTTTTTGTCGCTGATGAAGCTGAGCTTTGATCTTCCACCAAGAGCTAGAGTGATGGCTCTTGACTAAGGAAGGTAGTTGAACTTATTTAGAAGCACTGAGCACAGACGCTGATTTGGATTCCCATCTGGGCTTTCTGTCTTTGCAACGAGAGAACATTCCCCTTCTGTCATCTTAATGAGAATGATAAAGGAACACAAGTGTCTTGAAAGAACAATACAGATGCAGATCCTATGAGGATTTCTGCTCTGATACCATATTGAATTTGAATGTTGGTTTTTTATGTTGATTGATTCCACTAAGATACAGACTATATGTAGAGGAAGACATGACAAGTATCATCCTTAAAATAAGGAAGACAAAAGCCTTAAAACAATGAGAGGACCTTAAAACAAGGAGAGGAAGACAAGGAGCCTTAAAACAAGGAAGACTTTTTGTAGCTTCTAATAAATCTGCTTCTTCTTGGTCGCCGATTTCTGCCTCTTTATTCTTGGGTTTTTTGAAACCACCACAAATTCTTTCACTTTCTATCATTCTGTGCCAATTCCCCAAGTGGGTTTCTCTCATTTTTCCCTTCTGGTTCATAAAGCAAGAAGCTTTGATTATGGTTTTGCTGTAATGGGTTTCTCTGTTTCTTGTGAAAAGTGGTCATAACTAGTTGGTGTTTTCAGTTTTGGGTCTAGTCTTTTAGGTTCAAAGGACATGAGTGGAAGACAGAAGAGTGACAAAGAAAAAGTGGAGGAAGAAGACGAGAAGGAGGATAAGGAGTTGGATCTCACTCTATCCTGAAAAAGGCTCAAGCTTTCAATTAGTTCACTATGTTAGCAGCACTGTTTCTTGTATTGGGTTTTTGATTCTTAATCTGAGTTTCTAATTTTTATATGGGAGATTGAAAATTGATGCGAAGCTAGCTAAAGATGGGTTCTTTGGAGATTGCTGACCGTTGCCACCCAATTCAGCACCGCCACAGCCGACGTCAAACACAGCTTCGATAGTAGCTATGACTACTTGAAGATGAAGAGGAATCAGCAGTGGGGATGAAGTGGTCAGGGAGGATTGAGGAGGGGGTTCTGGGTTTTTGTCTGAGAGTTAAAGAGAGAGCTTAATTTTTTTTTTAATGAATTTAGCCTCAAAGGTCATTTTGGGAATTTACCCTTCTTGCAGGGTCAAAGACTTAAAAGTGGGTCCATATGTCGGTTTCAACTTAGCACATGACGTCATGTTTCGAGCCAAATTCAAATTTTGAATGAGGGTGATGCAATTTAGAAGCGTAGGGACCATCGTGATTAAAAGAAACAAATCAAGAACCAAACAGATTTTAGCCCTAAAGTTCAAAGGACTAAACTGAAATCAATCCTAAAATGAACTGAAAAGGGAGAAGCCACACAAAAATTACGTGTATGAGAGAAAAAGAAAGAAACAAAGAAATGAGAAGTATGTTGTTAATGTCTAAAGTTCAGCGGTAGTCGAACTTTGGTTAACGTGGGTCCGATGGGTGGACCGCTACTTGTGATATTCTTCCACTACCTGTCAAATGAAATACAAATCGGCATCAGAGGGAGACCACGGTGGGCGGTCTTCTCTTCTCCGATGCCTAAGTTAGTCAATGTATTTGTGTTGACAGAATAACGTTAGATAAGTAGTAAATGCGTAATTAATGAGGAGAGAGGAGTGGACCTTTTATAGGTGGGGAAGAGACTAATCTCTTCTTTGTTTTCGATGTGGGACTAATATGCTTCAGTTCCCAGCTTCTGATGCCTCAGCGAGTTAATCTTAGCTTGGCGTGTGGTGGTGCGTCAGCGGTGATCTTGGGGTGAGCCAGGGCTTAAGTGATAGCCCGCTTGGCTTTGTTTCTGTAGGTCACACCCTCGATGGTTATCAGTACCGCTAGCGGTAGTATGATCGTGGCTCATTGTATTTAATTATGCTTGACAAATACTCATGTAAATACATATGTGTTGGAAAAAAAAATAACCATGGAAGAATGAGAGGAAGAAAGAGATGATTCGGTTTCAAAAGGAAAAAGAAAGAAACATTGGGATTGTTGGGCGCTCAAACCGATGCATAAGAAGTTTATAAAAGGTAATGCAGTAATAATTAATTTTGATTAAAATAATAATTTTAGAAACCATGTTTAGAAAATAAACTAAGTTTATTATTCCATGAAATCTTGTTTGACCTATGTTTAATTATGTTAATTATGATGGCACTCATCACGATTTATTACAAAAGAGTATAATAGGAATATAAAACCATACATTCAATTGGACAAAACCTGAAAAGGAAAGAAATTATGTGGTAAGGGAGTCATAGTATTGCAATTAACAAAAAAAATTCATCTGTATTGGATGCAGTCCAGAGGATGAATTTTGTCTTTTGTGTATATGCATCTTCTACTTTATTTAGGTTCCTGTAAAAAGTGCCCATGCCATTAAACGTATGCACTGTAGCTAATTAAGACTAATATATAACTGCAATGTGCCTCTTCTTCTTCTTTCCAAATAAAACAAATAGTCACCAAAAATATTTTATAAAACCTATGTACCTAATTTAATTGGAAAGGTTTGAATCCCTTTTACCAAGTTGGAAACCTGGTGTATCTAGGAAACTAGCATATCTACGTCTACATATAATGCTCCAAAGTACTCATATCAATCAACTTTGCTGATTTTCTTGTCGATCAATGTTAGACCATAATTTCACACACATGACACATGTGTGCATTCCCCTAAATATCGAATTTTACTTGTTTTCAGTTTATTTTAGTTTTTACTAAATCATTTTCTTATTTGTCTAAGAATATTGTAAGAGTGAAGAAAACATCAATTTTGAGGCTTTAAAGTGGAGAATCGAAGCTTGGAAAAATGATGATCCAATGTGGAGCAAAAACATAAAATTTCAGATTCCGACAAACCACCACTCATGGTGGCACCATGCAAGGGCGGAGGCAAAAAATTTTTCAGGTAAGGCAAAACAATGGCATGAGGGGAAGAGAGGAAAATTAGAGGGAAGCTATAGATTCTGGAGGCAATTATGAAGAATTTGCCCAGGTTTTGCCATGTTTTTGCCCAATTTATGCCATTTTCTTCCCCAATTCACCTTGTTTTGCCTTGATTTTGCCCAATTTCTGTCATTTTTACATACCTTGCCTACACTAAATCAGTGTAAACTCAAAAACCCAGTCTAGTCAATTGCCCAAGCTGGCCTATACGTGGCTCCGCCCCTGGTACCATGTATTTTCCTACCATATTCATGGTGGAGCAAGAATGAGGAGTAACATTGTGCCTATTTCATTACATCTATTTGCTATCATTCTATCATAACCAGATCCCCAATCTTTTGGTTCAAAACCAACTCTATATATTTTTTTTTCCTCTTTCCCATACCATCTTAAGTCTCCATATTACCTAAAACCCCCACTCTCATCATCACAAAAATCTACCATGTTTTAGGGTGTAATCACCATCTTTTATCCATCATTACCTACTCTAATCTACACGTATCACTCCTTCCTTACCTTTTATTCTTGATTTTTGGATCAATTACCCTCAAACACTTTTCCTCTTTGCCCCTTACATGAAGCTAGTGATCCTTTGCCACTCCTTTCATTTTGACACCACTCCTTCTCCCTATTTAAAGACCTTATCTCCCTACAAGCAATACTATCACCCATACCACCCCATTACATCTCTTTTCTATCTCCATTTCTACCACAAAACCTCCATCTGCACCTCCCAATATCCAAACTCGTAATACTCAAACTACTCAATCTCCTTCATCATCACTATTACAACCACCATCTTCCACCACCATAAACTCCATCACCACCACCACTGCTCTATCACTACCACTCAAGGTTAGCCAAAAGAGCATCATATCTTGATCACTATTTCATTCATCATCAACAAGAAATTCATCATCCATCCATATATTCCACCATCAATTTCAAGGAGCACTAAAGGAGGAAAACGAAGGAGAAACTACCTATTGATTTGTCAAGTTTCAACTTGTTCATTATTTCCTTAACTCTTTCATTTACCTTGGTGTACTTTATAGATTTGATGCTAATTTGTATGATTATGAGTGAGTAGTTACTTTATTGGGCTAGGATTACAAGCCATAGTCAAACTTGTATGAATTGATGTTTTAATTTACATTTGATGCTATTTGTGATTTCTATCTTCATATGATAACTCAAGAAGTGAATGTATTCATTCAGACTTAACTTTTTTGAATGTGTTTTGTTTGTCATCTAATGAAAATGTTTATGGAGTAGTTAACCTTGAGCATTGATAGCATCCTCTATGTGCTTGTAAAAGTTGTGAGTTAAAATTACCTAGATCTAGGATTGGGTTGCTTGCATGATTATCTAAACTCAAAGCTTTAAACATCTAGGAACAATAAATTGAGACTTAACCGGTAATATGATTAGTTCTTAGATAGTTAATTCTAGATTTATTGGTTGTAACTGATAACATTAAAATAGTTTAAGCATTTGTAGTCTTATCCGGATGTAAAGAGGGTAATTGAAAAATTAGGATAGCATCACTTGTATGCAAGTGAGGTTAGTGGTAGACAATCCAACCCCTAACTTCATCTATTATATTACTAGTTTAGTTTAGAGTAGTTTAGTTTACAGTTCAACATTTTATTTTAATTTGGTTCACATTAATTTAGTTCCCCACTCTATCCAACAAACAATTTCACAACTACCACAATGCATATACTCACTTGGCCATGAGCCTAGATTTCATTGTGAATTTAGGTTTATAATTGTACATTCGCATATTCTAGCCTTCCTTAGGTTAACACCCTAACTAGTTAAAGGAATCCAATTCACGTGAGTTCGACAACATTTGTACCCCTTATACTTGAGGGTGGCTACTTATAGCTAATAAGTTTTTGGCATCGTTGTCGGGGACATGAGTAAAATCTGATTCCTAGCTGCCTTTGCCTTTGGGAAAGCTAGACATTTTACTTTATTTTTTGCTATTTTTGTGATTTTCCCGGTATACCATTGATCTCACAAAACTGACGATCGATCATTTGAAGCCACAGAGCGAAAAAAATCACCCAAACGATCAATTTCTTGTTTTTAGCTATCAATCTTCAAGAACAAAGAGCAAAGATGATCAATCTCACGGTTTTAATGATCGATCTCTGCTGTAGTTTTTCTTTTATTTCCTAGATGGAACGATCGATCTTTTAGTTGTAATATATGATCTATTGTTTCCCTTGTTTTTTTTGTTTTCTTTCTTTTTATTTATAGTTACGAATATTTTGGGAAGCTATGGGTACATACATAATTTCTTTGGACCATGGATGAATGGAACCAAGGATGGAATGATCTGAGGGCGTTTGAGCAATAAAGTTATTATGGTGAAGCTTATCAACAATGGGAGCCTAATACCCAAAGTCACATGTCTCCCAACTATATCTATGCCTTGTGTGGATCTCCATAACACTCACCTCTTGAGTGTGTTTTGAGATTTGAGTACCCGAAATTCATGCAAGAGTATGAGTACGTAATAAGCATGCATCAAGAGACTATGACACCCCAAGCATATCCTCAAGAAGAAGAAGCTTCCTCTCTCTCTCTCTATATATATATATAGCCCTTCCACTAAGGGATCCCTTTTTTTGGTCTTTTATAGGGATAGGGCATTACAGCAACTTTTCGATCATATTTTGGCATCTCAACCGTTCAGTTTTTAAGTCATAATGTGGTAATCATTTATGCAAATTTTCAGCCAAATCAGTGATCGTTAAGGTATCAAACTAGATTAAATCAATAGACGAACCAAATATGTCAAACTTGAACCATTCATACTTGTAATCTTAAATCGTCATTTTGAATGCCTTAACGATAATCAATTTGGCTGAAAATTTACAGAAGTGATCTCCACATTATCACTTAAAAACTGAACAGTTAAGATGCCAAAATATGATCGAAAAGTTGTTGTAATGCCCTATCCCTAGAAAAGACCAAAAAAGGGATCCCTCACTAGAAGGGTCGTGTGTGTGTGTGTGTATACAGTGGTTCTCCACTGCGGACGTCCGCAGTTTTTCAATCCATATGGATTTCCAGTTTTGACCCACTTTCCGATCATATTTTCACATTTTAACCGTTCAATTTTTAGGTCCTAATGTATAGATCGCCTCTACAAAATTTCAGCCAATTCGGTGATCGTTAAGGCATTTCAAACTGCAAATTACAACAATATATACGAACAGTTCCAGTTCGACAGATTCGGTTCGTTCGTGTAAATTGCAGTTTTGGATGCCTTAACGATCACCAAATTGGCTGAAATTTTACAGAGGTGATCTATAAATTAGGATCTAAAAACTGAATGGTTAAGATGTGAATGTGTGATAAAAAAAGTGGGAAAACTGGAAATCTGTACCTTTTTGCTATACATATATGTATACATATATATATACAACCTTGCTCAGGTACGGATATCCGCACATAAGCAAAAACATACGGATTTTGTGTTTTTCAACACTTTTCGATCACACATTCACATCTTAACCGTTTAGTTTTTAGGTCCTAATGTATAAATCACTTTTGCAAAATTTCAGCCAATTTGATGATCGTTAAGGCATCTAAAACTGCAATTTACACGAACGGACCCAATCTGTCGAACCGGAACCGTTCGTGTTTATAATGGTAAATTGCATTTTTGGATGCCTTAATGATAACCAAATTGGCTAAAAATTTGCAAAAGTGATCTATATATTAGGACCTAAAAATTGAACGATTAAGATGTGAATGTGTGATCGAAAAGTGGGTAAAAACCAGAAATCCGTACCTAAGCAAAAAGTGCAGATATCCGCACCTGAGAAGTCCTCTGTGTGTGTGTGTGTGTGTGTGTGTGTGTGTATATATCTGTGTGTGTGAGACAAAGAAAGAGAGGGCAAAATAGTCCCAAAAAAAACTTAATTGAGTATTAGAGAATAAAATGAGTAATCTTCAGGGTAAGGGGAATAACTTATAATTTACTAAGGTAAATGGGGTTAGTGTAACACAAACTAGCATTTCTCCACACATGTTTTACATGTGCAAGTTTTTTTTTTTTTTTTTTGCTGAAAATAATAAAGAAAACGGTTATTGCAGACATAAGATCATGGGGGAGAAAAGTGGATTGTGGCTTTTTTTTTCTTTTTTTTTAATAAAAATATATTTTGTAAATGTCATAATTGTCCTTGTAATTTAATTAACTCTCAAAGTATTTTAATCTTTTAGGGTCATTTCTGTTAAAAAAATTTATATTGACTAACAAACCCTCTTCTCTTAATAATAATATAGATTAGACTCATTAGAGTGAATGGACATTTTTCAAAAAAAAAAAACCAACAGTCAAAAGGAAAAACTGAAAAGAAAAAAAATTAATAAAATAAGCACAAAAAAGAGTAGCAGTTGAATTAAATTCAAGATGTTTAGCCAACAGTGCAAGACCAGATACATTGATGTAATAAATAGGAACGAGTTTATCCGTCACAAACTGCATGAATTGAAGCACGTCCATTCCAAAAACTACATTATTGCATACTAATAACCCAGAATTGCAGGAGGAAGACCTCACGTTGACCACCATGCAGCATATCAATAACGTTCAGCACCCACCACTCCAATGTGTTGATGTTATAAGTGTACGGAATTCATTTTTTTAGCCGTTGTGCACTAAATTAACCAGATTAGTAAGTGAGATATGAAAATTATAAGCTCTACGTAGACCAATTATCTTAACATACTCAATGATTATCTTGATCTGTTATGCTCAACTACCATTTATTTTAAATCACACAGTGGATAATGATAAAACAGTGTTAATTTATTAATTTTCCTTGCTATTATCTACTGTTAGATACAGTTGAGTATAACAGATTGAGTACATAAATGAGACTCACATGGACTAAGTCACAAATTAGTATTATTATTATACACACAACTAAAGCCGAAATACTGTTTCTAGCACTGTTCATTACTGTTCTTAGACACTGTTCATGTCAAATTGGCGGTTTTGCCCTCGCTTGAGATTTGTTTTGCAGCTCTGCCACTGAGTTGGATATATCGTATCCTGCCATTGATTTCCTCCTCCTCCTACAGTCCTCTAACCGTCATTATATGCCATATCCTCTTTTCTTTTTTTTAATACAATTCAGCCATATATCCTTTCAATTTGATTTTTTTTTTAAGTGAGAACAATTCTATTTTTGTTCAAGGAAATCCAGATTATGTGTCTGGTCCAAACTCTAGGTTACTTGATCTAGTGGTAATAGGGTTATAGAAGGAGTTAGAATTCTATTCAATGTAGAATTATTTTCCTTATATGTTCAGATTCTATACATTGTAATCCTCTATATAAAGAGGCTCCTATTATCAATGAGAATACACAGCAATTCTCTCTCAATTCTGTTTCTCTAAAACACGTTATCAGCACGAGCTCTAACCCTAGCTCTAAAAACCAAAACCCTAAATCTCCACAGCCCCCGCAGCGACCCCGCAGCTGCCCCTACAGCGACCTCGCGGCATCCCCGCAGTGGCCCCGCAATAATCCTCGCGGCATCTCCTCAGCATCCTCGCGACATCCCTGCAGCATCCTTGTGGCCTCGCGACATCCCCACAGCGGCCCCACAACAGTCCTCGCGGCATCTCTGCAACGTCCTCGCGGCATCCCTGCAGTGACCCTGCAGTATCCCTGCACTACCAAGCCAACAACTTTTCCGGCCAAGATTTCTGGCATCTTTTCGAGGTAAACTTTTATAAAATTTCCCGTTTTTGAAGTTTTTCAATTTCTTCTTTTTTTCTCAGGGACTTCCAACATCCCTCCTTCTACCCCCCTTTCTTCATCATAGGGGAGACTTAATTAAGCCGAACTATGGGGGTTCGTGCTCACTCCAAGCTTGGAGCTTGTTGAGATCTCCAAACTTAGAGTTTGTAGAGAATTTATAATCGACCACTTACGTCATTGTTTCGATCTAATCCAATACCACTTGGAATTGAATTTCTTGGAAGCGATTACGCTCAGAAATTCCTAATTACTTGGAAGCGACTACGCTTAGAAATTTTATATGTTTTCGTGGTAGCCTTTTACTCTCCGAAACTAACCCTAATTTCTTGTTCTCTTTCAGGATGAGTAACTTGAACAAACTGGACTTCGCTCCATTGGGAACAACTGGCTCTGGATATCACAAGTGGGTTCGTGATGTTCGCCAGCATCTCAAGGCCAATGGAATCCTGGATACGATTCTCGAGCCTAGGCAGGACGTGCTAACTGTTGAGTAAGCTCAAGCTTTTGAAGCAAATAGAGCAGCCTTAGAGGCAAATAAGGCGAAAGTCATCATCCTAATGACTCGTCATATGGATGATTCATTCCAGTACGAGTATATGAATGAAGAAGACCCCAGAAGGTTGTGGGTCTCACTCGAAGAAAGATTTGGCAACGTCCGTGACTCCTTGCTTCCTGAACTAGAAGTGAGATGGCATAGCCTCCGCTTCTGTGATTTCAAGTCAGTTATTGACTACAACTCGGAAGCACTTCGCATTAAATCCTTAATGGAATTCTGTGGAAAAGATATCACAGATGCGATGTTAATTGAGAGGACTCTCTCTACCTTCCCCGTCTCTGCTTTGACGGTTGCAAAGAACTATCGAATCGATGTTACTGCAAGACAGATCACAAGGTTTCATGAGCTTATTAGAGTTATGAATGTCGCTGAAAAACATGACAACATCCTTGTGAAGAACTATAATTCGAGACCCGTGGGAACAAAGCATATTCCGAAGTCCAATTATAGTGGCGCCCCTAAGGGAGGGCGCCAAGAGCGAACCCTAAATTTAGGGACAATCCTGAACTTTCTGGTTTATATTATTGCTCTAATGAGGAAGGTAACCGCCAAAATAGGCGAACACGAAACCGAAAAAGGTCAACGTGGAAAGAGAGAGAGGGGCAACGTGTCTGGCCATGTTGGTGGCGCCACCAACACTAAGAGCCATCCTAATGACGCTTTCAAAGTGCCTCAATCAATGAAGTCTGAGCACAGATATGTATGTTCTCGATGTGGAGTATCCGGTCATTGAGCACACATTTGTAGAGCTCGTGACGAAATTGTCACCACCTACAAAGCATGTTGTGAAGTAAGAGAAGCTCACAATGTGGAACAAGAAGATGAAGATGATAATCTAGAGTGAAGGGTTAAAGACTACAAATTTTGCTGGGATCAATAGATCACCAATTCTGTTTAAGTCTTTATTTTTCCAAGATATGTAATAGGCAATCGCCATATTATTTTTGTAGTAAATGCCTATGGTTTAGTCTTTCTTCAAAGTAGGCTCACCCAAAGTAACTGTGATGTCTAGGAAGGTTCAAAGATTAGTGGTGCTTAAGCAAGCCTTGCTCCACCGACATCTCTCTACTTACCTGGTCACATTTATTTTGGAATTACTGAAAGAAGTTAGACGACTACCATTGTTTTGCATTAGCTAACATTTTGGATTAGATTTTCTTTGGTTAAAGAAACAATGATGTAACTTTGTTGGCTTATGAATACAATTTCAAGTTCTTTTCATTATGACTCCATTTTGATTCAGAGCATATGACTTTGTGACTACGATGGCTGGACCATCAATATTAATTGAAGGACATGGAATAGCCCAAGTTTCCCTTGCCAAATGGCACCTTGATTACTATCACAGAAACTCTCTACACTCCTAGGGCAAATAGCACCTATGAGTAGCCAACGGATACCACGCGAAAATATATGTAGAGAACGGAAATGAGCTCCTTTACAATACCTCTAATGATTGCGAACAAAGGCGCATCTTAGAGAAGTTTATGTGTCTCTCTAGTGGACTCTATGTCACTATTCGAGTTATTAATCCAATAAAAGTTATGAGAGAAGATCTCTTGGATTTAGACACATATTGGCTTTGTCACGACAGGATAGGTCATCCTAGTTATGATATGATGATCCGTCTACAAAAGACTTCAAATGGACATCCTTTCTCTCGAGCGAAACGAAGCATGAATCAAAAGTTGATTCTTGGACTTCGCAAGACCGCAACAACCCCAGCCTCTGGCGCTGTAGCTGTCTTGGACAGCCATAGGGCCACCAACATCCCTTGTGATAACTAAGGGTGGGCGTCCGGACCCGAAAGACCGAGGACCCTACCCGAACCGAGGAAAAAAGCCCGATTCGGTTCGGTTTTAGAATAGAAATTTTCGGTTCAGTCTAAAGCTCGACCCGAATTCATGTAATCGGTTCGGTCTCGGGTTTAATATTTTCAAGGCCCGAACCGAATACTATAGCAGTTGCCACATGTCAGTCCATGATTGGGTGTTATAATATTAAAAAAAAAACCCTAAAGGCTCCTCCATACTCCAGTCGACTAACTCGACCTCAGCCTCCATCTCTTTGCTTGTCGATACTATCGATGGGTATCGATACCATCTCAGCCTCCCTCTCTCTCTTTGCTGAAAATCTGAAATCTCCATCTCACTCTCTCAGTCCCTCCCTCACCCTTCTCTGAGTTGTCTATCTCTCTCTCTCTCCTTCCATTACCAGTTCGACAGTTCCTACTCCAGTCTCGATCGCCGGAAATCGAAATCCTCCTCCAATGAAGCTTTAGAAGTTCGTCATCGCCATCGATTGTCCTTGAGCCTTGATGGTCTGCAGTCTTCACTTCGCTCCTCGCAGCGAATTTCGGTGAGTAATCTTGTGGGTTATAAAGTTATGATCTTTCTGGGTTTTCTGTTTTGTTCAAACTAGTGATAATGATTAATTCTTGGATTCAGATCTTCCTGGGTTTTATTATGATGCGGAGAAGAATAGGTACTTCCCCGACAAGGGCCCAGTACCCGGTTCTCGTAATACTGTTGCTGCTGCTTCTTCTAGTGCTCAGAAACTGAACCAGTTGTTATTCTCTTGTGCCTCGGCTCTCTCTCTCTCTAGGGTTTTAGCACTTCCTCCAGGTTCGATTTTCTTTCCCTTTTTATCGATAAGCTTTAGTTGCCTGCTGTTGATCATCTAGATTACTCATATTGCGATGTTCGAATTCGATTTCATTTTGCATCCTCTTTGTTTTTTTTTTTTTTTTTTGATGTGTGAGAGGACTCTGTTTTCGAATTTGTATTTGGCTCAATTGTAAACCTTGCTGGCTGATTTTGATGTTTTTGTTAGCTTAATTGTGAATCTCATTTGATT
This sequence comes from Rosa persica, assembly GCA_025331145.1. Classification (NCBI taxonomy): domain Eukaryota; kingdom Viridiplantae; phylum Streptophyta; class Magnoliopsida; order Rosales; family Rosaceae; genus Rosa; species Rosa persica. The sequence goes on from WFKR01000005.1 coordinate 62,161,027, forward strand.
GTTGTCTGATAATGATGGGACTGATTTTAGCCTCTGTATGTTTTACTGTTTCAGCTACTATGATAAATTTATCAAAATCTCTCGTTTTAGTAGAATTGAAGTTTATTTCAGTGTATGTTATATGTTGGTGGATCGTTTCTGTTCCGAGTCTAATTTAATCCGATGAGTCTACTGAATTTAGTTTAGTATTTCTGCCAATTCCTGATTTTGTTACTCTTTCTTTTATGAGAAAAGAAGAGATATTAGGCCGCTTGTGATCCTGATTTTAGGTATTCAATTATCTCTAAATAATAAACATGGAAGAAAAAAAATTGTAGTACTTTTTTTTAATGATTACCCAACTTGACATAGCAGCTCTGATTATGAGTTGAGCTTCCTTATATGAATCGATCACAGGCTCTAATTCTGGTATGCGGTGTACCTATTATTGCAGTTCTTGTTGGTAAATGTCATTGATTGATATGGGGTGCACAGAATGAGAAGGTTGAGTCGAAGAAAGTATGCATCCTTGATGTGCCAACAAGGTGGAACTCTACCTTTCTAATGCTAAACACTGCATTACAACTGCAAAAAGCCTTTGATAGAATGGCCGATGAGGAGGACAGTAAGTACACGCGGTACTTTGATGAGGATGAAGACATCGATGATAAAGTTGATGAGCTGCAAATTGGAGGGCCTGATTCAAGGAAGAAACATAAGATAAAAAGGGTGGGGCCACCGGTTAAAGAAGACTGGGAAAAGGCAGCAGTTTTTGTGAGGTTTTTAAAGGTCTTTTAGGATGTGACAATGAAGATTAATGCCTCAAATCACCCAACATCATGAAAAGCTTTTCATGATATAGTGGCCATCAAATCGGAGATCGATGAATTGTTTAATAAACCGTATGATTTCACTGGTTCAGAAACTGAAATGATCTTGTTCGATATGGCTGTGAAGATGATAGGGAAGTTTGATAAGTATTTTGGAAGCTTGGAAGACTACAATCAGCTTTTATTCATTGCCTTGGTGTTAAACCCAAGGTTCAAGATCAGAAATTTTGAAATTATCTGCAATAAGTGGCTGAAAATGAAGTCCGATGACATTAAGAAGAAGTCTGCCGAGGTTAAAGAGCTTCTAGTGGCCCTTTGTGACCTGTACAGCTCCTCAATGATGTCTTCAAAGGCTGGAAATGGAAAAGCTAGAAGTGGAGAGAGCTCAATGAGGCAAGGCAGCAAATCCAGCTCCAAAAGGACAGTTGAGCCTACTAGAAAAATAGCCGACATGGAACAAGATTGGGAGAAAGAATTGGAAGACTCCGACGAAGCTATTGTTGCACATGAAGTGGATAGATACTTATTGGACCCGATTGAGAAGCCTGCAATTCCTCATAAATGTGATATATTGGAGTGGTGGAAGTTGAATGGTGCTAAGTATCCTAATCTTGCTACCCTTGCCAAGGATGTTTTGGCAATACAAGTGAGCATAGTGGCAAGTGAGTCTTGCTTTAGCACAGGCAGAACGGTCATTGATCCCTTTAGGAGTTCTCTAACTCCCAAAACGGTGGAAGCATTGATATGCTACCAAAATTGGATCGGATCTGAAAGCATCAACAACATTCAATATGTTCCTAGTATCGAGGACATTGAATTTTATGAAAGTGTGGAGGATGGTATGATTTTTATTTTTGGAATGCCTGCCTTGTTAATTTATTTCAAGTTTATAATACAATGTAGTAATGTGTACCAAAATCTGGACAGTTTTTGTCTAAACTTTGCACTTTTGTTGCTTTGCAGAACATGCAAGGGAGGAAGGTGCTAGTACAATTGATTAGCCTGAAAAGCCATCTACGTCTAAATCATCTAAAGCTTCAAAGAATTCAAGGGTAGGTAATGCAAGCAAAAGTAAAGCAGCAAAATAAGGTACTGCCCCAGTTTTTGTTTAAAACTGTGTGTTTTTACATTTAGTTAGCAATATGCATTCATTTAGTTAATGTTCTGCATTTCTGCATTTGGCCTTAATGATATTAATTTCTGCATTTTATTGGTTATTGACTTGTTGCTTTAAAGATATTGGATTATTGGTTACTGCTTTAATGTTGTGTTGCTGTGTCGGTATCTTTGTGATTTGGTATCTATGTGATTTGTGCATCATGATATAGTGGCCATCAAATCTCTAATGTGAAATTGTGCATAATGTTGCAAAATGCAGAGTTGCATCATGTTCATCTTATCTGGTATCTATGTGATTTGGTATTGTGTTGATGTTTGTAATAATGTAATCTCGTATGTGAAATTGGGAACCTACATTGTTGATTTGGAATGCACTCCTAGTTTCAAGTTTGTATGGGAACCTGCATATTTTAGATCATTATACATGTTATTGCTTTACTTTTTAACTTTGTATAATTGTATTTGTAAACTGATCAAGTTTGAAATGTGAATGCACAGAGTTGCAGACTTGCAGATTTGTGCACTTGTCGAGTTGTCATGGAGGTTTGGACTTGTGGAGCAAGGCAGCAGGCGGAGCAACTAGATCCTAAAGGCCTAGAGTAGTGCAGCTTCAGTTATTTCTTAGTTGGACAGTTTGACTATTTGTGCAAAACTGTAAATTGTGTTTATGTTTCTGTCGGACAATTTGGATTGTTTTCTGTTGGACAATGTATTCTGAAATCTGGACTCTTGAGTTTGTGTTGTAAACTGTAAACTGTGGCTAAACCTGATTATTGCAAATTGATCACAGTTATGTTAATGAGTTTATTTCACAGCATTATAATTTGATATGCATTCCAGTCTTCAGGTACCAAAACAGGCAAAACAGGCAAAGCTGAATAGCACAGCCCGAAAAACCGACCGAAAACCGAACCGGCCCGAATGGGTTTGGTTTCTGTAGGTTTTCAGTTTACAAAAAGCCCGAACCGGCCCGAACTAACAGTTTTGGGTTCGGTCTCGGTCTCACTAATTTTCGAGCCCAGACCGACCCGAGCCCAGCCCTAGTGATAACGCCATAAATGGCGCCAACCATGGGCATGACGCCATGGTTGTTCCTCCTAATGGTCATAACGCCATACATACTAATTCCCATGGCTCCAACGCCATGATGGGAGATGTAGTCGCATATTTTTTCTTCTAATAGCGCTACAGACGCTCAGGCCCAACCAAGATCCTCATTGGTTGCTTCCAAGGCCTCTCGCTCATTTTGCAAAGCCTGTTCCTTCGGGAAATTAGGACTGAGACCGTCCTATGCAAAGGATATGAAAATACTCATTATGTTCTTACATCAAATCCGTGGGGATTCTGTGGACTGATTCAACGAGCTTGCGGACGTTTAAATATCTCAAGATGTTGGTTGACACGCAAACACGCTGGTCACGTGTTGTGCCATTGTCCACTTGTAAATGCTACTTCTGCTACACTCTTAGCAAATACCATATGACAACGGGCTCACTCCCCAGATTATCGTATTCCGTCAATTGGACTTGACGATGCTAGAGAGTTTACATCGAAGACTTTCGATGAATATTGCAATGAGATTGATGTTGGACATCACATTCTCATGAACACACCCAAATAGTTTCGCGGAAACGACTACGATGGTAGTCAAGACATTGGTAATGCGCACCAATCTCCCTATATCTTGGAGTGATGCAATATCGCATGCAGCTATGTTAATTCGTCTACGACCTACCACCACTCAATCTATGTGTTACAGCTAGTGACTGGATACAAGTATTGTACTTACACACATTTGAGTGAGTCATTTATGTGCCAATTACGCCGCCACAGCGCACTATAATAAGACCTTACAGACGAATGAGAAAATTGGATTTGAGCCTCCAACCATCGTCCGCCACTTATTGCCCTTTCTAGGCGATCTCCTTACCGCTAGATTTGCGGGTTGTCACTCTACTGAGACAGTCTTCCCGTCGTTAGAGGGAGATAAAAAACATGGATGTTTAACAGGAACGACAGGAATTGTCCGTGGTCTGTCCCCACTATGTCTCATCTCGATCCCTGTTAAAGTGACGAGATCACACATATCTTCTGCAAACATACCTGCAAGGATGGACGTCCTTACGAGAGGACGTAGCGCCACCCTACACGGAGGTAGGAATGGCCCCAATGCCAAAGAAAGTGGCACTCTGGCGTTACAGGTCATGGCCCCAGCTAGGATGCGTGGGAGGCCCGTGGGTTCCAAGGATACTTTGGCACCACCCAATCCTTGGATTATCGACACTCAAGATCCGTCTCATGAGTATCTTTTGGATTATGGTTATCGTTGGGGGACGCCTCAACGTCAGAACCTATTCCTGAGAATATAGAGCTCTATAAAACCTACACTAGTGTACATGAGATGTGGGATAGAAACTCCATCATAATTGATGATGTAGTTGCGCATTTCATTGCGCATGAGTTTGTTAAGTCCGATGATATCGAACCACGCTCCGTTGATGAATGAATGTCAACGTAGAGAGATTTGGCCTAAATAGAAAGATGTGATCCAGGTTAAGTTGGATTCTCTAACGAAGAGGAAGGTTTTTGAGCCAGTGATGCCAACACCTCCTATCATAAAACATGTTGACTAATGGGTCTTCGTTAGAAAGCGTGTTGAGAAAAAGATATGATAATCTCCCTTATGGCAGGCTTCTCACAAAAACGCCCTGGAATCGACTACGATGAGACATATTCTCTCGTAATGGATGTCATTGCACTCCACTACCCTGTCAGTTTGGTAGTTTCCAAATAACTGATCATGCAGCTTACAAATGTGGTCACTACGTATCTATACGGGGATCTAGATATAGAATATACATGAAGGTTCATGGTGAACTTCATCTACCCAAGTCAAGTGGCTCTAGACCACGGAGCGCGTTTGCAATAAGATTGAAACGCTCACTAAAGTGACTACTTGATTGGGAAGGGATGTGCCCGCTCATTTCCATAACAAGTTTCGGATTCTATTGTGGTTCATGTTGAACATGGCCTTCATTGGAAGCTCTTAAAGAGTCAAGGGAAACCGCTGAACACTTGAAATCCGAGTTTGAGATGAAAGATTTTGGGAGAACACGATTATGTCTCGGTTTGGAACTTGAGCATCGTGTCAATGGATGCTTAGACATTTTGACAAGGTCAAGCCTTCAAGCACCCCCATAATCGCCTGTAGTCTTGATCCTGAAAGGATCCTCTTCGTCCAAAGGATGATAGCGAAGATGTTCTAGAGGCAAAAGTGCCCCACTTAAGTGCAATACGCGCATTATTGTACTTAGCTCAATGCACAAGACCGGACATCTCATATGTTGTGAACTTGTTAGCTAGGTATAGCTCTGCGCCAACGCGACACCATTGGATTGGTGTAAAAGATATCTTTCGATACTTGAGATGTACGATCGATATAGGCTTGTTCTATCCCTACATAGAGATGATGGATTCGGACCCATCACACACCAGAAACACCTCCAACGCTGGCCTACGTTTCCTATCCCAACCCCAAAACAACATGTGTTTTGGAAGGTTTTGCTGATATTGGGTATCTCTCTGACCCACACAAAGGTCATTCCCAAACTTGTTAAGTGTTCACCATAGGTAAAGACCGTGATATCTTGGAGGTCTACAGAACAGACCCTAGTCGCTGTATCTTCGAATAATGCAGAGATTATTGCTCTTCACGAAGTGGTTCGTGAATGTATATGGATTGGATCCCTAATTACGCATGTTCGAACAGTTGTGGTTTGAAGTCTACCACAGATGAGCCTACAAGCATTTAGGATAATGCTGCTTGTTTTGAACAAATGAGGTAAGGCTACATCAAAAGCGACAATACCAAGCATAATCAGCAACAACAAACTCTCCTCAAGATTAAAGTGAACTAGGTTCAATCTGAGGACAGTGCGGCAGGCTTGCTCACTAAGTCATTGCCTAAATTCCACTTTCGAGAAACATGTTGGTAGCATCGTTTGCGGAAGTTATCCGAATCCCCATGATCGTAGTCATCAGGGGGAGATGCAGACATCAGGGGGAGATGTCTACATGTATGGTCTCGAAACGTGAAGGGTGTGTTGTGCTCTTTTTCCCCTTTGACCGAGGTTACTTTTGTCCCACTGGGTTTTTGTTACTCGGCAAGGTTTTTAATGAGGCAACGAGAGAAGCACCACGTTTGGGCGACACAAGGGGGAGTGTTCAAGGAAATCCAGATTATGTGTCTGGCCCAAACTCTAGGTTACTTGACTTAGTGGTTATGGGTTATAGAAGGATTTAGAATCCTATTCAATGTAGAATGACTTTCCTTATATGTTCAGATTCTATACATTGTAATCCTCTATATAAAGAGGTCCCTATTATCAATGAGAATACACAGCAATTCTCTCTCAATTCCGTTTCTCTAAAACAGTTTTGTATTTGTATATTTCTACAAATTATGAAAAAAGTTTGTTGTTTGTTGTATCCTATACAAAAAAAAAATTATATTCTAAGTAGCGTCGATGTTTTTTAGATTACGAGTATTTATCTATTATATATGAAACTTGAAAGAAAGAAAAAAACAAATCCGCAGCATCGCGCGGGTCAATTTACTAGTATTTATTCTAATTAAAATTTTGAGGTCCACATTCTGATGAAAATTTTGAGATCCACTCTTCTTCTTTTAGTAATTATCTATCTGAGCAAAAGACTATTAGATTTTTACATCGTGACCACGAAATTGAAGTTTCTTTTAACAACCCCCAATATAAAGAGAAAGACACATAATTGAAGAATGCAATCACTTTTCATCTCTTTTTTTCTTTCTTTTTTTTGGGTCAAGTAAAAGTTTTATCATTTTTGTTTAACACCTATCGACATACACTAGCCACCAAAAAAAAAAAAAAAGACAAATTTCAGTTAAAAGAGGAGCGAAAACAAAGAGCGATGTCACCGCGCTTTGTCTCTTCCTTCTCATCATCTTCCTTCAACCGCCAAATCTCTGTTGGTCAGCTCCCTCAAAAGATGACGTATACGGATTCTCACATATCTTTTCTCTCTCTGTGATCTCCATATAGATGCAGTAAATAACTTCAAACAAAATTGTGGATAGATTCTAGTTTACACGATAAACCATTCTTAACTGATTTCGGATAAGTTGCTATCTTTGATTTTAGCTTATCCCATTCTCTGTGCTTTTATGTAGGTATGCATGTATATATATAGGCCCTCACTCTCACTCTCACTCTCACTCTCACTCTCACATGTGCTTCTACTTTTAACTTACTCATAGTCTTTCATTTTTCTCTTAAACTAGTTTCAGTTCAATTCTTGTGGGTTTTGTGGAGGTCACTTCACTGTCTTCTGGGTTTTTCTCAGACGCAAGAACTCAAACTTGATGTTTTTTCGAGTGTCAAGAGATTACGCTTTCTGGGTTTCTGTTAAAGTTGAATAATTGATTGTTGGGAGTTGGATTTGAACACAATTTGGCTATAAAGTTGTTGTCTTGGTACTTGTTTTGCCTGTTTTCAATCACATTTGGGAATTTGCAGTATTGTTTTGATGGAAATGAAGGGTTTTGGGTTTTATTTATTTCTCGGATATTATTAAACATACTCTTTAGTCTTGAAAACATAAAATCAATAGGAAAATGACAAAAATATAAATTATATATACTATTTACTTTTTTGGCTATTACTAAACATACTCTTTAATCCAAACAACGGAAAATTTTACCAAACGATATATGGTAGAGAGTTCGCAGTGAGAAAGCAGTGGAGCTTGCCTCTGAGCTTTGGACATATTTAATTAAAAAAATATTTAACCCGTAAAATTTGACACATTAGATGATTAGCATCAAACATCAACCTTCAAAGTGTTTTATGTAATAAAGCTTGGTCGAAAATTAAAAAAGATCTCGTCTCTCCCATTACTCCCCCAAAATTTAGCCAACTTATTAGCTTGGAAAATACCGACTACTCTTTTTGGTTCACAAAAAAAAAAACAGATAATTATGGGTGGATCACCTATGAAACAAGTTGATCTACAAAATAAACTACAATTACATAAACTACGATTAGTTTGCCATCCATTCAGGAGTTAGTGATGGAGTCTTTTAAGCATCTCTTCTTTCACTTCCAAACTCTTATTTATCATTTGTGTTTCTTTTTTCTTATTTTTAATTTTTTTTTTTTTTATAAACATGTCAACTGTTTTGCATAACGAATTACTTCAATGAGACTATTAAAAAGCTCTTACATAAACAATTCAACATTTTTACAAAACAATAAAGCATATCCAAAACTATTCGACATCACCCATGACTAATGAAAAGGGGCAGAGTTGGAGTGAATATCTATAGCGACATATCTCAAAATTGAGAATCCGCCGACTCCTTCCCAAAAAAGTGAGTAAAATTTATGGCACGTTTACTTACTTTGAATGAAAAATAATTATGAATCGGAGACAACTGGAATAAGAGAAGAAATGAATCGCTATTGATTCCGAATGAGTTGATTCATAAACTCATCTCTCCCCTTCTTAATCAAATTCCTGAGTATTCAGGAATCGATTCCTTATAAGGAGGTGAGACCTACACTCATTCTGATTCCTTCATGTGTTAGTAAACGCATGAATACTTTTACCCAGAATCATTCTGATTCCCTTATGTGTTAGTAAACATATAAATAACTTTACTCCGTAATCATTCATTTTCATTCCAAATACATAAACGTGCTCTTAGGGTATTAAGACCAGGTAAAATGATCTTAGAATAATAATTATAAAAAAAATAAAAAATAAAATAAAAAACTTGGAATTACCCTAGTATCCGACCCACTAACGTGGGTTATAACACTGGCCCAGTACATATGAGCCACAGGTGGCCCATATTTTACAACCCAAACCGTATATAAAACTGTTGACCGCTCCACGTAGGGTTGGACTTGGCGGCATCGTTTAGGGTTTTGAGGGTTTTTGATTTCGGCGCAGAGCTTCAAAGCTATCAACAATGGTGGAGAAGACAGATCGAGGAAGAAAAGAAGAGGTGGTCACCAGAGAGTACACCGTCAATCTTCACAAGCGACTCCATGGATGGTATGTATTTCATTCACTCCGATATTTCTCTGAAATGGCTCATCAAATCTGTGATTCAATTACCTATACTGTATATCTAATTGAAGATTCAATTTCAATTTAGCTGCTCAAATTCTATGGAAACATAGGGTATCTCTGAGCCCCAATTGTGTCCTTGTAAATTTCAATTTGATCTTCAAGCAACTTGCTTATATCTATGGTTCAATGTAGGTTTCATTTGATATTGAAGTGTTTATGCAGATTAGTAAGGAAATTTGTTTGACAATTAGTCAATTAATGGTTTAGTTTTTGGTTGGAGACAATTACATGACTAGGGAATAAAAGCATAGTCTAGTTTGGACAAAATGCGCTATTTGAATGGTTTGATTGTGTGTTTTGAGATTGAATTTGACCGAATATTTAGTAGGAGATACCCTTTTTTTCGTTGTAATGGTAGGGCTGAAGCCTGAACATCAACTCAGATTGCATTGTTTACAGGTTTCCTAGTGTACACTTCAAATTTTAATCGATCCTTCTGACAGTATTAGAGCAGGGGATTTTAATCCGATCATCTTAGGGGCGTGTGTTATTATGGGTTACCAGAGATTTTCCTCACATTGAAGCCATCATGAATTGGTATTGGTGCAATAGTGTATATATGCTTTTTGCTTATCCTGATCCTTAAAGTGCATGAGAGTTGTGGTAAACAATGTGCATATTATTGGCTTGTGTCTTCCATTCAGTTGCATACTTGGTGTTTGTTCTGTAATATTGTAATTGTTGCAGAGACAGTGAAAAATTATAATGCTGTGCTTATTTGTTCTATTGTAGCACATTCAAAAAGAAGGCACCAAATGCCATCAAGGAGATTCGGAAGTTTGCTCAGAAGGCTATGGGAACCACTGACGTCAGGGTCGATGTGAAGCTCAACAAGCACATTTGGAGCCGGGGCATTCGAAGTGTGCCAAGGAGGGTTCGTGTACGCATTGCTCGCAGAAGAAACGAGGAGGAAGATGCTAAAGAGGAGCTATACTCTCTGGTAACAGTCACTGAGGTTCCACCAGAGGGTCTCAAGGGATTAGGCACCACAGTCATCGATGCAGATGATTGAATCATATAACCTTTCCTGAGTAGATTTTTGGTAATTCATTTTGTTCCAAGTCTATTTCACAGCAAAGTCTGGTTAATTTTTATTTCAAATGTTTCACTTTGAAATGGAGACACAGTTAAAGTAACTTAGATTGTACTCCATTCTATCCTTGTTCATTCTGAGGTGGCCATTATTGTTTTCTGGCGGCATCACGAGAGCATCTATAATATGAGAAATACTTAATATTCTTGTTTCCTCATAACATGGTAAGCCATTCATTTCAGGCGTGTGAGGTTACTGTTCACCGTTTGGCCTCCTATTCTTGAATGCAAATTGTACAACTGGGGCTGGGTGAGTCATTATCTCACTAATGCTTCACGTGTGCTGTCTTTGATATATAACATGTTACATGTATGAGGTATTATGTGGATTGGAAGGTTGTAGTAGCCACAGCTATGCAAAACTAAGCGGCTATTGACATGAAACGTTTTATGCAAAAGCTTTGGCAATTTCAGAAACAATACCCAATACCCACATGCCGGAAGTTTCACAAAACAATACCCGTTTGAGAGAAGATGTGCTTCTCAAAACCAATTTCGTTCATTTGGTACAAAATTGGAGCAAACTATTGACATGAATGATGATAAAAATGTGATAATGATGAAGACTTGGGAATATGTGCGGTTTTGAATTTCAAAAGTAATGAGTAAATAGCTTCTTTCAATAATTGAATGTCCCTTTTACCATCATATTCACAAAAGTACAAAACTATACCCTATTTCATTTTCTTCAACCTCAAATAGTAACATTGACTTCATTTCTCACTACCAAGATGATTAACCTCAAAATCTCAAATAGTCCATTCTCACATCAACATGAAATTATGAACATATGAGCACCATTCAGGTTACCTTTAAATAAGGATCAAAGACAACTAAGGGGCCCCATACTAATATATGCAAAAGAGAGTAAAAATACGTGCATGAAAAATAATATTTCATTGCTCATTAGTAAATAATAATGATCTAATAAAACACACGGAATACATAATCCTCTCTTACGAATCTTTCATAGTAATAGTAACCATCATCACTATGTATATAATCTTACTTAGCAATGTAATTTAGCAAGCTCTTAGTGGCTTCCCACATAAGCAATCGTTGTAACTAAAAGACGATGCTTCAAGGTGATCGAACGGCGAACCCACCGGAATCTTTCCACAGAGATGGTTGTGGCTCAAATCCAAGTGACCGATGTAAGAAGCCGACGATAGGGTCGACGGAATATTACCCCTAAACCTATTGTACGACAGGTCTATCACAGTGAAGTAAGATCTCGGCCCAAACACGTTTGGAATAAAACCCTGTAGGGAGTTTCGGCTCAAGTTCAAGTTGCTTATAGCTGAGACAATCAAACTCGGGGGAATAGTTCCGGTGATGTTGTTACAGTCGAGATTTAGGGTTGCGAGGACCGCCATTTTCCCTAGAGAGGCCGGAATCGGACCGGAGAGTTGGTTGAGAGAGAGATCAAGATCGGCCAGACGGTAGATTTGAGAGATGGAGGCGGGAATGGAACCGGAAAGCAGGTTTCGGCTGAGCAAAGCGCGGCTGAGCATGCCGAGCCGGCCGAAATCTGCCGGCAACTTGCCGGAAATTTTGTTGTTGCGGAGGTCGAGGTGCATGAGGGTTGAGATTTTCGTGAGGGACTCTGGGATTGTACCGGAGATGAGGTTGTCGGCGACGTTGAGGACGGTGAGCCTCTGGAGCCGGCCGATGTCGGACGGGAGTGGTCCGGTGAGCTTGTTTCCGATGAGGTCGAGGATCCGGAGGAAAGGCAAGTTGGAGATGCACCGGGGAATCTCGCCGGAGATGCCCTTCCAGTCGGCGATGGTGATGCTGGAGAGGCGGGTGAGGCGGCAGATGGCCGGCGAGATCATCCCGGTCATGTAGCCGGTTCTTTTGGCACGTTCGAAAATCGGGTCCTCAGACTCTCCCCGGAGGTTTATGTCGGCGACCCGATGGCTCTCCTGGTCGCAGCTGATACCGTACCATTTGTGGCAACAGTCGGCGCCGGTCCATGATTTGAAGATTCCCAGGTACGGCTCATGGAGGCTCGCTTTGAAAGCGAGCAGGGCCGCCCGGTCTGAAGGCGGACAAGCCCGGACGGCCAAAGTACTAGCAGCCAACAATACTGCAACAAATACGAGAAGTGTTCTCATTTTTCCGTTAACTGTGAAAGGTTTTAGACTTCTGAGCTAAAATGTGTTTACAAAAGAAACGTCGAAATGTTGCTTTCTTTTTCTCTCTGTGTGAGTTGAAAGTGATGAAGATTGAAGAAGCAGAAGCTGAGTTACTGGGAGTAGTGCGATGTCGGGTTTAGAAGTTTGAAGTGGGAGAGAGAAGAAGAAGATGGGCGTGGGGGACTCACTGACTCATACTGGTTTATATAAAGTTTCAGATTATTTGTTTATGACGGTTTTGCCACTAACGTGGGGTTTTAGGCGTTTAGCTAGCTAGCTAGATTGACTTGGGTGACATGGACGATTAGCTCCCATTTTCATTTCATTTCATGCATTGCTTCCTGGAATTTTCATTCAATGATTCGCCACATTACAAGATCCACTACATTCATAATAATGCAGAGTCTTTGAGAATAATGTGTTTATTTTATCAATAAAAGATTTGGAGCTCATGATCTGACATGATCAAAACAGTTAATTCGGTTTGAAAGAGGGCTAGTTAGTTTATCCATGTCAAGAGGTAGAAGGTATGAACATGTGGATTCAAAGGTTTTAACATATATTGATATGTATGTAGTTATGTGCTGTATAGAAGATTCATTAATTTGCACTTCGGAAATTTCACTAATTTGGAAATTATCTATATATTCTTTAAATTAAAAGATCAGATAAACATTAAATACATAATATCAGTTGTAGCTACATATTTGTCATTGGTTTTTTCGTCCTGATGTAAACTTCATATACGTGCAATGACTTGTATAGTACTGATTATCTCGAGCGAGTGTTATTAGATAAGCATTTCTTGAAGGGGAGAAAAGGAGGATGAGATTTTGAGATATTGAGGTAGGGTTTGATGCTGGCAAATAATTGAAATATTGATACAGCTCAACATGGGGGCATATGATGTGTGTGGGGGGGGATGAGGATAAGCTTTGGTCCTTGGGCACCCCTTCAGCTTGGAGTACGATGAGAGGAGCAGCACATGGCAGCTTCATGTCCATATGTAGGTTAATAAGTTAATCGTCTAAGTTTTGGAGTGAGAGAATGTTAGGGTCGGTCATAAATTTCGGTCAGATGAGAAGCCATAGATTAAGCAAGTTCTGACTTGGAGTTAATTCCTCATTCAATTAATAAGCAATAAACCAGGACCGGTACGTAACTGACCCAATATTGAAAAATGCCAAGAACCATATGATCTGTCTTCAGACTGATCGAATTGAATTCTCACCCAGGATTTCGATCCGAGTAATAGTAATACTGCAGGGACTGTAATAACGAGAAGAGCACAGCCACTACCAACAAGACGGAAAATAGTTGTGCAGCATGACTAGTAAGGATTCACGCTGATATATATTATCTCCAACTTAATCACATAACTAATTAAGTTTATTATCCGAATTGGCTCTGACTCAATAAATTTATCCATTTGTTGGAAACTTAGACAGTCTCAATGCTGTTAGTACTGATTTTTTCTTTATAAACAATATATTTTTATGTTATATATATGTAATATACTTAATTCTTCGGTTTCTAACTTCCTATCGGGCTACAAAAGTTTATGAAATTTTAATCACATTTAGAGGTAAATTCAAATTGCTTATTCTTTCCACACTACTCTAAAATAAACTTCATATCTAGATGTTTAGGGAAAACGTACAAGAACAGGAAAAAGAGAAAAAAGGGAAGGAATATAGTAATATCTAAGTAGCTGATCTTGTACTTGACTTTCTCTCCTCCATGTTTGTTAGATTTCTTGTCATTGTCTGTGCAAATTGTGAGTTGATAAGGACACTAAACTATTGGTTATGTGATGATTGTTTCTGTTCTGTTCTATAGATTGTGCGAGTATAAATGTGCAAATTCAATGAACTCCATTTGGGTGAATAAGCTGGGTTTTGTACACATGATTAGAATGCAATTACTGTTCAAATTTTGGGTTGTCCCTACCAGTACCAGAATCTTTGTCTTCCCTATTAGAATCACAGATTTGGTTGTTTTTAGGGAGTGGTCAATTTTGATTAATGCACTTTTTTTTTTTTTATTAATTCAATCAATGAAGTTACAAGTACTCGATAGAAGCGATTTGCCCACACAGCTTTCAAATAATTAGGGGTATGCATCAATGGATGGTCCAAAGACTCTATCATCAAACAGTAGAAACAGGCCCATGCTAGTTTTGTGGACAAATTATATGAACAATTTTGTGGATGAGGACCATGATCATGTGAAGACAAGCCACCATATGTGCATGTTATGAGGATACCAAACCAGCACGAAAGTAATATGTTTGATGGATTGGAAAAGACTACTTGATATCATGCATATGCATATCTCCAATCTAGTTAGTATTGGATTTCAGGATCTTATCCCCCCTCTAGCTAGTAGTACTGTAGTACTACTGTCAAAACTACTTGAACTGCATGTTAGTTTACCTGTCTTGAACTAATTCACCTGATAGAAAGACTCGAGGTATTCATTGCGAGATTCAAGTCGAATCTTTCTTTCATATTTTGACATCTCTTGTAACCTAGGGTAACTTAGGGTTTAAAGTTGGAATCTTTTGTTCCTATTTGACTTGTCTTATACCTAGGCTATAAGGAGGATTTTCGACTAATTGTCTGGGATAAAATAAGGGAGTGAGAAGTGTGCAAAAAGTTTAAATTATAATATTTTAAGAGTTTTTTTATTAGGACTTTCATATTTACTCATTTGATCTCTTATGCTCTTTACACCTCTTATTTGCTTTTTAAAAAGTAAAATTTCCTATATAAACCTCTTTCAAATACCTAACTTAATTAACCTTACTTATAATTGGAATGTTCCAAGCATTAAAGATAAGTTTTAATGCTCCCATTTGTTTTCTTAAAAAAGAAAAGCTGAAATAATTAATGAAAAAAAGTCATAACTTGGTAACTAAATATAAAAAAATTACCATATCTATTTTCAAGCCTAATGTTTAATGTTTTATGTTACAAAATTAAATTTGCTACTTTTATTGTTTTTGTTTAGCTTTATCTCATATGCTGCTTCATAGGTTTATTTGGTTTAGTTTACACAATGACTCTCTATCCCTCGTTCATGATATTTTTATACAAATAAAAAAACCCTTTATCTAATTTTTTTTCCTATTGCATCATAGTTTTGTTCTTGTATAATTCACCAAGTAATTTTAAATGCATTTTTCTTTTTGAAACATTCGAAAGCTTTCATGAACAAAGAAAATGAGAAATGAGATTTGAAAATGGAAATGAATAATAAAAGTAATATAAATTGTGTTTCTATTATTATAAATATTTGGAGAGAGAACAAAAATATATATTTTTTCTTAATATTTTATTGTATGTAACCGTATTTTTATATAAGAATATATGTTATTTAATAATTAAAAAATAAAGAAGGTCTAATAAATAGATTATGAGGTCCCAATAGAAAGCATTAAGTAGTTAACTAATTGCGGAGTAAAGCAATTGAGTCAACAAGTAATAATAGCGTGTGGATTTTTTCATCTTGACACATAAAAGTAAACTTCATGACTCCCCACCACCCGCTGATTTTGAGGAAAATCGGGCGTTTCTGATATTTGTTTTTCTGCAGCTGCCGCATGCTTGTTTTTTTTTTTTTTTTTTTGGGGGAAAAATCCGCATGCTTGGTTTAGCCGGTGTTGTTTAGATATGTTTTCGTTTTTTTGTCGTATGTGTTTAGATATGCTGTTTGTGTTTCAGTTGGATTGAGTAAGTTACCCTCATTCATCCAAAAAAGAAAAAGTAACAGTGGATATATAATCTCTGCAGATAAATACACTGCTACGTACAAATTTAATATTTATCTCGGTCGGTGCCATTGCATAATATCTTTGCTGCATTTATTGAAATCCCATTCGAACAAAAAATGTCCTTGTCTGTAAAAGGGGAAAACCACATTTTAGTCTGCTTTATACTTTTTCCCAATCATAGATCGTAGAGAGTAGAGGTGATTTGTCCAGAGGAAAAAAGGCTATATGGACCCGATTGTGTTGAAGCAACCATTAAGAAAATGGTAGGGAACATAGTAAAAGGAACCAGTTGCCATTATCCAAAAGGAAAAAGGAGCATCAATCTTCTAACTTTGCATGTGATTGTGTGTGTTCGTATGCGCAATGCGTTTTGCATCTGAAAAGTGAAGGAGCTAAAAGCTTTCTTGTAATCTGAGATTGTTACGTTAATACAACGAAAGTTCTTTAACGTCTGCGAGTATTGAAAATGCGGATAAATCAATTAAATCAATTATTAAATTAAACACTATTTCTAGTTTTTTTTTTAATTTAAATTCTCTAAAATCCAAAATAACGTAGAACACTCTCCTTATCTATAGTGCAACGTACAAAACTACTACTGCTTAAACATCTGGCTTTGCAACTAATAATCATGAGATTGCATTGTGCGCAGACCAAGAATTTGAGCACACATAGTTTGATTTCTATTTGAATTATTACCTTGACGGCACCTTATCCAGAAGATTCTCCATGGACTAAACATGGATTTGTTTCTCCTCAAATGTTCATTATGACTGACAAACTAGCTCACATGCATGTTAAATAATAGAATATATCGAATTTTCGTGTACACCCCAAAGGTGTACTGTGTGCATCGATGTCAATTATCAAATCATTGCTATAATTTTATTATAATTAAATGGAAATGTTTGTGAGAAATGGGAAGAGAAAATGAATGAATAAAGAAAAGGGTTCAATTGGATTCTTTGTCTTTAGATTTTCCAGTAGCAGTTCATATATGCAAAGCAAATTTTTGTTCATTTTAGATCAGAGAGCAGAGGATATGAAGCTTTGAATTTAAATTGACCAAACTACAATCATGCCTTTTCTCTAGTGATATAACTGAATGATTGGCAGTGGTTATGCATGTGGTGAAGAACAGCCCATGTGCTACAGACAAGGGAGAAGATTCTTGGGAAGAGATCGATCTCTGCATATTCTTAACCTAGCCTTTTTTTTTTTTTTCTAAAAGGAAAACTGAATCGGGAAGAGAATGAGTTGTGTCTTTCATTGTTAAAAGGGGTTTCTTTATATAGAAGATTACATCTAGAGAATATGAGTCTTACGAGAAAACTGAATCATACATTGAATAAGATATCTCTAAGAATATCTGTAAGATTAATCCTATTACAATTCAGACAAGTAATCAGAGTTTGGGGTTAAAGGTCAAAACAACATATAGCAATTCAATCCATAGTCTCTTTCTAAACATACTGTCTAATAGCTAGGTAGACCTTGACCTAGCTTTGCTAGGGTTTGTGAGCTGTCGTCCCTAGAGGATGTAGCTCTATACCTTCTCCAATCCATGGATAAATCTACAGGTCTTGACCTGATATTCTTCTTTCTTTTCCTCTCACCGGGGCTGGTGATTTGTTGTGCCTGTTGTTGGTGTGGACGGGTGTTGATGGAGGTTCTACTATGGTGGACGGAATAGTGTCTAGTCGGTTGCTGGCGTCGATGTGAGGCTAATCGTGGTGGTGGTGGTGCGATTTGCAGTGACGACACCGACTGTGCAAACGGATTCGGGTTTGGGACCCGGTTTTTTGGTGCTACGACGGCGGTGACTTGGCTGTCAATGACGGCTGTAGCAGTAAGGCAGCTTCTTTTACTGAAAGTCATGAGGCCGAGTGTGACGACGCTGGTACCTTGTTCATCAGCTGCAGGATCCGGATCTAGGACCCGGGTGGGCTTGGCAAATGGGGCCGGATCTGGGATCCGGGTGGAAGTTGGGTTTGGTCTGCAGCGCGCTATCTTTGGTGGGCTTTTTATGATTTGCTAGAATGGATTGGGGCTCTTGTGCTTTACTGGTATTGGATCTAGGACCTCATTCTATGGTATTTGTTCGTAAAAGATCGTCTGCCAACATGACTATGTTCTGACACCCTTGGCCGGCTTTGATCTTTAGGTGGGAGAGTGCCTTCATTCCGGCGCCAAGTTGATTTTTGTCAAATTGTGCGTTGGAGTTCGATGGGTAGGCAAACCACCACTACTCAATTCACTAGATGGCTGCAATCCGGAATGTAAAATCAGCACTGCCTTTCGACGTTGCTGCTCTTGCATTTTTAATTCTTTGTATTTCAGATGCAATTATTGCATCTTTTCCTTTCGCATCGTTTATTTTCTTTTTTATGCTTTTTGGCATGGTATCGTTATAATATTTCAATTTCAATAAATGGCTGACCTCATTTTACTCAAAAAAAAAAAGTAATCAGAGTTTGGGCCAAACACACAAACTAGGTGTCCTTAAACAAGTAATTATTTTTAGATTAGTTATTTGTTAGTTTATTAGTTAGTGAGATTAGTTTTACTAATCTATACGAGCACGTGGTCTTTCTTTATTATAGAGAATCCGAAGACAAAAAAAGAGTAAAACTTTTATAAGTGATAACTTAATCTTCAACGTACAATCTTACATAAAAAACACATGGTAATCACAACATTTACATACTTCTTTGATCTTCTTCTCTAATATTTGGAATAGTGAGCTTTGTCTAAAATTCGAGAACTAAATCTTAAACCTACATACATTCTCGCAATTATAAATCTAAAAGAACTAGCCTTAACATGTTTTCGATGTAGTAAATGATATGTCAAGCTATATATATCATTTATTGATACTAAAACAGTTAGAGCCCTAATATAACTAAACATGTGTGTCACAGCTAACTAATGATATATGTGTGAACATATAGGGCTGAAATTTTGCAAAAGATCGGAAAACCCCAAAAAATTAACATAATACAAGCGAGTGCCCTTACATAAGTAGGGTCCCATATTAAGTAATAATTAAACACATGCAAGAACAGAATTACATAATTTTTTTTTTAATTCCATAAATTTTAATGTCATAAAATTTTTGTAAAAGAGAATATATATATATATATATATATATATATATATATATAAAACAAACATTCCACAAGTTGCAATCATCAACTTGATCTCTATCTCCATGGATAGAATCATAATATCATATATAGAACCACCACCACCACCACCATGATTCTCGCAGTTACCATTATGATGATGATGATCTGCATATATTACCAAGGCATCGATAATCACAAACACCACCAACCCACATCAAAATCTACTACATATATTGCCAAATAAGGATTCATTCTCTTCTTTTATTTATGGCCACCACAGGCACGTGACAGATATTCCTTATGAGATTTGAGATTTTTCATTTTGTTTTAGCTAATTAGTTTTAATATATGATTTTGAGCAAAAATGGGATCTTTCTCCAGGTATTTGGGTGGTATTTGGGGAAGTCAACAACAAGAGTAAGAGTGTCTGGGTTGATGATTGATCTTTGGCTCCAAATTGACATAACAGAAAACAAGTCCCATGTTGATGATGGTGAGGCTTTGAGATTCAGAGCCAAAATCCTTGGGAATTGGCATGTGGAATGCGCAAGACTGCCCCTAACAGAGGTGAGGAGCCTTACCTGCTTCAGTATTTTTATTATTATTTTTTCTGTTGGCCTAATTATCTGCACCTTAAGGCACGCACTGTTCTGAAATGGTGTCTATATCAATAATTTTTTAATCTTTGATGAAAAACAAGTTGAAAACAATGTTTTGTGTCCAAGAGGGTTTTAATTTCCTGGCCAGCTTCAGAGAGTGGTTGAGGGTTTTCATGAAGGGTTTATTATACAATAGAGAACAATCCCTTCAAACAAGGGAGATTGTGAGTAGACAAGAAAGATTGGTCTGTATATTGTTTTGGTGACCGATACACAGCGGATCGAGTTTGATTATAATTTATAGTGCTGATCAAATTCAAAGGCATATATTGTCAAAAAAAAATTCGAAGGCATAGAAGTGTTATAAATGGAAGGTTCATCATCCATGAATATAGGCCCATTAATGGAAAGGCCCAGGAACAATATTGTTCCTCCTAGGCTCTTATGGAGGAGATGATGTTGGTGTATAAATGTTTTTGACAAAGACATTGAAAGGTGGTAATTATAAGGCCTTATTTCCACATAAAGAAGGCATACGCATTTTCTAGGAACAATAAAGAAAAACTGCCCTTTTCTCTCTAAACCTTACGCGGTACACGTCTTCCAATCACATTCTCCCCGATGTCTCATAGATTCGATCGATACAATGTTGGCATGAATGGCTTCAACTTCAAACCATAGCAGAAGGTCAAGATGTGGTTCAAATGGAAGTTCAAATGTTGAATAATGTGTAAAGACTAAGTTTGGAAGTACAAATGGAAGCTTCGTTATCTCATTAGAATATATAGTAGTTTATATGCTTAAGTCTCTTTAGACTTTATTTGCCAAAGAAAATTAAACGCAAAACACAGAAAAGAACAAAAGGCGAAATTAATTCTCTTTTAGTATAGTTATCGGCACACTGTTTCCATGCAAAACGAAAACAAAAGAAAAACAATAAAAGTTGAACCCAGTTTCCTATTAGCTGTCTTTTAGGGTCAGCCGATCATGACTATATTGGAAATCGCACAACAGCGGTGTCCAGCCAATGAGCCAATTGTTGATTTACCGGCCATCAGTCATCAGCACCCTGTTTCCATGCATCATTGATGCATAATCGATTCTTCTCCTTCTATAATTTATTTACCATGGAACATGAGGTTCAAATAAATTAGTTCAAGTTGGGCCTAACAGGGACGACACCCAGCTTAACTCATACATGGTCACTTAAGAAGAGGGGAAAAAGCCCAGAGTAATGGAAATTGTAAGATCAAAGATGAGCTATACATTTATTTGTCCCTAGAAGAAATCAAATTCGTACGGCAAGAAGTCGAAGAATCATTTGTGACTTTGCTGGTTTGCTCATCTTTCCCCCATTCCCCATCGATTGAGATTCCATGCCAGTATACATTATGAACGAGAAGGCAGTGTACAGTAGTAGCCCCACTTTTACATTATATGACATTCGACTGTGTTTGATTCTGCTCTCCACATCACCCGTCAAACATTACAGTTGAAAATTTTACCTTTAAATGATGCAATCTGTTGAGAATGTGAAAAAAAGTAACTCCCACATTGGAAAAAAATATAACTTTCTCTGTGAGCTTATAAGAGTCTGGGTTGCTCCATCAGTCCATCCATTGTCAATTAGTTTTGGATGTGATCCCAGATTACTTATCACAATCCAAATTTCAATGCCTGTATACCACTATATGTACAATCCATTCACTTCTTTGAGTTCTTTCTCATCGATCATCATCAATTTCCTTCCACAACCTAGAAAGTAAAAGAGCATAAGCATATTTGGTTTGCTACTCTTGCATACCAGACTCTATTTAGGGTTTAGGGAGATTCAATCATTCTAGTCTTGTGTAAATCATTGTTGGCTGTTTGATTGAAAATTTATATATTGGATGCAACATGTCTAAAAGTCGAGTGGCTATCTATATTATTATTAGAAAAAAAGAGGTGTTGTTAGTCAAAATAAAATTCTTTGACATAAGTTACTAAAAACCTTTGAGAATTAATTTATTAATTAAATCATAAAGGCAATTATGACAATTTTACACACAAGTGTCACCCTTAGCCCCAAATCAGATCAAAATCTCTCTCTCTCTCTCTCTCTCTCTCTCTCTCTCTCTCTCTCAATGAGATTCCAATCGATCTAAGCTTTCAAAAACTAGAAACAGCACCTCCAAGCCTGAAGACGACGACGATGAAGCTCCGATTGGAGCTAACTCACTGCAGTCCAACTCAAATCTCTCTGATTCTCTACTCGTCTTAGAAACCGAATGCTTGTAGTGAGGCCTCTGGTTTTCTTTGTGAACTCAACCTCGTGTTCGTATTTTGGTGACGAGATTTCGTGCGAGTTAGGCATATTCTCAGTTGGATCGGAGAGTGAGGTGAGGTCGAGTTTGAAGAAGAAAAGCTTCGGTGAAACTGAAGCGCCGTCTCGGAAAGTTACTTAATGGAGTTATGGAGGAGAGGTGGTGAAGAAAGCGGTTGCCGGAGATGGCGAAGTTGAGGTTTCATAGTCGCCGTGTGTGGAGTGTACATAGCTTTTTGTGGGCGCACGATAATCAACAACGGCCAGGCTTAGAAGGTAAGAACTTTCGAGGAACAAAAGGAGCAAATACAATCTAAATCCTAGAAGACCCTTCTAGACTCCGGTTATTACTTGCCGCTCCTAAATTTAAACTCTTCTGAGTAGCTTTTGTATTGTTTTGAGTTATGGTAATGAAATTAGATCTTAATTTTATGCCTCATCGTTCAATTTTGATGCTATGGTATCTATGTTTCTGATGGTGTTTTATTCTGGTTTGTGTTTTGTTTTTGTGGTTGAATTCTGGCAATATGTGTCTTGCACTAGCATCATTTCAGAAAGAGAGCAAGTGAAGCGGTTTTTAATATTGGTGAGAGTAGCTTTCGGAGTTGGTGAGAGTAGCTTTCGGTTTTGGTGAAAGTAGCTTTTTGTTGTTGGTGAGAAAAGTTTTTGATGTTGATGAGAGTCTGTTTTATTGTTGGTAAGAGTAACTTTTGGTGGTGGTGATTGTAGCTTTTTGCAGTGGTGATAGTAGTTTTTAACGTTGGTGAAAGTAGCTTTTGTTGGTGGTGAATATAGTTTTTTGTGGTGATGTAGTTTTTTGCGTTGGTAAGAGTAACTTTTGTTGATGGTGAGAGTAACTTTTGATACTGGAGTAGCTCTCTAATGTTAGTAAGAATAGCTCGTTGGTGTTGGTGATAGTAACTTTTGTTGTTAGTGAGAGTAGCTTTTGGTGTTGGTGAGAGCAGCTTTTACTGTTGGTGAGAGTAGTTTTCTGGTGTTTGTGAGAGTAACGTTTGTTACTGGTGAGAGTACATTTTGATATTGATGACAGTAGCTTTTGTTGGTGAGGATAGTAGCTTTTGGTTTTGGGAAGCATACGTTTTTTTTTGGTAAGGAATAGCTTTTGTTGTTGGTGATAGTAGCTTTTGTTATCTCGTCGGAGGTTGCCAGAAATCTCACCAGAGTAGCTTTTGTTGCTAGTAACAGTAGCTTTTGTTGGTAACAGTAACTTTTGTTGTTGGTGACAATAGTTTTTGTGACCTCGCTGGAGATTGTCGGAAATCTCACCAGAGTAGCTTTTGTTGCCAGTAATATTAGTTTTTGTCACTGGTGACAGTAGCTTTTGTGACCTCACCAAAGGTTGTTGAAATCTCACCAAAGTAGCTTTTTTGTTTGTAATAGTAGTTTTTGTGGTCGCCGGAAGTTGGCTGGAGATCCACCGCAAGTTGGCCGGAGACCTCGTCGGAGAGGAAAGAGAGGATGAATGTTGACATTTTATTTTAGTGACATTTATGTAAATATGTTGGTTTTTATATCTAAAATTTAACACCTTTTTTAATCTAGTGGCTTTATGAGGAAAAAAAAATTGTTTGTGACCTTATGACTGAAAAAAATTCAAATATGCATTTTTATGTAACTAACTCAAGAAGAGCTACAATAAAATTGAGCCATCACATGCACATCGAACAACGATTCTTTGAAAAAGTCACTAATTAGGTATTGTCAAGTGGTGCATCCAGTGGCACGGAGAGAATTAAAGTGAGCATCACAATAAACCTTATTAGTTACTGTTACTTTGTTATTAGTCTTACAATGGACCAAAAATTAATTGTTTATGCACGCAAGACTTGTTATATTTCATCTCTTCAACAAGTTTAGTAATGAGCATAACGACCATATTGTTCCGATGGAGAGAAGAACCTACGATTAGCTTTTCGGGAAATTTTCAAACGAACAATTTCAACGAAATCTTTCAATTTCTTATTTTACTATGTTCAACTCTATGTATTCCTCTATCCGTAGAGTACATTGAATGTACAGAAATGACTATAACAGAGTTTCTGTTATTCGTATTAACAGCTACTCTA
Organism: Rosa persica; assembly: GCA_025331145.1. NCBI lineage: Eukaryota > Viridiplantae > Streptophyta > Magnoliopsida > Rosales > Rosaceae > Rosa > Rosa persica. Next base: position 62,185,255 of record WFKR01000005.1, read on the forward strand.
GAGGAATGTTTTTATGCGGTGCTAACGATTGGAGAGTAGATGCTTAATTAATCTATAGGCATATTGAAAATTATGCTCAAGAATTGTCATTACCATAGCAATCTACTAAGTTTTAAAATTAATATATTAATTGACAATTCATATCAAGAAAACTCAGCTACCTTGATCATTTTTCAGTTCAACTAATTAAGAAACAAACGTTAGCGGCAATAAGTGAATTAGTTTTCAATTTTTCGCTGTTCATACTAAATAGTAGTTGTAGATAGACCTGATTTCCGGACTCGATGTATATCCAGCTAGCTCTTTCCTAGAATAGTGGAGCTTGATTATAATGATAATCTTTTGTTTTTTTTTTTTGAGTAAAAATTAATGATAATCTGAGTAAATTAAACATTCACGAGAATCTCGTTAGCAATATATTAAAGCTTTATAGACTTTTCAATCAAAACAAAAGTCAAAACCTCTAAGTTAATGAGAATTTTTTTTTCCTGCCCAATTAAAGTTGCATATTTCAATCACTTCAATGAGCATCCTACTTGATTGGTTGGAAAAATTCTTTGAAAGCTTATAGTATTAAATAGTAATAAGTAAACATGCTCATCAAAGTTAATAGGGATCGACACCGATGGAAAGGAATGGTTCAAATCATCAAATGCATCAATCATCAAGGGAAGAGGATTCTATGCACTGATAGTGCACTTGCACTGACGAATATTTTAATACTACGAAGTAATCTCAACCATTCATCTGTGGATCAGTCATCTATGTAATCTAAGCCGTCCATACATACAAACTTTTCATTAACAGACGTTAACTTTACAAAGACTGGAATCAGAAAATAAAAATTAAACACGTGAAGCGTAGCCAGAGGCAAACTGACGAAAGGTCATCTACACAGGCAAGGAGCAAAGGAGGAGCTCAGTTCGAGCTGCTAGACTTCTTCTCCTATTCGCGAGAGCTTAGGCGTCCTCAGTTTGGTTGTTTTTGGTGAATTTCATTCCCTTTATTTAATTGGTTTTGTTTGCCTCAAGCACTGAATTTTAATACTTTATAACCTGTATGCGTGCATCTTATTGTTTGGGTTCGCAGGTTGTTTGCATATTACTCGGAGGCTTGACAGAACAATTGGGGGACTTTGAGATTTCAAACCGCTGAGCTGAGCTTCTCTCTATTTTGCATCAATATCAGAAAGTTATTTATTTTGGTAAGAACATTTAGTTTTAGTTAGATTTCTCTTCTTAAATCTTTTCAAGGTTGTTGTGGAATACACTTTTGATTATTACTTAGATTTGGTAACTCCATTAGGATGAATAGAACTGAAAAAGATCAAAGTTCAAATACTGCACACCATGTGCTTGATGATATGCCTCAAAGACAACAACCAGGCTGAACCAGTGGGCTATTCCATTATTTTCGAAAAACCTATACTTCTTCTTTTAATCTCAGTTTTCGACACCTTAAAGTAGACTCTTCTATTGTCATTTTGAACTTTGTTCATGAAAAACGGAATTAAAATGAGATAGTTATGCTATTTTGAAGTTAGTATAGTGTTTCCGGATTTCTGCAGAAATCAGCATTTTATGTTACTTTGTATTCTTGTTTGACCATTCTTTAGAACTGCGAATGACATGAAATTTTGTGAAATAATAGCTTTACATGTCTACGTCAAATCTGGAGAGTTGTGCTTGAAATCACTGAAAGAATAGTTGTTCGTGAATTTTTCTTTATTCTTACCAGTTTTCTGAAAAATTCGGGCATACTCCTGCAGCAACCTTGTTACAAAACAATTGATTTGAAAAATTTTCACACTTTTGTCAGTCCTTAAAACTTTAGTACATTAAATTAGACATTTAAAGCATGCTTTGAAACTTAATCTTTAGTCCAAGAAGCTTGTTCTGATTGAAAAGTAACAGCAAACTGATTAACTTTCAATCTACGTATTCTGTGCAAATCTGTTTGAAGGCTCATTTGGTCTTGGGAATTTAAACTTAGAAATCTGTTTGAAAGGATCATTTGGTCTCGTATAAACATCCAGAACAGCCATCGAATGAGTCACTCTTAGTAATGTTTTTTGAGCCATGTAAACAATATAGCCATGTTACTTTAAACTCCTATTTTGTTCAGCTTTGTGTCCTTTTATTTTCTATTTCTGTGTTGTTAGTCAGTCGATCATGTCATCCTTTCTGTTGGACTGATCCGTCTTGTTGCTTGGAAAGTGTCCTCAAATTGTACATGTGATTCTCAGATTTTAGACCATTTAATTGTCAATTATTGTGATATTCTTCAACACCAGGTTATATTTACTAAAGTTGGATTTGAACTTATTTATTATTGTGATCTTCTCAACACCAGGTTATAACTATCTTGTCTTTTGTAGGTATTCAATATAATTGCTAAGGATAAAGTATGGACATACATATGTGGTTCTGTAGAATAGTTTGTTGTTATTTAATTAGACACTAACACATGGTTTGTACCAGGTTTTAGTTGATGGAGAGTGGATTGCGATATTCTCAACATAAGTACTACGATTCTGTCATGGATCTGAACAGTGAGGAAGGATCTATCAATGGAAGTTCAGATGCAGACATGGAAGACACAGATTTTACAAAAGAGGAAGATATGCAGGATTTCACATTATTCAGAGGGAAGCCATATCTGGATTTGACATTAGATGATTTGAAGGAAGTTGAGTTTAATACAATTGAGGAGGTTGACAGATTCTACAATTACTATTCATTGGCAAAGGGGTTCAGTATCAGGAAGTATAAGCAGGACAAGAACCGTGCGGGTACACTGATCATTAGAAGGCAGCTTGTGTGTTCAAGGCAAGGACAGAGAAAACAGTCAGGCCCGGATAGTGGTAAGCAGGACAGTTGGAAGGACTCATCTGTTAAGGATTCTCGGCATAAATCAGATGGGAAGAAAGACTTCATGGGCCAGCACCCTCATAAAAAACCAAGGACAAAGAATCGCCGAATAACCAGATGTAACTATCCACCAAGTTTAACAGTTAGGCTGTGTACCAAAAGAAGGGTCTACTATGCCTCAGAATTCACCACTGAGCATAACCATGCGTTGACTAGGCCTGAGCACCGTCATTTTTTAAGATCGCAGCGGCATGTTAGTGACCACAACCTTGCTCAAGTTAATACATGGAGGAAGGTTTCAGTGAGAACTTGCCGTGCATATGAATTCCTCGTACACCAAGCCGGGGGCTATGAGTTTGTTGGATTTCAATTGAGGGACCTGTACAGTAAAATGCAGGGTGAACGGACAGAAATCATGATGGATGGGGATGCAGTCTTCAATAACGTGGATGAATTTGAAAGCATTGCGGGACCCCCATTTTTATTGCATATTCAGTGTTGATGAGGAGGGGAGGCTTGCAAATATGTTTTGGCGAGATGGGCAGTCTTTAACCGAGTACAATGCTTTTGGAGATGTTTTGATTTTCGATAGCACTTACAAGACCAACATATATGGAAGACCCTTGGCTGTATTTGTTGGGTGTAACAACCACAGAGCAACGGTTCTTTTCGGTTGTGCACTATTAGTTGATGAAACTGTGGAAACTTACCATTGGGCCATCACAGCATTTCTCACCTCTATGTACGGCAAAAAACCAATTTCTGTAATCACTGATAGTGATGAAGCTATGCGTAATGCAGTGACTAATCTCATACCAGAGGCAAGACACCGTCTTTGTGCATGGCATATTGGGAGAAACGTGTGTCAGCATTTGAAAAACCCAAAAAACCAGACAGATTTCATTCATTTGATATTTGCTGGTCTTACTGTTGAGCAATGGGAATCTGCCTGGCAGTATTTTGTAGCGATGAATCGCCTTGAAAACCACACATGGGTGGCTGGTATGTACAACAAACGTCATAGATGGGCGGAAGCCTTTTTTCGAGACCATTTTTTTGCGGGAATTTGCAGCACCCAACGATGTGAGGGGATGCACAGAAATCTGAAAGGAGGTATTGGCCGTTGTATGTAAAACAGAGAGCTTTGTTGGTTTTTTCTGTTGTGAGATAATGACCCAGCACCAGCAATCATCACAAAAAGAAAATTCATGCCCAGTTTTATTCGCACAAATTAAGGCAGCATTTATATATACACACACACACACACACACACAGAAGAGTGGATTTATGAATAAGTTGCATCAACACGCACCCAGGTAAAAATCTAACATGGGAAATAAACATCAGAAATCAGAAGCATTGAAATAGATTGAAAGAGACAGACTCCGAGAAAGACGCTAACAAAAAATTCAGAAGATTAAGGCGTCCTCCCACAATCTCTCCGCCCTTAAGGAATACAAACACAAACATAACTTCTTTTGGTTAAGCAATCGTTACCTCAAGCTTGCTTAATCACCTTCACAAGGTTCTCGTGGATACAATTCAAATTCTAATTACAAACAGGATTGAACTTGGGCTGCAGGAACCAGAATGAAATTGCATTAGCCGGCTACAATCGATCAATGGTGCCGACGATTCAAAAAAAGGCTCTGCCACTCAAAATCTTATTCAAATCGATTTTGTCCATCTTACTTAGATTTCAGATAACAGGAGTCGGCTGCAACTCAAACCCATCGTGGAGGTCTAAGTCCAAGGTTCTAAAAAACACTAGGCGCTAGTCGGGTGGAAGCCCGGGGACTAGTGCCCATGGACCTAGGCTGCCAGCCTAGGCGGGGGGACTAGGCAGTTTTTTTTTAAAAAATAATTTTTATTTTATTTTTATAACACATAATTATATAAATACAAATATAAAATGTATTATAATGTTTAAAAATAGTGAAAAATACTTGAAATATAGATAAAATGTCCAACAACAATGAAATAATGAGTTCTTAGAAATAAAAAAAATTTACAAATTTAATTCTTGCAAGGCTATTCCTCAAATTCTTCTTCACCATATATATATATATACATATATATATACACACACATATATATATATATACATATATATACACACACACACACACACACACATATATATATATATATATATATATATATATATATGCAATCACGTTTATCAAAACAGAGCATATATAATTCCATAACAGAGCATAATTAATTTGAGCATACAAGTATACAACCTGTCAATTGATTATATTCCCATTCACAAATGCCAAAAAGAGCAATTCAATTAATCTATGTCCTATCCAAAACTCCCGAATATCATTTTTTCAAAGGAGATACATAACCACAAGTTCATTATAATAGTATAATTCATCTTCTTCTTTTTTTTTGACAGATTTAGTATAATTAAACCGAGCATACAAGATTATAACCTGTCAATTGATTATACTCTCATCCACAAAGGCCAAGAGCAATTCAATTAATCAAGTATTCAAGTCATATTATTCTCATTACCAAAAAAAAACAGTCCTATTATTCTAAAAAAAAAAAAAAAAAACTAATCAAGTCCTTTCCAAAACTGCCGAATATGATTATTACATAATTACATACATACATTAAGCAAGTAGCAAACAAGCAAAGTTCCAAACTCCAGCAAGACCAACACAGAACAGTCCAAAACAATTTAAATAATGTCTTCAACAATCAAAGAATCAGAAACTTACGGATGAGAAACACAGGTCAAAACAGTCAAACAACTCCAAGAATCAGAAACACCAAAGCCCAGCAACGTCTTCAACAATCAAAGAATCAGAAACTTACGAATGAGAAACACAAGTCAAAACAGCCAAACAGCTCCAAGAATCAGAAACACCAAAGCCCAGCAACTTAACAAGAGATTCAGAGACTCGCTGAGCTTGAAGAACCCAGAAATTGAACCTAGTCTTCTGCTTTGTTGCTTGACAGCTTGAAGAGGAGTCAAAGAAAGCAAACCAAAGAGTGAAGAGTTGGCGCCTTTGACTGGAAAGTGAAAACCCATAAAGAGTTTGTGAGAATCATGATTCATGAAAGCCAGAAATTCGATTGAATGTTCTAAAACCCAGAAGTTCGACTTACCAGCAAGGCAGCAAATCAGTAATGTCACCGTTTTCACGGCGACTCGGAGTCAGAGAAAGGCTGATAATAGATGGCCCATGCGGCCGGTGTCGCGCAGAGAGAGGAGAAACGGCCTTCATCGCACCCAGAACCCTATAGCGATTTGGGTAAATTGGGATTAAGTATGAAGAGTTAAACAAAAAAAAAAACAGGGACTGAAACGCCTAGTCGCCGAACCGCCCAGGACCGCCCCGCAACGCCCAGCACCGCCCAGGCCGATTTTTAAAAACTTGTCTAAGCCTCGTCGTTTACTCCCACGTGCATCGCGTGTGGTTATGTGGTAAACTTTTCATTTTACTGCCTTTCGCATTTTTTTTGGACAAAGTTCCGAAACATTGACTAACAATGTTGTCTAACGGAAGAAGTTATTTTAACAGGCACGTGACTAGCACGCTGCCAGTACCCATGCACTGTCAGTGCATTGAATACACTCTCATCATCAAGTCATTGATTCGCTTTTACAAAACAAGAAGACAAAAATGTGTGGACACCGTATATGCCATGCACTTTCTATTTTTCAACTACATCAACCACCCACACCGACCCACCCCCCCCCCCCCAAAACAGGTCACCGTGACTAATCCCTTACGAATCAAATAAAATCTAATTTCATTTTGTTTAAGGACATCTAATTTATATGTCTGGTCCAAACTTTAGTGATTTGTCCAAGTTATAATAGGATTAGTCTATAGATATCTTCTGAGATATTTTAATCATTGTATGATTCAGTTTCCTTATAAGACTTATATTCTCTGCTTATAATCCTCTATATAAAGAAGCCCCTATTATCAATTCAAGCACAACTCAATTCTCTCCCAATTTCTGATTTCCTAAAACATGTTACCAGTACGAAGCCCTAACCCTGATACAAATGGCCAAACCCTAATACAAAACGCCAAAACTAAAATCCAAATACAAAACCATGAAACCCTTTCTACCTCCGCCGTTCACATTGAAAACTTTGACCCCAAGAGTCCAAAATCAACGGCGAAATCCCAAGAACCAGCCTGAAAAGTACCGAACCTTCCGGACCTCCTCTTGCCATCAAACTTTGTCAGCAACAACGTCTGGACTTGAGGATTTCAGACCGGTCAAATCATTCCAAGAACCAATCGTAAAAGCACTAAATCGACCGCCAAAGCCACTGAATCGGCTCTATTAGCCTCGCTTGGATAGCCTTTCTAGCGCACCCCTACACCCTCGGTTAGCCTCACCAGCGCACAAACACCTCGCCTGCAGCCCCCTGCGCACGCCCTGGCCTGCATACCCCTCGGTTAGCCTCGCCACCGCACAAACACCTCGCTTGCTGCCCCCAGAGCACGCCCTCGCCTGCAGACCCCTCGTCAGCCCCTCCTTGACCCGTCTGATAGCCTCATCATGGACAGCCCCTGAGCACTCACGCACGTAGCAGCCCCCCCTCCCCCCCCCGCAGCCTCGCTGACCCTTTGTCGAGCCCTTGTTGACCCCTCACCTCCAACCACTAACAACTTTTTTCGGCGACCTCAGGCGACTTTTCCTGCCAATCTTCCGGTGACTTCAAAAAGAGGTATTTTTTATTAAACGTTCCCACTTTCAGTACTTTCAATTTCTTTTGTTTTTCTCGGGGACTTGCAACTTCCCTTCTTCTACCCTCCCCTTCTTCCTTTGTGGGGATACCTAAGCCAAACTGTGAGGGTTCATGCTATATCCAAGCTTGAAGCTTGTTGAGATCTACAAACTTAAAGTTCGTAGAGAATTTATGATTGACTACATAATCATTGTTGTCACACCCCGAATTTAGAATAAGATTCAAAATCCGAAACATGAAAATTACCACTGTTTGGCTCCAGTTTTTCTTGAGCTGGTCAACAGTCTCTTTTCTTGCGTGGGCGTGCCAGCACCGTTCGGGTGCGGTCGTCGGGGGTGTCCCTTGACCTGACTTCTTCTGAGTGATTGTGGACGAGGAGAGCACCAACCTCGTCGTGGGGTTCTTTGTGCCTCGTGGCGAGGACTTTTGCTGAGCCTTTTCAAAATCACAATCGATACTCGATGTTGTAGATCGAGCAGAGCGAAAACCACTGGGAAGTGAGGAGAACTTGCTAAAGCGTGACTCTAGCTTGGCTGGTTTGCGAGGGCGTTACCCTTGCTTGGCTGGTTCCGTAACCATTGTGGTCGTGGTACTACAGTCGGCTCCCAAGGAGACTAGGACCAAAGCACTTTGACAGAGGATTTGGTGGTACTGAAAGTTGGCTCCTAAGGAGACTAGAACTTAGAGTGTGATCACCGATAAGAGAAAGAGAATGAGAGGAATTGCTCTTAGAGAGGTTGCTCTAGAGAGAACTTAGATCATCTTATAGATGTTTTGATAAGTGAATTGGTGAGATGATACTTGTTGTAGCCTCTATATATAGGCTTCCAAGCAACACTATTTGGCCTTTAAACAAATCATAGTGGGTTAGGCAAAATTCACTAACACTTATTTATTCCTTTAATTTTTATCTCCACTCAGAATTCATATTTAAATTTCGACTTCTTCATATGAAATGATCCACCATGGATGTAGATTATTGTGGTAAAATTTCAGAATTTATTTCCATGTGGTTGGGCCGAAAATGCTACTGGACTCCTTACAGGTCCAGTTTTCCAGTTTTGCTTCTGCAGAAAATTGGACTGATTGTTTGAAGGTTTTCCACTTCGAACAAGCTCTAGCACTCTTCATAAGAAATAATCCTTGGGATGTCTAGAATGAATCTGGAAAGTTTCAACTCATTTGAAGTTCGGATGGTTAGTCTGCCGCCCCTCCTTCCTTGTTTAGCTCGGTTTCTCCTAGCCGAAGTAGGAAAATGTGCTAAAGTTGACTTTTCATTTCCACGCTTCCATAGTAGGCTTTATTTAGCCTCTAAATATATATTTCGAACTTGTCGACAATATATAGCTTGAGCCACTGATATTGGCTCGATTTCTCCAAGACGTGCCTTGTCAGGCCAAAATGCTCATTTTGGGTCCAAACAACCACAACTCAAAATAATCATCCTGAAATTTTCTTTTCTTAACAACCTCACCACACGAAATCAAATCAAATCAAACCGAATCTTGTTTCGGTTAATTATTACAACACAAATACGCAATAATTTGTAAAGCTCTAAATGAGCTTACACACCTCACAACTCAAAGAAATAAAATGTAGCTGCCGTAACACCTAAGCAGCTCGGTCACCTCCTTGGTTATCCTGACCTGCAGGAATATCCGCTACACCATTTGAATAGTGTACCGGGATTGCCACAATACAAAACCCGGTAAGCTTATGAAAGCTCGTATGAGTAAAAGAAAGAACGGTTACTTAATTTAATCACATTTATTTCTACCTAAGTCAACATGCAACGATTCTACAACTACAAAAACCAACAATCACAATAAATCAACTACTCAACACTAACCCTTACTCACATCTTTCTCCACAATACCCCATCATGGTATTTATAAAAATACGGTATTCGACCGACTAGAGCTCTAACTGAATCGTAGCCCGTTACCTGGCCTAGGTTATGGCATCCGACATATTTATCTTTATCGTATTTCATCAATATGTATACTTATATACATATTTAGAACGTCCGATAATTGTACATACTCAACCAATCGTATCTCATCATCCACCTTGGATTAGAGCGTTCGATTACCCCATACTGGTCACTACGTTGACCCTAAATCCACAATATGTACAACCGTATGTTTTCACATAATTAAATCAACTCAACCAACATATATGATATTATCATGAAATTAAAGCATTTGAATATAATCCAAATCATCATTCTATCTCAATCATATCGTCACTAAAATCACTCCAATCAATATATATATTCCACGTAAATATATATATATACGTAATCATCTACTCAGGGATGACCACTAATACCATCTATAGTTCACACAAGAAAATCGTGAAATTCATTTGTATAATTAAAATTCATTTTACTTACCTATGGACCGTAGTGATCAAGTCCATGTGATTTTAAAAACAAATATTTAATCCATAAATATTTTCCACACAATTATCAAAAATAATTAATTTAAGTATTTGGTTCGTAATATGAACCACGTGAGATTTACTCACCTCGAAATTCCCGCTGCGTCTTCAATAAATATAACTCACAATAATCCAAATGCTCGTCAACTCAAGCCGTCAAGTACCTAATCAAGTACGGTCTTTACTTAGCAATGAAGCATGAAATAAACCTAAATGATGATCCAACGGTCGGATTTCAAAATAATGACAATCAAACGGTCGGATTCTAAAATAAAGACAATCTGACGGTCGGATTGAATTTAAATAATGATCCAACGGTTAGATCCTCACGGATTGCCCTTGGAAACATCCTATCAAAATTATACGAAAATCTGATGGACGGATCTTCACTAATCGCCTCCCGAATCACTATTTTACAATTATACGAAGATCCAACTGTCGGATCTTCGCCCGTGACCACACAAAGTCATCGGGACAGTCATATAAACATCATATTAAAATTTGAAGTAAAACCGATGGTTTGATCTCCGTAAATCTCAAATCAAATGTAAATTGTAAAACCGTAAATAGTATCGTCCTAGATCGGGCTTTGAAGTTGGATTAATCTCGGTCCTCTGATCAGTCTCCAGATCGAATCAGGGACGTCGAAATCTTCAACTCTTGATCTACCACTCTACACTCAAAATCGTGATGCAAACCACATATGGGGATGATCAGGAGGAATAGCACGTCACGAAAATGGGATTGATTGGCCCGTGCACCGCCGGAAAAATGGTTTTCCGGCCGGGTCGGGTTTGGGCTTCGGATAGAGGCTTCGATCCAAGCCTAGGAGCGGCGGCTGGGTGTGGCGACGGCGAGGATCGACTGGGCGCGAGGCGGCGAAGCGGATGGGGGCCGGGTCCGGCGGCGGCGAGGCCGGGAAGGCCGACTTCCAGTCGGGTTGGGTCGGTGGGTTTGCAAGCACAGTGACCAGGCCGAGAGAGAGAGAGAGACGGGGGCTGATGTGTAAAAAATGAATTTTTTCGTCCTCCAAGACAAACTGAGATTTTTCCACTATTTATAGAAAAATTTCGATTTTCAAATATTCATAACTTATTCATACGAACTCCGAATAATACGTTCCACATATGCGCGGACTCGTATCGACGAGCTCTACAACTTTCATGAAGGAAGTTTTCCCAAATTTTGAACGTATAAAAATTTGATTTTCACGACCCCCTAAATAACGTTCGTTTTCGAAAATAAAATCATTCGAAACCAATTTTCTCAACCCACGACAATCCAAATAATCTCAAATATCATAATTCAATTAATATAACAATATTGAATTACATAAATTTATTGTATGAAAATCTGGGTCTTCACAATTGTTTCAATCTAATCCAATACCTCTTGGAACTAAATGTCTTGGGAGCGACTACGCTAAAAAATTTCTTTTGTTTTCGTGGTAACCTTTTTGCTTCTAAACTAACAATTTTTTTTGTTCCTTTACAGGATGAGTAACCTAAATGAATTGGACTTAGCTCCATTGGGAAAACTAGCTCTGGATATCACAAGTGGGTTCGTGATATTCGCCAGCATCTCAAGGCCCAAGGAATCCTAGATACGATTGTTGAGCCTAGCCCGGACGTGCTAAATGTTAAGCAACCTCAAGCTTTGGACGCAAATAGAGCAGCCTTGGAGGCAAATAAGGCGAAACTCGTCATCCTAATGACTCGTCATATGGACGATTCGCTCTAGTACCAGTGTTGAGTAAAAATTGCACAAAGTGTAAAATATCACCCAACGTAATTTCACTCGTATTCATTAACGGAATAGAGTTTTAATTACAATCCCTTATCACAAAGGAAACACGCTTTGATTCCATTTATAAAGAAACCAGTGTGTGGTTGTTTATTTTTGTGGCTGCACCCGAAATTTGGAAATGGGTTGCCTACGTACCCGGGAGGGGATCAAGTCACTTATAGTTCAAGAGTTCCAATGAGTGAATGACCCATCGGAGGGCTTGAATTTTTGGAATAGGAATAGTGTTTAAGATGCGGTTGCATCTAAATTATTTGATTCCAGATTGCCTACATACCCTTGCGGGATCAAACCACATGTAGTTCCAGCATTTGGGATTTAAAGAGGTAGATGACCCATTTATTTTTGGATTTGTATTTGAGATATTTGTGAGGGTTTAGAGCCCTTGGATTTGCTTTTGAGTAATTTGGGTATGGTTTGATTTTTCTGGTGTTTGGGTGAATTTGACTAGTGGAGTCAGGGATTCAGATTGGCTGAATTTGACTGGTAGAGTCAAGGAATCGTTGAATTTGTGGTTGCATCTAGTGGGTCGCTAGATTGCCTACGTATCCATTGTGGCATCAAACCATTGTAGTTCATAAAATTTGTTGCTTTCTTGGTTTTGTACCACAAGCAATTTCATTTTGGGTTTCGAAGCATTTTCGCACAAATTTGATGTTCGCGTATTTTTGATTGGGACACCAGTTCTGTTGAGTGTCGCCGAACTCTTAAAATGAGCCCAAATTTAAGATGGGCTTTGCTTGCGAGTCATTTCCTCGATCTACATCCATCAAGACTCTTTTAGATACTCAAAGTGATACAGAGGCCCAACTATTATTTCCTCCGTTCCGCTTCTATTTTCTTTTACTTCTTTATTCTTCTTTTCCTTTTCACTTCTTCCGTTTCTTTCTTCCACTGTCTTGAGCAAAAACAGAACCACAACGGAAAGAAGGTGGGCTTGAAGACTGAAACTGATTCTACAAAGTAATTGGGAGATGGGGCTGTGCCTTCGTTCTTGGCAAGAGAAAACTACCTCTTAATTTGTTATTTGTTTTTTTTCCTCAGGCCAGCGACAAATTTAATTACACATTTTTTTAGCCTGTGAAGCCTATGAAGGCCGGAAAGGTACCAGCTCATCTTTAACTTTGTCTTCTTTATCTCACAGTAGCAAAGCTGTGGTTTTCTACTTTTCTTCACCTTAGGAGCCACGCTATAACCCAGCTTTATATTTTTCTTTAATTGCTCAGGGCATCATACTTCAAGAGTTCGTGACCTTTTGATAACAAGCTATTATCAATTTGGCTCATGCATAGGTCTAATCGATGTCTGCAGCACTACCGCCACAAGAAAAGTTTTTACATATGCTTGCAAGTGAGATTGGGAGAGACCCACGTATCATCATATTTTGTTTCTCCATATCCAGACTTCACCACTTGATTTGATCATTTTTGTATTTAAATTCACCATGTCTAAAGCTCCAGCACACGTACTTTTGACAACTAAACCATGATTTGGCTCATGCATAAAAGAAAGCCATATTAAATAAGGCTCCTCCTTATGGTCTGCAACACCACCGCTCCAGAGAAGAGAATGAGAAAAAGCTTCATTTAGCTATTTGTTTTGCCTGCCTTTTTAAGTCTCTGGTAGCTTCGACATTAAACAAAACTCATTCCTTTATAATTTAGTTTTGCTTAAAGGCTAACACAATCTTGTGGTTTTATTGTCTGTTACCGAAGTGGAACTCCTTTCGTTTTCGAATTGCGAAGAAGCTGATATTGCAAAGAAACATCAAGGCTCAAAAACCACTGTCGTCACTGCTGGGCTTTAAGAGAAAGAGGACTGCTATCAGAGTCTTAACTAAGATATGCTCATCGGAAGCGCTGCTCTGGCATGGTGCATCGAAGCATGGTTCATCGGAGGCACTGCTCCGGCATGGGTCATCAAGACGCTGCCCGGCATGGTCATCGGAGGCGCTGCTCCGGCGTGTCATTTTTTGTTCTTTTGTTTTTGCTTTGATATGGCATCATTGAGACTTGAGAGGCCTGTGAACATCCAAAGAGGAGGTGGAGTTTGTGAACATTCAAAGCATGGAAGGGAGGGAATCTCAACCTTTGTGGTGTCTTGGATATCTCTCCGAACTTCGTCTTCCAAGCTGTTTCTTGCCTTTGCTGCTTTTCCACGCTGCTATCCTCCTTGTTTTTCCACGCTGCTGTGCTCGGTTGCCTCCTCCTCTTTTTGCTCTTCATGTGGTGCTTATATACTGCACGTACTAGAGATGAGTTTGGCTTGTGTACAACATTGAAAGTTTTAGAGTTCAACTTAAAGTGAAATAGCTTGACACCTTATCTCCTTTCTCTTTTGACGTCAAGGTTGTAACTTCTTTTTCAATTGCTTGTCTAGACTTTCAAACAAGCTAGAAGTCATATACTCGGCAGCTTTCTTTCTGTTGCTTAGAATTTCACTAGCTATCAAGCTCTTTTATAATATAAAGGCCTTTAATTTTATTTAAATTAAAATTAAAGCACTCATATTTACGGAACTCATTGTAATTGGGTATGTATTTTTTTCATTTCAACAACCGGTATCTGAATGAAGGAAGACCCCAGAAAGTCATGGGTCTCACTCGAAGAACGCTTTGGCAACATCCGTGACTCCCTGCTTTCTAACCTAGAAGTGAGATGGCATAATCTCTGCTTCTATGATTTGAAGTCAGTTTTTTACTACAACTCGGAAGCACTTCGCATTAAATCCTTAATAGAATTCTGTAGAAAAGATATCACAAATGCAATGTTGATTGAGATGACTCTCTCTACCTTCCTCGTCTCTGCCTTGATGGTGGTTGCTAAGAGCTATCGAATAGATGTTACTGCAGGACGGATCACAAGATTTCATGAGCTCATTGGAGCCATAAATGTTGTTGAAAAGCATGATAACATTCTTTTGAAGAACTATAATTCGAGACCTGAGAACAGAGTCTATTCCAGATTCCAATTATAGTCGCGTCCCTAAGGGAGGGCGCCAAGAGGGAAACCCTAAATCTAGGGAAAATTTTGGACGCTTGGGTCCATATTCTCTCTCCAATGAGGAAAGTAACCTCCACAATAAGCGGACACGGAACCGAATGGGTCAACATGGAAAGAGAGAGGGAGGCAACGCCTTTGGCCATGATGATGGGGCCACCGACACTAAGAGCAAACCTAATGACATTTTCAAAGCACCTTAATCATGGGAGTTTGAGTACAGAGATGTATGTTCTCAATGTGGAGCAACCAGTCATTGGGCACACATTTGTGGAGCTCGTGAGAGTATTACCACTAGCAACAAAGCATATTATGAAGCAAGAGAAGCCCACTATGTGGAACAAGAAGATCAAGAAAGTGATCTGGAGTTAAGGGTTGAAAACTTCAAATCTGGCTGGAATTAATAGATCAATGATTTTGTTTAAGTCTTTATTTTTCCCAAGAGATGTAATATAACAATTCCTATATATTTTGTACTAAATGTCATTGGTTTAGTTTCTCTTCAAGTAGGCTCATCCAAAATGAGCATGATGTCTAGGATGGTTTTGAGATAAGTGGTACTTAAGCGAGTTTTGCTCCACCAACATCTCTTTACTCACCTGGTCATATTAATTTTGGAGTTATCAAAAGAAGTTAAACGACTACCGTTGTTTTGCATTAGCTAATTTCGGATTAGATTTTCTTTTGGTCAAAGAAACAATGATGTATACCGTTAGCTTTTAATAAAATTTTGAGTCCTTTTAATTATGATTCCATTTCAAATATGAGCTTTTGAGGAATGATTCCTAGAGAACTTCAATGTCTTGTGGATAGTTCGACTATGCACACCATTCACTGCTAGAGGAAATCATTCTTAGAGATGTTGCAATTGCCTACACATTCCTCCATGACTACGATGGGTAGGCCATCAAGTTTAGTTCAAGGACATGGAATACCCTAAATTCTTTTTGCCAAATGGCATCTTGATTACTGTCACAGAAACTCTCTACACTCCTAGGGAAAATCAAACCCTATTGAGCTATTCGAGCCAACGGATTCCATGCGGAAACGCATATAGAGAACGAAAATATTCCTTTGCAATATTTCTAATGATTGTGAATAAAGACCCATCTTAGAGAAATTTATGTGTTTCTCTAGTGAACTCTATATCACAACTATTCGGCTTATTAAATCCAATAAAGTCATGAGAGCAGATATCTTGGATTTAGACACAAATTGGATACATCACGACATGATAAGTCATCCTAGTCATGATATGATGATCCGTCTACTAAATACTTCACACAAACATCCATTCTTTCGAGCGAAATGAAGCAAGAATCAAAGGTTGATTCCTAGACTGAGTGTGACAGCCGCCGCTGCCTCTGGCTCCGGCCACCGTCAACCATAGGCCTAGGGCTTGTAACGTCCCTATCCATGATGTCATGGATGGCGTCCATTATGGTGATGACTCCATTGGTGATGTTATAGCCACTAACTTTGCTTCCAATAGCGTTTCAGACGCTTAGGCCCAACCAAAATCCTTATTGGTTGCTTCTAAGTCCTCTTGCTCGTTCTACAAAGCCTATTCCTTATAAAAATTATGACTAAGACAGTTCTATGCAAAGGATACAAAAATACTCATTCTATTCTTACGTAGAATCCGAGGGGATTATGTGGACCGATTCAACCAACTTATGGATGTTTAAATATTTGATGATGTTGATTCACGCACAAACACGTTGGTCACGTATTGTGCCCTTGTCCACTTGTAATGCTGCTTATACTACACTCCTAGCACAGCTCATATGGCGATGAGCTTACTCTCCGAATCATCCAATTCAGCCAATTGGACTTGACCATGCTAGAAAGTTTACATCGAAGACTTTCGATGATGATTGCATATTACTGGGACTGATGCTGGACATCATATTCCCATATACATATCCAAATGGTCTCACGGAAACGACTACGATAGTAGCCCGGACATTGGTAATGTACACCAATCTCCCTATATCCACTTAAGGTGATGCAATATCGTATGTAACTATGCTAAGTCGTCTACGACCCACCGCCACTCAATCAATCTATGTGTTATAGCTAGTGACTAGATACCAGTTTTTCATACTTACGCATATTTGAGTGTGCCATTTATGTGCCTATTAAGCAATCGTAGCGCACTAAGATTGGTCCTCACAAACGAATGGGCAAATACGTTGGATATGAGACTCCAACAATCGTCTGTCATTTAATACACTTGCTAGACGGTATCTTTACCGCTAGCTTTATGGATTGTCACGTTGATGAGATAGTATTTTTGTCGTTAGGGGGAGATAAGAACATGGATGTTCAGCATGAATGACAGAAATTGTCGTGGTCTATCCCTACTATGTCTCATCTCGATCCTTGCTAAAGTGACGAGATCACATATATCTACTGCGAACATGCCTGCAAGGATGGACGTCCGTACCAGAGGACGTAAACGCTGCCCTACACAGAGGTAGACATGGGACCAACGCCATAGAAAGTGGCACTCTGGCCTCACAGGCCATGACCCCAGCTAGGATGTGTGGGTTCGAATGATACTTTGACACAACTAAATCCTTTAATTATCGATACTCAAAATCAGTTATCGACACTCAAAATCAGTCTCATGAGAATGTTCTGGATTATGGTTATCGTTAGAGGACGCCTCAACGTCAGAACCTACTTTTGAGAATATAGAGCTCTCTGAAAATTACATTAGTGTACATGAGACGTGGGATAAAAACTCTATCATGATTGATGATGTATTTGCGCATTTCATTGCGCATGAATTCATTGAGTCCGATGATATCGAACTAAGTTCCGTTGATGAATGAATGCCAACGTAGAGAAAATTGGCCTAAATAGAAAGATACGATCCAAGTTAAGTTGGATTCTCTATCGAAGAGGAAGTTTTTCAAGCCAGTGATGCTGACCCCTCCTAACATAAAATCTGTTGTCTAATAGATATTCGTTAGAAAGCGTGATAAGAAAAAGATAAAGTAATCTCGCCTTATGGTGCAAGGCTTCTCATAAACGCCCTGGAATCGACTACGAGCACTCTACTACCCTATCAGTTTGGTAGTTTCTCAATAACTGAACATGTAGCTTACAAATGTGGTCACTACGTATCTTTATGAGGATCTAGATGCGGGATATACATAAAGGTTCCTGGTGGACTTCATTCACTCAAGTTAAGTGGCTCTAGACCACGGAGCAGATTTGCAAAGAGGTTGAAATGCTCACTAAAGTGACAACTCGATTGGGAAGGGATATGCCCGCGCTTTTGTAAGACAAGTTTCGGATTCTATCACCGTTCATGTTGGTGGCATGATCTTCTTTGGAAACCCTTAAAGAGTTAAGAGAAACCGCTGAACACTTGAAATCCGAATTTGAGATGAAGGATCTTGGGAAAACACAATCATGTTACTAGGATCATGTTACTAGGTGTACTCATCATACGGCCACTAGAATCATATTACCAGTAGAACTCATCAGATTGTTACTAGGATCATGTCACTAATAGCACTCATCAGACGATCACTAGGATCATGTTACTAGTAGCACTCATCAGACGATCACTAGGATCATGTCACCAGTAGCACTTACCTGACGGCTACTAAGATCAGTTCATCGTAGTACTCACTAGGCAGCCACTAAAAGGAAGGTGCCGAAAGAACTGATTACACTATATAACTACTCGCATTAACTGGAATATCTATACTCTTCTCACTCTATCTGAAGTATCTGAATAATACATAACTAATCATCTCATAACATCTGCAGGGTAATACTGACCATATGAAGCATCAGAGGGTACTACCGTCTGGAATATGAGGAGATGATGGCTAAAGGGTACTACCGACTAACCATCTCATGCCATATGGAGGATACTGCTAACCAAATGACGCATCAAAGGATAATAGCAAACGGATTACTAAGAAGTGAGGGCTAAAGGGTACTACCGACTAACCATCTCATGTCATCGGAGAGTACTGCAGTCCAGAATACTCTTTTAACTCTATCTAAAGTATCTGATTAACACATGACTAATCATCTAGGGTGGACACCTTAACATATGCTTCAGTTAACAGATCGCTTTGACTAATCATCTAGGTGTGGATTAACCATCACTGACCTTTGACAAATGCGTGGACACACCTTAAAAGATCGCTTATTCCTTGGCTTTTTAGGACCAACTTGGGTGGACAGCTTTCTAGGCTTCAGATCCTCTACCTTAGGGCTATTCTTCCTACCAGGAGGACGACCAGGAGAAACCTCCAACACGCCATTCTTGTTCTTCAGAACCAAATCAGATTTAAAATCAAGGCACACAATGTTTGGTACTGCAGGTTTCTCCATCTTTATACGCACACCATATGTGATCAAGACTACATATGCCTTTCGCTTGGAGCCGGAAAGAGCCTAATGAGAGCAGCATCAGTGGATCGGACTGAACGAACTAGTGCGGTTGGAGTTACCAGCTTGGCCCATAAGCGGTGCATATGTGCAGCCAGCTCTTCCACCGAGACTCCTTTAATGGAAAAAGTAAACGTATTTGGCACCACCGTGAATTTGGAGGTCGCCTAAACCTGCGCCAGTGGCCCTGAAGCCACAGATGTGGACAAACTAATCTAGACCGTCTCAACAGCTAGCAGCATAGTCAAAAAGAGTTAGGATTAGGGTTAGGGTTAGGGTTAGGGTTAGAGTATGGATAAGGAATTTTTTAAAAACATATACTTTTAAATAACTATGCTAATCAAATTCGTTTGAATCGACATCTGTGGAGAGGGTTAGTTCAAATGCATCAATCATCAAGAGCTCCACTTTTTAATAAAGGGGAAAAAATCTGTGGATGTTGTGAATTTCCATATAAACATGCAAAAAAACAATCTGTGGATGTGGTGAATTTCCATATAAACATGCATGTTTACCCTTGACAAATGTGCGAACGCCATGCCATGGACTTTTCCGAAGTGTGCATGAGTGCATGACTAATCTACTGATTAGAAAGTTGAAAACTAGATTGATCGAATAACTTCCCTTTTTCTTGATCTATTAAAGTTGGTTTTGCTTGTATACGTTTATGCATCAATATAATGAAAACAAAACTTTATGTAGAACACTCGTAAGAATCAGTACTCTTGTAATATCTTGTTGACTTATACTTGTATGAGGTTAATCTATGATGAATGTGTAATGTCATAAGTTATTTAATATCTATTGAGAATATATAATTGCTACGCATGAAAAGCTCAATGCGTAGATGAGTGCGCGAGGAGTAGAATAAATAGTACTTCAAGTGCACTAGTGGTTAGGCACAAGTAGTTCAATGCATGAATAGTTAAACACGGGAGTAATTTACTGCATGAATAGTTATGGACATGATCAATTTAATGCACACATAGTTAAAAACGCAAGTAATTTAATACACATAGTGGAATGCGCGATTTTCTCTATTCATACCCTTTATTTTGTCTTTGCACCTCCTTCAATATTTTTGCACATCTTTCTTCCAATATTGACCCTATTCTCTTTTTCTCTGAACTTCTCCATACCTCATGATCTTCTCCCTTTTAATTGTCTCCCAAGTTCTAATCCAAATCCCATCTTCCCTCCATTCTTTTTGGAGCTACCAAACGCAGCTGCAGCATAGAGATTGATACCTTCGCAAATCATTGGGTGCCATTTTTTTTTTTCGCCTGCAATTCTGATCATATTCCAATTTATTTCAAGATGATCAACTCCCATACTAAGACTTGAAACAGCCCACTTGGAATTCATTCTTGATTTTGTAAATTTGTAATATGTTTAGCTTTGCTTTCCACAGTGTTGAATTGCAACGCTATCATCTCATATTTTCTTCATGATATGTGATTGCTAGAAATGAACTTGTAAGAATAATGTACGACCAACTGCTCTTATTTGTTGGTCACAGCTACTGCATATGCTGCAATCTTTTGTACATGCTAGTTGCCTAGCGGGATACGTTGTCTGTACAAGGGCGTGGACTTCCCTTCCTAACTGGGTTCTTTGACTTCAATTTTCCAAGAGATTTATTGTAATGATGAAACATGTATTCAATGACTATGGCAGTTATTAAAGTTTCTTTTTTTTGTAAGGGATAAAATAGGATTATAAAATTTTCAAAAAATTGTGGAGGTCCATATAGTAAATAAAGAGATATAAATAGAACCATTCTTCTCAAAATGCTTCATCAAAAATAAAAATATATATTCACAAAATGCATCTAAGACGTTTAAAAGATACATCAATCATAATTTCCATCTTTCAATTAATCAGAGCTAGTTGGATAGACATATCATCCAGAAAAACTCTATCTTAAGTGATTGTGGTAACTTTTCTTAACAAAAGAGTGACAGATCCTATGAAACATTCATACTAATGAAAATGAAATAATTGGACTATACTGAACTCTATTAATATTCTTACAGGACCACCCCTTGTGTGCATCACTTGCTATGCTATGCTTACGACACGTACCAATTCATGCGTAGAAAACAGTTCACATTATTCGAGATTATTCTGGGTTGTCCATTGAACTATATATATACAACATTATCTATTAATCTAATGCCCGACTCCTTACTCTCCACTCAACCATCTATTATATATTTATATATGTTATTGTCACTTTCCGATTTGATTAATCGAACAAGATCTTAAACCTAGTTTAATTCAAGGCTAGGCTCCAGTCACATTTTGAGATTCGATAGGTCACCAAGTAAAACTAAATTAAATTAATCACCGATCGATAAGCTGGCAAATGGCAATGGGATTAGCATTATTTTACGGTCTAATGACTCTAATCAAATGATAATCTAATGTGACTACGCGTGCGTAAAGCACTTAAGTAAAAGTTAATACTGTATGATTTGAGATAAGGTTAAAACAAATAGTCATCCATTGCGATTCAATTGAGTAACGTTCAAGCTCAATTACTTTTAACAATAAATGTTAACTAGCTAGTAGAATACCTAAACATACCTTGTAAAACACTACAAAAATGTAGGAGAGAAAATCACTTTTTATTTTTTTGTAATTGTTAGTAAGACGAGAGAATTCGGTCATATTAACACTTCAATGAGAATTAGAAGAAATTTTTAGTGTAAAAGAGTGTGACAAACTTTATACTTTATAACTTATTTTGCTTTTACCTTAATTAATTGTCTTGACTTCCAAAAACTGTATTGAATATGGTATTTTCATCGTCTCTTATCATATCCGAGACCACAGATGGTATGCATCTGTTTGATTTTACAGTTGGGTTGAATTTTGATAACAACAAAGTGTTGAGGAAATCGTGGAACCCAACCACACCAACCCAACCAAAAGAAATGGTTGGCTAAATTAAGGGTTCTAGTAAGACAAATTCAAGCTTAATTAACAATGACCACATAATTGATTTTTGATTTAACGTGATGCTTTTGTCTTTTATAAGAAGAGTTGCCCTACTCACTAAAAACCAAGGACCCAAGAAATAATTGAGCAAAGCTTTGCTGTATAAATGGGAGAACTCCTCGTAGAAGCACAGGTCCCCCACTAATTAGGGAGATAAACCATTTTTTAAGCACCAAACCCTTTTGTTTCGGAAACCCTAATACTTAATCAGGACAAGATTAAAGAAACCCTAGTATTAAGTTATCAGCAGATTAGCGTGTCATTAATTTATTCAAGCAAAAAATAACTCGGTCTAGAACAATCCGATCAAGGATGGTTTCTTTATCAGTCTCGATCTCCAAAAGTGATGGAGGGTTTATTGTTTTATTAAGTTTCTGGTATTCTCTGAAAGTGGACGGATATAAAATAATCAGAAGTGATCTTATTGAGGGAATTGAAAGTTTGCTTTGCTCGGTAAATTTCATAGTGGCAGATTGTGTTGCTCTTCCTGCATTTCGTGAACAAGATCTTGTTTGTTGCTTAGATATGTGGGCATGTAAATAATACCTCTTTTTTAGTGAAATAATCGGTATTTTATTTGAATATATATCAATATATCATTAAAAGCTCAAGCCATAGTGAGCTATTAAATATTCTTCCTCTATCAATATGGGGTCAATAATTGGTATTTTATTGGAACTATGTCAATGAAAGACATAGTAAATAGGTAAAGTTTAAAACATAAAAATTCAATTATTCTCCTTGCCGTTCAAGCTAGGACTAGGAGGTTTTGTCAAGTATGCCAAGCATAGCTCTTATGCCTCTGCAATCTTCTCTGATTTGGAAGAGATTTTGTTCCTAGAACCAAGGGGCCTGCTGTTCAAGCTAGGGTTAGGAGGTTTTGTCAAGTATGCCAAGCATAGCTCTTATGCCTCAACAATCTTCTTTAATTTGGAAGGGCTTTTGTTCTTGGAACTAAGGGGTCTACCTCATTTCTTCTTTGGTTCACCATTCTCCATGCTAAGGTTCTCCTTTGGTACCAATATGCTACATGGTGCTTTAGTCATGTCAAGGGATTTTGCAGTGTGAACTTGGAAGGGAATTGCGACATTTTGAGTTTTTTTATTTTTTATTTTTTATTTTAAGGGGCCTCGGTGTTTAAATGGCTTCTCAAAAAGCTATGGCAATAGGACATTAAGTTTCTTTGAGGAGGAGAAAGGCGAAGTTGGTAGGGCTCGCAATTTAGGCCGATTGGGCCGAAGCCGAACAAACCATCTTTCGAACCGTGCCATATTGAAAATGGGCCGAATATTTTAGCCTATCGATTTTCAGCTCGGTTGAGCCATACTGAGTTGGGTCTTCGATTCTACTGCGGTATGAAGATTTGCATACTGTACCTACTGTATGTAGGTATACATACCGAATAATATATAAAGTGGACAAAATTTGGTTAAAGGCAGGGTTCGAACCTTTCACCTCTTACATAGAAACCCTACTCCCAGCCACTAGAGCACGAGCTGCTCTCAGTGTATTATATACAAATTTTATATAGATTTTTTCTTATGCGATAGACTAATAACAAAATATAACCCTCTTTTACTTTTCTATTTTTCTTTCTCTGTTCTCTTCTAGCCTTCTTCTTCTTTTGCAGTTCTGCTTCATCTCTTTTTCTCATATTTTTGACCTTTTTCTTCCTCCCTAATCCCTATTATGTAGTTCTCATCTTCTTCACTTTGACAGATCTGAGGGTTTATGACTCTCAAGATCTATAGATATCTCTCATCATCGATTGAAATCTCTTATACCTAAATTTCCTCCATTCAAATCTCATTCGACAGCTTCACCACCTCCCTATTATCATCATTCTCATTCAAAGCCTTCGTCCCAAACCAAATTGCCTTGATGACTCACAAAATTGTAAAAGCTTCCTTATCTCTCGGGGTCTCATTCAATCACCTTTATCTCTGTATCATAAATCTTTAGCTTCTCTCCCTCTTTAAACGTCGGCGTCTTTTTCTTCATTGTTGTCATCTCTTCCTTCATCAGAGTTCTAACCAACGCCGACTAATACTAAGCCGATTTCTCGGTATATACCGATTATCTATAACAGACAAAGACTAGTCCAATATTAGCTGAAGATTTTAGATAATGACAGAGTTCGGCTCAGTTTCGATATCAACGAAAAGTGTTGATTTCCTTACCGAATCCAGCCTTAGAAGTTGGTCTCCGTTCTTTAGTGGTCCAGCTTCAATGACAAGTACAATAGCAAGTGAGTCATCATTACTGGAACACGAGCATACATCTTGTTGGCACAAGAGCAAGGATTTACATACATGTGCTTGTTCTCTTGGGCCAAACATAGCTCTGCTTATAGGAGGGAGCACTGGGGTTTGAATGACATAAAAATTGAAAGCTCCATTCTCAAACCTACCATTGAATCCTAACAAAGGGTTGGCTATTGCCAGTCTCTTTTCCAATGTGTGCGAAGCTCTTGCACATTCCTATCAACCAAAGGATAAACTCCTCCCTCATGATGGATCAAGTGGCAAGTCATCCATCTTCGCACAAGGTTTTCGAAGAAAAACGAGATTTTTGCTTCCATATTCGAATCTAGTTCCAAGGTTTTCTTAAGAAAAAAAGGTTAGAGAACTCGTGTGGGACATGAACCGTAATTCTTCCTATATTCTCAAAAAACTTTTCATCTAGTTCCAAATATTCTTCAACAAATAGAGGCAACACTCTCAATGGTTTTTCATACCTCATAATCTAGTGATATCACAGTGATACAAACCCAGAAGAAGAGTGAATTCATCTCCACCTTGCGTGGCAGCGTGATGCCATCATAGTCCTGCAACACCACCGGCGCTTGGTTTAACCTCCAAGGGCTTCCTTTTATAACCTTATTGCGATCTCGTTTTAGGTCAAAAAAATCACAAAATGATTATTCACATGTTCTTGAATATTGAAGTCCCTTTCAAGGACCCACACTTGCTTGTAGAAGCACCGAAAGGCATTTAGTTCTACTAGTTTCCACACCAGCGGCAGTCCAAGAAGGTACGATTATGATCCCCTATGCTGAGCACCTCTATCCATTTTCCAGATGTCGATAACCTCGTTGCTGGCGATACCCAGAAAAGCCACAAAGGATGCAGTAACATCATCAATTGACGCAATTTAGATTTCGTTGTGAAGTGAGCTTGGACGGGAAAAAAAAAATCAAGTTTGAGGTTTAGGGTTTGGTTTGTGTGTAGCTGCAAAGAGAAAAGCAGTGTTTTAGGGTTTTTTTGTCAATATTTCTTTCTTTACATTTTTTGAAATAAAGAGTACATACCAATTGGAGATGAGCCTCCCATCTAGGCTGGATTCCAAACCCCTTAAAAAAAAAAAAAGAGTACATACCAATAGTATGCCCCTGGTTCATACATCAGAATAGTACAAAACGACTACTTTATGATGACAATCGTAGCTCAGAGTAGTCTATGTTAACAAAAGAATCTTTCCCTTGCAGGCAATCTATTATACTTAATCCCATACGCCGAGCACAAAATTATGCTATGGCTAAGTACTTCCACAAAGGCTCATAGAGACACTCTTCCTAACATAGACCATTATTCAACACAACTAGAAAGCAATGGAAGTAAGCAACTACCGGCTCCTTACCCTTATTAGGGTTTGAGCCATCTGAATTGCCAACAACAGTAAACTTTGGTAAACCATTTACCAGCTTTTCCACTTTCTTTCCTAGCTTAGCCGGTGATTTCTTCATAGGCGAAGGTTTCACACCTTTAATCTCTTTCATCTTGTTCTTTGCACCTATAGGTCTTCCCCGTTTCTTTTTCTCCCCTTGCACCAACTGGGAAGAGCACAGACCCGTCGAAATAGCATCCAAGTTAGTACGCCCAATTGCTAAGCTTAACCGCAACTTTTTTAAGGACACCTCATCATCATCCATTCTCTTCCTCCGCAGTTTAGGTGATGGAGCTGCCACAGTTTCTTTATTTACATGGCTGGCATGGCTTGCCCCATTACTAGTGCCAACATGATCGATCACATTCGAGTCCTCGAGCAGAGGCTCTTCAGCAGTCTCATTACGACCCCGTGTTTGGGTTCCATCCTCATTTGATGCACCCACCATCGGTAAAGCCCAGATGTGTATCTCTCTTCGAGCTTTTGGTTTCGTGGCTGGCAAGAAACGCTTCAAGCACCCTGAGCCAATTCCATCACCGTACGCACCAAAAACCAAACTCTGCCCAGCCATGGGTGTTTCAGGCACCCTATTCAGTACCCGTTCCAAGTTACACCGTGCCAGCATTGTCGCACCCTGAAAATTTTTTGGTAACGGCGGTCCAGAGCAAGGGAGCCCTATGTGCGTCAGTAACCCAGAATCCCTGCATCTACCATAGAGGTTCTCAAAGAAAAAACCCAAGTCAACATCAATGCCATCAGCCATTGTAAAACTACGCTGAAAAACCACAGGTTGCATCAGATCCATCTCCAACCTAATCCGGACCCTTCCATCCTCTAACAACACCGTGTCCTTTTGCAAAAATCTCCCCAATGCACTTCTGATCCGCCGGAGACACCTATTAGAATGAAAGTCCACCGAAAGGCCACGAACTTTGATCCAGAAAGCTAGACTAGTCAGAGGAACATCCTTGATGGCTTCTACTCCATCAAACAGAGCCAACACCAGAGAAGCACAATCAATCCTCATGGTCCACCGCGGAGGATTCTATTCCGTCAGATGGATCAGATAGTGTGAACAAGAAACGATTGTCATGCTCTTGGATTGTGTATCATCCACTCAATCTCCAAGCACGTTGGAACATACCCATGAAAGACCCTTTATTGAAAGCTCGAGCAGTCAAAAGTTTTTTGACCAAATACATCTGCGAACGACGTAGTCCCTCTCTTCTCGATGGAAGGAGATCCATCGATTTCCAAGCAGCCGCCTGTCCCAATGATGCAATCAAGTGAACTACCATTTCATCCACAACCTCCATTGCCTCTCTCTACTGTCGATCACCGGTTTTCTCAAAGCTAGGGTTTTTTTTCTCTCTCACACTCAATTTTCTTTCTTTACATTAGTACAAAAAGAATTGTGAAATAATCGATCTTTATCATCACATATCACCCATCTAATGGGGCATGTTAGAAACAATTATTATCTAAAAAAATCACACATTCAACAAAAGACAGTACAAAGACAAATAATAAGTACTAATTATGGAATCGATTGTAATAAAGAGTTAATTGTGATGCTTCTTTTAAAACAAATAAGAAAAAAGTTTGAGAAAATAAACTTGAAAGAATTCATAGGAAAATGCTCAAGAAATTCCAAAATAAGATTTGGTACCACCATGCCGAGGTGACTAGGTAAGCCCAACACCAAAAATCAAACCCTAAGCCAATCGTTGAGTCGCATACAACCGCTACCACGAAAACAAACTTTAGATAATGCCTGAAGCAGCATCTAACCACTCTTAATAGAACGCTAGTCATCATCGCCTAAACTCTAACCTCACTCATCAGCAAACCAACGAGAGGTCCCTTTGAAACATTTCTATCCGGCACCCCTAAGGATCCGCCACTTTGCAATTACTGAAAGAACACCTATCAGCTCCAAGCCACCATCGCTACCAACAAATAGGAGTGTCACCTCCAAAATACAACAACAACAACAACAACACCAACATTATGTCAATGAGACTCGCATCCATGACCTCCCACAAAATATATGTTAGGTATTAGTACTGGATATTATTCTTATAGATAATTTTGTTAGGAAAAAAAAAATTTGTAATTGTCTGCGTGGGTCATGAATTTCAACAACTTTTTATTTGCATTAAATGTTCTTTTCCTTTTTCATTTTGTAGAGTCTCTATCTTTAATTCCACGACAAAAATAGGCCCCAAAAGATTAGCCAAGATACCAAACATTTCCCCCACTTTTTGTTAAGTCTATCTTTAGAAATTCAGCAAGACTACAAGTGAAAAGATTGAAAAATCGCACTTGCATACACAAATTGAGTCTAGAATAATCTTATGTTACATTCTTTACAAAAGTATCCCCAATTCCTCATACTCGAATAATAAAGAACATGTTTTTATTTTTTTAATTTTTTTTATCAGAGTGAGGTAGAAAGTCATCTTGGTTATGTTAGCAAGTTAGTAACACACCCACCAAACAAGTATTCGGACCAAGGTCTATAAGAGTATCCCAGCAAAGCCAAACTAATCTCAGTTGCAGGTGCATTTACCCGAAAACCCTTCAAACCTACTGGCCACAAGCTAGTGGGAGTTGAGATTCATATGCTGGACATGAGGGATGATAGGTCGTTTGACCAACCTTAACACATCATTTGGTCATAAATAAGAAGTTGGATATAAAAGAAGTTGAATTATCACCCTAATAATGCTTTATTGTTGCACAACATTGTAAAATGCATGTAATCTTCATTTATACTATTATAAGGAGGAACACATTTGTCAATCACAAGGAAAAAATAGACATAATAGCTTTTAAGAAGTTGAAAAGAAATTAATTCTCAACGCTGAAAATGTTGAAGCACATGATATGACTTAAGACCGTTCGTTTTTTGTTGACATCTAAGATATGATAAGCAACTTTAATGTCGAACGAATAAACTATAAGTCTATAGCGTATGTCATTTCTTTGTACATAATTGAAATTTCATATTTAAAAACAATAAATGCAATAATGAAAGATGAAGTGTATTTGTAAATTGCACAATGTAACTATCTATTATTAGAGGCAAAATAGTCAAATTACCTCCTGACTTTTTTCATGATTGCCGATTTATCTCCTGACATTTCAATTTTGATTATTTACACCCTGACTTTTCTAATTGTGGCCAATTTACACCCGATTGTTAACTTTTGGACTTTATATCCAATTCATCTTTTAACTTGACCTTAAGTATTGGCCATTTTTGTCTTTTTATTTGTTACAATTTTTTATTTTTTTTAAAGAGAATTTCTCTCTCTCTCTTAACAACTGTCTTAATATATATTTTTTTATGCTTGTTGAATATGTACTATTGTTTATAAGATAAATCTTATTTATATCAAGATGACCTTGTTGCACAAATTCAAATGATAATTGACCTAAAGATGGTAGGCAAAAAGTCACCAATTCATTGACAATTTAAAACAGATGTTAAAGGAGAGAGGGAGATTCTTTCTTTTCTTAATTTTTTTTCTTTTATTTATTTTTTTATTAGTAACATTTGAAAAAACAAAAATGGTCAACATGTGAGGTCAAGTTAAAGGAGGAATTAGATATAAAGTCCAAAAGTTAATAATAGAGTGTAAATCGGTCACAATTAGAAAAGTCAAGGTGTAAATAATCAAAATTGAAATGTCATGGGGTAAATCGACAGTTATGGGAAAAGTCAGGGGGTAATTTAGCTATTTTGTCATTATTAAAAGATAAACGTCATATTCATTTTAAGTAGAGTCTCTAGAACTATAAAATTAACAATTATTTCCAACATACAAATCATCACGGTTGATTTAGAAATCTTTTTAAAATTTTTATATAAAAAGTTCTTATTAAAGCCTCATCCTTTATTTAGACGATGGAAATAGAACAACGAAAACTTGCTCAAAGAAAGCAGAAAAGAGTTGCCTTTTTTTTTTGTCTATTAATGATGGCTAAGTGAGTTATCACTTTGGGGCAGGGATCAACTTGGGTATGGGTGTATGACCCATTCCTAAGTGATTTTTCACAAGCTGGGATTCGAATAAGAGACTTTCTACTATCAGAAGAAGCTCTATAGCGTTCGTCCCACTTACAGCCGAACATGCTTTCGCTAGAATGACTAGACCAGCTCCACTAGGTTAAAAGAGTTGCCTTTTGATCAGGGGCACAAAGTTCCCTGTGTCAAAACCAGCACCCACAACCACAATAATAGTGGTCCTACAAGGGCATGATCGTCAAGGTTTCACCCTTGTGAGTTGTGGTCACCCTGCCCACCAAAAACCTAGCTTTACTCCTAAAAATGGGATTAGATTATGTTCTTTTAAGTCCTCTGCTGGCTAACGTGTACGCAGTCCAGCCATTTCTGTTGCTTTAAAATTATGGTTCTGCTGCAATCAATTATATGTGCAGCCATTTCTCTCCTTGAACCTATGGCTCTTCTGTAATAGTCCCATTCCTCAAGGGCATATTGGTTACATAAAACTACATGCCCTGCCAAATCTGAGGGACTATATTTCTAGTCTCTGTGACTTGTGATTGGCTGAATCAATAGAAAAAGAGAAAGGAAATGGTTTTTATTGTTTTCTTCACTTTATTAATATCTCTGTTCACTCACTGGCATTAACGAGAATACCACCACTCCATGTCCAGCAGAAGTA
The DNA here is from genome assembly GCA_025331145.1 of Rosa persica. Lineage (NCBI taxonomy): Eukaryota > Viridiplantae > Streptophyta > Magnoliopsida > Rosales > Rosaceae > Rosa > Rosa persica. The sequence continues at coordinate 62,215,883 of WFKR01000005.1, forward strand.
GCAGAACCTGTAGAAGAGAGAAGAAGCAAATCTCTAGAGAGAGAAAGAGAGAGATTTGCTAGAAAGTTGAATTTCAAACCAAGAGAGAAGAAACAAAGAGAGAAAAAAAAAAAAAGAGGTTTGTTTTCTATATGGTTCTGTTCTTGCTTTGTCTTTATCAGTTTTTTGTTTTCTGAATTTCAGTGGTTTTGGTTTGATTTCTTATGTTATCTCTTGACTTGGGTGATTGATACTCAACAATAGAAAAATGGGTAGTTAGTAGATTGAGTGAATAGTTCTTTGAGTGTCTGTTCATCTTAGTTTCCTCTGTTTCAGAAGCTACTTTTGTCTCAGAATTCTTGGGTTGATTGTTTTTTCACTAAAGGGTGTATCTTTTTTTTCTGGGAATTTCGTGCAGGGAGAGAAAGACAGTGTCTTCAGGATTTGTCACCTCCTTTTGTGGAGGTTTGGATTTGATCTGGCTAGAAATAGTGAAAAGAAGTATCAAGGAATATAGCTAAAGGAAGTTTGGAACTCTTTTCGAAAATTTCTGGTCTTTGTATGAGAATTTGGGAAGAAGGAAGCAATGGAGTCAGATCTTCAGCAGCCACATCATAAAACCCAGCAGCATATGAACTCCAGCTTGTTGCGGTATCGATCAGCACCGAGTTCTTATTTCGCAAATGTTTTGGACACAGAATTCAATGAGCCCTTCTTCAACCGAGCCACTAGCCCCGAAACTGAGCGAATTTTAGCTCGATTTATGAGTAGTCAAGGTGGTGATGGTGGAGGAACAGAAGAAATTGTACCACATCAGAAAGTAGCAACAGATCAACAACCACAGTTTTTGGTGCCTAATGTGGATAATGAAGCAGCAATTATTCAGCAACAGCAACAGCAACAGCAACAGCAACAACAACAGCAGCAGCAGCAGAGTCAGAGTCATATTAACAACTATACATCTCAGGGCTTTTACCAAATTCCATCTCCGAAACCGCCTTTGCCGAATCAGAATATGGCTTCATCTAATGAAGGAGCTTCTGCTGCTGCTTATCCAATGGGGTCAAATCAGTTGCCTCCAATGAAAAGTGGTGGTGTAACTCACTCGAATCTTATTAGGCATAGTAGCTCTCCTGCTGGACTTTTCGCCGATATCAATATTGATGGTATGTTCATTTTGGTCTTCTGTTTCAGATTGCCTTGTTCTCAGTTTGGTACTTTTAAGTATGAGTGAAGCAGATTTCGTTTGTTTTTCTATGGAAAACTTATGTGTCATATAATAAATCAATTGGATCTAGAGTGACTTAGATATGATCATAGTACAAAGGGGTCCTTCTGATGTCTGCACTTCATTTTCAATAGCTGGTGCTAAAAAAATAAAAATAAAAATAAATCTAATTATGCATGCATAAAGGAAACGATAATCATATTTAGATTGAATAAAAGAGTTGCTATCCATTTTTGAATGATCCTTCACGATTCTTAGCAATTGGCAGTGGCAGGATATGCTGCATTGAGAGGCATGGGAAATTTCGGAGCGAGTAATAGCACCAATGAAGAAGCATCTTTTTCTCCTGCAAGCAGGTTGAAGAACTTCTCATCAGGGCCACCACCATCTACGTCCGGCATAATGAATCCAATTTCCCAAATTGGGGAGAAAAGAATGCGATCGAATAGTCAAGAACCCACGGGAGGTGGGTTCAGTGAAGGTCATAGTAACAATTATGTCTCAGGTTTCCCCATTGGTTCATGGGAAGACTCTTCTCTTTTGGCGGATGAGATCATTGGTTCAACTAGCTTTAGGGATGATGATGATGATGTGAAGACAGTTACTGGTCTAAGTGCTTCAGAAACTCAGGTAGCGTATTTCTGTTCTAAGTGTGCTTGGTTGTGTTTTCCTGTAATTTTGTTTCTCACATCATTTGTTGTCATTCAGAGTATGGAAGCAAGAAGTCGCCCTCTGGCTCATCACTTAAGCTTGCCAAAAACATCAGCAGAAATGGCTGCCATTGAAAATTTCTTGCAGTTTCAAGATTCTGTGCCTTGTAAGATTCGAGCAAAGCGGGGTTGTGCCACACACCCTCGAAGCATTGCTGAGAGGGTAATGCTTATTTTGCTTTAGTAGCATTAATTTCATCTTTTGCCTCAAGTATCCTTAGTGTAGAGCTTGGAAAGGCACATTTATAATAATAAAAATGCTTAATATGTTCATTTGCTGAAACAGGTGAGAAGAACCCGAATCAGTGAAAGAATGAGGAAACTACAAGAGCTTGTACCTAACATGGACAAGGTAAAATTTTCACTTAATTGTCTACATATGACTCTGAACTTGCTACATACAATGAACTGACACATCTCTCATGTCTTTCTTTGCAGCAAACCAACACTGCAGACATGTTAGATTTGGCTGTTGACTACATCAAAGACCTTCAAACTGAAGTCCAGGTACATTGAGACGAGTAAAACCATGCCCAAAATTTGTACCTCCATCTTTAACTCTCATTGGTCTTTGCTTTTTTCTGCTAAATTTTTCCAGACGCTGTCAGACGGTCGTGCTAAGTGTACGTGTTCAAGCAAGCAGCAGTAATAACACAAGAAGTCTAGGAGGGACTTTGCCTATATTTATGTACAGGACCATTAGGACTTGTAAAAGAAGATAGAAAGCAATGCTGGACCTCTTCTGTACTGAAAAGAGTGATGGTAGGTTGTTATTTATTATGTGGGTGGAGGAGAAAAGAAGGGAGATGCTAAAAGTTGCTGTAAGATCCAAACCCACTAATGACATTATAGGAAGCAATTGCAAGCTGTACAGTATTTTTCCTGCTAGATGTGACATTTCATGTTTTTAGTTGTGTGGAGCTCAAACAATGTGTTCTCTTCGCGCAAAGGGAGAGCGCTTTAGCTCCACAGCCTCCGCCCCCACATTGAAGTAAATGGGCATGTGCCATCAGTAGGCAGCTCCATTAAATCACTTGTGAAGCATGTAAAAGCAAGCATGGTTCTTTTTATTTTTGTAGGCATAATCGGGTAAGAACGAGTGGAGCAGATTAGTACTTACCTGTTTTGAAAGCAAAGCTTTTTGTTTTGCTCATATTTAGTATCAAAATCTCTTCGTTTCCCTGTTTGGATTTGACACTGAATGCCCCAAGTCTGATTTTCTTTCAAAAGACTTTGACTTTTGTTTAGTGCCATAAGAATTAAAAGGTTCAGGCGATCTAGGTTCTATATGCAATAATATAACACCCCCATTTCAAGTTTCTTTATAGTAAATGGTTTTTGTGTGGGGTTGGTATTCTGATGAAAGTAGTGTATTTACCTTTATATATATAGTAAACTCTCTCTTATTGCAGTTTCCAGAAAAAGCTCTCCCATTCCCCTCTTGGGACTTTGCAATACAAAATGCGCTGAAATGTTGGTCAAAAAAACAAAGAGGAACAGGCATTATTTGTTTGCTTTTGCTTATCTCTGTAGTTTTCAACTTTGCTTTCATAAGCATGAAGTGGGAAACTTTTAAGTTTGAAGCAAAGAGATAAGAAACCACTTCTTTGAATGAGGTGCCTTGGTGATGAAGGGATTGCTGTTGTTGAAGGCTAACTGGATTAATGGATGAGTCACTGTATATCCCTATTTGGCTTCAAAATCCAAGTGATTGCCATGTCATAAGTGATGTCATGTCCATGTCCATATCCATGTCCTCCCAAAAAGCCTTTCCTTACCCATGAAAGAAAGATTGCTTTATCTAGTTGTTTTATTCTTCCTTGTGGAAGAGCAGAATTCCCTTGTTCTTGTTCTTACTTGTTGGCGTTTGGTGATCTTGGGGACAATAAGAGGAAGAGAGAACGAGACAGCTGTACTGTACTGTGGAACTCATGAATTTACCCGCTTTTGAGGTGGCGGACTTTTTGCCTTTTCTTCTAGCAACATGACGAAGATACTGCCTGCCTAACCGTAAGTGGTCACAACAGAAAAACAGCACTCCAATTTTTGTTTGATGAAGACCAAACAATGTTCTTAGGGTAGATTGCAGAATCTCTGTTAAAGACTGTGCGCTAGTAGCTGGTCACCTTTGAAAAACAGGATTTTGTCCTTACAGTTTTTCCACGAGGGAACAGTAAGTAAATTATTGATCTCTTAGTCACAGGATGAATGTTTCCTTGCCACTTTACATCACATGATCACAGGTATTATTAGCTTGATATGCCATTAAGTTTCAAAAGAGTTTATATATAAGAGAAAATCTTATACCCGATGTATTTTTTTTTTTTAAAGGAAAGAAGAAACTTTTATTATCAATCATATGAGTTCAATCGTATTGTAGGGCTTTCAGAACAAACTCCAGAGCTCTAGTAAACCATTCCTCATGAATATCAAAATCAAAACCATAACTAGTTAATCTATGAGCAACATGATTAGAACATCTATAGGTTTGTTGTATACCTAGAGAATGCAACACATTTAGCAAACCTTTGATGTACTCAACTAAAGTACCAAGCACAGAAAGATCTTTGTGAAATTATGTTATATTGTTGTGTTTATTCTTCTCCAAACTGGAGTGTGTGTGTGTGTGTGCGCGCGTGTATAAGAAATTATGTTATATTGTTGTGTTTATTCTTCTCCAAACTGGAGTGTGTGTGTGTGTGTCTATATATATATATATATATATATATATATATATATAAAACCTTACTCAGGTGCGGATATCCGCACTTAAGTAAAAACGTACGGATTTTGTGTTTTTCCTCACTTTTCGATCACACATTCACATCTTAACCGTTCAGTTTTTAGGTCCTAATGTATAGATCACCTCTGCAAAATTTCAGCCAATTTGGTGATCGTTAAGGCATCCAAAACTGCAATTTACACGAATGAACTGAATCTGTCGAATCGGAACCGTTTGTATATATTGTTGTAATTTGCAGTTTTTAGTGCCTTAATGATCACCAAATTGGCTGAAATTTTGTAGAGGTGATCTATACATTAGGACCTAAAAACTGAACGGTTAAGATGTGAAAATGTGATCGGAAAGTTGGTCAAAACTGGAAATTCGTACGGATCGAAAAACTGCGGACGTCCGCAGTGGAGAACCACTGTATATATATAGATATATATATATATATATATTTTTTTTTTTTTTTTTGAAGTACAAACTACCTACAGCTAGGTATGAAAGGTAAATACAATAGTACACCTATGTATGAAAAGTAAATACAATATGGCTATATTAACTACACGAGATTATGTCAGTTGTTGGAATAGTAGTTTAGATTTAATGCTACTCCTAACTGTATGTATCTCATGGCTAACACCCCCCACACCAAGTTGGAGCATATATATATAATATTGATCCAGAGCGAGGCCTCGCTCTGAAATTAAAGTGTAATGTTAGAATTTAGGGTCACTTTTTGGTCTCATATCCACATCTCGACCGTTCAGTTTTTAGATATTAATGTATAGATCATCTCTGCAAAATTTCAACCAAATTGATGATCTTTAAGGTATTTAAATAGCTTAAACCAATGGACGAACTGAATCTGTCCAACCTGAACCGTACTAGCTTTAGGGCAGTTATCAATGACTTAACGACCATCAATTTGACTAAAATTTTGTAGAGATGATCCATACATTAGTACCTAAAAACTGAACGGTCGAGATATGGATTGAATACCGAACTTGTCACATGAAGAATGTAAGCTCCTGCTTGATACTGCCTTTGTCAAAATGTCTGCTAGTTGATCCTCTGTCTTTACAAATGGCATACTAATAATCTCATTTGTAAGCTTCATCAAATCCACCTGATCATGTTTTGTACGATCATGTTGAACATGATTATTAGGAATGCTAATGGCAACCTTATTGTTGTAGTAAAGATTCATTGGTTTCTCAAGATTGAAACCCAATTCCCCAAGCAACATCTTCAACCATAACAATTCTTGTACACCATGTGTCATGGCCCTGTATTCAGCTTTTGCACTTGACCTAAACACAACAAATTTTTTCTTGCTACACCGAGTAACAAGATTTCCACCTTCAAAAGTGAGTATCCAGAAGTTGACATTCGATCACTTATTGATCCAGCCCAATCAGCATCTGTATATCCTCTACTTCTAGAGGACCATGCTTTGAAAACATCAATCCTCTACCAGGAGCAAACTTAAGATATCTAAGAATTCGATGCATAACATTCATGTGGTCGTCACTTGATTTGTGCATAAATTAGCGCATGACACTCACAACATATGCTATAGCAGGTCGTGTATGAGATAAATAAATCAGCTTTCCAACTAACCTTTGATATCTTTCTTTGTTGGTTGGAGCCTGATTAGGATATTCCGCCAACTTATGGTTATGCTAAATAGGTGTATATGTATGTTTGCAAGCTAACATTCATGTTTCAGTTAACAAGTGGAGCACATACTTCTTTTGAGACAAGAAAATGCCATGTCACAACTTCAATCCCTAAAAAGTACTTTAGAGGACCAAGATCTTTCATCTCAGATTCCTTGGACAAGTAACTTTGAAGAGATTTGATTTCTTCTTCATCGTTGCCTGTAACTACCATATCATCCACATAGATGATTAAAGCAGTAATTTTACCTTTCTCATGCTTCAAAAATAAAGTATGATCATAATTGCGTTGCTTGTAGCCAAATGACTTCATTGAGTGACTGAATCTTTTAAATTATGCTCAAAGGGACTACTTCAAGCCATATAGAGATTTCTTCATCTTACACACCTTTATAGAGTTTGAATGTGCAATAAACTAGAAGAGGATTCATATAAATTTCTTTTTCTAAGTCATCGCGCAAGAAAGCATTCTTCACATCATATTGTTGCAAAGGCCAATTCAAGTTGGCAGGGAGGACAAGAGAACACGATTAGTATTCATTTTAGCCATCGATGCAAAAGTCTTATGGTAGTCAACTCTATAAGTTTGAGTATATCCCTTGGCCACTAGTCTTCTTTATATCTCTTGATAGAGCCATCAACTTTGCGCTTCACAGTAAAGACCCATTTACAACCAATGGTCTCTTTACCTTTAGGTAAATTAACGAACTCCCAAGTAAGTTCTTCTGAAATTCATCCATCTCCTCAGCCATAGCATTTTTCCACTTTTTGTTACCAAGAACATAGGAATAGACACGAAGGACGGTAGGTTTGCAAAGAATGTATAGGAATCAAACAATCTATGAGATGTCACGAATTTAGATATGGGATATTGAATGACTATAGCTAAAGAATAACCATATCGCTCAAGAGGTTGGCCACGATGTCCCCGAATAGGGTATTGTGAACTCTCAGGAGGATCTTCTAACTCATTTGAATCATCTATATTATCATTGGCTAACCTATCACAATTAGATCAAGAAATATCAACAGGAGTAGAAGGAGAGTCAATTTACCTCTGGATGATCCGTATGAAAGACAGCCGATTGGTGAAGTAGATGATCTGTACCTATCAGCTGGTCATCATTTTATCTCTTCTTCCTTTGATACTCTTTCAATATTTTTTTCTCCTTTGCTATCCACATCAACTTCATTATTATGTAATGTCACACCATTCCCAAAATCAGACAACTTCTCTTCTTCTTTGCTAGTCTGAATCTCCCCTTGAAGAGGAGTTTTAGAAACTCCCACTGAGAAATAAGCCTCTTGTTCACAGAAGGTGACATCTATAGAAACTAGAACCTTTCTTGATAGAAAATAGTAAGACTTGTACTTTCTGAGTGGTAGAATAACTAACAAACATGCATTTAAGGGCATGAGAGTCCAACTTATCACGATTTTGTTGGTAACTATGAACATAGCTTACACATCCACAAACCTTGCGTGGATATGAAGAAGGGAAGGAGTAGAATGATGTTGAGATAAAGTTTGGATAGGTGTTTGATACTTAAGAACCTGAGATGACATGCGATTTTAGGATACATAGCCGTGGTGATGGCATCACCCCAAAAATGTTGGTGAATATAATAGAACAACTATGTATGAAAAGTAAATACAATATATAGGTCATACAATAAGACAGATTAACTATACTAGAGATTATGTCAGCTGTTGGAATAGTAGTCTAGATTTGCTGCTACTGCTTACTGTATGTATCTAGTGCTAACAATCTTCTCCACCTTCACACACTACCTTAAGAGCTTTCAAGCAATCACTAATAACCACAATGTTTGAGATGCCTAGAGCTTGAATTAACTCAAGTCCATTCTTAATAGCCAACAACGACTCCACATGATAAGCAGAATAACATTAGTTTTTCTGTAAGAAAAACCGCAATAAAACTCCCTTGCTCATTATGTAGCGCTCCACCAACTCCAGCATAATTCAAAGAGGGAGCAAACTCTCCATCCACATTTAACAATAGCATTCCAGCTATTGGAGTCACTGTCTTGGTACCACCATAGTACCTTTGTTAGCTTGCAAGAACCCTTTGTACCATGCCATAGTACTAGCTACAATTACAGGAGCTTGCCTAGTCATTCCATAGCTTGTGATTACAGTTCTTCCAAAGACCCTAGAGCAACATCAACAATTGCAAGAGATTGGAAGCTTGTTCAAGTAACCATGCATTCTTTAAAAATGAATGAATGAGTAATATGGACTTGAAGAAAGAAAGGAGAAGTAGTAGTAATATTTTTTTGCAGTAGGACACTCACCGAAAACATGTTCCTGTGATTCAAATTTGTGTGAGCATAAGAGACATCCCATCTATCCTCTGTATCCTATCTTACTCAAGCTATCTCTTGAGGGTAAGACACTATGACATGGACGCCATATACAAATAGAGACCTTCTGCTTTCCAAAGCGTCTTGCAAAGAAGACTATAAGGGGTCTCCAAGTGAATAAGAATTATAAGATGATAGGGTATTCTCAAGCACAATATCCCGCACGCGATTTTTAGTAGAAAACCCAACTTTCTTATCAAGCTTCCAAGGAAGTTGATCTTTAGTTCTGAGCCTACTCAGAGAAATACTCAAAATAGTCAAAGTAATCTTCTGGGAAAATAAAGTCTGCAATAGCTCGAAATTCTAAGTTTGGATTAATAGGAGAAGAAATAGAAGCAAGACTGCAAGTATCGGCCGACGCAGACAGTGAGTAGGAAAAATATGTTACTTACAGCTCATAACATATGTACGAACCATTTTAACAACAACCTTACTAAAGATTTCCTTTCTTGTTGAACTCAAAATCTTGGTGCGCCAATTAATTAGCTTCTTGGTTAGTCTTTCCTTCAAATAAGAAGAAATAGCCGATTTTGACTTACCAACATGAAGAGAAAGGCCAAGATATCTACCATGATCTTCCACACATTACACCCTAATATTGCAATCAAAGCAATTTAGTTTCAAGATGCACATTTTTGCTGAAAACAACACTGCTTTTCTTCATATTGATTTTTTGACCAGAAGCCCGCTTATAAACATTTAAAATGGCTTTGTATGTTTGTACATATATGTGTGTGTGTGTGTGTGTTACACTCCATCACTTGACTTCCAAGTAAACAATATCCTCAATTCGCCAAGATTCTAATCCCATTAGGAGTTAAACACAGATAGTCGTCATTAGTTTGCATTGAAAAAAACTTATTTAATGCAAACACTAGCTTCCTCCTAAAGAATAAAAATTATAGATTATATTTTAGGCCATAAGAATTGGCCTAAACCTAATCAAAACACTAATAGTCTTGATAAAATATCAAAGACATTAATTAACGACCTCTATGAATAACTCAATAACCTATGAAGATGCATAGTATGCTCACATATTTTTCATCAAGTACAGTCTTTTTAAGCAAGTAAACCATCTTTAATTATCAAATCCTTGATTATGGCTATCAATTTCGACATGACCCGATAATACGACTTAAAACTCACACAAAATAAAACGGGTTAAATTTGCATGATTAAAAAGCAGGTCGGTCATGGGTCAACCAGCCATGACCCATTTAATAAACTGGTCAACCGCAGGTTAAACTCCCAACATGAAATGAACCTGTGTTAACCCGCTTATGCTATATTTCTTCTTGAAATTTTGGACGTTGGAAGTATTTAATTATAGGATTGGATAGTTTAAAATATTTTTCTTCATCATTAATTATCTATGAATTATATATAATTATTTATATTCTTCATCTTGTGGAGTTTTTAGTGAATTTAATCAATTCATACATTTGTTTTAGTTAAATGGGTCGCAATAATAACCCTTAAATGAGTCATTTTGTCCAACACGACACGACATATCTATTAAATAGGTTAAGCGGGTTGAAAATGGACATGTTTAATAAATAGGTTGAGTTTGAGTTTAAATTTTTTACACGATTATTAAATAGGTTAGATTTGGGTTTGTTTCCCGTGACACGACAAATATCTTGACCCAACACGACACGACTCATTGACAACCAAAATCACTAGATATCAAGATCTGCCTCAAAATTGCTTCATCTTCAAGTATGCTTTGTTTAGTCTCTAAATCATATATTCCAAACTCGTTGAAAATATATATTTTGACCCATATATAGATATTGGTATTTCGAGGCATACATTGTCAAGAAAATGTCAAATTAGGCTCAAATATCGATATATTATATTTTTAAAACACATGACGGTATTTGAGTGAAACAATACATTATGTATTGTTGACATAGATTTTCTATTATAAAATTCATGTTTGGTTGTGCTTGACTTTGAATTCAAGTAGTCAAAATGAAAAAAAAATCTTAAAGAAAGTTCCATGTCTTTTATTTGATATTTCATATATTATAGGGAAACATGTAAATGCTTAAATTCTGTGAGGTCATCTAAATATGAATGTTTATAAGGGATGTTTATGGGTCATGTTGTGCCAGTTCGTTTCATGTCAATGTATTAATGTGTCATGCGACAAATCCAAACTCAATCCCATTTAATAATCGTGTTCAAAATGTAAACTTAAACCCAACCTGTTTATTAAACAAGCGAGTGACTCGAAATGACCCACTTACCTCTTTATAATAAATAAGTCATATCAGGTTTAATTCAATGACTCATTTAAACCATATAAACGGGTCACAATTTGTCCAATCTAAGACATCTAATTGAAAAAAGATATATGAATTTTTAAATCATAGTATATAAATTCACCATGAGATTCATTTAAAACGTAGGAGTCTTATATAAATGCTCAACCACAATCCGATCCGTGCAATGACCATATGAGCCGGGTTTATGTGTTGAGGGTAGATATACAATTACATGTTTATTAAATGGGTTTTAGCAGCCTTATTTATGATAGAAATCCAAGTTCATGTAACCTTTATATCAGGATATATCCGAAACAACAAACATATAATTCAAAATATTCATCTAATCGAGTAATAGCGTTGCCAAGCATACCAAATTAAAGCACTAATTGATAGATTCTAAGGATTTGTTTCATTAAGCTAGAAATTTTGATGATCTATATACAGGAAATAGATACAAAATTAAAACATAGTAGCAAAAAATCGATAGATTTTTTTCCTTTCACATAAAATTTGTAAACCAACAAAAAAAACAAATCCATTAACTCATATCGTAACAAAATTTCTATGACTTACGATAGAAAATATAATTGAAACCAATATTCGTCCAGACATTTTTTTTGGTTTTTTTAGAAGAATCAATCGTCTAAACATGAGATTCGTAAAAACAATATATCGTAACAATAAAAATTTAAAATTAAGATTTACTAAAACAAAAATGAAAAAAAAAAATCAAATAGTCCATTAAAGAACCAAAGGAAAAGGAAAAAAAAATTAGAAATATTTGGTCAAATAAAGAAAAATTCAAATGGCTTTGTGGGACGTTGTGCCAAACGGTTATTGCGGTTTCCCTCTCATTTCAAAAACATTTGAATTAGAAAAAAAAAACAAAAAAAAACAAACAAAAAAAGCTCAGCAACAAAAAAGAAACCAGATTCACTCGCATTCAAACCTGAAACTCACGTCCTCTCTCTCTCCGCCCTTCATGCCATGGCAGACTCCCCCTACCAAGAGCTCCGATTCGGCTTCGAATCGGCTCGGCTCCGTCTCGGCTCGGCGTCTCTAAGCCCCCTCTTACCCTCCACCTCCACGCGGCGCCTCTCCATTGGAAGCGCCGAACCGAGTCGCCGCAGGCTTAACAATGCGCCCGCGGCGGCTCGACAGCTGTCCTGGATGTCCCTCCAGGGGTGGTTGGCCGACGCGGATGAGTCTACGTCGGCTCGAGCCATAAAGGGGGGCTTGGAGCCGGAGCAAGCCGTGGCTTGGGAGCTCTTTACACCCATCCAGAGGATTCTCTTCATCGCCGTTATAAGCGTCGCCGCCGCGGAGTCGAAGAAGAACCGCCTCATTTCGCAGCTGAAGAAATCTGTGGAGTTTAGGGTTCGTAAAGAATGGAGGTTTTCATAATTGGGTTTTTCTTTAATTGTGGATTTGAATTTTGGTCTTTGCTTTAATTTTGAATTTTTTAACAGTTTTTGGATTAAAGATTGGTACTTTATGATTTGATCCTGTGTATTTATTTCCATGGCTATGATTTACATTTGTAATTGGGTCTGTTTAGAACTGTTTCTGTGGCTTTTATGAAAGCTTGGTTTGAATTGATATCATAAATTTTGATACAGGTCTGCAATTTACAAGCTTGGTTTGCATAGTACGAAACGTACTTTCAGTTAAATGCTTTTGGTTCAATTGGTTGATTAAATCTCTTTCTGATTTGATTAAATGCTGAGTGAATTCAACTAGGTCTTCTGTTTAGAAATTTGGTTTATGTATGTATGATCTGTGAGATACTTGTTTCTTTGGAACATTATTGTTTTAGTACTATTCAGATGTGTAAATGCATTTGGTACTACATAATGTTGTGATTCTGTGATTTTTTTTGTGTGTGAAAGTTTAATGTCTACTTGGTTTTAATGCTTTGTTGGAACTCTATATCAGGATCAGGTGTTATCGAACATGCAGCAGAAGCTTGACAGTCTATGCGCGCAGATAAGTAACATAAAGGACCACTCCGGAACTGTGACTCCGGTCATGTCCCCAATGAAGAACATAGAGTTGCAATCCAATGAAGAGTTTGGTTGTGCTAAAATCAAATTTGTTGATTGCGGTTGTTGGCTTTGTGATCAACATCGTGATCTTTCTCATGGTCTGGTGGTAAGAATTATTTCATACAAGTTAAATTGGTTTGTCTGGTTGATAAATGTGTTATCTTCTCCAATGTATCACAGTTTCGCTAGTTCTTTAAAAATCTTGAATGTTCTTGCATCTCTTCATTTTGTGACAGGGAAATAATGATATGAAAGGATCCAATGGGTATGAGATACTACAATACAAAATGTCTCTCGAGCATCTTGTAGCAGAGCAAGAGGAGCGCCGCATGTCTGATTTATCAGACATGGCATCAAGTGTCACATCTGCTGCTGACTTCCAGGTATCTAACACTGTAATTTCAAAATATTGGATCTTTTGATAAAGCATTGTTGATAAACCATTGTCTTGATAAATTAGTTTGTGAGAATCAATAATTAGGGAGCCCATAGTACAAGACCAAGACTGCGAAGTCTACTAACTATATTTTCAGAAGCAATTTCTATATTGTTCAAGTCTTAACTTTTTTTTTTTTTTTGTTCAAAAGCAAAAGCTGAAGTGCTAGATATGTTTTAAAAAACTTCCCATTGATGCTTGGTAGGGGTTGTTCTTCATAGTTGGTTGTAATTGTAATTAAGCCCTTGAATTTGTCCTAGTTGAAATGGATTACCGATGTTGAATGTGTCCTGTAGTCTAGAAGCAGTGTTTGGGTTGCTGTTTATTTAGTTAAATAGCTTGCAACTGTGTTGCTATGGCAAGTGCAATGCATTGGTTGGAGACCATCAAAATTTTGACACTAGCCAAACTAAATAAAGGAAATACAATCTATGAAAAGAATGTGCATGACATTACAGTAACTTTTGTGAATGAAATTGAAATATAAGCTCTCCCTTCTGAAGGGTTAGAAAGCACTTAGTATCTTGGGAGATCTCAGAATTGTCTGTTCATAATTTAGGATGATAGAGTAACCCCCACAAAATAATTTTGTATTCAACTCCTACTCCATTTGGCTGCAAAAAGTATTGAAAATGACAGTACATTCTCACTTTCATTTTCTTTTCATATCTTGAACATGAAAATTGACTACCGATGGTGATGAATTAGGTAAAGAAGTCATAAGAATAGACAAGATTCCAACGTATTCATGTCATTGATGTGATCTGTTGTAATTTACACAGCTGAACAGCTTAGCTATTGAACAAGACATGCACAATCTCAGAAGGATTGTCAAGAGAAAGATGGGACCATAAGGGAGCTAACCTCTTTGCTCCACTCATCTGAAACTGCTGGTTCAAAGGTACCTTCAATCTCATGTTCTATCATTCTTCTTTTATTCCAGATATTTCCTTTGATTTATCAGATTTATCCTCTTTAATTTTGACAGAGGATTGCAGAGTTGGAGGACGTAATACGTAGGAAAAACTCTACAATTGCAAGACTAAAGAGGGACATGGCGGTTTTAGAGCAGAAGGTAAGAAATCGCTGGGTGAGAAAAGGAGGTTTCAGAATTTTGGAAAGGAATGCTTTCTGAGTTATTATCTCTTCTGTATAAATACAGGTAGTACACCATGCAAGGCTTCGGAGATCCTCTTACTCTTCTTCTTCCTCAGATGATGCAGACTTTGCAGACCCTCTTCCAAAAGTTCCACACATGGCAGACAATCTTCTTTATGATATGGGTAGTACTACTAGCCATTCGTCTTCTGATTCAGATTGTCCCTCTCCTGTGAACCGAGCATGTGCTTCTGTTTCTAGAACTCCAGAGATTGCTAAAACTCTAGAGACTTCTTCTCAGACTTTTGAGTCTGCTTCAACAGGCCAGAAATCAGTGCCAGAAAAGGTCTCAATTTCTATGGTGGAACAACCATCTAGCCGGCGCACATCAGTGTCTCCTTTGAAAGAGATAACTATGAATTCAAGGCATTTACGATCAGTGAGCACAAAATCTCGACCAGTGAGTCCAAGATGGCAACCATTGAGTCCAAGGTCCCAACCAGCAAGTCCCTTATCCCCCTTTTCAAAAAGACCTCAACCAGCAACTCCAAGTTCCCGACCAGCAAGTCCCTTATCCCCCTTGCCAAAAAAATCTCAGCCAGCCAGTTCTATTAAAAAACACAGTACATCACAAACTTCAAGGCCAAGGCAGTTATCAGCTAGTGGGGATTCAAAAATGAGTAAAAGGCGTTCTCTGCCTGAACGAAAGGGATCAAAGGATGCTACTTCACATAAGAGATGGGCTTAGTAAGGTAGCATGCTTTCTCTGTGTTCAATACTAAGCTGAATCTAGGTCATTTTGGTATCCGTCTTTTCAATATTTCACAGAATATCATTGTGTTTGAACAATTAAAACTTGAAACCAAGTAAGTCTTTTGAATTTAGTACAAACTCTAGAAACGAATGTATTAAAGAAGAGGGTTCACAATTTTTAACTCTTTCAGGAACTTTGAAACCATACATGAAATGTCCCGTGTGATGCAAAGTATTGGCAAATGTAAAATGTTTGTTGTTACTGAAATCTGTTCTGATCTAGTTTTATTTGCCTTTTGTAGGTGATGTGAGAATCATACATGCGCAATTCGGAGACTGTTCATTCCAGTTGAACATGCATTTTGAGTATATATATATATATATATATATGGAATCAGGCTAGTATATATTATAGGTGTTGGGACTTTTGCCTTAATGTTAAGATGTTGCCGCCAAACATAGAATTGCAGAGCTGCAGCAGTAGTTAGGTGTATCTTTTACTTGATTCATTGTGGCATGGCTTTCTTTGAGTTGAAGATGATCTCATTATTTAAGCCGTTTCATTATGGTTCATACAGCATTGTTGTGGAAACTTGTCATGCAAGTAAAATCTGACGCAATATGGGAACCAAAACAACCCATAGATGTTCCAGATAATACCATATAGAGGAGAGAGAAGGAAGAATGATGGATGTAGATGATGATTTGCTTTGTACGTATCTGAGAAAAATATTCCATAGATGGAATCATTTAAGGGGAACAATAATGGAACAGCAGCCAAGTTTGAATTTTTTGAACACTCGAAGAGCATGTGCCAGTAACTAGAACAAAGACATTGACACACTTTACAGTTACAAAAAATTCAAATCTCATGCTAGTTCTTTCACACCTTTTTTTCTTTTCGTTGGGTTCCCTTCTTCCAAAGAGGAAAATGCTTAGGCTACACTAAATTACAAATGTAACAATAATGCAAGCAATATGACATCTCTTGATGCTGAAGCAATAGTGAAGCACTATACTCTAGGCCACTGTGGACTCACAACCTGCATAAGCAATCACTTCATCAGACACCAAGCAAAATGATCTATCATAGTTGATTCTAGGCAAGAGCCTAATTTAGTTTGATCTATATACGGATTCACAACCAAATAAATAAAATCTATATACGGATTATACCAAATAGTTCAGCATCTTAGAGAATCTGGACTACAACAACAGACCTCATGTTCAACCAATAATTTTCAATTAGTTTACTCGGAAAACGTAGCATGTTTACAAACCTCGAGTGTGCTAAACACTAATCGCATCCGACTTGCAACAACAGATGGTTCCTCAGCTTGTCCAACTACTGCCATTTGCTCTAGTTGAAGAGTCTTTACAGGGAGCCTTCAACAACAATAAGAAATAATGAGGCAAAATGGTGCACCATCACAAACTATGAATATAGAGAAAGGCCAAATGCAGTTAGATACTCTATTATATATTTTAGCATGAAGTAGTTGAGGAATATGGAGAACCGCATAAGATATATTGATACATCACACGTATGGCCAGTGGTATGCTTGAACAGGAATATCATGAATTCCCATAAGCAAACAAGAGCTTGGATAAAGCATTACAGGTGTTCAAAACTAGCATGATCAGCTCAAGGTGGGAAATGTTATATGCTGAAAGCGTCTTACCATGCCATTCCCCTCAAGTAATAAGCATTTGCTATGACCGCACAAAAACCTTTCCACTTGAGCCTTTCTTCATCTGACACTGGAGGTGTGGATGACCATCTAACTATTGTCGGTTGTGGTGTACACAAGATGGTGATAAATATAATGCTCAACCACAGGATGCACTCATCAATCTGCACTAGATAATGTGACAATCAATCACAAAGATGAACCTCTTTGTATCAAAAGGAACTGGCTACAAACTTCACATTTCACAACCTTAGAAACATATAACTCATACGACAAAGGGCAAATTATTTACAAATGGTTCGAGTTCAACATGGAAGAAGAACTTGCCTCCCCTGATGCAATCTTGGATTTCAAACTGGTGCTTCCACTATAGCTCTCCATTGCTTCAATTTTAACCCCAGATTGCTTCATATCAATAAGCTCTTTTCTTAATCCCTCATCTGTGCATCCCAGTGCATACGCATTTACCCCCGCACTGATGAACTCCTGATCAACCAAACCTGTTAATTACTAAAACAAACCAAACCTCACAAAAACACCAAGTTCAAGAAAACCACTCAATATACTTTTAGGTTGTCACCTCCTCCACGGTCAAGCACATTCCTGTACCGCCTGAACAAACTGATTGCTATGTTCCTCGATGATCGATACTCGTCATCCGATGGAATTGAATCATGCATCTGGCACTGTAATTGGCAACAGCAATATACATCACACATTAATATAAATCCAAAAAAAAAAAAAAAGCATCTTCTCTTTTAAAATGAAAAAAAAAAAACTAAGGAACTTGCATAAACACTTACTAGCCATTTCTTGGTGCTGCTCAGCTGATTTCGGCTTTTCCAATAAAACGAAGAAGCAGACAATATAGAACTACAAGGAGCTCGAATCGGGCCAAGACCGATTGAAACATTGTTTAAGGAATTAACATGTGTATTGTTACAGGGTAATAATGTCTCATTCAGTATATGAGAATCTAGATATTTAACAGCTCTTGGAGCATAAACCATCAACATGGTTGTAGTTGTACCATGACAGAGTATCAACCTTCACAACAAAACCCACAAACCCAACATCAAAACCGAGCTAATGAATACAAACCCACATCAAAGAAACAATAATTCATCCAAATAAATGAAACCCAGAAAAGAAATCTTACTTGTTTTAGCTGCTCTGTTCCTCGAGTTTTCAGGGGAATCAAACAGAGCTCGAAAGAAATGAAAATCCAAGTGGGGATTAATGGATTATGTTAGTGAATATTGAGAGGATCTGAGGCCACGAATTATATGGATGGCTCTGAAGATTCTATTTGATTCCAAAATTTTTTAGATTAATTCTGGCTGCAAATTGATCACAGGCGTATGAGAATCTTCTTCTATTTGGCGGATTTTTCCAGTTTGATATTCTTTGCAAGAAAACGCCGATAACGACGTCGTTGATTACTAGTTTTCAACGCTATTTTCAGAAGCTACGCCGTTTCGTTCGTTCTTTTAGTTATATTGGCTTTGGGCTCTATGAGTTAATTCCGTTAGTGATTGCTTGATTGGGGATTAATGTCATAGCAAAAAAGTGACCCAACCCATATTTTATCGGTGCTTTTTTGGCAATCAGTTGATTCTTGCTCGGTTGTATTTAACAGTTTTTGGTTTCAAATCTAATGGTCAAGACTCAAGAATCATGAGAGGCAATTTGTATGAGTTTATTTGCATCATTATTCTCCGCCTGAATACAATTACTATTACGTGAACGAAAATATGAACATGTTGTGTGTGAATCTTGTCCTTTCTCCTAGTTATAACTCATAACAAAACAACACCTATGCCTTTTGGTGTGGTGGCTGCTGCTACTACAATTTGTAGTTTATACCAAAGCATTAGTACCAGGGTTGGCAGAGCTACTTCTCAAAACCCATTAGGCATCATTAAATAGCAAACCTCCGACTTGATACTGTCAAGATTAGTTTTGATGGTTCAGTTGTTCAATCAACTCCGCTGCATTTGCCATCATCATCAGAGACAACAATGGCGTGCCTATTTCAGTGGGATCTAAATTGGATGAGCAAGTGTTCCAACTGCTGAAGCGGTGGCCTTAAGAGAATCATTACTTAGAGCAAAGGAGAAGGGAATAAAGAAAATCATTGTGGAAGAAGACTCTAAGCTAGTCATTGATTGTGTTCTAGGTGCTTGTGGAGTTCCTTGTCAACTTAAAGCTATTGTTCAAGACATAAGATAAATTGCTAGATATTTTGACTCCTTTTCTAATATCGGCCATATCTTTAGAGAAGTTGACTTCATGCATGGGAGATGCTTTAATGAACATTGGACATTCTTTTGATGGCTCCATTTGGGATTCTTTTGTGCCTCCTTTAGTTAGGAATGTGGTTTTGTTCGACTAGTTGAGATCGAGTTGTACTAGAGATTTTTATTTGTAACATTTTATTTATGTGTGTGTGTGTCTATATATATATATAACAACACAAATCAGACTTTTATGTATTTTAAGTAGCTAGGTAGTCCTATTTGAATTGAAGTCTTGCTACAAGCATGAATAAGGGAATGCACGAGCACTCCACACACCAAAAGCCACTGAAGTTTTTCAATCATCAATTTTCGTTGTAGTTATTGTGGATGACTTGTTTATTATGCAAATCGACATACTTGATTGAGCAAACGAGAAGCGATTAACAATCCAAGGCTTGAAGAAAGGTGAAGCAACCGTCTCAATTAAAGCCTCCGTTTTGAAGTCCATCGATCAAATTAATGCATATAAACTGTACATAAAACATTGTCTTAACTCTTTTTTAATATAACTGTCGACTCACTTCAACAAATATGCCAAAATTTTGGATCCAACCAAGATTGACCTGATTTTTAATTTTGCTTTTATTTATGAGTTCTACACCACGATAATATATTTCCAATTGAAATGAAAAACCAGAAAACCAAAAACATGAGAACTACAACTTGCATCTGTTTTACAATTACCAGTGATAACTAATCAGATCTATACAAGTGGATGTTTCTTACATGTATAATACACTACGTTGTGTTAAGAATGTAGTTGGTGCAATGTTCTTCTCAGTTTCTTATGATTCAAGAACTTTTAAATGTTGTCGTCATCCCATTCATCATCAAGCTTTCCTTTGCCAACGTCTTTGTCCCCCCGAAACCTAGCTCATTGCTAATTAAATTCAAACAATGGATAAGCATTAAGTCCATTCTCAACTTTATACTCGAAATCCAATCACTCACACAGTAGTTAATTTGCAAAATGGGGTTGGATCAATGTAAAAGAAAGATGCACTGCATCAAATTATATATAAGTCAAGCAGGAAGCTTCCATGGGTATCAAACTTTAATTGTTTCCAGATGTTGCTATTCTCGGGTGAGTCGGGTCCACTAATATATTGTTAATTGATTGTATATTTCCTGAGCTAGTCTTGTGCCTCATCCCTTTTTAAATAATGATGCTGATTTGAGTGAAAAATACAAGATGCATTAATTAGCCTATCAGGCCAGTAATATACTAAGCCTAGATTTAGCAATGGGATTGGATATATAATCCAAGTTGATTAATAATGTTATTAATTAAGCCATGTTGATATGATATATAATCCGACAGAATAGTTGCATTTAGGTTTGGTTTATATGAGAATCAGGTCAAGAAGTATCTAATTTGAATAATCAATTGAAAAAGTCTTGGACTCTTGGTTGATCGTGACTGAATAGTCGAGTACAATAGGTCAATAGCTCAAGCAGCCTAAGTGATTGACACCCGTAATTCCCCTCAAGTAGACTCGTCAAACATCAGCTATTGGGGGTAGGTTTAGAACCAAAACAAAAAGGAAATGGTGAGAGGGAGAAAGATTTCCATTAGGGTTTATGATTTTGTAAAAGAACTTAATTGCCATCGTAAATGATGACCTTATCGAGTATTGATCGCTAAATAATTTTCACTCTTGTTGATTTTTCTTTTTCGCACGAATGATCTTCTAGAGGAGACCTAACAAATAAATTATTAATTAAAAACTTACATCATGTTTTGGCGATCCAGCAAAACACATCAAATAGTGAGTTGTTATCATTGCTTGTTGATCACACTATTAGTTTGAATTTTCTGTCAACATGTGGATCATCGAGGGAGAAAAAAAAACAAAACAAAAAACAAAAGACCTCGCTAATTTTAGTTTCTAACACATTTTCTTATTCCTTTGAAAAATTGTAAAATATCTCGTTTTGAGTTTAACATCTGAACTGCCATGGCCGCAACAATAATAACTACCACCATTATCTTTAGCTGATAGGAATAGAACTTATAGCTAAAGAATTATTAAGAAAATAAACAGTACGTACAACCTATCTCTTCAAATAAGACTATGAGAGAGAGAGAGTGTGAGTGAGTGCACGCCGAAGAAATATAGCACGCAGTTTCAACAAAAGCATCATTAAGCTAGAAGTAGTTGAATACTCATAATTAAGATGTAGTCACATAATGCCATCATCTAATTCTATAACCATATATATCTATATATTATATCATATCATATATATGAATCTATAATCTATAGTTCTATACTATTATTAAAAGAAGAGAGCTTGCTCTTCATAACTGATTTTTTTTTTTTACCAATTTATCATTTATATATTAAAATACTTTGAATCAGAAAATAATCAATATGAATAATAAAATCAAATAACAAAATAAAAAATATAAATATAAATAAAATTAAATGTAGTGGAAAGTGTAAACTTGGGCGGAAACTCCCATTATTTTTAACTACCTCCCTACACACTCTTTGAAGAAAAAAAAAAAAAAAACAAACAAACAATCTTGGGTATATGTAGGCCAATGCTAGTTATGTATAATATAACTAAAGGAAGAAAATTCGTAGAAACTAAGCGTGTCTGATGTGAACCAAACTCCAAAACCCGCCCTTCGATTTCATTGACTTTATTGCTTCGCCGATCAAACCAAACCATCCCCCTCGCCTTTTTATCTCTCATCCCTTCTCTCTCTCTGTGTCCATTTCATGTTCCATATATAACAACACGAGACTGGAACGCAGCGTAGTTCAAATGACCATGGACCGAGCACAACCGAGCTCCGACTCACCGACGCGAGAGCCGAAATCCCCTGTGGTTCTCTCCATCGAGTGCCTCAAGGGAACCAATAAAGCCGACGAGTGGACCGACGACATGCTCCAGACCGGAGACATAGTCGAGGAGCTCCGTATCGGCACCTCCGTCACCGTCAAGTCGCCGTTCAAGAACGGCCGGAGCGGCGTCCAGAAGATTCTGCACGCTTCGTTCAAGGCCAAGGACACGTCGATCCACGTCAGAGTCCGGCGCGGCCGGGACTACTTCACCGAGTTGCAGGCTTGTATTGTCCCCAATGAATCGGCCGGGAAAAAGGTGTACATGCTCCGGTCCATCACGGACCCGAACTACGCTGCCGGGTTCTGCGACCGCACCGAAGCCGACTGCTTTGAACTACAAGGTAAGAGGCGAACACGACTCGATCATTAACCTGATGACATTGACTTTAACGTTGACTAGTTTGTATGCATTCTCTACTGTTTCTTCTGCGTCTATGGTCAGGTCATAATCTTACAGGTGTCCAGATTAAGAAATGCCCTGGTTGGCAAGTAGCATGTATGAGTTAGTTGAACCGTAGCTTCGTAATCATGTGAGAGTACGTTTTTGTTTCCGGCCAATATTTCCAAGCAACGTGTTTGTTGTATGAAAGCAAGAACTCCTTTTAAGCTGCCCCCAGCAGCCCCCACGTGACATTCATGACTTCCTGTTTAATTTGTTGAAAATGGAAATTGGCTAAATTGGTGCTAGCCAGCTTCATTGGAAGTCTTCAACCTTTAATTCTTGCATATATAATTTATTTGGTTTAGAGAATTGGAGTAATTTTTGCATGATTTTGTTATATTGGAGGAGATGAAGATCTAATCTTAGATCTATCTTATCTTTAGATTCAAGTCTTCATCCATTTTCACACTAATTTCAAGGTCTTGACTCTTGAGTGTATTATTAGTTTTAGTTGTAGGAGAAGTTGGTGGAACAGAATGAGAATGGCTATCAATGAAAATAGTAGTGGAATCCATTTCTATACTGTGGTTGAAAAAGAGAGAAATTGGAAAGAAAAGAAAAATTAGAGGTCTAGAGTTTGATTCCATGTTTGGAATTATAGGGTTAGTGAATTTAATTATGATTAAAGTATGATGATAATCAGGTACTAGTGTCATCGGTTGTCTAATGAAAAGGGATGTGACATTATTGATTTATTTAATTTTCTTTTATGAGATCCAAAACCTATGTGTCCGACTTCTATGGAGCAGCTCCACCATATACATGGCATGGCTGCTCTTAACAAATTAATTGATGACTAAATGTTGCGATGGATATATAATATTTTTGTGGTTGTGCCTCGGGTGTGTCAATTGTGTTTTGTTTACTGTAAATTGCTTTGCTGGTACACTTCAGATTGCTCTACAAATAAGGTGATCATAACACTTCACATTGCATGCGTGAACTCAACAAATAATTTGCAGCTTCAAGGAACTCCCGGATGGTTAGCGCACTAACCAGGACTAAACTTCAAGATGGATATGTTGCATATCCTTGGGAAAGGAGGATGCAGGAGTTGCTATCAATTCCCTATTCTAGTAGCTTTCTATCAGTACTCTTTCTTCCAAAGGCTTCAGATCGCGCAGCTTCTCGCTACAATGACTTGGATGACACCCTTGCTAGGGCAAATGTTTGGCTTAATGCCTCCCAGGCCTCTGGTGTCCCCGTTGTTTTCATGAACATCCAGACCGAGTCCCTTCTTACCAAGGTACATATATAAAAAAACAGTTCCTAGGTTCACCTCTTAGGTAAATGAGCATGTTTACCATCTCTTACGATTAACGCGTAAATTTTTTATAATTTTCTAATCCAACCATTCATATTGATAACGTAATATAAAGATTAGCTATGTAAAAAATCACTCAAATTGAAGACCTTTTAGTTATTCATTTTATGAAATAGATGGACGGTCTATCATAATAGTAATAAGTGTTGTTAGAACCATCCATTTGTTTGATTCAATTAGATAATTAAACGATTTTCGATCCAATTTATTTTTTACAAAGATGATCTTTAAAGGCTAATTTAAGATATAGACCATTAGATTATAAAATGATTAAGTAAAAGTATGCTAATCGACAATATAGGTGAATATGCTCGTTCACTCTAGGAGTAAACTTAAGAATTGTCCATATATAAATGGTAAATTGATGTAAGCATAATATACTTAGTTGACTCATTACCTAATTTATACATTTGTGGTTTCATTGTATACTAGATCTCCGGTGAGACAGCTTCTT